>CM065599.1:37341186-37941186 GCA_033119425.1 Bufotes viridis
TACCAGATTCCCCTTCAGACATGTATCCCAAACCCTTCAGAATGTTAATGAGAGAGTCAGGTTTCATTAGTGTTCGGCCTTGTTTCATCTAATTAAAATAGTGACAGCTAGAACTGGATGCTTTATGCTTGGGACTAATGCACATTCTTTCTTGCATAATGCTCCTACCAACCTCCCATCGCCTCGGAAAATCAAGAGTCTAATGCTCCTACCAGAACAATACAAAGCAATATAACACAAACAATGCCGGCCTGACCTTCTATGCCACCACAATAAACCGCGCTTATGATATCACTGGCATTAGGTGCAACACCGGGAAGAGACAGTGAATTATCATCATGACAGAACTCATGAGATCATATTAGTAGCTTTTAATTTACACAAATAAAACCCTAATATTGTAGACAATTTGTAGTAAAAACCTATATCTACAACTAGGAGAATGCAGTCTGAAATCTAGCTGCACAACAACAGTTCCCGTATTTTTCGTTTTATAAGACGCACCTTTTTCCCCTCCATGCAACGCAAATTAGGTAGCTCAGGAGCTCTCACTGACAGCTCCTGAGCGTGCCATTAAACTGTTGGGCAGGCTGGTGGCTTCACTTACTGCATACTGCTGCCGCCAGTCCACACGTCCATCATACCTATTGAAGGCTCTCCTGAGCCCACCGTTGGGCGGGCTGGCGGCTTCAGTGAATGCGCTCTGCTGCCACCAGCCCACATTTCATTAGTCCTGCTGATTGGTGGTGAGCGCACTGGTGGACCCACTGTGGGTGAGTGGAGCTCAGGGCAATATAAAAATGACTGTAAATGTGTCATATATAACTATAACCCCCTCAGCCATAGGTATCCATCCATGTACTGCAGTATATCAGTGGATTCCTAGGGATGAGGGGGGTTATAGCCATATTTATTATAAACACTATCCAGGGACTGTTCTGTATCTGGCACGTGTTTATATTAAATATGACTACAACACCCCTCATCCATAGGAATCCACCTATGTACTGCAGTATATGAGTGGATTGCTATGGATGAGGGGGGTCATAGTCATATTTAATATAAACACGTGCCAGATACAGAACAGTCCCTGGATAGTGTTTATATTTAATCTGACTATAGCTCCCCTCATCCTTGAAAATACACCAATGTACAGTACCTACAGTACATCAGTGTATTCTTTAGGATGATGGGGTTATAATCACATAAGTGTCATCCACAGATCCCCCATGACAGGGTAATCCACAGATCCCCCATAAGAGTCCATTCACACGTCCATTTTTAATGGGGCCGCAAAAGATGAGAGTGCTGTCCGCATCCGCACTTCCGTTGCGCAAAAAAATAGAACATCTCCTATTCTTGTCCGTAGACACAGACAAGAAAAGGCATTTCTATTAAAGTACCGGCCATGTGCAGTCCACAAAATGCGGAACGCACATGGCCGGTGTCCGTGTTTGTCATCCACATATTCCCATTATTTTTATTCTGCTCAAAAACCTAGGTGTGTCTTACAAAGTGAAAAATACGGCAATTCTTATTCTAAATTGCCCACCGGACATGTAATCCAGCTGAATTCAATGATGACTATATACTGGGATACCTCCCCCTCTTATATCCATAAAATGAGGAAACGATATCATCACAACTGTAATAGAAAGTACAAAAATGTTGCACAAAGGTTTACAAAAAAAACTGACAATGGGAACATTTAGTAATCTTGTCTAAAATCTGAGTGCAAACTAGCGTAAAGATGCACTGAATTTATCCCAGTGCCTCGTGATGTATGATAGATTTAGACACGTTTGCTTTACATCACTTACTGGTTGGCATAACATAAGAATTGCAAAGATTGCATAATACAATACCATCCTCAATATGTATACATACAAGTGCTTCCTGACCCAAAGGGGATGACAGCACCCTGACGTACGTTTCGCCCAGCTTCTTCCTGGGGGCATGTCATATCACCTTTTCCCCTCAGTTTTTATATCGCAACTGGCCAATCGTATTTAAGATTTACATGTGTTCATAAATTAGATTAAGTTAGATCTCAAGATGGCGCCTGATTATTCCAACTCACATGGAGTTTAGAGGCCCGCGTATTCTCGCAAGACTACATCACTCATTCTAATAGGCAGGTCACCTGACCTTACTCCCCTATCACGAAGCACTAGATTCTCAGCGACGCGTGCTTACCCATCTCTCTATGCACCAAAGAGGACTCGTGAGATCCGACGTGATGACACAACCGCAAGTCATCACCCATCACGCCAGATCAAGTGGTATTGCAGACACATATACCGGCATTGCGATCTCATATAGATGCCATATTAGTCTAGGGCAAAATGCCCACAGGCTAGTAGTACATAAAAAAAGCCAAGTTCTGTCAAACTCTAATTGGTGTACTAAGGATTCTGGAATCATTAGATTAGTACTAGGGATGAGGTATCAATTGGAACCGAACCAGAGTTCGGGAAATGTTTTTTTCACAGTACAAATTAATTTATGACGTTATTGCGTGAAGTCTCGCGAGACTACGCAAAGCAATAATTTCAATTAATCGGAGCCAATACATTCTAATACTGTATGGAGCTCCTGCTCTGTACAGTATTAGAACTAAGTTTCATGCCAATTGACTTTGAATGTTTCATCTGAAGTCGTTTCGCTCATTCCTTGGAGGTGAGCCCCATTGGAGACAGCCTGATGGTAATGTCTATAAAGCGCTGCAGACTATAGTAGCGCTATATAAGTGCCTACAATACATAAATAAGTAAATCAAACCTAATATTAAGTTACTAGAGGAGAAATGATCTGAATAAAATAAATGGATCTCAGACCCCTAATGAAGTATGTTATTGAAGCAATCGTTTTCATTATCGCTCCTGGTTTCTTAAAATAACACTCCAGTAAAACTGATGGTCCTCTGTCTAGTGCAGGGTCTAAGGGGCAACGTGTAACTTAGGGGTTCTCTCTTCATGTTCTTTGAATGTCTGTCTAAATCATTGGGAGCAGAATGTTTATTTAAAGGGGATGTCTAAAAAACAGAACCACCCTTGTCTATGGGTACGTCTGGTATTGCAGCACAGTCTAAAGGTAATCGCTTAAAGAGGACCTTTCATCACTTCTAAAGATATAAACCAAGTATGCTCACATGTAGAGCGGCGCCCAGGGATCTCCCTGCACTTACTATTATCCCTGGGCGCCGCTCCGTTCTCCCGGTATAGGCTCCAGTATCTGTGCTCACTAAGTTATAGTGGGCGGAGCCTGCCCTTCATCTCCTTCTCCCAGGCTGCAGCGCTGGCCAATCGCAGCGCAGAGCTCATAGCCTGGGAGAAAAACTCCCAGGCTATGAGCTCTGCGCTGCGACTGGCCAGCGCTACAGCCGGGGAGAAGGAGATGAAGGGCAGGCTCCGCCTACTATAACCAATTCCACCAAGTCCCCGCCTACTATAACTTGGTGAGCGTCGAAACCGGAGCCTATACCGGGAGAATGGAGCGGCGCCCAGGGATAATAGTAAGTGCAGGGAGATCCCTGGGCGCCGCTCTCCATGTGAGCATCGTTAGTTAATATCTTTAGAAGTCATGAAAGGTCCTCTTTAAGCGGTCATAGGCACCAGCGACTAAACAACCAAACGTTGTAGCAGACAACTAGCATTTAAATGAAACGATTATCGCGCATTTCATTAACGACAACCGAGGATTGTACTTGTTCGCACTAATGATTTCACAGACGTTGAGCGTTTTTGGTCAGATCACTCAATCGTTAGAAACATTTACATGAAACGATAATTGTTCATCTTCCATTGCTAGCATTGGAATTGTAACGATTATGTTCTTGTCTAAATCCACCTTCAGTCAACACAATAAAAACCCTATATCATACAAACCTTACGGTCAAAAGTGGTTCTGCTTCTGCAATTAAATAAAAAAAACACAAAAAATCTGGAGCAATTACACCCCTGTAGATAAGCGGTGTTAGCTGAGCTTGTGAAAAACATGTCGCTCTTAACTTTTGGTTGAAATTTACAGAGAGTGAAAAGCCGAATTGTGATGTCTGGAACGGTCAGTAGAAATTCAAGGTCTGGAGAACCAAGCATTAACGCAAGTGGTGATGCCAATGTAAAAAGCTAGAGCTGCAAATGAATTTCAATGCTATTCGGATCTGGCTGAATCTAGGTTATGATCTCTGCGTGATGAGCAGAAGTTTCATGCACCCAGTTCCGGGAACTGACGCCAGAAAAATGAACTTCAGGATAAATGACCCTGCACGAGGTAAAGTCTGGGTTGTGATCGTGAAAGAGAAGATCTATTCTCCAAGAGCAAAATCCAGTATTTCTCTGAAGCGAGCAGAGACGAGTCCACGCAGCACTTTCAGGCAAAGCAGGATGATCCATTATGTCACAAGCTCAATTTGTAATTTCCACAATGGAGACAGGGATAAAAAGGCAAAGCATTAGAGACATTAAGTTACCCTTCATAAAAAACTAAAAAGGAAGACAAATATTTCTCTAATAAGTACCATGTGAGTCAAACATCATCACTTCTCCGCTGTCGCCTATTCTGGTTACATTACTAATGTATTAACATTATGAAATTTTATAACACTTTACATTTCCCCGAAACGAGGGTTCTTTCATTCTCCCACTTATTTTTGTGTTAATTAAATGTAATTCCCTGAAAGGTCTTTAAAAGCCTCACAAAGAGCCGGGTGCCAAAGATTTCTGACAGTTATTCTCCCGTATGCCTGAATGCTCTTTTTATTTGGCACAGAACAATTGAGAGATCGCATGGTAGGAGACAGTGCAGCTTTCTCCTCTTCCCAACCCTGTAATTACTCTTTAATACTGCTCCGTTCAGTGCTGCTAAAGGTATGCAGGGGGATCAAATGGCAGAGGCGCTTCGTAGTGGAACAAAACTTGACTTTTCTCCCGGTTTTGTTGTGTCAAAGAAGTTCTGTTTAAATTCTGGGCAGGTATGTTAGCCAGCTTATCATATCCGAAAAAACTTTACATATAACATATTCAGCCGGAAAACATTAAAATTTCTTCACTTAAGAAAATGACCTATTTTATACATGGGACTTAAAGGGATTTTCTAGCTTCGGTAAACTTTTATATGTCATAGGGACATATAATTCTATTGAATCCGTCTTGTTTCCTGTCCTGCAGCGAAGAGAGAGAATGCGCTAAGTGAGTGATTCTCTCCCCTCGCTCTAGGGATCAGTGGGGGCTCAGTTGTCAGAGCACTGCCGAGCTAAAGTTTTGATATGTCCCGATGACATATTAAAAGTTCACTGAAAATAGAGTACCACTTTAAAAAAATGTTTATGGCCTACAAAAGTAACTACTACTCACTTTTAGAGGAAATGTGCCATCAAAAACTATTATTTAAATCACGTTTTTATGTTAAACATATTTTTAAAGAATTTTTGTTGATGTTGTTTTCACTTTTTCATTTAGCTATCTATACACATATATATATATATATATATATATATATATATATATTAAATCCTTTAAACCTGCAGTTTTTGCACTGGCCACTAGGTCTGTACAGATCACTTTTCAGCAGTCATCTCATTATCATCACAGGCAGGTTTACAATGACATATATAATGGATATGTAAAAGATACTAAATCCACCATTTACATTAGGCGATTGTCGAAGCTCATCTGCTCCCGCCTTGTAGAGTGACCTCTGCACAGGTCAGCACGCAAAAAAACCTCTCCCATAGAAGTCAATGAGTCCCCTTTAGACTATTGTGTCTATGACCCATAGTGACTGCTGTAAAGGATATCTCTAAATGTTGTTAACAACAACAAGATGGCTGTCCTTGTAATCATGTTCAGGAAACAGAATAAAACAAATAAAAAATAAAAATAGATCAGAAAAAGTATATATGTGTAACTATCTGGTTTTAACTGGCAGAAAATGTTTAGGACACACATGCTCTTTAAATTTCTGTGACTCCAGGGCCCATAGTCCTGTGCTCTTGTATTCAGCCACCAGGGCACGGGCTGGTATAATTTTCGACATTATTCTAGAAATATAAAAACTTAGATGCACTTGTTTTTTCCATTTCGGACTTCAAAAAGATTTCTTCGGTTGTACAAAGGGCAAAGAATGACAAATAAAAAAAAGACAGAATATGATATTAAAATTTTTTATCTTGATCTTTCTTTAATTTCCTAAAAATCACATTGCTCAGCCAGCAACATTTTGAGTTTACCATGGTGCATGTCCTCAAAGTGAGTTTGGACAAGGCTAGTTTACACCAGGATAACTATATATTTGGATCGTATAGCATCCGCCTGCAATCAGTACTACATCCATATTAGAGATCAATAATACTGATGAAAGGTAAACACACAGGACAGTCCCTCCAAATACGGATGCAATACTGATGACACATGGAGGCATCTTTGTTATTAATACTATCCATAGACGGCGTATGTGAAAAGCTCCATATCTTAACCCTTAGACAATCGCCCCTACATGTACGGCAGAAGTGGTCACTTTAAATATGATAACCGCTCATGAGCTGCCGACTTTTTGCTGTCTCATAGAGCAAACATCTGACGCTAATGTCTGAATTTGGTAATAACACCAATCGCAAACATCTGAGCTCACAGAAGTCATTCGTCAACTGTGAACATGGCATCCGAGTGGTGAAAATGCATAAGCCGCACACTGCCGCGTTGGCAGCTCCCCCACAGCTCCCCTTCCTGTGATCGGAGAAAGTTGTTAACTTGTCATGATAGGCTGGAGCCTGCTGGAGGCTCTGATGCCTATCACAGGAATATTAAACAAGCCTGGAGGTGGCCCGGAGAATAAAGGCAACAGGTCAGTTTTGCAGTGGTAGAGTTTCGTTTTCTTCCAATTCCACCACATTTTGGAATTTTTTCCCAGCTTCAAACTACATCGCATACAATATTAAATGGTGTCATAAGAAAGTACAAATTGTCCCGCTAAACTAAAGCCATTCCCTGCCTTTCAAGAGTCACAGCTAAAAAAAAAAAAAAATAATAATTGGGCTCCGGAAAGGCAAGGAGTGAAAAACAGAAAAGATAAAAAATGAAAAATCCTCCGGGGCTCAAGAGGTTTACACTGGCTCTGCTATGCAGACAATGCATTAGTTATTTTGAAGAAAATTGTGCTATTTTTATGGTGGCCTTAGTAATTATGCACCCGGTGCGGCAGCATGTATGATCACACACGGGCTCTACAGCGTCATAGGAACTAAGTGTGCCAGTGTGTGGGGCAGTGCTCTGTAATACGGCATACAAACATGACGCCATATTATTTCTGCCTATTAGGCTTTAGTCTGTGTACCTGGCATGCTATGCAGGCATGCACACATACAGCACAGATGTAGCAGAGCTGGAAATGTAATTTCATTGCTTCAGTTGTGGTACATGGTGAACCACTTATATCACATTTTTCACTGTGCCAAATGGCAAGCTCAGCTCTGCTACAGTTTACTGTACAACAGTAGAAGGACCCAAAAAGCTAGTGGGATATATTTCACTTGCAGGTGAGAGCAAGGAACTAATGCAGCCAAAAACAAAGCGCAAGAGTTGACGTCACTTTTTCAGAGGGAAGAAAAGGGTGAATCGGTAAGGATCTGAGAAAAATCAAAGGAAATAGCTAGGCGCCAACAATTTTAAGCATCATGGATAACTAGCTCTTGGGATTCGAGCAGCTACGATTGACAAGAAAATGCAATTATGACAAATAACTTTTAAACAAAGCCGTTCCTGGCAATGAAATGACGCTTGTTTCACTTGACAGAACACACAAAATACACTTTTTCTGAATTTTTTAATCTTTATTCGCTTGAAATGAAGGACAATCATTGGACGCCGCTCAAAAAAACTGGTGCCAACTGGGAGAAAATTATTTTCTATTAGGAAAGAAAAAACCAAAACCCAAACCTTGAGTAGAAAATGATTCCTGTTTCTACACCCCATTTATCTTGTAGCAAAATATAAACTCAGGAACAGCCTTAACTAGTGCAGCCTCAGTGCCCCCTCCTCAACAGCTTAAGCTAATAAAACTTCAAACAGCCCGCTAATATGTAACGGCAAAAATCGGAGATATGATTGTCTTTAAGTAAAACCAGATGAAATTTTGGAAATTAATCTGAGTCAAAATGACCAAAATTGAACGGAAAGTCATTCCAAATGAAAGGCAGAGAAGGTAATTAAGCGCCTATTTTGACAATTCTAAGCAGTCCAGTTTTTAAAAGAATGACATGAAGACGTTAACCTATCTGCATAGGAGTGATAAATGAGGCATTCTGTGTCATTACATCCTCATAAATCACTTTCCTCCTCTGCTGACGGCTTTTATCAGATCTAACCTTTTCAAGTTCCTACTAAAGGGCTAACATTTCCAGCTATGACACGTGCAGTTTACAAATTCTGCAGCTGATTAAGTCAGGACAGCGCCTCGCTGCTCTCATTGTCTTGGTCCAGCTGTATTCCTTGTCTGGAGCCAGCAATGCATGCTGCCACCTAACACTGCCGAGCGTGGAGGAAAGCAGAAGATATGTCAGCAGAGAAGTCTGGGGGGATCAAATTAGAGTTGTTACAATACCCAAATTTTGATACGGTTTCGATACCATAAAAAAGTATTGCGATACTCGATACCATTCGAAAAAAATAAAATGCCAAAAAAAGCCGTGTGCATTCCGCATTTTATGGAAGAGCGTGGCCATAATACAACAGTCCTATCCTATTTCTTATGCGGGGGGACAAGGCGACTTAAAGAAAATGGCGAATCGTGTAGTTTCTATTTAATTTTTTTCTTTAACGGTGTAGGCGTTCACCACATAAAAGGATTTTTTTAAATAGTTTGCACTTTTCGGATGCAGCAATAGGTAATATTTTATTTATTTATTGTTTAGATATTTTATATGTAAAATTGGGAAAGGCTGTGATTTATACTTAATATTTTGGTGTACTTTTTTTTCCTAAACCTTTTTTTTTTTTTTACAGTTTATTTATTAACTTTTCCCCCTTAGGGGCTACAACCTGGGATCATTTTCATCCTATTCACCCTAATACAGTTCTATCAGGGTGAATAGGACTTCACACTATTCCTGCTGCCCTGTGCAAAGTACACACAGCAGCAGGGAGCTGACCATGGCAGCCAGGACTTCAGTAGCGTCCTGGTTGCCATGGTAACTGATCGGAGCCACAGCATTACCAATGTTTTAATACTGGGGAGGGGGGGGGCGTCGCACTGGGCACCAATGACATGTAACCATTCATATACAAACGCAGGCAGCAGGAATACATTGCCAGCCCCCTGCCTGTGACCGAGCGCTGCGATCCGCGGGAACATAGCCGCACTGAGAGCTGCGCGGCCACGTTCTCTGATACTGGGCTGGCATACAGCCTAGTATTGATAAAACACCAATCCTGGTATCGAGCTCGATACCAGAGACAAGTATCGAATGGGTATCGAAAGTTCAATACCCGCAACAACCCTAGATCAAATATACCATAGATAGATAGATATTTAAATGTATTAATTATTTTATGCACTTATATAGCGCTACTATATTCTGCAACGCTTTACAGACTGTCCCCTAGTGGAGCTCACAATCTAAGTTCCCTATCAGTATGTCTTTGGAGTGTGAGAGGAAATCTACGCAAACATGAGGAGAATATACATAGATAGATATGAGGTAGATACTAAATAGACAGATGGATAGGTCATCAGTAAAAAAAAAGTCTCAGAAAACCTCTTTAATCCCATAAGTACCGGGCCCATGTTCGTTTTTTTCCTCACCACGATCCAATAGCCACTTTTTAAATCTTCTGCTCATATAGCCAAATTAGGGTTTATTTTTTGCAGGACAAGATGTATTTTTTAAAGGCACCGTTTATTTACCATGTATTGTATTGGAAAACAGGAAAAAAAATCTTTGTGGGTTTAAATTGAAACCCCCCCCACAATTCTGCCATTTTTTGGGTTTTGATATTACATTGTTCACAGCGTGCTAAAAATGACATGATGTCCTTATTCCGCGGCTCAATACGAATACGGCGATACCAAACTTGTATACTTTTTTTTTTTTTTACCATCTTTAAAAAAAAAAAAATTTCTTTGCATTGCCATTTTCTGACAGCCATAACTTTTTATATTTTGATCTACAAAGCTGTATGAGGGCTTGTTTTTTGTAGGACGATCTGTAGTATTGGTACTATTTTGAGGGACATTCAACTTTTTGATCACTGTTATTCAATTTTTTGTGAGGGGGGACAAGGTGACCAAAAAATGGCAAATCGCATACTTTTAATTAGTTTTTCATTATGGTGTACACTGCGCAGGAAAAATATTTTTACGTTTTAATTGCTGACACATTGTCAGACTGGGCGATACCTGTTATACCTGTGAGATGGAAACTTTTAATATTTGTGTTTTGTTTTTTAAACTTTTTTTTTACAGTAACTTTTAGCCAGGGGCTAGAAACTGGGATCTTTTGATCCCTTGTCCCATTCAACCTAATAAAGATTCTATTAGGGTGAATGGAATTTTGACGCCCTACCTCACTGAAGCAGCCTGCTCCATACAAGCCCTCAGTCTGGCGGAAGGGGTTAAACCTGTGTCTTACATGTGCGCTGTTCCAGGGTAAAGCCGGGCGTTATAAGGCACTTGGTCGTAAGGGAGTTCAATAATATACATCATAGAGATGAACCAGTCAGTAACTTTGTAAAAACATTGTAATATTTATATGTATTTGTAATACATTTGTATTATTGTACTGATCCACGAGGCTATGGAGTCCAAGTCTGTTGAAATATACTGACTCCAACTTTGGCTTCAAAATAATAATATAAAATATTATACCCGGTCGAGTCACATTATAATGACCATTTCCTACTTCCGAAGTCATCAGAGCGTAGCTTAGAAAGGAAGTCCCGTGTGGTGAGCCGGCTGGTGGCTATATAAGGTGTGTGATAGGCGGTCTGCCCACATATCCCTCATTACGGTCATGGGTAAAAGGGGCGATTTATCACAGTTACAAAAAGGTATGATTATTGGCTTTCGGGCCAGAGTCGGCAGTATTTCTCAAACTGTGCAGTTTGTGAACTGTTCTTGTGCTGCTGTGGCGAAAGTGTATTGTGAGTGGACAAATGGCACCATAAGTAATGTGGAAACTGTGGAGAACCATGTGCCATTGATGTAAGAGGTGAACATCGGCTACAATGGAGTGGAAGCATAGACCAATACACTACAGTGGGGCAGCTCACCATCAAAATGAACCAGGGGCTACCAGACGCGTGTCTACGGGAACCCTTCTGTGTATGGGGCTCTAAGGCAGATGGATGGTCACTCAACCTCTGCTAATGAATTTGCATCTGCAGAAAAGGCTTACATTTTTGTGGCAATATCATAATTGGACCTCTGTTGATTGGCAACGGGTTACCTTCTCCAATGAGTCACGTTTTCTGCTTTATCAAACAGATGGACGTTGGCGTGTCCGGTGAGGAACATCAGAGGACTAACACTGGAAGAAGACAAGCTGGTGGTGGCAGCATTATGGTCTGGGAAAATTTATTTTCTGGGCCCACTCATCCATGTGGACGGCAATCTTAACTGATTTGGGTATGAAGCCATTCTTGCAGATCACATACACCAATACATGCTGATTGTCTAGCTCGGGCAGATGGGATCTTCCAGAAATACAATATGTCACATGGCTAGAAATGTCAGACATTGGTCGGAAGAACATGACCAAGACTTCCAAGTACTACCCTAGCCTCCTAATTCCCCAGACATGAACCCAATTGATCATCTGTGGGACCACCTTGATCATTGTGTTTGCTCTACTGATTGTCCCCCACACCCCCTCCAGCAGCTGCGGGATGCACTGAAGTCAGCATGGCTCCAGATACCTGTGACAACCAGCCCGTCAGCTGCTGTCTGTGCTGCACACAGAGGTCACTCTGGATATTAGCTGGTGCTCATACTAATGGGCCTCCACTGAGTAGATTATCAATATTGTATAATCGGCTTAGGCTACTTTCACACTGGCGTTTGGTGCGGATCCGTCATGTATCTGCACAGACGGATCCGCACTGATAATACAACCGCATGCATCCGTTCAGAACGGATCCGTTTGTATTATCATGAACATAGGCAAAACAGATCCGTCTTGAACACCATTGAAAGTCAATGGGGGACGGATCCGTTTTCTATTGTGCCATATTGTGTCAGAGAAAACGGATCCGTCCCCATTGACTTACATTGCAAGTCAGGACGGATCCGTTTGGCTCAGTTTCGTCAGACGGACACCAAAACGCTGCAAGCAGCGTTTTGGTGTCCGCCTTCAGAGCGGAATAGAGACGGAACAGAGCCAAACTGATGCATTCTGAGCGGATCCTTATCCGTTCAGAATGCATTGGGGCTAAACTGATCCGTTTGGGGCCGCTTGTGAGAGCCTTGAAACGGATCTCACAAGCGGATCCCCAAACGCCAGTGTGAAAGTAGCCTTAAATGCAGAACTTGTTGTATATATACTTACATATACATTTAGGAAAGTTTGGAGGCTTAATCATGTAAATATATATGTTCTATCAATCTAAGGACCCTATTTATCAAACAGTGCTAATTAGATAAGATTTCTGCATCAAGGTGGATCTGACTGAGGCAATAATATTATCAGGACAAATTCATAGACGTTTTATCAAATATTTGCCAGTATCAGACGAGCGAGTTCACAGCGGAAAACACTTGTAACGGGCATTATAATGATTTATAATCTGTGTCCCTGCCCAACATCATTTGTGATGAACTGTACTGACATAATGCCGTCAGTAGAAATCATCACAGATGATGGGCAGGGACACACCACATTGTAAATCATTATAATGCTGTGAGGTCCCGTTACAAGAGCAGCGTCCAGAAGGGGAAATCACGCTCCCTCGCGGACCACTCGCTCGTCTGAAACTGGCCATTAAATGTATGACAGGGTTTTTGTTCAGGTTGTGCATATGTTTATTAACCAGTTCAGTACCATTTACACTCTCCCCTGCAGACCAGATACATTTTCGTTACTTTCAGTGTGTCTTCAAAAGTCAGAATTTTTTTCCTATTTGGTTATTAAAACAACTTTTTGCATTTTGTTAATGAAACATGGGATTTCATTTTTGTCATTTTCATTGCAGTATTTTTTTGCTTGTTTTTTATACTGGGGAAAATGTTTAAAAAAGGGGAAAATATTTTGCTTTTCAAAATTTCAAAGTGGTTTTCAATTCTGAAATTTACAAACTGCAACTAAACTATACCGTATTTTTCGCCCCCTAAGACGCACTCCCCCCCCCCAAAAAAAAAACCAGGGGGGGGGGGGGAAATGCCCCTGCGTCTAATGGGGCGCATGCTGACATTTTTACATTGCAGCCTGCGATGCATGAGTGGGGAGGGACTGGGAGGAGGAGCTGGGGCCCCGCTGCTCTAGTGCTGCACCATAGTATAGAAATAAAAAAGGTCTCATTTAAATAACATTCATTAAATCTCCCCCTATGTTGTATATCACTATCTACTCACACCAGGTTTTTGTATAATGCAGGCAGGCCGGGCGGCAGTGTGACTCACTGACGTCACGTGCCTGCGCCGCCTGCTTTATTCATAAAGTAGGCGGCGCAGGCACGTGACGTCAGTGAGTCACACTGCTGCCCGGCCTGCCTGCATTATACAAAAACCTGCTGTGAGTAGATAGTGATATACAACTGAGGGGGAGATTAAATGAATGTTATTTGAATAAGGTTGGGTTCACACGGGCGTGCCCAGATTAGGTCCGGATGCGTTGCGGATGCGTTCAGTGAAAACTGTGCAATTTCACAGGCAAAGCCATTCAGTTTTGCCTGCGATTGCGTTCAGCTACTCCGTTTTTTCCGCACGGGTGCAATGCGTTTTTAAGCGTTTTCACGTGCGTGATAAAAAACTGAAGGTTTACAAACAACATCTCCTAGCAAACATCAGTGAAAAACGCATCGCACCCGCACTTGCTTGCGGATGCGATTTTCACGCAGCCCTATTCACTTCTATGGGGCTAGGGATGCGTGAAAAACGCAGAATATAGAACATGCTGCGATTTTCATGCAACGCAGAACTGATGGGTGAAAATCACCGCTCATGTACACAGCCCCATAGAAATGAATGGGTCCGGATTCAGTGCGGGTGCAATGCGTTCACATCACGCATTGCACCCGCGCTGAAAACTTGCCCGTGTGAATGCAGCCTAAGACATTTTTTCTTTCTATACTATGGTGCAGCACTGGAGCGGCGGGAGGGATCTGTGGATGGCATTTTTATTGGGGACATCTGTGGATGGCACTGTTAAGGGGTGGGGGGTCTGTGAATGGCACTGTTATGGGGTGGGGGGTCTGTGAATGGCACTGTTATAGGATGGGGGATCTGCGGATGCTATCCACAGATCCCCCATAACAGTGCCATCCACAGATCCCCCATAACAGTGCCATCCACAGATCCCCCATAACAGTGCCATCCACAGATCTCCCATAACAGTGCCATCCACAGATCTGCCATAACAGTGCCATCCACAGATCCCCCATAACAGTACAATCCACAGATCCCCCATAACAGTGCCATCCACAGATCCACCATAACAGTGCCATCCACAGATCCACCATAACAGTGCCATCCACAGATCCCCCATAACAGTGCCATCCACAGATCCCCCATAACAGTGCCATCCACAGATCCCCCATAACAGTGCCATCCACAGATCCCCGATAATAGTGTCATCCACAGATCCCCCATAACAGTGTCATCCACAGATTCCCCCATAACAGTGCCATCCACAGATCCTCCATAACAGTGTCTGTCACAGATTCCCCCATAACAGTGTGTCATCCACAGATCCCCCCATAACAGTGCCATCCCCAGATCCCCCATAACAGTGTCCTTTACAGATTCCCCCCCCATAACAGTGCGTCATCCACAGATCCCCCATAATAGTGCCATCCACAGACCATCATTAGTTCAAAACCCACCAAAAGCACACCTTTTGGTTAACCAGTCCCGGACCGCCGTACGCAGGATTGCGTCCTGCGGGCGGCCGGGATCTTCTGAGTGGACGCCTCGCCGCGTCCTCTCGCGAGACCCGTGAGTTCCTGTGAACGCGCGCGCAGGCGCGCGTTCACAGGAGCGCGCGTCTGGAGAGTTAAACTACAGCCTGCCAGCGATGATCAATCGCTGGCAGGCTGTAGATGCGATATAAATCGCATCAAACATGTATACCAGACGCTGTTTTGTGAACAGCGTCTGGTATACCTGCTACCTGGTCCTCTGGTGGTCCCATTTGCTGGGATCGACCACCAGAGGACCATGTAACACAGTACAGTTGCACCAAACACTACACTAACCCACCCCCACCTCACCTATTAACCCCTTGATCACCCCATCTAGACCCCCTGATCACCCCCCTGTCATTGATCACACCCCTTTTATGTGTCCATATAAGTTTTGCGGATCCGTGGATTCAGGGATCCGTGGATCCGATCCGCGGATCCGATCCGCGGATCCGATCCGCAGATCCGATCCGCAGATCCTCAAAACACGGACACCGGCAATGTGCTTTCCGCATTTTGCAGATCCGCACATTGCCAGAACTATATAGAAAATGCTTTTTCTTGTCCGCAATTGCGGACAAGAATAGGACATGTTCTATATTTTTGCGGAACGGAAGTGCAGACCCGGAATCGCGGATCCGTAATTCCGAATCCGAGCGGGACAAAGTCTGTCCCCATAGAAATGAATGGGTCCGCAATTCCGTTCCGCAAACAGAATTGCGGACGTGTGAATGGGGCATAAGGGTCCCTTATCACCGCCAGTTAGTTAGCTACTTGTTAGGTAGCTAGCGCCCAGCCCACCGCACCGCAGTCACTGATTTTGGCAGAGATTTTTTCATCCACATTGACCGATGCGAATGAAAAAATCTGTGCCGTTCATTTTTATTTTTTTTTCAGCGCAGAGGCTGAACGGAAAAAAAAAATCTCATTACCCGTATGCTCAATATACGGAGTATCGCAGAAACTCCTAATGCTGGCCATACGTGTAATGATTGCGGAGACCCTTAAATGCCAGGGCAGTACAAAAACCCCACATGTGACCCCATTTTAGAAAGAAGACACCCCAAGGTATTCCGTGAGGGGTATGGCGAGTTCATGTAAAAATTTTTTTTTTGTCACAAGTTAGTGGAATATGAGACTGTAAAAAAAAAAAAAAAAAAAAAAAAAATCTATTTCCGCTAACTTGTGCCAAATTTTTTTTTTCTGTGAACTCTCCATGCCCCTCACGGAATACCTTGGGGTGTCTTCTTTCCACAATGGGGTCACATGTGGGGTATTTATACTGCCCTGGCATTTTAGGGGTCCTAAAGCGTGAGAATCCAAATGCGTAAAATGCCCTGTGAAATCCTAAAGGTACTCATTGGTTTTAGGGCCCTTTGCGCATCTTGGCTGCAAAAAGTGGCACACATGTGGTATCGCCGTACTCAGGAGAAGTAGGGCAATGTGTTTAGGTGTATTTTACATATACCCATGCTGGGTGTGAGAAATATCGCTGTAAACGACAACTTTTTAAATTTTTTATTCAAAGTTGTCAATTTACAGAGATATTTCTCTCACCCAGCATGGGTATATGTAAAAATACACCCCAAACACATTGCCCTACTTCTCCTGAGTACGGCGATGCCACATGTGTGACACTTTTTGCAGCCAAGATGCGCAAGGGCCCAAATTCCATGAGTACCTTTAGGATTTCACAGGGCATTTTATGCATTTGGATTCTCACACTTTAGGGCCCCTAAAATGCCAGGTGAGTATAAATACCCCACATGTGACCCCATTTTGGAAAGAAGACACCCCAAGGTATTCCGTGAGGGGCATGGTGAGTCCACAGAATTTTTATTTTTGGCACAAGTCAGCGGAAATTGTTTTTTTTTTTTTATTATATTGTTTTTACAAAGTCTCATATTCCACTAACTTGTGACAAAAATAAAATTTTACATGAACTCACCATACCCTCACAGAATACCTTGGGGTGTCTTCTTTCCAAAATGGGGTCACATGTGGGGTATTTATACTGTCCTGGCATTTTAGGGGCCCCTAAAGCGTGAGAAGAAGTCTGGAATCCAAATGCGTAAAAATGCCCTGTGAAATCTCTAAAGGTACTCATTGGTTTTAGGGCCTTTAGCACCCAGGCTGCAAAAAGTGGCACACATGTGGTATCGCCGTACTCAGGAGAAGTAGGGCAATGTGTTTTGGGGTGTATTTTTATATATACCTATACTGTGTGTGAAAATATCTCTGTAAACGACAACTTTTAAAAATTTTTATACAAAGTTGTCAGTTTACAGAGATATTTCTCTCACCCAACATGGGTATATGTAAAAATACACCCCAAAACACATTGCCCTACTTCTCCTGAGTACGGCGATACCACATAAGTGACACTTTTTTGCAGCCTGGGTGCGCAAAGGGGCCCAAATTCCAACGAGTACCTTTAGGTTTTACATGGCGGCTCACAATTTAGCCCCGCCCAAAATGCCAGAACAGTAAACACACCCCACAAATGACCCTTTTCGGAAAGTAGACACCCGAGGTATTCACTGAGGGGCATAGTGAGTCCGTCTGAGATTTCTTTTTTTTTGCCAGAAGTTAGCAGAAATTGAAACTTTTTTTTTTCTCAGAAAGTGTCATTTTCCGCTAACTTGTGAAAAAAAATGAAATGATACATGAACTCACCATGCCCCCCCGTGAATACTTTGGGGTGTCTTCTTTCTAAAATGGTGTGATTTGGGGGGTATTTATACTTTCCTGGCATTCTAGCACCTGAAGAAACATGACAGGCGCTCAGAAAGTCAGAGCTGCTTCAAAATGCCGAAATTCACTTTTTGCACCATAGTTTGTAAACGCTATAACTTTTACCCAAACCAATAAATATACAATTATTGGACTTTTTTTTTATCAAAGACATGTAGAACAATAAATTTAGAGAAAAATTTATATAGTAATGTAGTTTTTTTGAAAAATTTTACAACAGAAAGTGAAAAATTTCATTTTTTTGCAAAAATTTCGGTCATTTTTGATTAATAGCAAAAAAAGTTAAAATGTCAGCAGCAATGAAATACCACCAAATGAAAGCTCTATTAGTGAGAAGAAAAGGAGGTAAAATTCATTTGGGTGGTAAGTTGTATGACGGAGCAATAAACGGTGAAAGTAGTGTAGTGCGGAATTGTAAAAAGTGGCCTGGTCGTTAAGGGTGTTTAAGCTAGGGGGGCTGAAGTGGTTAAAAATATTTTTTTTCTTATTTTCCTCCCCAAAAACCTAGGTGCGTCTTATGGGCCAGTGCGTCTTATAGGGCAAAAAATACAGTATATTTTTTAAACTTATGTCTTGTTTCTATTCCAGTTGTTTTGATATATGGGCTACTGTTGCCAGTGGCAGGGCTAGAAGCTGCAGTGTGGACTAGTGGGGGTGTTTTTTTTTTTAATTATTAGTACTTTTTTTTTCTATTATTTTGTCTTTTTTATTTTTTTACTTTTAGACTTTGTGCCCCCCCCCTACATGAAGTTATACAAGACCTTTCGGGGGTATTAATACCATAATAACAAGTTTTTAACTGCTGATTTCTCCTGTCACTAGGGCTGACATATTAGAGCCTAGTTAAAGGGACAGTAAAGCCCCAGGAGATTTCAGAAAGGCTGTTGAGCCTTGCTGCAGGGCTTATCTGGGTCTGTTAAGACCCAACAGCTCATGCAGTTACCTAGCTCCCAGCGATCACAAGATCACTAGGAACAGCTGCTTCATGGTCTGTACAGAAAGCACTCACTGACTGCTGTGTATACATTGATGGAGAAGGCAGGGATGGTAAAAACGCCTCTGCCTTCTCTATGAGGGGCACAGCTGTCACTGACAGCCAGCTCCCCACTCCTACAGCTGCAGAAGTTCTGGACATACCAAGTCAACAGGCTGTTTGAAAGCAGTCAAAGAAATGTTGCACAAATTTTGCCTACTGTACTTCAGTTTAAAAAAACTTATTTCTACAATTTACAAAGTTTTTTGTTCACAAATTCTATTCCAATAAATATATTTTACGTTCCAAGCAGCTTGATTATATACACAATGCTGTTAATAAGTCTGATGTTGCCATTTCACTACAGTAAATTTGTTATTACCAATTGTTATACACAAGCAATTAGAAAACCAGAGAAGTATGGCTTACTACATAGATACAACCTGTATCATGCACCAGAGCATTTCTGCTGACTGCCATTGTCCAGTGTCGTCTAGCTTGTCAGCCGGCGCATCCCTGTTAGTCAAGATGAATAATTTTATTGTACAGACACTGAGCCAGCTAGGGCAAAGGGTGAGTCCTGAAGAGTGGTCCAGCTACTCATTAACGGCAGCAAACTATGCCATTCCAAAATCAAATTTTTAACATCAAGATTCTATGTGTTTCTTAAAAGGGGTTTTTCACCCCAAAAAAATTCAGTTTTTTTCAAACCAGCACCTTGATCTGAACGCTTTTGTAATTGCATATTTAATAACATGTATCTGTATACCACCACCTGCTGTTTGTCCTTTTTCTTATTTCTCTGTCCACCTGACGGCACATGCTCAGTTCCATCCTTTAACTGCCTTCTAAGCTGTGGAAAGATAGAGCTGCAGTAGAAAGGACATGCCCCCTGAACTACAGCAGAAAGGGCATGCTTCCTGCTAAATCTAGCAGAGCAATTGGAGCAATGAAAGGGGAAATATCTGCATCCATGTGAGGTACAGGGCTGGTTCTAACTTTTTTTTTTTTAGAAAGAGATCGTCATGTACTATATGAATCAGATTTTTATCCTTTTACAGTAATCATTGGATAACCCCCTTAATAATATAGTGCAATACATGGTAATAAGCTAATTAAAGAGAATTTGGCAGCAGTTCTGTCCATGCTAAGCTACCAACAGAAATAGGTAGAGGTTCAGGAAAAACATTAGAACCATACCTTTTGTGTAGCTTTTATGATCAGGAGTAGTGTGAATATGAAGTTTTATTCTGCCAGATTCTTCTTATGTGAACTGGAGGTGGAGTTTACTGTGAAATGGTCTCTGCATTGAGCTGCTTCACAGGTCCTGCCCTCTACTCTGAGTGGCAGCCATAGCATCCAACAAGGAGCAGGATGTAAAATCCACTCAAAGGACTGCTCACCCCCAGCCCCCAATGATTGCTGTCAACGCGGTCAAAACTTCTGACAGATTCCCTTTTAAGAATACAAAGAATAGGAGTGAGAGCCAAACTCGCAGGAGCTTACAATCGCTGTAAGCTGTAACATGAAAGCCAACCTTCTTGGAAGCTAAGAACAGCATAAATAGTATATTAGTCTTTATTTAATGGTTGAATTTATATTAAAGCTCATGTTAGAGAATTGCACGTATAGTAGTATTTAGTTGTAGTGTTACTATATCACTATACCAAAAGCTCCCTTTTAGTGATTAAAGCAAGTTTTTTTTTATATAACATTATATTACGGTGTTTTATGTACTTTACGCATTTATATAGCGTTGACATATTCCGCAGCGCTGTACAGACATTATCATCACTTGCTGTTCCCAGTG
Organism: Bufotes viridis; assembly: GCA_033119425.1. Lineage (NCBI taxonomy): Eukaryota > Metazoa > Chordata > Amphibia > Anura > Bufonidae > Bufotes > Bufotes viridis. The sequence continues at coordinate 37,361,831 of CM065599.1, forward strand.
GAGCTCACAATCTAAGTTCCCCATCAGTGTGTCTTTGGAGTACCCGGAGAAAACCAACGCAAAACCGGGGAGAACTTACAAACTCCATGCGGTACTGTGAATAGAAATTACTTAGCATATTTTAAAGCCAGATATGGTAAGGTCCCAAATGTTAACAGTCTATGAAGCGTGTCTCTCTACTCCTTGTGAACGTAAAGTGTTTTTTTAATCACCTATGCACATTACTGGGATCTCATAATCACTAGTACAGGGGTCCAGAGTTTCCTGTCCCTCTGCCTGCTTAACCACCGATCCATAGGATCTCCTCTAAGTGAGGCTGAAACGAGCCGGGCAGCTCCTTCACACACAGTAAAGGTCCTGTGCTGATGCTGAAAGTGAACCTGCGGGATCTGGGACCAGCACTGAGAGCAGGAGATTGGGGGATCTTTCATAATCAAAGACTAAGTTGTATATTTAGTCATTTAAAACACATTGCCAATACAGACTGGCAACACACATGATCGAGGGAATCATACAAAGTGTGTAGAAATCGTCAAGCTGGTATGGGTGGCAGCGCCCATAGTAAAATCCTCAGTTCCAGATATGATGAATTCAGCACTTCACATGCAGCAAACATGTTATAGTAGCGGAGTTACATTAAAGTTTTATAACTTTGGGGTTGTAGATTTCAATACATAATAAAGTCCCAAAACACGTTTATGGCTTCATACCTGTATCCAATATGGTTTCCATGTATTTGTATACTTTTTCTATGAGAAAATCAAAGTCAGCGAACTCCTACACTTAGGACAACAGGCAGAGAAGTACAAAAGAGAATTTCATTTCCTAGAAAAAGTAAGCAACTTTAGCAATTACCTGCAGGGTAATGCAACATTCTGAAAGTCACAATGCAATAAATACATATAGAATTCATCTATAAAGCCTCATACAGAAAAGGTCTCTGTGACCTCAAGGTCATAGGTTCAGACATCAGTGAGGTCAATTAGCCTTTCATCTTCCTGAAACAGATGAAATGGGAGCCAGTAATAACCTGTGTAATCTAATGCTAGTGATACTTTAATTGTATCTGAGAAGTGCTTTAAACAGATACAAATATAATATAATAGCAGTGGTATCAGATGAAAGACAAAGCTACCAAATTTCTGGGAGGCTCAGCTGAAATGAGCCTTTCTACACTAGTGAGCAAAACAATTCAAATCAAAAAAATTCCCGTCTCAAGATTTTTAGACACATGGAGCAGTGCAGTATTTCTCAGGTCAGTTTTACTGGACATGACGGCACAGTTATGGTTAATGTCACAAGATGGTGATACATTTGTTGCATCTTTAAATAGGCCTGTGTTACTTTAACGTATATAATGCCCGTAAACTGGAGTGAGATGGTGCCAAAGAATCCTACAGGACTGTGTAGAGGAACAGATCTGGAGAAGGGTAAAAAGAAATAATTCTGCTACACTGAAAGCGCCTAAGAGGAGGACCCCCCACTAAACTAAGTAATCGGGGAAGAAGGGCCTTAGTAAGAGACATGACCAAGAGCCCAATAGTCACTCTGGGTAAGCTCCAAAGATCCTGCTTGCAGATGGGTCAACAATCAATGCAGCAGTCCATCAATATGGGCTTTCTGGTAGAGTAGCCAGAAAGAAGTTTCTTGAAAGTAAGGGTCAAAGGAAAGTTTGCAGAATGGCACCTAAAGGACTCTCTGACTGTGAGAAACCAGATGCTCTGGTCTGATGAAACCAAAATTTTAATTTGAGTGCAGAATGATGGGGAATCTTTTTTTAATTTTAGTTCAAAGCTACAATTTAAAATGTGAAAAAAGTGTACACTGTACATTAAAATGAGAATGGTTATTGTGCAGTGTAAAGCTTCTTAAACAGTGGTGGTACCTTTACACATGGTAATTATAATGACCTGAGAGTGTATTTAAAGAGTAACTAAACTTTTAATGAAGTTTATTTTAAAATGTCTCAAATGCCCTCATAATAATTTTTCTAATGTATTTTATTTAGCGATATTTCATTTTTACTAGCGATATTCCCCCATAAAGCGCAGATTTCCCTGTCCATTTTAAATTCACTATTCTCCACAGCGCTGACTTTTTGAATGGGGCCACAGAGAACGGAGTACGGGCAGGAGCACACATTGCTGCTCCTGCCTGTGCCCCTCACCGAGGTTTACTAAAGGCTGGCATAGCACATGGGTACCCTGTAACAAACCATGTGCTATGCCAGCCTTTAGTAAACCTCAGTGAGTACAGGCAGGAGCAGCAATGTGTGCTCCTGCCCGTACTCCGTGGCCCCATTCATAAAGTGTAGAGTCAGCGGTGTGGAGAATAGTGAATTAAATAAATAAAGTACATTAAAAAAATTATTATGAGGGCATGAGGGATATTTAAAAACTTCATTAACATTTTAGTTACTCTTTAATGGTTTGTGTGGGGTCACTTCATTTTAGTAAAACGAACATTTAATACTCAGGATACAATGACATTCTAGTTTGAAAACCTTGCCTGTTTCAATATGACAATGACCATGTTCACAAATCAAGACTGATTTTTAAAAAAGGATAGTCGTTAGGTCAAGCCCAACATGACGAAGAGCCAGGCCATATCACCCAACATTAGTTTCTCGTCGATGATCTTGCATCAGAGGCTGTTATTGGAGCAAAGTTGGCAGTAGACCCATATGAATGGTTATGGTTTGTAAATAACATGTTCGTCAGGGACATATGGATGTTTACATCCTTTTGAACGTAAGTAGCGAGTATTTTCCATTTCCTTTGTACACATATTGAAATCAGGGGCTGATAACACAATGGGGGAAACCTTTTTAATTGACATGTCTAAGAATCGCAATATAACAGTGAAATGGCAGCTTAGCTGTCTGCAGTGCAAAACTGACACTGAAAATTAATGTACAGTTAATGGAAAAGAGAGGTGTGACGGAAACATAACAATACTGTTACTGGTCCATGAGTCTTCTCAAGACCATTTTTTTCAAATGAATGGGGTAAGATTGCCAGGTGACCTCAAGAAGGGGCCATGGTGAACACATTAGTTATATTCAGAAACCTGTATGTGTTAGTATTTGTGTATAAGGGCTAATTAGATAGCCAGTATACAATGTTCTCAATTAAGAACTGTTGCTGTTCACTTGTAAATTGGCACAAAGCAGCTTGGTGTATGTGTCTTGGTTTGCATCACAATGACAATTTAGTGATAACTAGTTATCATCACATTGAGGCTCTTATAAGTGTCATTGGTATGTATGCTTGTGGTGGGGTCGGCAATGACAGACTTACAAATTTAAGGGCTTAAAAGCCCAAACATCTTTTATTTTCCATCCAACACAAGGCAGTGGCACGCACGTTCATTAGTCACTTTTTACACATCCACATGTGTGTGACATACAAATCACCTTGCCCGTGTGAGCACTAACTATACACCAGGTTACCTTGCCTACATACCTCAAATCCAAAGTCTGGGCTTTACACAGCCAACACAGGCCAAGCAGCTTCCAGGCACTGACACCGAATGAAGCTCAGCCTTGCCTTCACCCCGCAGCAATGAGCCCAGCGGCTACACCTGAGTTTATCTCAGGCTAGGGGAAAATACCATACTGGAAATGGAGGGAATCACAGGTCCCTCTACCCACCAGTTCATCTAGTCCCATCCCATGAAATACTTTGAACCAAAAATGCCTCAGCAAACTACACGTTGCGGAAACCACCCAGCTTTTCTGGATTTTTTTACCATCTGAGCATTCTGGGTTAGATATACACCCCCTCCAGTACCATACACAGTGTAACATAAGTAAAAAAAAAGCGCTGAACTGTCAAAAAAGAGCTGTCAATCAGCGGCAGAGGGATGGGGAGCTGGGAGCTCATGACTCCTGAGTCTGCTCTGTCTTCAGTGGACACAAGCGCTGCGCTCATGCTGGAGCGGCTCAATATGGATTTCAGCAAAACGACTGGGTCAATTCAAGTAAGTGAGCCAGCATGGTGACCAGTATAGGCCGCCCTCAGATAGGAACATAAAACTGGTTACACATTCCCTTTAACACTTGTGTTTAATATGAAATCTGGACTGGGGCTGTAGAGAACAGATTTTATTTACTGTGTTTAACTCGTTAACTATGCTTTAAAGAATGACTAATATTCCAATAGTGCGGTGTATAAATAATGTATGGAAAATAGAAAGCTTTTGGAGCCATGCTAGATATTCAGTAAAACCATCCTGATTTCTTTATGTTTTGTTTTTAAACCAAATTTATTTTGAACAAGATTTTTGCATAGTGGTTGGAAGAAGATGGAGCTAGAGACATGAAAACCAGTGCCCAATGCGTTGAGCTGGAAGTGGTGAGCCTAGTTGGAAGTGGCAAGGAAGGAGTTATGGAAGATAAATCGCTGGCTGTGTGGAGGAGAGCTGGCTGCCTTGAGCGATTTCCGTCAGAAGGCGAGGATCTTGATGAAGGTTTGTGTGACGAGTGGAAGGCTAGTGCTTCACATGGTATTAGTCCTGATAAGAACTAACTAGGCATCAGGTCACAATAACAAAACTTAAAGAGACAAGCCTGCACCAAGCATTCAGGGTCCGTACGAGTGCTCCTAGGGAAGACTCCCTTTTGCTGAATGAGACAGCTTGTAAAGCAGAAGAAGAGCAGGGTGTCACCACATCATGGCATTCAAGACAATACCAAAACTGAACTGAGAAATGTGTCCTATTGTTTACAAACTAAGGAGAGGACTGTCTCCACCTCTCAAATGCCTTCCCCTGAAAAATGACCATTTCAGAAGGGTGTATTACTCTAAATTAAACAACACTTACAGGAGCAAGCCGATTTTTGTTTTTCTGTCCTTCAGAAAAACAAAAATGAAGGTAGAGACGGATACCAACAGCACCTGGTGGACCCCAACAGCTATAATAGACTCTATTTTATCACAAAAGGATGGTGTAGCATGCTGCACCATTCATTTTCCAAATTTTTGATGGAATCTGTAACAAGGGCTTTTAAGGGAACCTCCAACGCAGATGTGAACACCATCTAAATGTATGGAAGAATATTCTTAATAGTATTAAAGGGTATTCTCGTCTTAGCCATTCAGGGTTATTATCACAATACCCATTTCTTCCAGTGGTGGCCAGGTTACAGAAAGTGCAAAGTGGTCTGTGCTACACTGCTCCCGCAAACATGGTGCCAATTGGAATGTTATATACTTGTCATTAATAGACAAGATTTGGGGCTACTAACTCTTCTTGGGGAGAGAGAGCCTTAGTTGGCATGAGGAGAATTATAGACCATACATGCTCCTCTGGAATTCCATTAATAGACAAGAAACGGTCTCTGCCCTGGCTGACATTGAAGGGTCCTGAACAGAGTATACGTTTTCTAAACCAGACAACCCCTTTATACTTTAAGTATTCATTCAGTCATTTATTTATCAGATCTATACTGAACATAAGATCACTACAGGATAAATTAAGATTCATAACACGAAGATACAAATGTCCCGATTACACTGTTGTACAAAAATTAGGAATTGTTTTCTAACGGAGACATGATTAATAAGTCATTTCACATAATTTTGTGGTGCTGAACATGGAAATGACATTGAAAATGTGAGATTGGTTCTTGTTTGGAAGTTACAGAGGAAAAAGTTTAAAAAAAAAACAAAAAAAAAAGAAAATTTGAGAGACGGATGAAGGACAGTGAAAAAGAAGCATGGAAGGTTTTCAAAATTATGTCAACTTGTTTGTTAGGAAATGTCAGAATCAAAAATTTCCATCAGGCTGTGAATAAACGCCTAACGGTATACAAGAAAGTGGGCTGCAGGATGTCCCTGGTGCTGCTTATCTTCTATTGTCATTCAGATGTTTTCCTCATTAACTGTGGTGTCCTCAGTGATAAACATGGCGCTTTTTCATCAGTATATCGCAGTCACGGAGAGATGCTCCAGAAGCGGAATACAAGAGACAAACAAAAAGACATCATATATGAAGCATGTGTCAGCATTTCTACTAAAAGAAAATCTCAGTGAGGGAGACTTATCAAGACTGGTGTTCCCACACACCGGTCTTGATCCCCTGTGCACTGGAGTCGGATGTGCCTAATTTATTAAGAGGCAGACAACTCTAAAAATTAGGCACATCTCTGGCACTCCAGGCACTAGAATCTCTATTCTGAGCTAGCTAAGGGCTGGTGTAAACTTAAAGGGGTTTTCCAAGACTTATGTACTGATCATCAGGTCATCAGTTTCTGATCGGAGGGGTCGGACATCCGGGGCCCCCGCAATCAGAGGCCATCTCTGACCTTTTCACTGTGAATGGGGCTGGGCGCGATACCAAGCACAGCCGCTCTACAATCTACTGCGCAGTGTTTGTGCTCATAGGAGCGCTGGTGCCTTCTCAAACAGCTGAACTGTGGGGGTCTCAGGTGTCGGAACGCCACCAATCAGATACTGATGACGTTTCCTGAGGAAGGTTATCAGTTGTAAAGACTTGGAAAATCCTTTCCAGTTATTACTTATGCCAATTTCTGGTGTAAGTTATAGAAAATCTGGAGGGCCAAAACTGCGCTCCCTCTCACCAAGAAAAGTGTTGGGAAGGTCGAAGAAATGTTTAATGCCACAATAGTGGCGTAAATAGCTTGATAAATACCCCAAAGTGTTCTCTCCTTTTTCCCTCTGTAACTTCCAAACAAATACCAATCTTACAATTTTCAACGTCACTTTCATGTTCGGCAACCAAAAACGATATCAGATTAGTTAATCATGTCTCCATTACAAAACCTGTGGTGAACGGTGATAGGAACAAAAAGCGAGTGTAGTGTCCTGTGTGTAGACCAAGCGTCCACATGGAAGCCTTTATAGCCATGTGTGGCAACCAATATGTCAGCCATCACATCCTATGGTTATGCAAATACCCTGGCGTTTTGAAGGTCTAGGGCCATGCCTCCGTACATTTAGGCACAAGTCCTGCTCAAGGTTGAGTAAAAGCTGGGTGACAACCCATAGGAAAGCAATAACGGTAAGGTGTGTTTCAGCTATCCTCACCCACAGATAGTACTGAAAAGGAGATTTCACTTCACTTCTGGTTTTCTCCTTTTATTAGAAATTTCGGTTTTATTGAGACCACCAAATATGAAGCACGTTTGGGAAGGAGCCCAGTAATGAAAGGTGAATATAAGTCACATGCTATAATGCCAACTACACAGGCAAGGAATGAACAATTCTTTTAATCAGTTGTACAGAAGGAAGAAACTATATACTGCTTCTGAAGGACCATTAGCATTTTATTTTTTAATAAATCGGGACGGTGAGCCATAATTCTTGATGCTGCCATCTAGTATCCCACTAACGGCTTTGTTCACTTTTACGCCTCTGCATTCAATTATGCGTCTTGTTGGGTTGCTGCCTGTGTTCTGCTCATGTGCCCAGCAAATGTATTTCCTAGCAGGTACATGTGCAGGAGCCTCTCATACGCTCTCAAGCACAGACGTTTCAATCAGGGAAGACGAGGCTATATTGTATCTGACTGCTGTCTATTAGCTAAGCTGGTGCCTCCGCGGCTATTTCATTTCACACCTCATTCTGCACTCCAGCAGCTTTGCACTAAGCCTCTCCAGTGTCTGGAGTTCCCCATGCCTTATTTACCATACTCCAGACATCATTTCCCGGCGAATATATGATGAGAAATGGATGGCATATTTGCTGGAGTGCCGGTAGAACCCTACTTTCACTGCTACTAAAAAAAAAGAGAGACAACGGCACATCAAGTGTTCCAATAAAAGCAGTAAATGTACATTATGATGTTGTACAGATGTTGCCAGCATTATCTTATATATCGCCAACATATTCCACAGTGCTTTACATTTAGCAGAGGCAGTTGTTGGCAGGAATAGTCAGTCCATGATCTTCTATAACTTACAGGAAATTCCATGCAAGAGGACAACTGGTAGAGGAGAGCAAGTATTTCATATCATACATTACTGCTAGCATCATAATTGGTGTCTAGAAGCAGCTATTCAAACCAGTTTAGGAAACCTTCTGGAATATCTACACCAATTAAAACCAATTAAAATATTGATTATATGTGTGTGCAAAAAGGTATCTCCCAAGAAAGAGAACCATCTCGCCAGTGTCACCTATTGGAAGGAGCTCCCTAGGAGTCAAAATCCGACTCTCCAACAAGCCTTGGGATTTGACAAGGGCATATAGCCTAGCCAGATATCCATCTGTAGACAGCTGTTTCAGGGTGCTTCCCCCTTGACGGTACAGAGTAGCATTCTGGCTGGCTGGGTGCAAGGACTTAAAAAGGGTTTTCATATTGATGACCTATCCTGGAAAACCCCTTTAAAGAGGTCCTCACCTCTCCTGTTTTAATAGCTTCATGCATTCCCCATGTAATAACAATTCTGGAGCATCTATTCTTATGGCTCTATGTTGTACCACTCCTGTATTATTTCAACTAGAAGTTATGAATGAAATGCTAGCAGTCTGCAGTAAGGGTACAGAGGGGTGGCAACAAATTGGGGGGGGGGGGGTGTATCTGCACAGTCTCACTCTATCCAATCAGTGCTGCCATTGTCAGACTGTGCACACCCCCAACTGCTCACCACCCCTCTGTACCCTTACTGCAGACTGCTAGCAATTCATTCATAACTTCTAGTAGAAATAATACAGGAATGGCACAGCATAGAGCCGGAAGACGGACTCTACTACAACCCTGCTGCAAAATAGAAACAAAATACGGGGGGATACAGATAACAGTGACTTTATTCAGGGCATATTAGTTCGCACATTACTACTCACTCAAATATGATCCATCAAATCAGATCTTGGAGACCATGGTTATGGATGAGGTAACATTGCAGGAAAAATGTGTGATGTTTTGGTGCTACTTTTCTGGTGCACAGAGAATGACAAAAAAAAATAAACGCTCCAGAAATACATCGCAAAATGTACATAGCAGATTACATTTGCTCCTTTCTGCTCTCTCATGCTGTTCACAAGGCCCACTGATCAGAGCTGCAGGGGGCTTTTACTCTTGCCGTAATTGATGGCAGAGGCAAGTGGTGCTGGAATAGTGTAATCCTGCCCCTTGCCTCCGCAGTGCACACTCCTGCTCACGTTTCATAAATGTGTTCTCAAACTTCAGTGTTATCTTTATATTTTTATATAGTGATAACAGTGTCATGCAACATAGCGCAGAGGGACATCCCGGAACAGCAGTCATCTATCAGCAGAGGAGCGCTAAGACTCACTCAGGCTGTCATATATCTCTGGATTATCTTCCCCCCTGCATGCTTTGACCTGCTTTTTACTGTGTTGAACAGCATTGAAGCTTCTGTCACTGCCGGGATGGGATCTACTGCACATGCGCGGCTAGGCGATCCTGATCCCGGCCACCAAAGCTCCTGCTTTGTATGTAGTGAGCAGACGCGACCACCGCTGCTGAACTGCAGTGGTGGTCATAACCCCTTACAATGAGCAGCCTATAAAGGAATGGAAAATGACACACAGCTTGGAGAAGAGGCACCAAGGAACACAGAACTACATTGGCAAGTTGTTAATTACAGTGTTGGCTTCAACATACTGTATATAGCAATGTATAAGGTGAGACAACCCCCACATTTAGTAATGTACATTCTGGCAAAAACTGTGCCAAAATGTGACATAATTTGGCACATCTAGGTTTGGAGAGATTAAATGCGCCTGGTCCAACTAGGGGGTGCAGCTTATCAAGAAACGGGTGTGGCGCCACTTGGCCTAATTTATGACATTCAGCACCACAAGTCTGGCATAAAAGTCTCACACTAGGCCAATCTCTAGTGGGTATAGAGTTAGACCAGGGATGGGCGAACTGCGGCTCTTCAGCTGTTGTAAAACTACAATTCCCACCATGCCCTGCTGTAGGCTGATAGCTGTAAGCAGTCTTTGCATGCTGGGAGTTGTAGTTTTGCAACAGCTGGAGAGACGCAGTTTGCCCATCCCTGAGTTAGACAAAAGCGTCAGCCAGGCACCAAATTCATCATCCAGCCGGAGCCCCTGTGATAAAGCTAGTACCTATCTGATTTTAAACCATCTATAGCATTAGTAAATCTGTCGTTAAAAGCCACACTTGATACTTTGAAGTGCACAGACGCCCGTAATAAGGCGGTATAGGAGACACGTGTGCATAACTTTCCAGCAATATAGGCCAAATAGATTATGCCACAAGTATCTGCCATTTTCAATTACATAAATGTGTGTATCTTATGACACCACTGACGAGTTTCTCCCACTGTATCGATCCCTTACTGTAAGAGCGCAAGTTGCGAAAACGTGGATAAACTGCAGAGTAGTCCTCAGACTAGAAAAGACGCAGAGCACCGCTGACTAAGTGCAGCCCTTCCTAAGGCCGACAGAAATCTACGGCTATGTCGTAGTATACACGTGCATCATTTAATTTTGATACCAAAACATATTCTCTGACATGGCTAATAAACCCGCGGTAAAGTTAGCCTAATGGAGAAACTTACTGACTTTGTTGTCCTGCTTGTTAATAAACTGTTTCCATACACACGTCCGTGCGTATTTTGCGGTCCGCAAAAAATACGGATGATGTCCGTGTGCATTCCGTATTTTGCGGAATGGAACAGTTGGCCCCTAACAGAACTGTCCTTTCCTTGTCTGTACTGCAGACAACAGGACATGTTCTATTCTTTTGTGGAATGGACATACAGAAATGGAATGCACACAGAGTAACTTCCGTTTCTTTACGGACCCATTGAAATGAATGGGTCAGCATATGACTCGCAAAAAAACCCCGCAACGGACACAGAAAGAAAATACGTCCGTGTGCTTGAGCCCTAATGGGGCATATACAGATTATGTGACCAATATCTGTCCAATCAGACCAATAATTGGTGTGTATAACCATAGATCTATGTGTGCAAACAACCACCTGACCAATGATTGATCAGAAAATCTGTCAGATAATCTGTTGGTGTAAATGGCCTCTTTCACAGGAGCGAGTTTTCCATCAGGCTGCGATGCGTGAAGCAAACGCATAGCATCCGCACTGAATCCTGACGCATTGATTTCAATGGGTCTGTGTACATGAGCGTAGTATCTCACAAATCATTTCTGCGTTCTGGAAAAATCGCAGCATGTTCTATATTATGTGTTTTTTCACGCAGCTCTGGCTCCTTAGAAGTGAATGGGGCTTCCGTGAAAAACGGAAGGCATCCGGATGCAATGCATTTTACACTAATGGTTGCTAGGAGATGTAGATTGTAATTCTTATTTTATTTTTTTCACGCAACTGATAATCGCATCAAAAACCGATTGCACCTGCGCAGAAAAAAACTGAAACCCTGAACGGAATTGCAGACAAAACTGACTGAATTTACGTGCAAAACCTTCAGTTTTTTTTTCCTAAACAGATCCTGACAGAATCTGTAACACTCGTGTGAAAGAGGCCTAAGGGTGCCTGCACATGGTGCATATGTGAGTGCAGAAAATCTGCATCAAATCTGCACCATAAATCGCATAAAAAGAGGCACAATGATCCGTACTATTTATTGTGTTTTTTGTGCAGTTTTTATTGAGTTCTTGTTGTGGATTTTCTGTTAACAATCTCATTAAAGTGTATGGGGGAAACCACTGTAAGAGAAGGAGCGGAATCACACACAACTGACATGCTTTGGATTTCAAAATCTGCATGACAGGTCTGTTTCCACACAGAAGAGAAAAGCAAAGTGTATAGAAGATTTGTCAAATCTCTCTTGTACTGTATTACACTGAGGCTTTTGCGCATGAGCGACCCTAGCACTGCCAGTATAGATAAAACTGTGTCAGAGGGTGTAGGGAGATGGCCTACTGACAAGGGGAATGGCAGCACCTAGGTATGCTACTAAAATAATATTAAAGGGGTTGTCTCACCTCGAACACTGGTGGCATATCGCGAGAAGAAAGCTCCCGAAGAGAATGAGTGGACTGCATGGTCACCCTCCATTCATTTCTATGGGGGCTCCGAAAATAGCTGAGTTCTGGCTCGGCTACTTCCGGCAGTTCCACTTAAGTGATAGTGGCGGTGGCCGTGCTTGCGTGGAGCGCTCTCCATTTATTTCTATGGGACTTCCTAAAATAGTCGAGTGCGTCATTCAGATATTTTCGACGCTCCCATAAAAATGAATGGAGGGCAGCTGCACATGCACGGTGCGATCTTCTGAACTTTGGCTGATCAGTTCAAGACATAGGCGCGATATGCCACCAATGTTCAAGGTGAGACAATCCCCTTAAAATACAATGGGTGTGTCTAAATATATATATATATATATATATATATATATAATTTTATATACAGTTGTGTTCAAAATTATTCAACCCCCACTGAAATTGAGTGTTTTGGCCAGTTTGACATTGATTTTGATCATTTCAGTCATCTTGTTTACAATTAAATCACAGAGGCCCTTGTAAGTCAGACAAATATAACATAACATTTATAATGAAATAACCACAAATGTCTTTTCTGTGCTCACATCATTATCAGTTTTATTCAACCCCCAAGTGACATTCAATCTTAGTACTTAGTACAACATCCTTTTCCAGTTATAACAGCTTTTAAACGTGAAGCATAGCTTGACACAAGTGTCTTGCAGCGATCTACGGGTATCTTCGCCCATTCTTCATGGGCAAAAGCCTCCAGTTCAGTCACATTCTTAGGCTTGCGCGCTGCAACTGCTTTCTTTAAGTCCCACCAGAGGTTCTCAATCGGATTTAAGTCTGGTGACTGCGATGGCCACTTCAAAATGTTCCAGCCTTTAATCTGCAACCATGCTCTAGTGGACTTGGAGGTATGCTTGGGATCATTGTCCTGTTGAAAGGTCCAACGTCTCCCAAGCCTCAGGTTTGTGACGGACTGCATCACATTTTCATCCAATATCTCCTGGTACTGAAGAGAATTCATGGTACCTTGCACACGCTGAAGCTTCCCTGTACCTGTAGAAGCAAAACAGCCCCAAAGCATGATTAACCCCCCGCCATGCTTCACAGTAGGCAAGGTGTTCCTTTCTTCATAGGCCTTGTTCTTTCTCCTCCAAACATAGCGTTGATCCATGGGCCCAAACAGTTCTAATTTTGTTTCATCAGTCCACAGCACACTATCCCAAAACTTTTGTGGTTTGTCCACATGACTTTTGGCATACTGCAGTCGACTCCTTATTCTTTGGAGACAGCAAGGGGGTGCGCCTGGGATTTCTGGCATGGAGGCCTTCATTGCGCAGTGTGCTCCTTACTGTCTGAGCTGAAACTTCAGTACCCGCATCTGACAAATCTTTTTTCAGTTCCTCAGCAGTCACACGTGGACTTTTCTCCACTTTGCGCTTCAGGTAGTGCACAGCAGTCAAAGTCAGCATCTTCTTTCTGCCACGACCAGGTAGCGTTTCAACAGTGCCCTTTGCCTTGAATTTGCGACTGATGCTTCCTATGGTGTCTCTTGGTATGTTTAACATCTTTGCAATCTTCTTATAGCCATTGCCCTTCCTGTGAAGAGAAATCACCTCTTCTCTTGTCTTCCTGGACCATTCTCTTGACTTCACCATGTCTGTAAACACACCAGTAAATGTCTAGAAGGAGCTGAGTATCACAGTCATTTTAAATCTGCCTAATTGGTGCTTATTATCCTTGATTGCTGCTCCTTGACATCCAGAGGTGTTTTCAATACCTGATCAAAAACACTTGAATGAACCTCTGTTCTTAAGAGTGGTAGTCTTTAAGGGGTTGAATAATTGTGTCAATGAAGAAATCACAAAAAAAACATTTAATACTGTATTACACAAACAATTGATGTCATTTTAGTTGCATTTGGTTCTTTAAAAAGTCCTTGTAAGATTTCATTCTGAACACAATTACAAATGTACACTAAATTCCCTAAAACCCTTTATAGCATTGGGGGTTGAATAATTTTGAACACAACTGTATGTACATACTATATAGATATATATATATATATATATATATATATATATATATATATATATAGTAATACATATAGTTTATCAAACAAATATCTACATATAATTGTGTGTGTATATATATATATATATATATATACACACACACATACATACTGTATATATGTAGTATTTAATAAATATAATTTATTTTTCAAATATGTAGATATAATTTTGTGTGTGTGATTTCCGCTCTGTAATTAAATGTACAAAAACGATAATTGTAATAATATCAAGACAAAGAAATGCAAGAAACAACAAAAAAAAAAAGAAAGAAAACTAAATCTATCATAAATATATGCAGGGAGAAGAGAAATGAATAGCAAATTGTCACAAATAAAACATATTCTTCCTAATTAGTTAATTTACATTTTACAAATTAATGATGAAATTCCTGCTGGAAAATAAACCCAGCAATACATCACGGAGTTAAGTGACCTGTATTTGTATCTGTAAAATCGAGGTTCATTAGGAATGTAGATGCTGTTTGTTTTACCTGTCAAAAACTAAAGCTCCCTCCTTTTCTCGCTCGCTCTCTTTTATGCTCAAACACATAAATAAGTGGGATTTCTAGACATACTCTCTCTTCCTTACATTTATCATCTAAATAACAGCCTTGCCAAGATGGCATCCTTATAATAAAACCTCTCCGCTAGAGTGATGGGTAATGAAGCTTGCTTGTGAATGCAATTGAGATAAAAAAAAAAATGTGAGTCAAGAAAAAAAAAAAAGTTGTTGAGCCAAATGCGTGAATATTATAAGGGCTCTGAAGCCGGTGGACTTTGCTTGCCATCAATCTTCCTAGTGAGCTGTTATATATCTGAATATTTTGATAGATGATGGAATAATTGAGTTATCTATCTTTCTAACTATCAGAGTTGCATAAAAATTATTCTCACACGCTGGCGAATATTAAATATATTAGGTGTCCGGCTAATTTTTCATACAAAGGGGACAATGAGGGAAGTCAGTTTTATTTATGGCAGCACAAACAGCACATAATTCGAGGTAAGGATCGAATGTGGCTGTCACTGCTCGGCTGACACGGAGGGTGGGAGGGCGCAGGATAACTCCTACTGTCAAACTGTGCGCCTCCTAAGATAATATGCAGATATCGGTATCACTGGTAAAATATGTGTCAAGAGAAACAGTATGGGAGATTTATGGAAAGATCCAAAGAAAGACCGTCTTGTCCACAGCAACCAATCACAGCAGAATAGAAAAATAAAAACTGCCGCGATCCGGACGAGCCTCCCTAGCATTGCGGGTGACGCTAGGGAGGCTCGTCGTGGCCTGCTATCATAGGCGTGCGCACAGGGTGTGACAGGTGTGCCTGAGGACACCCTAATCAAGTCTCAAAATTGAGGTTCTGTCACCTCCATGCTCCCGGGTGCACCCCAGCTGATTCCTCTTTAACTGTTATGCTGGCCGCCGTTGCACTGTAAATTACAATACCTACGGGTAATTCACATAGGGGGCGGACCCGGCGGAGGCAGAGCCGTGTGTGCAGGCGCAGGGTGGGAGTGGTCCCATCTGGGCAGCAGAGTTGACGTCACGCTGCGTGCCCAGCGCGCCTGCTAGTGAGGTGAGGACGGCAGCCAGCTGTATAAGTTACACATTATAAAAAAGTATGAACCATGCTACAGTGCTACCCCTCCTCAGTTGTCCCCTGTATAATATACCCTGATACCCCTCAGTTATATAATACTGTATAACTGAGGGGTATCAGAGTAAATTATACAGGGGGTAATATAACTAAAGGTATCAGGGTACATTATACAGGGGTAATACTATATAATGTACCCTGATACCCCTTAGTTATATTACCCCCTGTATAATGCCCCCTAATAGCCCACCTCAGTTATATTACCCTTGTATATTGTACCTTGATACCCCTCAGTTATGTGTGTGTGTGTATGTGTATATAATATATACATACATACACACGCATGCGCGGCGTGTGTTTGCCCTTTGGGGTTCACAACCTAATGCAATAGGCTGCGCACGCCTATGCCTGCCATACATGTTTTGATCTGCGCAGCAGCAGCTGTGCGGGCATCAGATGTGATGCGAATGCCGGGGAGTGGGGTAAGTATGACCAGTATGAGGGGTCCGAACATTTTGGGGGGCATTATAGGGGTTGGATAACCCCTTTAACGTCAATCTTTCAAGAGCCATAACATACTTTTCCACGGATACAGCCATATTAAGGAGTGTTTTTGTGGGATAAAATAAATTTACATATAAAGCATTGAAAAACTCTCATTACTTTTTTTGAGGGGGGATGGGAGTTACAAAAAAAAACAAAAAAAAAAAACTGCAATTCGGTAACTTTTAGGGTTTTATTTTATGGTGTTCACCGTGCGGTATAAACGACATGATAACTTTATTCTGAGAGTTGATATGATCACATCAACTTTTCAATGTATACAGGTCTTTTATGTTTTTCTACTTTCTAGCAACAAAATAAACTCGATCTCCTAACAGTCCACACACCCAAAGTAGATCAGCCTACACCACTGCTTTCAGTACAAAGATGGCTGGACCACGGCATATCACAATCAACTACCTTTTGTGTTACCCCCACTTCCTCATAGATTGTAAGCTCTTGTGAGCAGGGCCCCGACTCCCACTGTTTCAGTTGTGATGTCTTTTGTTTTGTACATGAACCCTCTGAATTGTAAAGCGATGCGCTTTATAAATAAATATTATTATTAACAATTTGTTTTCTTGGCGTCGCCATATTCTAAGAGTGGTAACTCTTTTATTTTTCCGTTGATGGAGCTGCGTGAGAGCACTATTTTGTGGATTACGGTTATACTTTCAGTAGTACCATTTTCTGGCACTTAAGACTTTTTGATCACTCTTCATTATGTATTTTGGGAATAACAAAAATAGCAATTCTGGCCATCTCCGATCCTGGCAGTTGCAGCAGGAGGCAGGCATCAAGCGTCTACTGCTGAGGCTATGCAATGCATAGAGAAGACTCCGGAGGGCATGTACATAATGGAAAGGACCCCAAGACTTATTCCCCATATGTATCATGACGCCTGTTTCCAGGTGTACAGCTGGGGAATGGGAATAATTACATATTGGAGACTGGCCACCCTTTAAACTATTCACTGATTAATACATAATTTAGTTGGGGTTTTCAGGGTGACCGTCTCTTAAAGATTCACAAAAAGTTCAGTACTTTCAGGTAAACATTATTACAATATAATAGAAAATTTAGGCAAATATTCAGTGGGCTCTCATTGACAATACAATCCAAAAATTGTGGATACGCAAAACATGCATACCGGTCGTGTGCATCCCGCATTTTCCCTTCTGCAGATCTCGCAGTATATTTCAAATGTTCTATTCCTGTCCGCAAAACAGACAATATTTGTTTTGCAAAAAAATTTGGTTTTGATGTGGACCGAAACTACGACCGTATGCATGAAGCCTTAGGGACAGAATAGTAGTAGTAGACCTGAGTAGTGGCAGTGCACCATAGAGTGGATTGAGTTTAGTTCCAATGCCAACTTCCAGCACCATAGCCACTGCAGAACAGCTGATCGGCAGGGGTGTGGGGTGTGAGACAGCACCCAGGCTGATCAGCTATTGATCTGAGTTTAGGTCACCAGCGAATATCAACACTCTACACCGTCTGTTTATAGGGATTTCAAAACATTATGAAATCAATCAGGACAAAAAAAAAAACATGACTACGTAATAGATTAATGTTTTTTATCTAAATGTATCGTGAATAAAAAAAAATACAGCATATAACAGTACCAGCAGAGTGGGGAGATTTTACCAATTCACATACACACAAAGCAGAACATTTTGCAGATTTTACATTTAAAACACATCATTTTAGGGCTCATGCACACAACCGTATGTATTTTACTGTCAAAACACGGATCCGCAAAAAATACGGATGACGTCCATGTGCATTCTGTATTTTGTGGAACGGAATAGCTGGCCCCTAATAGAACAGTCCTATCTTTGTCCGTAATGCGGAAAAACGGAAATACGGAAACAAAATGCACACAGAGTAACTTTCTTTTTTTGTGTGGACCCATTGAAATAAATGGTTCTGTGTACGGTCCGCAAAAAAACCCCGTAAAGGACACGGAAAGAAAATACATTCGTGTGCACGAGCCCTTATGCTGTAGATTTCCACTGTGGACTTTAGCCTTTGCAATGCATAAGGAAAAAACTGCGGCAAAACCTTCAACAAATCTGTTCCTGGCGTAACATGGAGGAAATTAACCAGCAGAAAATCCTCCCCATGTGGCCAAAACCCTAAAGATGCTGAATTCCACTATTAACCTTCCTTACCTGTGCAATTATAATCCCTGTATCAATTCAGCATGTAACGTTCTATATAATGTGATATTTTAGTATATAAAACTATACCACATGGGCAGCATGATGGCTTAGTCGTTAGCACTGGTGCAGCATGGTGGCTCAGTGGTTAGCACTGGTGCAGCATGGTGGCTCAGTGGTTAGCACTGGTGCAGCATGGTGGCTCAGTGGTTAGCACTAGTGCTGGCAGCTCTGGGGTCCTAGGTTCGAATCTGACCAAGGACAACATCTGCATGTAGTTTTTTTATGTTCTCCCTGTGTTTGATCGGTTTCCTCTGGGTTCTCCGGTTTCCTCCCACACTCCAAGGACATACTAATAGGGAATTTTGGGGACAGTGTGATGCTAATCTCTGTAAAGCAATGCAGAATACGTCAGCGCTGTACAAGCGAGTAAAATAAATACAGAATAAAAATTCAATTTTAAACAATAACCATTTTAGAGGAAGAGATGAAAAGAGATTTCCTATGTGTAGTATCTGAAATGTCTCTTTACTGGCTTGTACGGTCAGTTCCAGGGCTCACATTGGAAATGTCACTTGTAAATGCCAATTAAGAAATTACAAGAAGTTCTGAAAGGTAGGGTTTGTGGATGCTGACATTCTCCTGACATGGAGGAGAACATCTGACCAGGGCCTTTGGCAAAATAAGAAAGGGGGGAAAAGATAAGGAAATTTCAAGATCTGCTCTGTCAGCTCTTATCGTTTGTGAGGCGAGATGCTTGTCGAATGGGAGTTTGGAGGGGGCAACGCTGGATGTGGAGTAGAAGCCTTGCGGTAAAGTAGATATGTGCTGAAAGCGCTGTCGGAATGGCGCTGAGCTCTTGGGTGATATAACAATATTTGAAAGAGTGAGATGGGGGGGAGGATTGAGGGTTGGGTGAAGGGACATTAAACGGAGACGGGAAAAAAAACAGCATTTGCATTGTCAACTGGCCTACATCTTTAGACGGCCAAGGCTGGAGACTAGATAGAATCTGACGGCTCCTCATACCCTGAGCCAGTCAATGAGAGGAATACAGGGAAGGTAAATTAACCTCTTCTTGCTACAGCAGAAAAGCAATATAACAAATATCTTACAAAAATAACATCATTCATCCTACAAATTATTAGAATAATCTGCTCACCCCTTCAAGAAGTATTACACACGTATTTTCCAGACAGATGTATGGAAAACTAGATCACCAAAATAGAGATAACAGGCGAATCTCTGCTGATGACAGTAGATCGCAGGAAAATATCAAGGTGCATGTAGTGTAGGAATTACAGAGTAAGGGCTCATGCATACGACCGTTGTTGTTTTGCGGTCCGTTGTTTACGGATCCGTTGTTCCGCATCTGAGTTTTATTTTTCTATGATCTAAGTCATCTTCCGTTCCATTATTGCACAAAACATATCCGTATGTTTTCCGTATGTGATCCGTTTTTTTGAGGATCATATATGGAAACAGTAACCTATTAATCACCAAACACCTGAGCAATATGGGCTGGGCACAGCATTTCCGCAAAATACGGACAACACGGATGTGTTGTGTGTGCGTTCCATATTTTTTGCGGACCAATTGACTTGAATGAGGCCACGGACCATGATTTGCAGACAATAATAGGACATGCACTACTCTTTTGCGGAACGGCCATGCGTGGAAACGGAATGCACATGGAGTAACTTCCGTATTTTCTACAGCCCCATTGAAGTGAATGGTTCCGCATACGGGCCGCACAAAAAAGGAACGGAAGCGGAAAGAAAATACGGTCGTGTGAATGAGCCCTAACAAAGAGCATTTCATCTTTTTTATTTCCAAGTCAACAACTATACAAAAACTTCCAGCTCTGTGTGCATTAACTGCAAACAGCAAGCAGACAGACCTCAGTTATGGAACAGTATGGACATAGCCATCTTCATAGGACATCGCATAGACTGCATAAAGATACTGCTCTTACACAGTGCTACCGGTATAGTCCTGTAAACTTGTATAACTAATGCTAGTTTCACACTAGCGCTCAGGATCCGGCAGGCAATTCCGACGGCTGCATTCCGGCATTGATTGAAGCTAAAATGTCGCCGTCCGGCCCTATTTATTGTAATGGGAACCGGCGGAGATCTGGCCACAACCCGGCAAATATGCAGAGAATCCGCCAGTCCCCATTATAGTTAGTGGGGCCAGATGGCATTGCAACACCAAAAAACGAAGTCATGGAATCCAGAAATCACTGGATTGATAAAAATGGAAACAACACATTCAAAACATTTAGATTTATTCAGTATCGAGTACAAGTGTCACGTGTAGAAATACACGCACTTGCACGCCTTGGCATGCTATTAGTGAGGTGATTAATGGTTGTCTGAGGAAGGTTTTGTGATGCTGAATGCACTTTGGCACACAAATCATCAAGATCCACTGCTGGAGGCTCCATTTGCAATTACCAACCAATGACATCCCAGATGTGCTTGATGGGAAATATGTCTGGAGACACTGCAGGCCATGGTAGCATGTTTAGGTCACACAGGCTGCTCACAGTAGCAGGAGTAACATGCGGCCTGGCACTCTAATGTTGAAAAACAGCTTTGGAGAAATGGCTGAACCACAGGTTTTACGACAAAATCAGGGTAACACTGAGCCGTTAGTGTAACTGAAATTAAGACTAGCTACCGTACATTATGCCGCCCCACACTATAATTCAGGAAGTTAGGCCGTGTGACGTCCCCTTCTGAAGGCCTCTTCATGGCGTTAGCCTTGTGGTTTCCTGACAAATCTCTGGCAATCATTGCAACCTGAGACCAAAGAGGGACTCATCGCTGAAGAGAATGTCTCTATTCCAGTCTCCATTGCCCTCTTGCTGTGCACCATGATAGTCTTTAAAAACGGTGGAGCAAGGTCAATGGAACACCTGTAGCAGGACGTCTGGCTCCTAGCCCAGTGTCATGCAAACACCTTCTGATGGTTTGTGTAGACACTGTTTGCCTCCCTAGACTTGGATTCTGACTTCCAATTTCACTTGCAGTACAGAATGGATCTCTACCACCATTCTTTTTATCAGACAATCAGTCCAACAATGCTGACATATCGGTCTAGGCGTGTAGCCAGAGTGATAAACTAAGGTATCTCAGTTCAAGCATTCTGTCCCCTCAAATTGTGAGAAGTGGCCAAAACTGGCACGTCGACAAAAAGGAGACATTGCACACAACTTGATATGATTTGTGAGGTTTCATGTGGCTAAAAAAAACTTGGCTTTAAATTCTGGCTTTTATGCCCCTACCGCATGCCACAGATTGGAGCTAGGTGCTTGAAAATGTGATCATCTGCAGATCTTATTGACACCTGCAACTTCCCTGATTTCCACAGCCTTACGGCTATTATCTAGTATACCGTTCCTTCTGTATGAATTCCTCATAGTTTACAATATCTCTGTTTGCTGCCATTACACTCAGTTCAGCACTGAAGCCTACAGATTTGTGAATGTACAAGACAAGTAATGAAATGTAATAGCAAAGTGACTCAACTTTACCTGTAGGTTATTTCTAAATTGTAATATTTAGGGTTAACGTGCAGTGTAAAGCATGCCCGCGGTGGATGTATAATCACAAATCTAGCATGAGCAAAGCTTCTGAAAGATTAATATTTCTTAGTTACCAGTAGGTGTCAAACCCACCCAAGCTATAGCCATTAAACTGAAAGCAGGAGAGCTGTGGTACCTATCCATTACTTGTACTGAGTCACCACTAGTTCATTAACAAAAGGTTCTCCTCACCAATGAATATTCATTGTGCCAGGGCTGCAGACAGGAATCCTCCAGTGCAGTCAGGGTCAGAACTGCAGAGCGTGGCAGGCTGGCATCACAACATGTCAACCAGCTGACGTACTGTGACATGAAGGATGACCTTTGGTGGCCTAGCCTTGGCTGCCTGTGGAGTGGAAACTGCCTGTGCATGACCGGCTCATACCTGACAGATTCCTGGATATCTAACCTCAGAAAAGCATTTTAAGGTGAAGCAGAATAAAGCCGCTCTGTGTATTTCATCGGAAGCCAGTTTCCTTGTAGATGACCCCAGGTGTCCACAGTACGTGATGTTTACCCACATGCTACATGCACATCTGAAAGCATTCATGCCCTATATTTTAGATATTGTACAAATTTACCAATCTTGGCACTTTTCTGAGTTTTTCCAAACAAATCAGCTAACAAACATACCTGCTTAGTACTGCAATATAAATGGTACATTCGGGGTATTTTAAGGTCAATATGTCAGAAAACATTTTCTAAATACATAAATCAATAGAAAATATTTTTGGCTATATCTATGAAACGCATCTTTATCTTTATGCAGTCTATGCGATGTCCAATAAAGATGACTGATGTCTATGGTATTACATGTGCGTTATACAGGGTGGCCCACGGATAAGTAGCCCGCCTCCAGCGATAGTATGACAAGATGAATGAGCAAGTGGATTGTTTTTTTTTTTATTACCCACAAGTCATAAAAGATGCTGAAAGTGGTCCACGTTCAGGTCTATGCATCTTTGGGCACCTCAGATTATGTTGGCTGATACAGCTTGCAGCTCTTCAGCAGTGATGGAGTTTGTGATGTTCTCCTTGAGTCATCCAGGGGATGTGGATTGTAAGCGGACACTTTCTGTTTTACATTTTCCCACAGATAAAAATCGCATGTGGACAAGTCTGTGGAACGTGGTGGCCGCGCTCACAGTTCGCTCCTCCATAAACAGTTCATGAACCCGTCCCGTGAGGTCTGGTAGGTTGACCCATCTTGTTGGAAAAAGCAGGACAATTTTCCTTCTGGTGTTGGTTGGTTGTAAAACTGTTCAAGGATGTCTAGGTAAATTGCGTATTCACAGTTGATTTGAAGAAAATTGGACCCACTATTTATGTTCCTGACACAGCAATTTTCCGGTCGTGAAGTGTTTCGGGAGTCAAATGGGGATTTTCAGCGGACCAGTACCTCCTATTCTGGGAATTTACCTGACCTGATAAATGATACCAAGCTTTGTCTGTCATGAAGTACAACAATGGGTCCAAATGTCTGTCAGTGATTATAGTAAGAAACCAAGTCCAGTAATTTGCGCGCTTACCTTTGTCGGACTCAGTTCCTGCACACACATTTTTCTCTCCGGTTTCAGGTTCAGAGATTTCAGCACTCACTGACACCTTGTTAGTGATACACCATCTTGCTGAGACGGTCTTCGGGTTGATTTTTGGAAGCTACTTACAATCCGCTGCTGAATTTCAGGCACAACTTCAACCGTCCTGATCGATGGAGGCCTCGGTTTCTTCATGTTTGCAGCAGAGCCAGTTTGATGCCATGTCTGAACCAGGCTCTGAATACAGTGTTTAGCTGGGTGTTTTATTCATGGAAGCTTTTTGGCAAATCGATCTGCTTCGCACACAGCCTTTTACAATCACTAATCGCTGATCCAGGGAGAACACCATCTTTCTGACACAATCGGCAACTTTTATCAAACTGAGTAATAAATCAGTCTTATTTGCCCATAGCAAGCAATCAGAGCTCAGCTTTGAGTTACTACAGGGCTCTGAAAAAAATGAAAGCTGAGCTCTGATTGGTTGCTATGGTTAACTAAGACAGATTTAGTATTAGGTAATTTGATTTGGAGATATTGGTGGCGGGCAACTTTTTTTGTGGGCCACCTTGTATTAAAAGAAATAGAACAGGAAACTAAAATTATCCTTATTTGAGGCACAGGTAATGGAGAAGTATACAGAAGGGTAGTGTCATGTACTTATTCATCTGTGACCCTGTGGCAAGACTGACCGCTGTAATGCGGCACCGCCGGCGTTACTCAATCACCTTGGCAACCTGCCCCACTGACAGGCAATTGCTGGTCACAGTTGCCCGTGATTGGTTTTCTTGCCTCACACACTTAGTTTGTGTTTCTTGGATTCCTGGACTTCTGATCTTCTGCCTGTTAGTAAGTTTACATCCCACTGCTGATTCTGGTTACTGATATTATATTTGGTACTTCTTGGAACATTACTCTATGTTTGTGTCTTCCTTGGTTCTGGCTTTCCCTTTTTTCTCACATAAATAAGTCCTGCACACTCAGTTAGGTCTGGGACTGTCGCTCAGTTGGGGGCTGCCATTTGGGGTGGAGTGTCCAAGTAGGACAGTGATGTGGGTGGAGGTCAGTGGTGTGACTGCACTGTTCCCTACCAGATATAAAATAAAGGATCCACCAGGTATGACAGTGAGACTCCACCTGCAAACCAAAAAATGCTGGCCATGTCTAGGACAAATGTACAGGTTTTCCAGTTCAGGATAAATGGGATTGTCCCACAAGTATTTATCACGTATCCATAGGATAGAAGACAAACATCATGGGTAATAGGTGAAATTTAATAAAACCCCAACTATATACCTGACCTGAGGCTTAGCATGCTGAGGGTAAGAGCAAGGCATATTCTAGTGTCGATGGAGGAAATACCGTACATTTACCCTACAGACGGGCCACTTTTCTTCATCAATTCTTCCTCAGGACTAGAAGTTACCGCTTCCCTCTGAGAATGAAATACAGTTGTGTTCAAAATTATTCAACCCAAAATGCTGTAAAGGGTTTTAGGGAATTTAGTGTACATTTGTAATTGTGTTCAGGATGAAATCTTACAAGGACTTTTTAAAGAACCAAATGCAACTAAAATGACATCAATTGTTTTTGTAATACAGTATTAAATGTTTTTTTAGTGATTTCTTCATTGACACAATTATTCAACCCCTTAAAGACGACCACTCTTAAGAAGAGAGGTTCATTCAAGTGTTTTCGATCAGGTATTGAAAACACCTCTGGATGTCAAGGAGCAGCAATCAAGCATAATAAGCACCAATTAGGCAGATGTAAAATGACTGTGATCCTCAGCTCCTTCTAGACATTTACTGGTGTGTTTACAGACATGGTGAAGTCAAGAGAATGGTCCAGGAAGACAAGAGAACAGGTGATTTCTCTTCACAGGAAGGGCAATGGCTATAAGAAGATTGCAAAGATGTTAAACATACCAAGAGACACCATAGGAAGCATCATTCGCAAATTCAAGGCAAAGGGCACTGTTGAAACGCTACCTGGTCGTGGCAGAAAGAAGATGCTGACTTCGACTGCTGTGCGCTACCTGAAGTGCAAAGTGGAGAAAAGTCCCCGTGTGACTGCTGAGGAACTGAAAAAAGATTGGGGGTACTGAATTTTCAGCTCATACAATAAGGCGCACACTGCGTAATGAAGGCCTCCATGCCAGAACTCCCAGGCGCACCCCCTTGCTGTCTCCAAAGAATAAGAAGAGTCGACTGCAGTATGCCAAAAGTCATGTGGACAAACCACAAAAGTTTTGGGATAGTGTTCTGTGGACTGATGAAACAAAATTAAAACTGTTTGGGCCCATGGATCAACGCTATGTTTGGAGGAGGAAGAACAAGGCCTATGAAGAAAAGAACACCTTGCCTACTGTGAAGCATGGCGGGGAGTCAATCATGTTTTGGGGCTGTTTTGCTTCTACAGGTACAGGGAAGCTTCAGCGTGTGCAAGGTACCATGAATTCTCTTCAGTACCAGGAGATATTGGATGAAAATGTGATGCAGTCCGTCACAAACCTGAGGCTTGGGAGGCGTTGGACCTTTCAACAGGACAATGATCCCAAGCATACCTCCAAGTCCACTAGAGCATGGTTGCAGATTAAAGGCTGGAACATTTTGAAGTGGCCATCGCAGTCACCAGACTTAAATCCGATTGAGAACCTCTGGTGGGACTTAAGAAAGCAGTTGCAGCGAGCAATCCTAAGAATGTGACTGAACTGGAGGCTTTTGCCCATGAAGAATGGGCGAAGATACCCGTAGATCGCTGCAAGACACTTGTGTCAAGCTATGCTTCACGTTTAAAAGCTGTTATAACTGGAAAAGGATGTTGTACTAAGTACTAAGATTGAATGTCACTTGGGGGTTGAATAAAACTGATAATGATGTGAGCACAGAAAAGACATTTGTGGTTATTTCATTATAAATGTTATGTTATATTTGTCTGACTTACAAGCGCCTCTTTGATTTAATTGTAAACAAGATGACTGAAATGATCAAAATCAATGTCAAACTGGCCAAAACACTCAATTTCAGTGGGGGTTGAATAATTTTGAACACAACTGTAACTCATTTTTGCAGCAAATTCAGTAACCTGACAGAAGGACGAAGGCAGTTACTTAACACAGATTTTGGGAATATATCAAGATATTGGTACAACTATAAATATGTCCCAAAAGCTTCCAATATGAAGCAAAACCCAAAAGGTCAATAAAATAATATCTTTCATTCTGAAGATGAAAGGGGAGCTTCATGTCACAGGAGTAGCTGCTAGGACACAGATCCACGAAAAGTACCCATATGGAACCTATAATACTGAGTTCAGCATCAGTATGTCATACAGCGTGGTAGAACAAACACAGAACCAGAGATAGGTGCACACTGCCGTCACACTAAACCCTCACATTGATGTTAAAAATTGAGAGGTCAGTTCGACATATCCTACTAGGAGGACATGTCTTAAGCCTCGGGCACCAGCGTCAAGGTCTCTCAAGTAGCCCGTGGGCCCTAACACTCACCTACCTGCGCCATATGGGCTACTTGAGAGACCTTGACGCTGGTGCCCGAGGCTTAAGACATGTCCTCCTAGTAGGATATGTCGAACTGACCTCTCAATTTTTAACATCAATGTGAGGGTTTAGTGTGACGGCAGTGTGCACCTATCTCTGGTTCTGTGTTTGTTCTGAGTTCTTGCCACATCCACATAAATTTCATCTTATGTAGGATGTCCATTGTGGTACTTGTAGTCCGTTGCTGGCATCATCCATTGTATGCATTTTTTGCTGGTGATTGCCATTAGCAACGGACTACAAGTGCAGGATGTGCTCCCCTATAGAAATGCACAACTGCATATGGGTATTAGCGCATCCTGCTTGCTTATCACCACATTTTTTGATGGTTTATATATATGTACGGAGGTGTATAAACTCCAATTTAAATGTGCCTGTTTTTCATCTTCAGGTCACATTAGGGTGCACCTGCTAGGCTTTGGGCTATATCAGTCAGTCTTGGGTAGGGCTCATAGACACCTCCCACCTCCCATTGCAAGCATGGCTACATGCTGGAGGTAACAGAGGAGATGTTTGTGAGTCGTCCTAATGCTCCTGTAATTGCCCACTGGCCCCTGATATCGCCCATATGGCGCAGGTAGGTGAGTGTTAGGGCCCACGGGCTACTTGAGAGACCTTGACGCTGGTGCCCGAGGCTTAAGACATGTCCTCCTAGTAGGATATGTCGAACTGACCTCTCAATTTTTAACATCAATGTGAGGGTTTAGTGTGACGGCAGTGTGCACCTATCTCTGGTTCTGTGTTTGTTCTGAGTTCTTGCCACATCCACATAAATTTCATCTTATGTAGGATGTCCATTGTGGTACTTGTAGTCCGTTGCTGGCATCATCCATTGTATGCATTTTTTGCTGGTGATTGCCATTAGCAACGGACTACAAGTGCAGGATGTGCTCCCCTATAGAAATGCACAACTGCATATGGGTATGAGCGCATCCTGCTTGCTTATCACCACATTTTTTGATGGTTTATACATACAGCGTGGTAGGAAGAAAAAGTAAAATCCTGTCCCAGCTCTGTTAAGGGCACTCTGGAGGCGCTTTGGTTGATGCTAATTTAATCTATGACAGCATGGCAAGAGTAAGTAAAAACCTAAGGGGCTCAGGCTGCCAAATATTGGGAACTGTTAGAAAGGTACTTATGGGACACTGAGGTGGGCACTGTCACTCACAAGGACATTGTGGCTGATTTCATATAAGGACACGGTGTGGGAACTAAGCAGTACACGTGTGAAAATATGGTGTAGAGTTTACTGGAGGATGCCATGGGTGAACTATGTGGGCAGAGGCAGTATTGTATGATGCAGATCCTCCTGTAAACTGAGAGCAGAATGCGAAAGAGAAGCTAAGCTCAATGATATTCTGGTTTATATGGTTTGGAGTAGGATTTCTGAGTGACACTCCTAGGAGAGACATTGAGAGTCCCGATTACCCTGTCCATACAGGATTACTGACAGCTCCCCCTGTATCAGTATGTGCACAAAGAAAGCTGTCAATCATCCTGTGTGGAAGGGGTTAGCAGGACTCTCACTGTCTCTTCTAGGAGTCCTGTCAGGATTTAGGGCTCATGCACATGACCGTAGCCTATTGTGCGGCCTGCAAATTGCGGATCCACAAAAAGCGTTACCGGCTGTGTTTAATCTGCATTTTGTGGAACGGAACTTCCAGCCCATAATAAGAAGAGTCCTATCCTTTTTCTTTATATTTTTGTGGGGCCGCGGAACGGAAATGCGGAAGCAGACAGCACACATTAAAGTGAATGGGTCCGCATCCGACCTGCAGAAAACGCGGATCGAATGCAAAAAATCCTTGCTCCAAAGCATATAAACCTATATATCACAGAGCTCAGCTTCTCATCCTTTATGATGTTCTGCTATTAGACAGGTTCTCTGACACGATGCTACATGGAGAATTTAAGAAGATCTTCAACCACCGCTGGAGTATGGAATATACAGTACTGTGCCACAGTCACTGCACAGCAGCCACAAAAACAGCGGTGACCCCTCAGGCAGTGTCTGTCATTGTGTCCCCATGGCAGTATCCGCCACCTTATGTACTTCCGGCAGATGTAGCCTTGTCCATCACTGTGTAATAGGAGCACTCTGAAACATTACACATGTATTTACATGCATCCCTTATTAATATATACTTTTAAAATACACTTTTTTCATAGTTTATACTATATGAATATAGAAAAAGTAGAACTTCATAAACCTGAAAGATTAAAAACTGTAAAAATATTTAGTTGGTAAAAGAAAACAAAGCTCGGACTAATAGAGACAGACGGCTGAGCCGCGCTTCCAGTGCCTGCGCCTGCCTACAGAGGCCACAGCACGGCCTTCATGATACCTCAGTGCCCAGTCTCTCATCAACAGGGCAATGAAAATGCTTGAGTGCTCTTAATTACTGCAAATGAAGTGTTCCTTATGGTGAGGAGCAGAGACATTACTGGGGAGCGATAACAGCGTTGGCTTCTTAATATGAAAACCGTTAAAATGCTGGCACGAGTCCTGACTGGCTGCGGACTCGTGTCAAGATGGCAGCTTGATTTCAGAAATATTCTTTAAGGAGCAAAGAGATTTCTATCAAAAGCACAAAAGGGGTTATCCAGAAATTTGATATTAATGGCCTATCTTCAGGACACCAGACACCCCGCCCATCTGAAGTTTGAAAAAGCTGCTGCGCTTACCGGAGCTCCGGTGTGTGCTTCGGCTTTCTCACTGCTAAGCAATCACAGAGCCATACATTATATAGTGGCAGTGCTTGGTTTTGCAGCTGAACCCCATTCACTGGAATGGCAGTGAGCCGCACCTAGGCCACGTGAACGATATTTGGTGACGTCACTGACTTAGGCCTCTTGCACACAACCGTATGCCCTCCCAGACATATGGTCCATGAGCGGGCCATATCTCCCGGGCGGCATTGATCGTGCACACGGGAGCGCACAGCACCATGGATTACAATGATGCTGTGCATGTCGGGCCGCCCGCAGGGCTATTGTTCCGCACTCATAAAACCTGCGGGTATAGAAAATCACCACAATCTGCAAAAGCGAGTTTCAGAAATAATTATAGAAGGCAAGACTTGTAAAGAACGAGAATGTGACAGCGATATAATTCAGAAGCGTTTGAAATAACCAGCTATAAAGTCATGGAGGTCAATCCAATCATCTTAATCCAAAGGATGCAAAATTTAGAGGGTTTTTCTCAGTCTTTCATGGGCGAGTAAGCAGTAATGAAAACACCCAGCTAGTTTATAGCTCCTCCCACCCAGCTAGTTTATAGCTCCTCCCACCCAGCTAGTTTATAGCTCCTCCCACCCAGCTAGTTACATAGACACTCCCCTATTACTGCCCCTAAAAACAACCAGCTAGTTTATAGCTCCTCCCACCCAGCTAGTTACATAGACACTCCCTGTCACTGCCCCGAAAAACAACCAGCTAGTCTATAGCTCCTCCCACCCAGCTAGTTTATAGCTCCTACCACCCAGCTAGTCTATAGCTCCTCCCACCCAGCTAGTTTATAGCTCCTACCACCCAGCTAGTCTATAGCTCCTCCCACCCAGCTAGTTGCGCTAAAAACCTACTGTACATTCTTTGCAGCACATTTATCATGTGTTTTAAACGTTTTTTATTGTCTATTCATGCACCAAGCTTATCATCCTGCATCAGCCACTGTGATAAATCTAGAAGGCCTGGTCTCAATATTAGACAGGATTAGTAAATCTGCCCTGTAGTGCTCAGTAGAGTGCTGCAGCCACTTCATGTATCCTAATTATCGGGTCTCAGATCATGAAACCATTTTGAATCTTGTCTACAGCAGATCATGTAGAAAAAGAAGCTGTAATCTAGAACAATCTGATGTCGGCCTCTCTGGAAACATATGCGCCTGTATTGTTTGCAGACTGAAGTGCAGACATTCAGCAGTGTATATCGTAACGCCACAGCAGTCCCATGCAGGAGGACTCACCTGTTCCAGTAGCTCCAGAACTGATCCTGCAGATACATGCGGTGACTACTCTCATCGCCAAATGATGCTTTACTTTCTATCCAATGAATAACATGACCTTCGACAGCTGAAGAGCAAACGACACAAGCAAGGACACCTTCAGTAAAGACTCAGGCTAGGTGCACACTTGAGCCAAGATTCTGTTATTCTGTTAGACGTAGGACCAGAATACTGGAGTCACCGGATAAGACATATGCCGTATATTGCCGCCACCCGACATCCCATTCACTGCATGTAGCATTATCTAATCCTTTATGTTTGTAGGAACTCTGTGATTTGGAAAGTCAGAGGGGGAGATTTATCAAAACTGGTGTAAAGGAAAACTGGCTTAGTTGCCCATAGAACCACCTTAAATTTTTCAGAGCTGCTTTGGAAAATGAAAGGTGGAATCTGATTAGTTGCTATGGGCAACCAAGCCTGTTTTCCTTCTCACCAGTTTTGATAAATCTCCCACAGAGTGTTGGTCACATGACAGAGCTGAGGATCTGAAGGGAGGGGATAACTCACAAATACAGCCATCGGTAAGAACCTTCACTACAGATTACATCATGTACCTTTCTAAAAGGTAAGAGAATAAAAACTCTTATGGGAGTGCTTCTTTAAGGTCTAGTTCACACTTCAGTGTTTTGGTCAGTGATTATGAGCCATAGCCAGGTGCAGGTCAAGAACACAGAACAGGTGCAGATGTCTGCATTGTACTTTATCACTGTGTAGGATCCACTCCTGGATTAGAGTTTATGCACACGAACGTGTGCGCCTCGCGCCCGTGCTGCGAACTAAAAATCGTGGTTTGCAATGCACAGGCACGGTCCGTGTGCCCACCGTTTGTGGATGCGATCCGCAAGATTCAGTCCACACTGCAAAAAAATAGAACATGTTCTATTTTTTTTGCAGTGCAGAGACACGGACCGAAATCCCACAGAAGTGCTCTGTAGTGCTTCCATTCCGTACTGCATCATGCGGATTGGGGACCTATTCAAGTGAATCCATGATACGGAGGGCACACGGCTGGTGGCCAGATATTGTGGACTCGCTGTTTGCGGGCCACAATACAGCCATGAGCCACACTCTTAGGCCTCATGCACACGACCGTTTTTTTATGCTGTCCGCAAAAAGGGGTTCCGTTGTTCAGTGATCCATGTCCGTTTTTGCCTTCCGTTGTGCTTCCGTGTGTCTTCCGTTTTTTTAGCGGACATGACCCAAAAGATTTTACCAAAAGACAGGCTGACAATGTTTCCCAAGTGCCTGCCAAGGGATCCGCAAAAAAAACGGACACGGAACACGGATGACACACGGATGGCCATCCGCATTTTTCACGGACCCATTGACTTGAATGGGTCCGTGAACCGTTTTTCACGGACAAGAATAGGACAGGTTATATTTTTTTCACGGACTGGAATCACGGACCACGGACACGGAGGACAAACGGTGCATTTGCCGAGGTTTCCACGGACCCATTGAAAACCAATGGGTCCGCAGAAAATCACGAAAAACGGAGCAACGGACACGGAAACAATCAACGGTCGTGTGCATGAGGCCTTAGGCTCACAATCCCTGACCAAATCACTGAGGTGTGAACTAGGCCTAATAGAGTGCCTATGAGCCCTTAAGTGGACTGAGAGCTCCACAGTGTGACGGCCTACTCTGGTAAGAGTTCATTAGCAGTGTCATTAGTAAAGAGCAAACTGGTGTATTCTCACTATCACATCAGGTCACAAGATGGCGAAGTCCACTGGGCAACAATGACATTGGTAAAAGGCTGATCTACTCGGCAGATAAAATAGTTGAACCCTACAATGTCAGACTCACCTACTGGCACCTCCAGAATGAAGTCAGGAGTTTTGTCGTAGCCCTTCATACGCAGCTGGTCTTCATCTACAAGAAAGGCAAGACCTTTTAAGAACTTGCATTAATATGCTACACAAGACAATCCTATGATAAAATAGGCCGGTGATAAGGAAAAAGTTTAAACGTTGAGACTATTGAGAAATATATTCTTCGAATAAGGGAAAGATAAACTAAAATCATACAAAAAAATTCTCCAAAAGACTCCAGACCCCAGCACCGCAAGGCCAGTTCAATAACTACAATATAAAAGTATATTTTAAATCATTACATTTTGTATTAAAGCAATTTAAAAAAAAACACACTAAGGGTCCATTCACAAGTCACGGACATCGGCGATGTGCATTCCGCAATTTGCGGACCACACATCGCCGGCACTCTCATAGAAAATGCCTTTTCTTGTCCACAATTGCGGACAAGAATAGGACATGTTCTATTTTTTTCGGGAACGCAATTGCGGACCCGGAAGTGCGGATCCGCAATTGCAGACCCGGCCGGGACATCGTCTGTCCCCATTGAAACTAATGGGTCCGCAATTCCGTTCCGCAAAATGCGGAACAGAATTGCGGACGTGTGAATGTACCCTTATGGTGTATGTTAAAGACAGACCATCAATGTATCATTGGCACAGTCTAATCCTTGGGACCAGAAAAATGAAGGGCCAGCACTGACTAGTGAAGGAGGTGAGCTGCTGTACCAGATATAGTCACACATACAGACGAGCCACTTTGTCTGGATAAACATTAAAGGGGCTGTCTCAGGTCAGCAAAGGGCATTTATCATGTAGAGAACGTTAATACAAGGCACTTACTAATGTATTGTGATTGTCCATGTTGCCTCCTTTACTGGCTGGATTCATTTTTCTATCACATTATACACTGCTCGTTTCCGTGGTTACGACCACCCTGGAATCCAGCCCTGGTGGTCTTGCTTGCACACTAAAAGTTCTGCCCTTTGCGCACTCCCACAGTTCCGGCCAACACAGCAGCGCTTATTCCTATAGTGTGGAAGCGCGACCGCTGCTGTTGGATTGCAGGGTGGTCATAACCCCTGGAAACGAGCAGTGTATATCGTGATGGAAAAATGAATCAAAGCCAGCAAAGGAGGCAATATGGAGAATCACAATACATTAGTATTAATTTTCTACATGATAAATGACATTTACTGATGTGAGACGACCCCTTTAATGGGTCACATTCTGCTGATCAGCGGGGGACCCAGAAGAGAGGCCATAAATAGCTATTCCTTAGGTTTTGATTCTAAGATGGCTGGGCAACAACCCACATAACTCCGCTTACAGCTCAGACAGGGGTTGTCCATAACGAGATACTGGAGCAAACGATGCGTATTTTTCTGGATTTTGGAAAAGCTGTGTGAAATGCTGGACTTCTGCACAGGCCAGCCAGAAATAAGGAACTCTACAACAAATAAATCAGCCACCCAAGGCGATCATTTTAATTCTTACAATCCATATATCTTATTATTTCATTTCAAGTTAATGCAATGACGTCACTAAACGCTAGAGCTGCATTTCTGCTTGGATCTGGATGTATTAGGTATTCCACTCCCCATGACCAGAAGATCTTGCTGTTCCACCAATGCTCTTCTATGACAAGGTTAATCATACAGGGTTTAGTGTTATTTTTCCCTTACTAGGCGTCGTAGCATGATGAGGAGCCCCCAGTATGTCATAACATATCGCCCTTGACTTCTGAAGCCCTGGAGTACGTTACAGCATTTTGTAGAGGCCCATTACAGCCTTGCTTCATGTCTCCATCCATCCTTAACTAATGACCTGGATATGTAACCGGGAAGGCTGTGTGGTCCCGTCCTAACACCTGCTGGGCTGCTGACACGGCCTTCTCACTGCTCTTTCTGCTTCACCTTTGATTAGAATTAATGATGGTTCCCAGAGGTTGTGCGCTCAACTCCCATCCATCTATCAGCTTGGGACAAGGATTTCACAGAGGCCATTTGCTAACTTCTGTGCTGTTAATTCGCAGCGCACATACAAACCATCTGATGGAAAGGGCAAGCACAGCAAAAGAAAGCTAAACAGCAGAAACATCAATACATACAATACAAAATCACAACTTAGTAACTAGTAAAGCAGGGAGCAGCAATCATTTCCCAAGAAGGAGCAGTCATTTTGCAATTGTACCAGTGGTAACAGCTGACGTTAGGAGGTCCAGGTTAAAAGCTAGCCTTAAGGGCACCCACAGTCTCTAAATGGGGTGCCCACAAGTTTCCGATTAATATTTCTAGTGGAAAAGCACAGGCAAACAGTCTCCTAAAGGGGGTTTTCCCGTTTCAGCAAATAAAACATACTGTAACGCTAAAAAATTATACAATTTGTTAATATACTTTTTGTATCACTTCTCTGCGGTATTTATGATCTCTGCTAGCTGTCACTGAATAGGATCCTGCATTGTTTACTTCCAGAAGATGAAAAACTCCTAGTCATGCTATTTATTTCAATGCTACAGCGCCCAAAACCAGGAACTGGAGACAGAATAGGAGATAAGCATCTGATCGGAAGGAGTACAACCACTTAGGCATCTACCAATTACGACAACAGGGGTTCCTGTT
Source organism: Bufotes viridis (assembly GCA_033119425.1). Classification (NCBI taxonomy): domain Eukaryota; kingdom Metazoa; phylum Chordata; class Amphibia; order Anura; family Bufonidae; genus Bufotes; species Bufotes viridis. Next base: position 37,397,264 of record CM065599.1, read on the forward strand.
CCCCCATATTCGTGCACTGCCACGCTATTCGTTCTCTAAGAGACCGACAGAATCGAGTATAGCTCCCATAGAGAATGAATGGAGCAGCAGATCACAAGCCTGTATCCGGAGGTTTGAGGATAAGTTGATATTGTGGCACAGCCCCTTTAAGTAGTCTTAGGAAAGAGTGTACATGGGTGATTTTCGGCTTCAGTGTGTTTTTATTCAGTTGAATGACAACCAGCATGTCTGACATAACAGATCCTACCCGGTGGACAACCATGTGGCAGCTATAAGTGCAGCCATATTGGCTGTCTTCCAGCTTCTTCAGAGATGACCAAATCGTGGACTTTTTTTTAGGGTAACGGTTTATTTACCAAATTAAATGTTTAAGCGTCTTAGATTGGTAGCTGAAAACAGCAAGGACTTGTAGTGGTGCTGAAAACAGGACTGCTGCCTCCTTCTTCACTGTTCATGTGGGAAGGATCCATCCCAGGTAGTGAGGTGCCTGTATACTGATGGAAATGGGCAGACACAAGGAGGGTTTCACATCTGGCGTTTCCTCGGAGGCTCCTCTGGGTTCACAAGACAATGGCTCTTATCTCATGACAGGGAAAGTAATACTGCAGCACATACTAAAGCATTTTCTCCCAACTACTTACAGTATAAAATATTAATTACACGCCAGCGAGGGTGTGCAGTATATACAACGGATTAGATAACAGAGTTCCTGCTTGGCCCTAAATCAATAAGAGTCTGTTTGGCATCAATCATCCTGAACTCTCTCCCTCGTAATATTCAGGAAGAGCCATGATCATTTCTCTAATTCGCAAACCTTACCTGCAGCAACACCAGAGATGCCATTAGTGGTGATGCATCCAGCACAGGGGGGAACTAGCCATCTGTATCACCCTTCCCATTCACCAAGAATAAATTACATTACTGCACCAACAACACATTCACGACCAAGAAAACGAGAACCGGTGTCTTGTCTTTGCCCAAAAACCTCTAACTCTTGAGATGTCCTGTTTGATAATATTCTTTACAGTTCTTTCTTAGTTCCTGCTGATCAGTCTATAAGTAAATTGGGATATTACCAATATAGCAACAGTCAACCACTTTCCCAAATACCGAGGTGGCAAATCTGCATAGTGGTGTAATGAATGAGCTCCTAACAAGCTGTGCTTCTAATGCTACTAGATGTAAGGCAGCTATCCTATAAGTCAATGTTCAATCTTTTAAACAGGCCTTAAGACATGACTTGGATAATAAATAAGCCAGCATCTCATCTGCTGTTTTGAGACAGATTGTCTGTTTTGAGGTGATTGTCCCTCATCAGTTCCTAGCAGAGAGTACTGTCTGCAGATAAGGTGCTGGCTTAATTATTATCCAACTTATGTCTGAAGGTCTGTTTAAAAGGTTGAACACTGACTTATAGGATACCTACCTTACATCTGGTGGCATTAAGGCAGAGCTTGCTCATAGCTCATTTGCATACCCTCTTCCCAGAATTCCAGAGGAGCGTTGCCTGCCCTATAACACTCCTCATTGTTTAGGTGCTCTCCATAAGGAGATATAGTACCCTCGAGCACTGGTGTAGTGAAACATTCCTGGCTCCTGTATAACAGCATATTAGACTGCCATTCATGAGTCTCGAAAATGTGACTACCACAATGAAAGTTTTAAAGGGCTTCTGTCACCCTCCAAAAGTCATTTTTCATTTTTGGGTTTATTAAAATCCTTATTGTGCCACTATTCAATATATAGTGCTCTTACCTTGTTCTGTGGCTTAGTTTCTTTAAAAATCATACTTTTATAATATGTTAATTACTTCGCTACCAGCAAGTAGGGCGTTTACTTGCTGGTAGCCGCCGCATTCTCCTTTCAAAAAAAGCCCCCTCCTCCGGTTGATTGACAGTGCCAGCGAGTGCTCTCCTCCTCCGGCTGGCCCTGTCCACTCACTCGGCCGCTCCTTCCTCAGTGCGCCTGCGCCGATGATATCACATCTACACCCGGAAGAGAAGACGTTGGTGGTATAGTGTTTATAATTATCCTTTTTTTTTTTTTTATTATTTTACCCCATTTCGTTGGTGTTTTTGTGGCAGCATGCCGGCGTCTTCTCTTCCGGGTGTAGATGTGACGTCATCGGCACAGGCGCACTAAGGAAGGAGCGGCCGAGCGAGCGGCCTCCTCTCAGTGCGTCTGCGCCGACTGAAGACTGGTACGGCGCAGGTGCGGGATTTGGAACGCAGACATGGCCAGCCGGAGGAGGAGAGCGCTCGCTGGCCCTGTCAATCAACTGGAGGAGGGGGCTTTTTTTGAAAGGAGGATGCGACGGCTACCAGCAAGTAAACGCCCTACTTGCTGGTAGCGAAGTAATTAACATATTATAAAAGTACGATTTTTAAAGAAACTAAGCCACAGAACAAGGTAAGAGCACTATATATTGAATAGTCGCACAATAAGGATTTTAATATGCCCAAAAATGAAAAATGACTTTTGGGGGGTGACAGAAGCCCTTTAACTCAGCTTTCCCAGAAACAATGACATGAGAGAAAAATACCAGCTGCATACAACATATTTTACATATTTCTATATATATTTTTTTTAAACTAAAAACACAAGGATGGACTCGACAATGTATGTGCTAAAGAAGAAAATATAAAACACAACAAGAATAGAACTTTGTAATAGATAGAGAATATGTGACCTGGAAGAAGATGCTTGTTACACGTCTACTAAACCAGAAGAGAGCAAATTACAAACCAGCCACAGCGCAGTGTGCCAACGTCATACCATCAACCCGATGCAGCCGACCCCACAGCAGCAATTACCAAAATCAAAGTGAGGAAGAAAGCCCAAATATATAATGGGGGCAAGCACACTGCTCTGCAGGAAGGATGCACAAATTAGGCAGGGGGAAAGGATATCTAAGGGTGTGAGTATATGCAATACACATCATCAGAACGGGGATAGCAGAAAGAGACGGTAGCTGGGAAGTTTCTCCATCTGTCTCAGATGCTACGACATTTAACCCTTTTGTTTCTATGTTTACAAATCCATTTCTCAAGGGGGAAGAATTGAATTAACAGATTCAATTACGAAGAGCTGTAGGAATGTGGACCATCCAGGTTTAGTGGGGTTTTTTCTAGTCACACATCGGAAGACACAGTCTGCATCAACAAACAAGTCTTGAGGTTGTCTGGTACAAAATTTGTAACCCTGCCCCCAGTAGCCTCTCAGAACAGGACAGGACCACCTCAAATGGAAAAAACGATCCAGATGATTCTGCATTTTTGTCAAGTGTCTAAAATGTCAGGTGCACTGTTGAGGGCAATGATTGCCTCATTCGGTCATGTGTTGTCAACGTGGCTTCACCGCTGCAGCCGGGTAAATAGAGTCTATCCAGGAGAATCAGGGCAGTGGCAGGGGATCTGTCACCTAAGCACTTACCACATCTTTATTGCAGGAGGATCCTGAGGGTTGTCCGGTTTCCTCCTGAAATTGGACAACCCCTTTAACTTTAAAAAAGGTGTTTTCCACAGAATAAGGGAAAACTATTAGATCAGTGGAACTCCCCAGATCACAGGAGCATGGACCATCTACCCTCCACAATAACTGGAGGGAACAACAGGTCGAGCACGTGCACTGCCACTCCATTCATCTCCATGAGACTCTGCTATCTCCAGCAGTCCCACAGAGATGAATGAAGCAGCAGCGCTATTGCTGAACCTGCTGGTCCATTCATGTCGCATCCCCACAGATTTAAAAGCCATTGGCCAGATTTATCATTAGCCTAAGTCACTTTTCTGGAGTTGAAAAGTCGCAAAAAATTGCGCAAAAAGCCAAGAGGTACAGCACTAGCCACAGGGGTCTATGGGCACTGTTACGAACCAACACAAGCCAGACTGGTAATATAGCTGTGTGCATGGTCTCTACGGCTACATCAACCTGTAGGACAAAAAAGCTGAACATAATGGATACCGTTGTTATCAGAGAATATGATATAAAAATGTAATGTTAAACCAAGTTGATCTTTATCAATTGCCCGGATTCATATACTATATATACTATTCATATACTATATGATAAGAAAACTGAGACTGGACAAGGAAATAGAAAACGGATGGTGTGAGATTCATTTTGATGTAAAATATGAAAAAGTAATGAAGTAAATACAATTACAGGTACCTTACCTAAAAATGCTAGGTTATTTTCCAGCAGTTTCTCTCTTAAAAGAACTTCATGCTCATGACCAATAGAGCTGCACGATCAGGCGGTTAAGGTAAAATAACAGTTTAATTTGATCAAGTTCTAATTCTGTTGTGCTTAAATATATAAATTAAAGAGATTATAAAGGTTTTTACTAGTGTTGAGCGAACTTGTTTTTTAAGTTCGGCGTCCAAAGTTCGGGTTCGGGTTATCGAGGAATCCTGTTATGGATTTCAAATTATTGTGGTAGCGGAATCCATAACGGGATTCTTCGATAACCCGAATTTTGGACGCAGAACTTAAAACACAAGTTCGCTCAATAGTAGTTTTTACCAAAACTTGAAAATTACCCGGATGTCTGTACTGAGCAATTTAAGTTGGGTGACAACTAATAACTAATAAGGGGTTGTCACCAAAACTTACCGGGGACAACCTATGAATGGTTGATATACAGTATATTGGCTATCACCCAGCTTTCCCAAAGGATAGGCAGATATAGTAAGAAATACTGAATAGCCTAAATAATAACCGATGTTTACTGGGACTAATTCTCTTAAATTTTTTGCATCTTTTATTAGTAGCTAAACAGCCAAGACTTGAAGGATTTACAGACCATGACCATATCCCGGTGTATAGACCTGGTACCTGCACAATCCGCACCTGTTGAGTCTGCTGTCCTGCGAGAGCCCTCCCCGACTGCCCTTCCCTCTTCTAGTACGTCACTAGTTTGTCCCCTGTCATGTCTGTCTGGTTCCCAGACCTTTTAGGCTAATGGTTTGAATGGCCAAATAGGCCCTGTTCATGTAACAATGTTGTACCATGCATTACCATCCAGGAGGACGTACCAGACAAGTGTATTTTCTCTCTCCTCTCTATTGTCCTCCCTTCTTGTTGCAGCATTGACTTATGCCTGCACTTCTGTTCAGAAATGTTTAAAAAATCCTTTCAACAAAAAATTGTTTGTAGAAAAAAAAAAAAGTAGTAAAGCGTAATAAAAACCATATAACATTTGGTATCTGCATAATAGTACTGACCTGAATAATAACGTTAAAATGTAATTATTCCTGTGCACTGAATACCATAAAAACGGAACCTTAAAACCAATGGTGGAATTTAGCTGTTTTTCCAAAATCTCGTCCCAAAACTGTTCAAAAAATGTAACTAATGTACCCCAAAATGGCGCTATTAAGAAATACAACTTGTAAATGCATGCGGCCTCTCCATTCATTTCTCCTAATTCTCGTGATCGGTGGGGCTCCCAGCAGTAGGAGCCCCATTGATCTAATAATTATCCCTTATCTTGCGGATAGGGGACACATTTTTCCAACTGGAATAACCCTTTAGGAATCGAATTGAGCTGTGTCCTTAAGAGGTTAAGAGTGTACAGAGCTGTGCTGTAGCAATGCACAGCAGCCCATTCAAACAACTGATCCGTGGGCGTGCCAGGTTTCAGATGCCCCCTATCCTAAGGATCGGTCATCAATATTACAATTCTGGAAAACCCCTTTTAAATCCTACCAGTACCAATGGGCTTCCGAAAAATGTTCTGGTAAAGACGTTTATTCCAAGTGTTACGCTACATGATGAACGCCTTGTGTAATAGTAAACTACTCCACAAATAGTATGCACATTGCCCGGTGAAGCTCACAGTCCTGACTAGGCCGAAAAGCTGAAAAATAAAAATAGATAAATGGATCCATGGGGAGTGGAGGAGCGAGAGGAAGAAGATAAGTGGATGGAGGGTGAGGACAAACAGGGATTAATACAGGAGCTTCAAAGCGATTTCCTAATGTAATAGTGGCCGAAACACTTAGAGATGGTCTATAATGTTACTACCTGTTATTGATGTATCCCGCTGACCAAAAGGCAAAACTTGTAAATAATCTCACAGGCCATTTTCCGCCCAGTGAAAATCTGAGGCCCGGCTTCCCGTAATCCTCCGAACCCTTCCTGTGAAATAGCCCCCTGCCATTTGCAAAGAGCCTGTCTCTGTGCTTTACTCTCTGCATATATAATTAGAGAGTTATATTTAAAATCAATACACAATCCTTCAGAAGACATTATGCTTTTAAAACCTTAAACTTTCCATTGATTTTTAACTATTTTATGTGCCCTGAAATTAACATGTAATTTCTGAAAACTTTCGCCCTGATGTAACACTTTCATATGGCCATAAGTCATAGGGCTTACGCAGCGTTGCCGACAAAGGCTCTGTGGGGCCCTAAACATTTCTTACAGGCTGGATGTTTCATAGGGCTGAACTGGCCACACGTACAAGAGGCCATATTCACAAACACATCTCATTTCACGTCTGTCGGTTATTCCATATTTTCTAAATTAAGCATAGGCCGCACCTGCACGAGAATTCAGGAGGGCTCCCATCTATCAGTATATTAGGGGAAGAACTCTGATCTTAGCAAAACATCAATGCATGGAGAATGTCATTGCACAAAGAATCAGAAACAGAAGAATTATCGAATTGCTAGTATGACCCAGTGGGAACAGAAGGAGCCGAGGCATGGCAGAACCAGCACAGCATCTTACCACGTGTAGCATCCGGGAAATGTACTGCAAGCTTAGTGCCATTCAACTGTATCTATATTCAAGTTATGGATAACCCCTTCAGTGTACCCAATTAGCCAATAAAAGCTATCAATCATTCTATACTGCCATGCTGATGCCTGATATGGTGTCAAAGTACCTGCATAAGATAGAGAACACTACTGCCTTAGGGTAGGCTTACATCTGAGACCCTGTATTCCAGAAGAGGAGAAGACTACTGGAATTACCGTATCCGGCATAGCCAGACACCACCAGGATCCGCTGGATACCTGTTCACTATAACAGGATCCTTCAGGTTCCCGGCAAGAATGATGACTTTCTGATGGAAAAACGACTGCATGCTGTGGTATTTCACTGGCAGAAAGCCGACCTTTATTTAGGAAAACCGTTATAGTGAATGGAGATCTGGCGGTACATGGCTATGCTAGATAAGTTAAAGGAGTTATACCATGATTAATGTGAGAAATGTAAATCAGAGATCATATAGAACATGATAATCTCTTTCTAGAACCAGCTCTGTACCTCACATGGACCCAGAGATCTCCACATTCATTGCTCTGCTAGATTTATATCAAGCTGACAGCTCAAGGGGAGTGTCTTTTGTGCTGCAACTCAGGGGGCGTTTCTATGCTCTCCCTATCACAGCTCAGGAGGCAGTTGAAGGATGAAACTGAGCATGTGCGGCCATCTTAGTGAGCAGGTCAAAGAAATAAGAAAAAATGCCAATTACACTCACCGGTAATTTGATTTTCCCTTGTCCATGACAGCACCAGGAGAGAGGGTCCGCCTCCCAGGACCGGAAACCCACAGGTATAAAAAAGGAGGAGCCTCTCCCTTCCTCAGTGGTTTTCAGAGACGAAAAGCCCTCGGTAATACAATCATCCAATTATTCCTGCTTGCTTGACTGATGGCATATGTTCTCTTCATATTTAAGTATATTCTCTTTATTATATATATATATATATATATATACATATATATATATCTGCACACCCCGTGACCATACCCAAGAACCGTCACCAACAGAGGCAGAAGAGTGGGAAAAATAGGGATGCTGTCGTGGACTCTGGAAAATCTAATTACCGGTGAGTGCAATTATCATTTTTCCCAGTCGTCCATGACAGCACCAGGAGAGATTCCAAAGAATCAGGGTGGGATCACAGCCTGGAGAACTCTACGGCCAAAGGACAAGTCAGGAGAAGAGGAAATATCCAACCTATACTGCTTATAGAAGGTCAATGGAGATGACCAAGTTGCGGCTTTGCAGATGTCTTGATTTGAAGCTTCTGCTCTCTCTGCCCAAGAAGTTGCCACCGCTCTTGTTGAGTGAGCCGACCATCCTAGGGGAACCAGTTTCTGCAGGGAAACATAAGCTAAACAAATAGCCTGCCTTATCCACCTGGCTAAGGAACTCTTAGTAGCTGATTTCCTCTATTGGGGCCTGCAAACTGTGGTGGAGGAAGTTGCTTTCCTCCACCCCTTAGTAGCCTCTAAATAAGCCAACAAACATCTCCTAACATCCAAATGATTGAGTTCGGCCTTCTTAGGATTTCTAGGGTTATCACAAAAGGAAGGGAGAATCACCTCCTGGCCCTTGTGAAAATCCGAGACTACCTTGGGGAGAAATGCTTGATCAAGGCGAAGGCTAATCCTATCCTCCTGAATGGACATATAAGGAGGGTTAATGTAAACAGCTTGCATTTCACGAATCTCCTGGCAGATGTGATAGCCACTAAAAAGAAACATTTTAATGCTAGGACTTTGATGGAGACTTCAGAGAGGGGTTCAAAGGGCGCTTTAATGAAGGCCTGAAGGACCAGCCCAAGGTCCAAAGGAAGGACTCTTGCGACCCTAGCCGGGATGTTTCTCGCAACAGCCTTACAAAATCTAGCAATTAGAGGATGTGCAGCCAAACTTGAATCAAACAGGACACTTAGGGCCGAAATTTGAACTTTTAAGGTACTTAAGGCCAACTGTCTATCTATCCCCCTCTGGAGAAATTCTAAAATCCTTGGAATACTAAGTTAAAAGGAAGGAGAAGGAGGAACCCCTAAAAACTTAAAGAAATCCGACCATACTCTTCCTACTCTTTAATAAGGTAGAGACTACTGAACCCGATAGTCCTTTCCAGATCAGAAGAGACCTTTCAAAAACCATGGCGTCAAGTGAAGGCCCCTGACTGGGGAATGTATTACTGGGCCCAGAGACAAGAGATCTGGAAGCACCCATGGCTCCCTGACCGACAGAAGTCTTTACCAGGTGAACCATGCTCGACGGGGCCAAAAGGGTGCTATCAAAATCACAGAAGCTCTGTCCTCCCTTATTTTGTTTAACAATTTGGGAATTAAATGCAACAGAGGGAATGCATACAGAAGACCCCTGCCCTAAGGCTGGAGGAAGGCATCTACTTCTGTGGGAGAATCCCCTGGACAAAGGGAAAAGAACCTTCTCACCTTCCTGTTCCTTTTCATAGCGAAAAGGTCTATATCTGGCAACCCCCACAGACTTACTATCTTGGCAAAGACCGCCTGGTTCAAGAACCATTCCCTCTGGTCTAGTATGTGTCGACACAGGTAGCCCGCTTTCCAATTCTCTACACCTCTGATATGTAGGGCTGACAGTGACAACACCTTCCCCTCCAACAAGGAGAAAATCTGACTCGCAATTCCTATCAACTCTTTGGATCGGGTTCCCCCCTGATGATTCAAGTAGGCCACCATGAAACAATTGTCGGACAAAACCTTTAAATGTCGGTTCTGAAGCCAAGGCAGAATCTCCCGCAGAGTCTTCAGAATCGCCATTAATTCTTTTGGGTTGGAATAAATCTCCCAATCCGAGTTGTCCCAGGATCCGTGAAAAACTCTGTTTAGAACATGGGCCCCCCAACCAGACGGACTGGCATCTGTTGTAACTACTAAAGAGTTTATCATCTTCCGTGGGCCCCCTGATCTAAATTCTCGTGCACCAGCCACCACTCCAGCGACCGACGGGTCTCCCTGGAGATGAGAATCTTGTTGTCCAGCTCCTCCAGTCTCCCTGACCAAGACTGGGGAATCTCCCACTGTAGACACCTGGAATGAGCCTGTGCCCACAAAATTGTCGGAATGCAGGAAGTTAAGGTACCTAGGATGGACATAGCTTTCCTGACTGAAACGTAAGGACACAGAATCAGATCGCGCACCACTGACCTTACTTTCTCCACTTTGTCTAAGGTCAAAAAGGATCTCTGGGAGGTTGAGTCCAACAATATCCCCAGGAACCTTTGCGTCTGTTGGGGGATCATTCTGTATTTCTCCGTGTTCACGATCCAGCGCAATGATTTCAGGATCTGAATTACTTGATTTACTTGTGAAAGACAATTCTGCCTGGATGGGGCCACTATTAAAAAATCGTCCAGGTATGGGTCAAATAAGATGTCCCTTTCTCTTATATGAGCAGCCCATCTCTGCCACCAGCTTGGTAAATATACGGGGAGCTATAGAAATCCCGAACAGAAGTACCTGGAACTGAAAGAGTCTTAGTCTCCCCTTCAATCGCAGTGCCACTCTCAGAAACTTCTGATGACCAGAATAAATTGGCAGCTGGTAATACGCATCCTTTATATCGAGCACTACCATAAACTAATCTTTGTAAAGAAGATCTATTACAGACCTGAACGTCTCCATCTTGAACTTCCTGTATTTCAGAAATTTGTTCAAACTTTTTAAATTTATAATTGTCCTGTAATCCCTTTGGCTTCTTTACTATAAGGGTACTTTTTGGTGTCCGTCTGAATAGGCAGAGCCTAACGGATCCGTTTTTTTTACAATGTAAGTCAATGGGGACGGATCCGTTGTCAGTGACACAATATGGTGCATTTGAAAACGGATCCGTTCCCCATTGACTTTCAATGTAATTCAAAACGGATCCATTTTGGACTTTGTCATTTTTCTTTAAAGCTAATGCAAACGGATCCGTTCTAAACGGATACAAACGTTTGCATTAGAGGTGCGGATCCGTCTGTGCAAATAAACAGACGGATCCGCACCAACGCTAGTGTAAAAGTACCCTTAAGAGATTGGAATAATAACCTGAACCTTCTTATCCAGGAGGGCAAGGAATAAGAGCACCTTTCCCTAACAACATATCCACTTCTCTCTCTTTCTAGCGCCCCTTCGTTTTCTGGCCTATTTCTGAAATGATAAATTTTTCTGGCGGGGAAGAACTGAACTCCAACTAGAACCCCTCTCTTAGAGAGGTTAAAATGCAACTGCTGTTGGAAATTCTGGACCAGGCGGGGAGGAAGTTTGACAATCTTCCTCCCACCCTGGCGTCATTGTGCATTATCCTTCTTGGAGGCAGAGCCCTGACCCCTGAACAGGAAGCCTTTTGACTTAGAAGAGGAGAACTTCCACCTGTTATTTTTTCACCCGGGGTCCTATCTTTACCGGGAAATCTTTTATTCTGACGAAAGGAATTATATTGCCTGCGGTAACCAGAGGGGAACCCCTTCTTCCTATTACCAGCTTTTTCCAAAATCTCATGTAAGGTTGAACCAAATAAATACTTGCCCTCACAAGGAATATTACACAGGCGGGTTTTTTTAATGCCACATCTACTGACCAGTTCTTTAACCATAAAGCCCTCCGGGCAGAGTAAGATAAGGAAGCAGCTCTGGCTGATAATCTAACAGCGTCTGCAGAGGCATCCACTAAAAAGTCCACTGCCTTAGCAATTAATGGAATATTCTCCAATAACTGCTCTCTAGAAACTCTACATTTGAACTGAGCCTCAAGTTGCTTAATTCATAAGATAAGGGCTATGGCTGTGCAAGTAGCAGCAATATTGTGCTTAAAGGAGACCCCCACGGATCCCCATGTACGTCTAAGAAAGCTGTCTGCCTTCCTATCCATAGCGTCCTTTAACTGGCCTAAATCGTCAAAAGGAAGGGAAGAGCTACGGGAAACCTTTGCTATGGGTACATCAATCTTTTGAGCTTGATTCCAAGATTGGCAATCCGACTCTTTCTCTTAACTGATGATAAAATAAAGCTCAGTTTATCTGGATTTTTCCATTCATTAGATATTAAAGTACATACATTTTTATGAAAGATGAAACACTATTTCTTCTTTCCTTCTAGCCCTTCAAACATTACATCCTGAATGGAAAGGACTTATTTTTGGTCCTCGATGTTCATAGTAGCTCTAACCGCTTTTAATAGCTGATCCGTAGGGCTTACCACCTCTGACCCCCTCAGAAGACGAGTCCGAGCCTAGTTCCTCACTTTCTAACAAAAACTCATGAATGATCTTCTAAGCTAGAGATATCGGAGTAAACTGAGGGAGACTTATCCTGGGACTTATGAGGAACTTTCTTGGATTTAAGTGCGTTCCCCACTTCCTCTCTAATTAACTTCTTCATGCATTTCATCATGGAAGGCGACTCTTCTGCAATTGTAGACTCAATACAAGTTGCGACAAAGTAGCTTAGTATAGGTGGGAGCCAACTTTGCTTTACACAATCCACATTCTTTGTATTTTGAGGATGCCTTTTTAGGTTTATCCTGAAAAACAACAGACTGCCATAAGCCCAGTATTCAATGGAACAGACCATATCACCGTACATATCCTATATCCATACCACAGGCGCAGGGGTAGACGGTTCCTTCTGGTCACCAGTACTCTCCATAACCTTTAAACATCCTGCATCCGGACCTTCCCGACAAGGATCCTCGGCTTCTAGCTGAGCACTTAAATTTAAATTAGTTTTTCCCGTACTTCCTGGGTGCAGGGACGAAATCTCGTGGGATCTTATGACGTCACACGCTATCCAGGAGTTTCGCGAGCACGTAACTCACCAGGCCGGTCCCCCTTTTATAATAATGTGGCTCCGCCCCCTTCCCGACCTCTAGCCTGCCGCATGGGAACCTGCCCCGACTGCTGAAGGCGTCCACAATAGCGGGGGACCGCTCACCGGTTAGTAAGGAAACACAGCCAACTCCCTATACTTAGTATAGCGCTTCCCGCTAGTAACTCCATGCCGCTCCCCAGCCCAGCCTTGTGTCTTCAGGGTGTGTGGAGCGGGGAACTCACCCAGCGCACACCCCTCAGCTGAAATAAATATTTCCTTTAGTTTCCCATGGAGTAATTACTCCCCTCTATGGCACATACCTGTAGGATCCACTTCCTAGGACAGGAAACCACTGAGGACGGGAGAGGCTCCTCCTTTTTCATACCTGTGGGTTTCCTGTCCTGGGAGGTAGACCCCCTCTACTGGTGCTGTCATGGACAATTGGGAAAAAACAGACAGCAGGTGGCGCTATACATATGCTTTTTATTAAATAACTCAGGGGCTATGCTAAATTTTTTATTACAAAAGAATTCAGATCCAGATGCTGGTTTGAAAACTGCAGAATATCTTTCATGGGACAACCCCTTTAATTTACCAAATGGAGATGTGAACAAAGACTGGACATATCCTTTCCTAAGAAAATCACTGGCTGCATGGTACAAACTAATCACACAGCACTAGGTACAGTACCAACACAGCAATGGAAGCAGGAACTCCATAGAAATAACATGGCTGCCGGGCTGAGAAACCACAAGTTGAGCCAAATGTTGAACACATAGATTACACTATAATGGTGCAGCCACATAACAAATCTGGCTGATATCTTTACCAAGTCATGTGGATTTTGCTGCAGATTTCAGTTGGAAATGCAGATTTGCCACAGATTTCATCCAGGACTGTAAAGGGTTAAATCTACGCCAGACGTCCGCAATCGTAAATTGAAATGCTGGGGATTTAAAATTCACACCACTTGTCAAGTTATGTGTGGATTTCCTCTTTACTACTCCTGTAAATGCTGTGGATTGTCTGAACTCAATCCCGCTGTGGAGAATCCATAGCATGGATGCTCTGTGTGGCCATAGCCTAATTAAAAACATGTAAGTGCTAACAAGCAAGTTTAAAGGTGTGGACAAGAGTGTTTCTTTAACCCCTTCCCGACCAGCTCTGTACATGCAAGGTGCTGGTCCGGTCTTTATAGCCACTCAAAACGACATAACAGAAAGAAAACGAAAATGACAGATTTTCCACAAAAAATAAAAAGTGATCAAAATGATCCAAAGTCTAAAACGGCATCAATAAAAAGTACAGATCACACTGCAAAAAATGATGGAAATATAAAAAATTTTATAAGGGTCAGAATATAATGGTGAAAATATTTTGTCCCAAAAGAAACAAACTCTATGGCATTCTGGATCCAGGCTGTAATATGCTGTACCCATAGGTTTCTAGGTGCCTATGATGTTATATAGTGGGAATAAGGAGCTGCTATGGACATTACATCTAACTAGTAGCCTTGCTTGAAAGGAAGAAGGTGCCATAAGGACCCTCAGGAAGTCTGCCTGCCGTCCTACAGGATCCGTGCACATGAGCCCCGACATAAGCTCATATTTCTCCTATGTACATCAATTCCAGGCGCTAGCAATGAGGAATAGACAGGGATCACCATCCAGCTGAACGGCTGCAGTCTTCACTATGTGTAAATCACGTCTTACTTGTTATGTTGTACGGCTGACGCTAAATACCCACATTTATTAATGGCCTGTCACATGGAGTTTCTTTAGCTAAATCTCTTGAGTATGCACAAAGTCAAAGCCAGCAAGGTAGTGCCACTTCATATCACAAGGATGATATTTCTCAATATCTCCACAGGCCAATCAAGCATTTCCCTGATAGTTTCTATCAAATGCTAATCAATTATTTCCTCACCAGCCATGATTTCTTCTTCAACCACAAAGCCATTACGACCCATTATAACTCATTCTTTGCTGCCAATAGCTGCAGATATAATGCTCGCAGTTGTGCTGGCTGTGTACAGGCTGAGGCAGGGTCACAAAAGGAGGACTATGTATAGCGTAAGAGAAGTGCATTAATACTTCAAACTAATAGACTCTACATTGGAGTGGCGGAAATCCCTGTGCCTCAACCTGAAGGCAGGAGAGACCAATATCAGCTGCCAGTAAACTGCTATTACTCCACAGCCATAGGAGAGTCCATGTGGCTAGCACAGGCCAATACAAGAACCTTCTTATGTCAGAAGATTACCTATTATTACATACTTATTTGTGTCACTTATGCTTTTATAAAGTGGTTGTCTCGTGAAATCTGTACGAGAGGCTCCCATTCTAGCTCTCTATCCAGACAGATAAATGCCTGCTGTGTAATACCTTCTTTCCCCTGCAGTGGACGCTGTACAGGAAATTCCTGGACGGCCACAACTTCCTTCAGTAAAATTACTGTACCTCAGGGGCCACATGTAGTTGCAAAGCAGTAGCTTTCTTTAGCCTTCATATCAATATTCATGAGAGGACAAGATTACATTAAATGATTAGTCCCAAGAAAAATATTCTACAGCTTTCTAACCAGCCCCTGGATCTGAATACTTTTGTAATTGCATGTAATTAAAATTTAGCCTAGCTAATGAGTTATTCAATAAATATATCTGTATAGCACCACCTGCTGTTTGTTTTGTATGCTATTTCTCTGTCTGGCTCACCGAGATGGCCGCACATGCTCAGTTTTATCCTTTAACTGCCTCCTGAGCTGATAGGGAGAGCTGAGACACGCCTACTGAGCTGTGATAGGGAGAGCTGAGACACACCCCCTGAGCTGTGATAGGGAGAGCTGAGACACGCCCCCTGAGCTGTGATAGGGAGAGCTGAGACACGCCTCCTGATCTGTTATAGGGAGAGCTGAGACACGCCTCCTGATCTGTTATAGGGAGAGCTGGACACACCCTCGAGGTGCCTGCTTGATATAAATCTAGCAGAACAAGTGGAGTAATGAATGTCGAGATCTCTGGATCTATGTGAGGTACAGGGCTAGAGTTAAATTTGTTAGAAGGAGGTTGCCATATGATGTCTGATTTTCATTTTTTATGTTAATCATGGAATAACCCCTCACTGAAGACAACTTCCCACCATAAGTCAGTGGGGCAGATTTACTGATCCTAATATATAGACAGTATAAACTCATATTAGGAAATGTAAGATGATAAAAGTGGCTCATTGTTAGACACTTGTCTACTGGTTGACATAGTTTGTACAATTTTGAATGTGCTGTCTATTAAAGGACTTGTCTAGGCTACAAATATTGATGACCTATCTGATGTAAAGTATCCTGTTGTGAGGCTACTTAACATCGGTAGGGACTGGAAAACTGGTCAGGCCTGACAGAACATGGATGACAGCAAATACAGGGGAATTCTTGAAAAAGCTACCTGCCAGAGATTTGAGACTGGGATAGAGGCTAACTTTCCAGTTGTCCAATGACCCTAAACATACTGCCAAAGCTACAACCGAGGGGTCTAAGGGGAAGCATATAAATTTGAAATTGCCTATTCAATCCACTTGAGAATCTGTGGTATGACTGAATGCTGTACGACAACACAACCCATCTAACTTGAAGGAGTTTATCAGTTTTGCCTGGAGAAATGGCCAGAAATATTAGAGTTTAGATGTGCTAAGCTAATAGAGACATACCCCAAGTGACTGGCACCTGTAACTGCAGCAAAAGGTGGCTCTGTGAAGTAGTGACTTTCAGGGGGTGAATACTTATGCACATTAAAGTTTTCTATTTTATTGTTTGTGTCATTTCTATGACCTCTACCAGCTAAGAGGAGAGAAGATGACAACTGCCCTGTGCACATTTCTAGCAGAGAAAACTGGTTGTCAGATTTCAAGTCTATTCAGCTGCTGGGCTGAAAAACCAATGAAAATACCTTTGCTGCATCAGCACAAATAAAATATTATACTGGACTCCGAGCACACAAATATAGACCTGAACAGGTAGGAGAATGTAAAAGGGGTTGTGCAGCCAGTACTATTGATGTCCTATCCATCAGTGGGGGTCCGACTCTCGGCACCCCTGCAGATCAGCTGTTTGAAGAGAAGGTGGCGCTTGTGCGAATGCTACTTTCTCTTCAAGATTACACCGTGCTCATCCCACTTGCAGCGGCGGCGCAGTATAATTAAAAAAGTGAATGGAACAAGCACTGTGCCGCCGAGACTTCCCAGACGACACACTAGGTAATCTTGAAGACAAAATACAAGCATCACCTCCTCTTCACAAAGCTGATTGGTGGGGGTGCCAAAAGTCAGACCCCCACTGATCAGATACTGATGACCTATTCTGAGGATAGGGGTGTGAGGCTCCCCCGATGATCAGCTTCACAACACATTTTCTTTGAGGAAGATGGGCAAACTTTAAAGGATACTGCTTGATGCAATCCACCAAGGGTCCATTGCAGCAGTCATTGACAATACACTGCAAAATAGAAACATTTATAAAGTTAGGAGTTTTAGAAGATGGCAGCTGAGTAAAGGAGACAAGTGGAAATGATAGCTGTTACATTCATACTGAGGAAAGGGTAAAAGCACAATTCATTCCTGCAGGAGGCGGCTTCCAGCATGTGAAGTAATATACAGGACCATTCTTTGTGCTGTCACAATTAAACACAGGCGACATTCCTAGTAAATACACTGTATACATACAAATATACAGCAATCATTGTTACCTGATTGACCTGATTTGCAAGAACGGGGTCAGGGATCAGAGATGGGTCACGCAGCATGCTGTTCAAGACGGGCTTTGTGGCTGCAAAGAAAAGTTTGTACAGATAAATTATCATAGTTTTATAATTTTGCGTTTTTAGAAACTTTTTTAACTTTATTTTTTAGCCCTCGGGGGATTAAACATTAGATTGATTATACTCTGGACTGCAAAAAAAAAAAAAAAAAAAACTATATTGTTGTAGACTGCAGTATTATGGGGCACATTTATTTACCACCTGCGCTGGCGGTGGATCCGCCGAAGTTATGTATAGGCGCCACTCTACATAACTTCAGCTGATCCACTGCTGCTTCTAAATGCAAGACAGCCTCCTAGCTTCCTTGAGGTATGTTTCTATTAGCTTAGCACATCTAGACTCTAAGGGGCACATTTATTAAGACGCCAATGCTTTAGACGCCGGTCTTAATAAAGCCACAAAGCTTGCGGTGGATCCACCAAAGAGGTACAGGCCTCTCCATAACTTTGGCCTGCCAGCCTCTCCCCTTCCACGCCACGCTCACTTTTTTAGACCTGGCATGAGCGGGGAAAAGTTGCAGATTGCAAAGCAAAGAACCTTAGTGCCGCCATCTGCGCCCGAAATACACCTAATATCTGTTTAATAAACGACCCCTTATGTTCCTATGTAAAGGGGATGTCCGATCTCAGCTTTTCATGACCTCTCACATGTCCTGGTAGCAATCAGTATTCTGAAAACAGTATTTACTTGAAGGGGTTTTCAGAGACTTTTCTACTGATGGCCTAGACTCTGAATAGGTCATCAGTATCTGAATAGTTGGGGGTCTGACTCCCAGGACCAGCTGATCAGTTTTTTGAGAAGGTATCGGTGCTCACAGAAGCGCCACGCCCTTCTCTCAGCTTAGTCTTGGCCAGTGATGTCACGTTCATCGGTCACATGGCCTAAGCGCAGCTCAGCCCCATTGAAGTGAATGGCGCTGAGCTGCAATACCAAGCACAGCCTCTATCAAATGTACGGCGCTATATTTGGT
Organism: Bufotes viridis; assembly: GCA_033119425.1. Classification (NCBI taxonomy): domain Eukaryota; kingdom Metazoa; phylum Chordata; class Amphibia; order Anura; family Bufonidae; genus Bufotes; species Bufotes viridis. Next base: position 37,415,620 of record CM065599.1, read on the forward strand.
GAGCAGGGAGAAGGCCTATGCGCCATTGCGAGGACTGGTGACTACTCACTCAACTACTCAAACTTGTTAAAATGCAATCCAACTGCGTCATCTTTGGACTATGTCTGACCGGCTTTCTGTTCCATTTCATCTTTCTTTACCCACAGAATAGCATAGCTTACGAGAAAATAAAAGCGATTCCAAATCATGCGCACACAGTTTGCTCCACTGAAATGACTGGAATTGTCCATTCACTATGGGTATTGATACTGGGTGTTCATATCCCTGACAAAAAAATCAATGGAGGGCTAAACTGTGGGAACCTAGTCTTAGAGCACAGTGTTGCAGTGTATCTGTACCATTAGTCATTCCCATCAGTCTTCGGCCTAGTAAACCTTTAGGGTCAGGGCACACAGTCAGGTTATCTGATGCAGTTTTTGAAGCCAAAACCAGCAGTGAATTCAAAAAAAGATGAAGTTCCTGTCCTTTATACTTTCTCTTCTTTTATGATCCTCTCCTGTCTTTTGTTTCTAAAACGGCATGTAGAAACCTGGCCGTGTGCCCCTACCCTAAATGTGGCTGTCCACGAGTTGTGCCTAGTATTGTAATTCAGCACCATTCTCTTGACAATTTTAGCACTGTTTCTAGGGGGAAAAGAACACAGTTCTTCTAATCTCACACAAGTTACCAGTATGTTTTACACTATAGGGGGAGAAAATTACAGTATCTTACAGAAACCAGAACCACAAAATACAACACCTTGATCAACTCTGTAGGTGCAGTCCTACAAAGAAGATGGCACCAGTGAATAACTTTACTAAAATTCTTTACAACCGAGCCATGTTCTGGACATAAAGGGGTGTTCAGGAGGTAATTCATCTAGAGGAGCTTTTCACAAGATTTCTAAGCAAAGTAGCCCATACTAAAATAAATATAATCAAAGTACCCCAATGGGTACAATGAATCAAATATCAATCCTATAAATGGCATAACTTCCGCTATCTATTCTGCCCCGGAATTATCACAGCAGCTCAGACTGGATGATAAATGTGGTGCAGGGATAGAGCTAAATCAACTATTTGTCTGGCTTAATTTGAGTCAGAACATTGCATCAAAAATGTGGCTCAATTTTATGAAAAATGGCTCACCTTAGGCCTCTTGCCATTTTTACTAAACTTCACCCACCTTCACCCCCCATCACTTTTCAAGCAAGTCGGAAACAAAAATGTAAAAATCATAGTTGGACTAAATTGTGCTGCTTTGGAGACATTTTGGGCGCAGACACATTCGTAAATCTGGGCCTGTGTCGCTCATACAAGCATGCAATGCATGAGGATAGTGTAAGGAACCCCAAGATATGTCTTGTACACTCTGAGGTAAACATACCACAGGTTGAGAACCTAGATGTGGCACTTGCAATTCCAAAAAGATACCATAATCTTAACTATAAGTTTTCTTCCCTGCTCATTATCTATCAGGCACGTTTCAAAGGGAAAAAAACTCTGAAAAACGAATCTTGGGCTGTAGACCCATTAGAGAGGAGATAGGTCAGCGGGCAGCACGGTGGGTACAGTGGTCATAACTGGTGATTTTAACCTCCCAGATATTGATTGAGGTCATGGTTGATTCATATGCAAAATGGAGAAAATTCTTCAATGTGCTGTAGGATTACCGTACTTTATAGGCCAATCTGTGGAAAACGCGACAGAAATCAATAGAAGCGATGCTCTGCTGGATCTAGTGATTTCTAACAATGCCGAGATTGTGGGGAATGTCACTGTTTGTGCAACCCAGATTTTATTTTTTATTATTATTTTCCATTTCAACATACGGTATTTAAAAAAAATAATAATAATTCAGCAATTTTCACACTGACCACCATGTCAAGTAATAGGACATGATTTTCCTGTTCTGTTCAAGCAACTTTTCAGTAGCTATTATCATTATCACCATAGACAGAATTACAATAACAAGTAACACCTCTGTGTAGATAAGACCCGGATCCACCATTCGCAATAGGTGATATCACAGCTTATCAGCTCCCTCCTGAGCTCTGCACAGGTCACAGAGCAGGCCTAGAAAACTCTAGACATCCTCATGCTCAATGGGGTCCCTCCTGCACATTGTGTCTACGGCTCATGTAGCTGCTCAGAAAAGACAGAAATTTTACCAAATTGTAGCCCTAGTGGCCGTGTGAAAACTGCAGGATTTTATTTTTTTAGATTTTTATAATATAGTGACATGAAAAACTTTAAAAAAAATTGAAACCAAAAATTCTTAAAAATGTGTTTAAGAGGTTCTCTGGGATTTACATGTTGATGATGTAGGATGGGTCATCAATATGAGATTGGTGGGGGTTCAACTGCCGAGACCAATCACCAAGCCATGACACTCATTGGAGCTCCGGTGAGTACTGCGGTCTCCTCGCAGGTTACGAAGCACAGCAATGTCCATTTGAGTGCATGATATCACAGCTCAGGTCCATTCACTTTAGTGGGGCTGGGTGCTCCTAGGCCATGTGACCGATGAACGCGAGGTCACATTGCCTAGGAAGCTGCCAAGGTGCACACAGAGCACTACGGCCTCTCTCTGTACAGCTCATTGGCATGGGTCCCGGGAGTCGGTCCTCACCAATCTCATATTGATAACCTAACCTGCAAAGAGGCCACCAATATGTAATTCCCGGAAAACCCTTTAACATAAAAATGTGAGTTAAACAATAGGCCATTTTCTGATTACACATCCCTTTAAATTCAGAATTCTGCTGGAGTTGATGTTAAAAGAGGCATAGACCTGTGGGACAGGGATGTAAAATGGTGGAGTTGGGTATTTTTTCCAATTCCATGCCATTTGGAAATTTTTCCACCTTCCCACTACATATAAAATGGTACAACTAGAAAGTACAATTTGTCCCACAAAAAACATGCCCTCATATAGCTATGTGACTGTAAAAAAAAAAAAGTTATGGCTCCATAAACGAAAATGGTAAAAAACAAAACAAAAAAATGAAAATGGTAAAAAAAAAAAAAATACTGGGTCCTGAAGGGGTTAAAGAATTTGATTGAATTTGACTGTTTAGTTTTTTTTTTTTAAACAGATTCAGAATGATGTAAAAAAAAAAAAAAACATCATAACTTTACTGATTCCTAGTCTCTGCCTCCTGGTGCCTCTCAAACACTGGCCATAGTGGTGAGCTGTCTCAGCCAGTGATTGACTGAGTGGTCATTTCCTGTGTGTCTAAGAGGACCAAGAATGAGAGACCTATGGGGGACCCCAGAAGCTTCGGAAGGGGGGCAGCCAGGGATCAGTGAGGGATGGGTTTTTATTTTTTAACACCGCTCAGCCTGTTAAACACCGAAAATATCGGCCCTTTAAGCAGACCATGGTGAAGGCTCTAAGTTTCATACATTTAAGATAAGTAAAGCGAGAAGATAGAAGACTGAACACAACAAACACTGAAATATTAAGTGAAGTCATCTCGGGAGTTAATTGGTCAAGATGAGTTTTAGCTGAAAGCACTTCATAAACAAATAATTTGTATACCAAAGCCTCAATCCGAGGAGCGAAGCATCTTTTGAAGAAGAAAGAGATGATGATGTGGCTCAGGATATAATATGTTTAATGTCTTTCTCATTAAGCTAATAAGTTGCCAGCAAAGAAGACATTCTCATATCTTGTAGATTTTCTTTACTCGTCACTGTCAGTGGACTGATAATTGAAGGTTAATTAAAGTTGTATAAGTACGGGCTTAATAATTAAATAAGTTTCTCCCACCATCTACAGCAGGCATTTGTATGAAGTGCAGACATCGTGCTGTAAGTTTTACCAACGATATTGGAAGCCAGCGCTAGAAAGAGGATCAGTATTTATATCATGGTCTAACTGCTCACAGTTGAGGGTTTGTTATAATGTGTTGAGGCACAGCAACTGTACATGCCTCTCTACTGTCCTGGGCTCTATGCTGGTTGCCGATACCTACCCTGCGAGCAGTGTTAGGGTAGGTTCACACTGGCTCTTGCTCTTGCAAGCTGTTTCAGCAAGGAACAGCCTGCCAGGGTTCGCCAAATCTGGCCTAGCCAGATACTGCTGTACCCCTAAAACTAGATCTGGCTGCTTTCCAGCAAAATGGACCTTATGCCGGAAAGCGGCTGGATCACGTTATAGTCAATGTGGCCCGATGGTGAACAACCAGATCCAGTGAACTCCGGCAGGCTGTTCTCTGCCAGATCTATTAAACGCAACCTACCCTTAGGGCTGATTAATGGAAGCATATCTGGGATGTGTAGCAGTCCAGTGATGTACAGAGCTGAAATATGGTAGTTATCCTATGGCACTATGAATATGGCCTTTTTGTCCAAATAAGAAAAAGAGCCTACATACTACAATGGATACAGTACAGATCGAACCAAATTCATTAAAAGCTTCTAGGAGGAGAATATGCAATATACGATACATTGAGCCAAACTGGGCGTAATTGTTGTGTAAAGGCTAGTTTCACACTAGGGTTAGAGGTCTCCGCCAGGCTTTTCTAGCAGAGAACAGACTGTGGGAGCTCTCTCGATTCGGCATTGCCTGATGTTACCGCATGCCCACTAGTCCGCTTTGACTATAATGGGATCCGATGCAGATCTGTCCACTACCCAGCAAATATTCTGGGATTCAGCCGTACAAAAAATACTGCACTCATATTTGCCGGGTAGCGATCAAGTCCTCTCATAGTCAATGGGGCCGGCGGGCACGCGGTAACATCTGACCTCGAATGCAAATGTGAAATAAGGCTGATATATGCTGAATTGTACACAGTAGTGAACACTCAGTGAGCAATCCCACCCAAAGATGTATGATAGAAAAATAGAATGACTTTTCTGCTATGGGATTTGCAAGTCTTCACATGCTAAAAAATGCACATACACTTTACATATATACATTAGAGATTAAGTGGGGATAATGCAATTCAAGGAACACTAAACAAGCGCAGCTTAGCACTTCCTTTATCTCCTCCATCAAATTTTGTCCCATATTACAAATAAAAAAGAAATATGTATCTAAATAAATCTACTCTTTGTGTCCCAGGAGATCAGCTGCATCCCTCCTCCTCCTCACAGTTCTGTGTCTGGCTGTAAGACAGGTGGCTGGAGCAGGAGCCTCCCTGCTGTACTACCCTGTCTGCAGGAGGACAAAACGTTTGCTAAGCCCCACCCCCTTTGTGAAGCCAGTCTCCAGCTAAAGATGGAACAGATCAGCAGATAGAATTTCTCCAAGACTGTTTGTGCCAAGATCATGCAGAAAATGGAGGACAACTTTATTTCTAATTTAATTGCATAATCAATTTTCTCGGTTTAATCTTTCTTTAGGACTGGGGGTTGGGGTCCCCTCTTTCCAGCAATCTCCTTGTCTTTTCAGTCTGCACTCAATGAATATCCTCTCCAATAAAATGACAGTGCTCTAAATTATTCCTTTCAGGCATATGGCATGCACAGGAGGGTTTCTATTTAAAAAAAAATAAAGATAGCAATGTTATTAGAAATTCGTGATGAAAAAACGCATATTTACCTTCACAGACAAAAATATTCATACTAGGGTTGCACCGGGTATCGAAGTATCGATACCCAATTGATACTTTCAGGCCAGGATCGTTTGAAAAAGGCCTTATGAAGCTCAGCCATTATGCAATCTTTTTATTTTAAAACTCCAGTACGCTTTAAAATATCCATGTGTTTGCTTACAGAGAGTCAAGAAACTCCCGTACTTGTGCAAAAAGGGCTTAGGCTCCTTCTAGATACGACATTAAATGCCAGGAGACAATTTCATATTGGGTGGCTTTTCCCCCTTCTTTTGCCATTACAGTTTTCTTGCTGGTTCGATCCCGGCACTTTGTTATTGCAAAATAAAATGAGATGTTAAAAATATACGGCTTGTGAGTGCCGGGAAAAGCATCTTTGGACTGCTTCTATCACTGATGTTCTGTCTGAGAAAGAGAATTCATGCTTCTATATGTGTCAGGTGAGAACAATACAAGATCCTCTAAATTACCCTCTGGTCCAGTCCGTTGCCCTGCAACATGCAAAGTATGCAGACTGTCATACAAGACGTTCCAGCGTGTGCATGGAGCCTTATACTGAAGTCATCAACTTCATCTATAGGAGTAAGACTATATCTAATCATGGTACAGATGTACAAATCAGCCCAATGCCAGCCTTGTGGTTGTGAGATGCAACAGCTGATCATATTTCATGGTAAGTGCACAATCATTACAATGTGATATATTCAGTATATTAGGCACTTGACATCATGCCATTGGCTGCTGGAAATCCTCATGCCTAGCCAATGCAGGGAGCCAGTCTGTCTCCTAAAAGGTTTCGAAGTTTTACATATATAAGCAATGGGCACCAGATTAATCTAAAAACATAAATAAGTCATGTCATCGATTTTCAAAGTTATTGAGTCTCTTAGAAAATAGCTGGTGTTCCCTGTAATTAACCACTGCCTGCCATATTGGGTGTGGGCGATCTGCACACAAACAGCAGCAGGTTGTCCAGTTTACAAGTTGTCAGTGTCAGGAAAAGTCTGGGGCTATATGTAGTAACCCCCCTATCGCGTTGACTTAAAGGAGTTATCCAGGAAATTAACATTGATGACTTATTGTCAGTAAAGGCCCTCTATTTGCAGATCGACTGGGGTCTGACACCTGGGACTGCCGCCTACCGGCTGTACGAAGAGGCCACAGCACTCCGTGAACACCTAGGTCTTTTCTGTCACATCACCGTACATTGGTCACGTGACCTAGGCACAGCTCAGCCCTATTCAAGTCAATGGGGCTGACCAGGAACGTAGCTAACAGCTCATGGGCCCCGGTGCAAGAGTTCAGCTTGGGCCCCCTTCCCTCAGTGCTTTGTGTGTCTTCTTATGTGGCACAAGGGTGTTTGGGCCCCCTCAGGCTCCTGGGCCCGGTAGCAACTGCTACCTCTGCACCCCCTATAGCTACGCCCATGGGGCTGACCTGCAATACCAAGCACAGCCACTATACAATGTACGGCACTGTGTGTGATCAGCTGTTCTGTGTGCGCACCGACTTCCTCAAAGAGCCGATCGGCAGGGGTCTTGGGAATCAGACCCCTACCGATCTCATATTGATGTCCTATCATAGGGAAAGGACATCAATTTGAAAATCCCGGATAACTCCTTTAAAGCCTCACCTCATGCACAACTTTGAGTTGTACAGAGGTATAACAGTGGCCGACAAAATTTAAAGAAGCACTGCCGGATTATTATTTTTTCGCCTATATAGAGCACAAAAGGCCTGGAATAATATAGAGGCTCTTGTGTATGCCTTTTGTATACCTATTTTATTTGATGGTGTAATTTGTGGGTTGTCAACCATTGTGACTTCTTCTTCCCCTCAGATATTTTTTTTATAATGAATCCTACATTTCCCATTATGCCTGGGACAGCAGAATCTCACCACACTACAGTGTGTAAGGGCAGCCATGACACATAACTGCTGTCCCCTCACACTGCATGGTCTCCATGTTTTTCTATGTGATACAGCTTGTGTCCTCTCTTACATGCAAGAGGAAAGGAGACCAGTGTGCAGCTACATCTCATAAAACTACACTGGAGAGTCAGCACATACAGATAGTACAGACAGATAGTGTGAGCCAAGAGGTTTATATGAATGCAGCAAATCACTGTATACACTTACTATATATCTACAGTACTGGTCCTTTAGATAGGGGAGACATTATATCTTCAACAGAATACAGAGAAATACAGATGAAGATGGAGAGTGGAGAGGCCTGAGAGTTGCCAGGAGGGATTTTATTGGTGATGATGTCACACGGAAGAGACAAAGTTCCTGTTTACACATTACAGCAAGCTCTAAGCTGCAGGTCAAACTTGAGGTCACATAACCAGGTTTCCATAATGAAAGGTTCAAAATGTATGGATGCAATTGAGTTAGGGTTTAACAAATTCCACTGCTACTGGAAGTGAGTTAGTAATATATGTGAAATAAAAAAGGTGGACTTCTTTAACGGTAAAAAATCATGCAGACACCCAGAGGCAATGTCTGTGATCGGCAGTAATGCTGTTCATAGACATTTAACTCTTTAGATGCAGAGGTCAATTGTGACCATGGCATATGAGAGGTGATAGCCCGGAAGTCTTCGCTCCTGGGGCCTAAACGGCTCCTCAGCTGCAGGATTGAGGTATCCATTTGGTGGCTATAGTAGCCTCGGACCCTCTGAAGGATCCTTGGCCTGCCATAGCAATGTTCCTATGAAAAAATAAAGATCATTGACATACCCACATACTATTAAAATATAAATGTACAGTAACCATACCAGTGCTCTAAAACATAAACTTACTTTTCCTGTGAAATTTCGGTCCTCTTATCTTAACAAATGCTTCTTCAAATTTTTATACTAACGAGATTTTAGGTGCACTGTGGGTGGGGAGACCCAGTTTAGTGCACCATCACTCCACCAGAAAAGTTGTCCATCCCTTAACCCTCTGGTTTGATTAACAAGGTGAACAGGTGGAAGCAATGACTCAGAGGAAGCCAGGGACTGTCAACCCACAAGGAAGGGGGGATGCTGGAGTGATGGTGCAACAAACAGCATGGGCCCACCTACGAGGCTCCAAAAACCTAATTAGCCGCATTTTCACAAGAAAACTAAGCTTATGTTTTGGAGCACTGACCCTACATGCCTTACTTTAAAACCAATTTTGGCGGTGACAGATTCCTTTACTATAATAGTAATCAGCAGGATCTTATTCACCAAGTGTTTTATAAGGTCTCTTGGGCCAACTGATCCCCCAAGGTCTGTTTCATGGTAGGTAGGGAAATCCAAGGGACTTAAATGAACCATGACAAACAGGAAAAAAAATTAAAAGGGCAACGTAAATACACAAAAAAAAATTCCTTTCACACATCAGAGCAGCTTGGAATTTCGTTGCTATATCACTTGTTAACCACTAACTATTTACAATATTGTACAGAAACGCTATAAGGCTACCGATAGCTCCAGAACGCCGCTCCAGCTGTTTGCTGTTTTGTAGAGAGGATAGGACAGAGAAGCAGCAGTACAGTAGTGGTATACCAGGGAGAGGAGGGTAAGAAAGAAGAAAGGAGGAAGTGGTGGGGGACGACTGAAGGGGAGATTGCTGACAAAGCTTTGTTCTTACTTCTAACTGTTAAAACCTGGAAGGCACACTCCTCATATTATTTTCAGCTCATTTTTCTCCTAGACTGGTTCATCTGAAATACCTTCCTCCCGATCTATAATGGCATGGCCGTTCAGCGAGAAACGAGAGAGAGTTATATTTTCCCCTTGAGTTAGGACGCCTTGTGAGAAATGATAATGGGTAATCAATAAAGTGGGAAATATGAGGCCACAAACTTTATGAAGCCAAAGAGACGTATTACTTCTGAACAACACTTATTTTCCTTAACAAAGTCACTACTAGGCTGTACCTAATAATCTGAAGGAAAATCGAAAGAGCTGCTACCACATCAGCAATATTGGCAACTTATTCCACTTTAATGGCATTTTGATTGATTTTTCAGCCTAATGGTAGTTTTATAGATTTGACGCTGCTCCTGCAAAATAGTTGTGTGTGTAATAAACATCCCTGAAGGCAAACACTGACCATTAAGGCCCTTGTCTTACTAGGGAGTCATAATTGAAGCATGGCCCACACCGCCGCCGGCTTTTAATTTTTTTTTTTCGTTTTGTTAAAAAAAAATCAAAATACCTTTTCTTCTTTCTCTGGTCAACCTCGGAATCTCATCAGTGCATCCGTGGCTTATTAAGAGGATGATGCTTTTCAGACATTTGTGTAAAAAGGGAAAAAAAAATCATAAACAGGCTGACCTTGACTATGACTTTGGGTGTTTCAGTAAAGCACTGACCTGCCGGAAAATGGAGACCTTGGTGCTAATAAATCAAGTACGTCTTAAAATGAGTTACCCTAATGCTCATTCATCATAGCTGCAATGCCATTTGCAGAGCAGAAGAGGAAGGAGGGGGAGGAAAGTTGTCTAGCCTTTACTAACCCTGAAGCAAATAAAAACCATTTAACACCTTCACTTAATGCATTGCAGGTCTCTCGGCACTTAAAAGGTTAAATGACTTAAGTGGTCCCTAGTGTGAATCTTAACTGATCTTTTTTTCTCTCCCTATGCCTCTTAAAAGAAAAGTGGTTCATTAACCTAGTAGGGTCGAGTGCAACAAACATCCTGCGGTGTAAAGCAGTGGATTAAACTCCTCGTGCCACCACCTTCTGCCACACTCACAAGCAGGGTATCCTTCTTACAAATCCAGGAGGAAGAGAAACAAATAAGCCCAAGACAAGAAGAATCTAAAATACTGAGCTTCCTAGACAATGTTTACTCCTGTGCAAGACTCTAAGGCCTCATGCACACAGCCGTGGCCATATTGCCGCCCGCAAACAGTGGGTCCGCAATACACAGGCACCGGCCGTATGCACCCTGCATCACGGATGTAGACCCATTCACTTGAATGGGTTCACAATTGGGAAGGTCGGGCAGAACGGCGTGCTTCTGTGGGGTTTCTGTCTGTGCCTCTGCTCCACACCGCAAGTTGCGGTCCACAGCACGGGCCCGGCCGGCATACGTTCGCGTGCATGAGGCCTAAGTCTCTGGGCCTTCTACACCCCAAAATAGTAGGGACAACAAAAGTGAACATCTACCGTGATTTCTGTATGCAGTGGAAGGTGGCGAAAACATTGCTGTCCAAGAAGTGGCACATGCACCACACGATGGCCTGGGCATAGAGCATTTGCATCCTCACGGTGAGTCTCTACAGATCCATATTATGTCTGTCCCTTTAACTGACGAGGGTACAATACACCCCTCTGTATGAGGCTTAAAGCGCAATTGAGTGTTTTAAAAAAGTTTACATAATGACTGTGCTTCTTTGTACAAGTATAACTGTGAAGGAACAGTTATGTATGGGCTTCCCTAATATTTTTTTTAGCCGTATTATTACCTGTTTCAGCTGCACAGCTAGAGGCATTTCACTCAGAAGCAGGGGATGTCTCCCTCCTGAAAGCATTGTACTGCAGTAACATCCTTTTCCTTGATTTACACTATGTTTTCAGCTCCTGAGCTCACAGAACAGATAAAGAGGGATGAATCACACTTAAAATAAACCTGTCACCGTGAAAATGCGAGTTTATGTGCATGTAGCATGTTAAAGGGCAGGAAGAGCTAAGCAGACTGATGTATAGTTTTAAGGGAAAACATTTAGTAAAAACACCATGCAGCTCAAACACCATGTTCAATGTGACAGGTTCCCTTTAAGGAAAGGCAGAAGGCTCCTGTAATCTTCTGAAGCAGTGTAGAAGCAGTTCTTTTATCAGGCTCAGGATCTCAGCTAGCTCTGACATGACCTCACTTCCTCTCAGCCATCTTCTCAGTCTCTTACCAGGGGGGTTACCAGTGAGACCCCTAGTGGCCATGACAGCTTTTTTTTTTTCAGGTGGATGCAGGTACATTTTTTAAATGAAGTGATTTAGAAATTTGCTGGTTACACCATTCTGTATTAAATAAAATAAAATTAGGTGAAAGTAGAGCGACTGCTTAAATGTTATCACAATCAAGCCAATATTATACACAGGTACAAGCTGTTCAATGTTTAAAAGGGGTTAGTATCATCTGATACATTGGTGTCATATCAATAGGATATGCCACCAATGGCAGATTCGTGCATGTTCTACATTATTTTATATGGGATTTCCGAATATAGTCAAGCGGGTATGCTCTGCTATTTTTATAACTCCCAAAGAAGTGAATGGAGAACGCACAAATTTAAGAAATTATCTTCGATAATAGCTTGCAGCAATAGAACGTAAAGCAATAAATAGAAAAATTATGTCACATCCCCTCGCCTAACCATAAATCTAGTAGTTAGCAAAGTATATGCTTCTGGGGAAGAACAAGCAATGAATGCAACAACAAGCAATAAAGTTAAGGATTATTATTTCATGTAGTTAAAACTTTTTGGAACAAAGACCTCCACCTAGACAGTCTAAAGGTCCACCAGGTTCATCACAGTGACTGTTGCAGGATAATAAGCCTGGTGCACCTTTAGACCCTCTTGACTTGAAGTTTATACCACCCATTAGTTGGCTTACTTGGAACCAGAACAGTCTTGGGCCAGAGCCCTTTGTTGATCACAACATTTAATAAATGTGGCACATGGCATGTGGATTAGTATTCTAGCTCGATCTGAGCCAGAACTGTAGGGTTTTTTCATAAGTAAATTTACCCCTCTCTTTATTAAAGAGATATAGGGGAGTTATCCCCTATGGTGACCACTGAAACCTCCACCAATCATGTTTGAACAGACCAATTGAGCATTTGTACCACTGCTCCATTCAGACTCTATGAAACTGCCAGAGAAGGTCTAGCAGTTCCACAGGTCTTACATAGCGCGGTGGTGCACATCCTCAATTATTGCTCCGTTCAATTAGGAATTGCAGGAACCCATTCTCATGAATCGTGTGGTCCCAGTGGTTGGACCCCAGGGATCTAACAGCTATCCCCTATCCAATGAATAGCAATATGCAAAATAACTGTGGAGCCCTAGTATTGGGTTCACAACACAGTGAAAGCCAGATATCCCTCAAAGGAAGGAAAACCGAGCAAAGGGGTGTCCCCATTACAGAGATCGCCAAATCCACCATATTAAGTGGCCCCTATGTCAAGATCCCGCTCTTTTACCAGCTTTAAGGAAGACCTAAGCCAGTTATCCATCCGAGGAGCGTGCTTTTAACACCCGTGCAACAAAATCGTCCAGCATGCCACACAAAAACGTGCACTAGGCTACGGTCCATCGCAGGCGCTCTCCATAAGAAAAGGGCCCCCCATGTACGTTTCCCAGTCCCTCCGGGCCTATGCCTCCTGCAAGGAACCGAGACAAAAACAGGCTACTTCCAGCCAAAGCCTGGTTCAGGTGTCGTCACAGAGCTTCAACAACTAAGCTGGACTCTCCCCGAAAGGAGATCCCAAGGGATTTTGCAGGGGGGTGCAGAACTGGGATGGCCACATACGACCCCCTCCCCCAGACCTCTATAGGGGTACCCATAAGTGTGCCGTAACCCAAGATTTCCTAGTGAACACACAAAGTGGAACGTGAACACACAGTGACATAAGAATAAATAAAGTGAATGTGCGCCATTACAGCCTGGACATCTGGCCGGAATTATAAAAATTCCTCATCATTTCAAGGCCGAGGCAAGAGAGGTGAGTGCGCTCAAAATGTGTGAAAGTGAAGTGCGTGCAAATGTTACATCACTCAGTGGGCTCCCATCCCCAGTGAGTTCAGGCACCCCAGGGTCACCAGTCCTCAGGCACTTCTGCTCCTCGGGCTTTCAAACATTTCAGCCCCTAGCTTCGATCCGGCCGTCCCTTTAAACACAAGCCGTACATGCTAGGGATGACTGTGTGGTTTTCTGCCATCCTCCTTATCCATAGTGCGGCCCGCAGGTACGCCAATACAGAAAGGAGTTTACAGCCCAGGAGCAAGCTCCACCAGAACTTATTAGAACAGGTACTAAACTTGATTGCATTGCTCCCGATTAGCCAGAATCCTACTCCACACTGATAAGGGGCAACACCCTGAAACAGCTATCTGTGGATGGATAACTGGCTTAGTTCTTCCCTATCACATCCTTAAAGTTCGTAAAGGAGCGGGATCTTGACATAGGGGCCACTTAATATGTTGGATTTGGTGATCTCTGTAATGGGGGCACCCCTTTGCTCGGTTTTCCTTCCTTTGAGGGATATCTGCCTTTCACTGTGTTGTAGACACAATACTGGGGCTCCACAGTTATTTTGCATATTACTGTTTCCCAGGGAGCTTTGCACTTTGGATTGCTGTGTTGAGACTCTTAAATGGGGCTCCACAGTGTTTTCTGTAGCTGGTCTCCCTAAGATCAGCTATTGTTTTGTTTGACTATCCAACTTACTGTTGCTGGACTTCCCTTTAACTAGTCTTTACACTAACCAGAACATATCAGTGAAAAATACTACTTTAAGGGGATGAACTGAACTGTCGCTATCCATCACAGGGTGGAAAGACACGAGGATCCTGAACAAGGATTCCCTATTATCACTCTGAATTCTCAGGAAAAAAAAGTATCTTCCAAAAGTGAGTACAATGTAAAGTAGTCAATGTAGAGCTGTATAACAATGTAAATTTGGTATTCCCTCAAAATAACACACAGCTATTAATGCCTAAACCGCTGGCAACAAAAGTGAGTACACCCCTAAGTAAAAATGGCCAAATTGTGCCCAATTAGCCATTTTCCATCCCCGGTGTCATGTGACTCGTTAGTGTTACAAGGTTTCAGGTGTGAATGGGGAGCAGATGTGTTATATTTGGTGTTATTGCTCTCACACTCTCTCATACTGGTCACTGGAAGTTCAACATGGCACCTCATGGCAAAGAACTCTCTGAGGACTTGAAACAAAGAGTTGTTGCTCTACATAAAGATGGTCTAGGCTATAAGAAGATTGCCAACAGACTGAAACTGAGCTGCAGCATGGTGGCCAAGACCATACAGCGGTTTAACAAGACAGGTTCCACCAAGAAAAGGCTTCACCATGGTCGACCAAAGGAGTTTAGTGCACATGCTCAGCGTCATATTCAGAGGTTGTCTTTTCAAAACAGACGTATGAGTGCTGCTAGCATTGCTGCAGAGGTTAAAGGGGTGGGGGGTCAGCCTGTCAGTGCTCAAACCATACGCCATACTCTACATCAAATTGGTCTGGATGGCTGTCATCCCAGAAGGAAGCCTCTTCTAAAGATAATGCACAAGAAAGCCCACAAAGAGTCTGATGAAGACAAGTAGACTAAGGACATGAATTACTGGAAGCATGTCCTGTGGTCTAATGAGACCAAGATAAACTTATTTGGTCCACTTGGTGTCGACAATGTGTGGTGGCAACCGGGTGAGGAGTACAAAGACAAGTGTGCCTTACCTACAGTGAATCATGGTGGTGGGCGTGTCATGGTTTGGGGCTGCATGAGTGCTGCTGGCTGTGGGGAGCTACAGTTTATTGAAGGAACAATGAATGCCAACATGTACTGTGACATACTGAAGAAGAGCATGAGCCCCTCCCTTCGGAAAATGGGCCGCAGGGCAGAAGTCCCACATAATGACCCCAAACACACCTCAAAGACGACCACTGCCTTGCTAAAGAAACTGAGGGTAAAGGTGCTGGACTGCCAAGCATGTCTCCAGACCTAAACCCTATTGAGCATCTGTGGGGCATCTTCAAATGGAAGGTGAAGGAGCGCAAGGTCTCTAACATCCACCAACTCCATGATGACGTAATGGAGGAGTGGAAGAGGATTCCAGTGGCAACCTGTGAAGCTCTAGTGAACTCCATGCCCAAGAGAGTTAAGGCAGTGCTGGAAAACAATGGTGGCCGCACAAAATATTGACACTTTAGGCACAATTTGGCCATTTTCACTTAAGGGCGTACTCACTTTTGTTGGCAGAGGTTTAGACATTAATGGCTGTGTGTTAAGTTATTTTGAGGGCGCAACAAATTTACACTATTATACAAGTTTTACACTGACTACTTTACATTGTATTAAAGTGTCATATCTTCTTGTTGTCACTTTTAAAAAGAATGGTTGCAGCAAATGAATAGAAAAATGGCAAAAAATTAAAAGGAACATACTGTGTCTACAACTTTTCTTTTATATACCATATTTTTCGCTTTATAAGATGCACTTTTTTCTCCCAAAAGTGGGGGGAAGGGGGGGTGGAGGAGAGGGGGGGGAGTGGCAGCAGTGCATCTTAAAAAGCAAATACCAATCAGAGCTTCTATTATGAATTAGTATGCAGGAGGAGCCGTGATTGTAGCGCTGGCTATACTCACCGCTCCCTGGTCTTTTTCCGGCCCTCACTACACTGTGTCTGTGCATAGTACACTATGACCTGATGCTGTGCGACATCAGGCCACAGTGCAGCATAGGGCGGGCACAAGGGGGTGCAGGAAGAGCACGCCGTCCGGAGCAGTAGAGGTAAGTTCATTTATTTATGTCTGACCTGAGGTCTGATGATTATTGGGGCTCTGTGACCTGAGGTCTGATACAGTTTGGGAGTCCAATCTGAGGTCTGATACAGATTGGTGGTCTAATCTGAGGTCTGATACAGATTGGGGGTCTGATATGAGGTCTAATACAGATTGAGAGTCTGATCTGAGGTCTGATACAGATTGGGGGTCTGATCTGAGGTCTAATACAGATTGAGAGTCTGATCTGAGTTCTGATACAGATTGGGGGTCTGATCTGAGGTCTGATACAGATTGGGGGTCTGATCTGAGGTCTGATACAGATTGGGGTCTGATCTTAGGTCTGATACAGATTCGGGGTCTGATCTGAGGTCTAATACAGATTGGAGGTTTGATGTGAGGTCTAATTAAGATTGGGGTGTGATCTAAGGTCTGGTTTGGGAGTCTGATGAAAAAATAATTTTTTTTCCGATTTATCTCTTTTAAAACCTAGGTGCATCCTTATAAACTAAAAAATACAGTGTGTGTAGATTTTTTTTATATATATATATACAAATATACACATATATAGTAATATTTGAGATTCACACATTTCAAGTTTAGATACTGCTCAACTGAACTGTACCTTAAACTTTCTAGGACCTTAAAAAGAAATGTTTTATTTCTGTAATAAAAAGAGCATTGCTACATCGTAATATGCATGCCGATACGATATGGTGACATTATATATCACTTCCTAGCATTTGTATTACATAATACCCTCTGCAGCTCGGCTAACATGCTATTTATCATTCCTTTTCATTTTATGCTCCTGTAAAATATAACTGGAAATATAGTACACCACCTGTACATATAAATTGTGGTGTACTTTCTGACCTGTACGATACTGATGACAAACCACAGGAGCGCATTATTTGAAGCAAGAAGGAGCACGGTGGGATGCAAGTAGAACCTGCACCTGGATCTGGCAAACATGCAGAGTGGAGGCAGTCCCTGCCAGGTGTCAACTGAAGATGTAAAATATCTCCTGTGGTGGCTTATGGAAATAAACCGCACAAGGAGTGAAGGCAGTAAGCAAAACAGATTGTGATATACTTTACCCCTCAATATAAATTATACATAATCACCAGTATAATCTCTGTGTACATACATATGCATATGTTCATTCATCCTCTGCTTACTCCTGCTTTCTTTACATCAAAAATGCCAATAATTATGCTGCCCTGCATAAATGATGTAATAATCCACATTATATTGGTTATGGGTTAGTAGTTTTAGTATCATATGATTAAACTGTAAAATTCAGAATTTTAAAGGCGGATTGGTCACCAGATTTCACGTTACAGACTGAATACATTCTCAGATAGATATCTTAGACCTGATGAGACTGGTGTACTTACTTTAAAAAGTCATGTCAAAATGGCTGTGTAATCCTTTTTGAATGTTTTTTGGCCCATTGTTACAATTAGCATTTTATGCATCAACACAGCTTTAGGCTGAGTTCACAGCACGTTTTTTCCCATCTGTTTATCTGTCTATACCAAAGTATATGTTAAACGGATGCCTCAGACTAAAGCCATACAGTGGCATCCATTCACTATAGATCTCCATTGTAAAAAAAAAAAAAACGTACACTCTTTTTTTTTACCTGACTCTTAAGGATACAAGAACGTGGTGTGCTGCGTGTTTGTATCCTTTTTTTCCCTAACGTATACGTCAAATGAAGGCATAAAACGTGATGTGAACCCACCGTCACTGACATGCATCTTACAGTGTACCTCATCCCCCTGCTGCTGAAATCTTACATTGCTCAGCACAAACTGCAGTCTGTCTGGCTCTGCAGTAAAAGAAAGCAGTAGATGGATTGAGAAGATGGAATTCCATACTGAAACTGCTGCTGGAACACATAGGCTTCAGCTTGCACCGAGCATTGTGATTTCAGCAGCAGCAGGGGAAGAGGTACATTGAAATGAACTTGTCAGTTAAGCTAAGCCGGCAGATATTAAGTTTAGACTAGTTTCCCACTAGTGCTTAGTATCTGGCAGGCTGGGGCCGAACAGAGACGCTTCAGCTGCTGGAACAGTCTGCAGGATACTAAGCACTAGACATAGACCTGAAAACTTAGAAGATCCATCTCACCAGGTAAAACCTGACAAATATCAGGTGTAAAAACTTTCAAAAAGTATATTATATTCAAGTGGATGTCAATCCCCCTGGGTCTTCACCCTTTAAGCCTTGTACAGGGTTCTGGAATCCGCTGCAGGGGAACTACCAGGCCGTTATCTCATGGTGTAATCGTTATTCAAGTGACTGACAAACTACGGGGGTCAAGAGACACAGATGCACCATGGATCAGGCAAAACTGTAGTCAGGCACAGGTCGAGGTCACGGCAGGCAGAGTTTGTGTGATCTGATAAACAGTCCAAGGTCAAGGTGGGCAGCTCAGGGTCAGCACGGAGGTCAGGCAGAGGTCCTGTATGGCAGCCAAGGGTCAAAGCTAGACGTCAGGCTAGAACAGACAAACAACTAATGGCACATTCTTTCAGGAAACTAGTTAAATATAACATATTGCTCAACCACTGTCCCACAGGATACTCCAGGGTGACCAACCATAGGCTGGGGAAGAGCAGCTTTAGAGAAGCTAAAGTGAGAAGTGCTTTAGAGAAGCATTTCTGTTAATCCTGGGTGTGGAGGTGGAAGGAGGACAGTGTTACTCTGGCAGTCAGGCCCACTGGGCAGGAAGAGAGGGACACAGACGGGATCGGACTGGAGTGGGTGAGCAAGATAAGTAGTTGTGCCCAAAGCGAGGACTGAAGTGGCAGTGGGCACGGTCAGCCACCATAACAAATATACAGCAATTCTGACAGCAATTTTAAAGTTATTACACCTGCTTAATCAGGTCAGAGAGCTATTTAATATTGTATATACCATATTTTTCACCCTTTAAGACATACTTCCCCTTAAAGTTAGGGAAAATGTCAGTGTGTCGTATAGGAGGACCAGGGAGTGGTGAATGCAGCGCTCCCTGAGGGGGCTCTGTACTCACCACTTCGGCTGCACGCTGTGCTGTGACCTGCGCACACTGTGTTGATTCGGTGCGCTCTGTGACCTCATGATGTGTGACATGGGGTCACCGAATGGCAGGAAGAGCAGGTGCTGCATCCGGAGCAGGAAAGGTAATACACAGAAAATGTTACACTGTATAGCTCCCAACTAGGGATGAGCGAATCGACTTCGGATGAAACCTCTGAAGTCGATTCACATAAAACTTTGTTCTAATACTGTACCGAGCAGGAGCTCCGTACTGTATTAGAATGTATTAGCTCCGATTAGCCGAAGTTATTACTTCAGGAAGTCTTGCGAGACTTCGCGCAATAACTTCATAAATTAATTTGTACTGTAAAAAACTATTTCCCGAACTCGGGTTCAGTTTCAAGTGGTACATTGGAACCGAACCCGAATTCAGAAAATGTTTTTTTTTACACTACAAATTAATTTATGAAGTTATTGCGCGAAGTCTCGCGAGACTTCCTGAAGTAATAACTTCGGCTAATCGGAGCCAATACATTCTAATACTTTGCGCATCTTGGCTGCAAAAAAGTGGCACACATGTGGTATCGCCGTACTCAGGAGAAGTAGGGCAATAAGTTTTGGGGTGTATTTTTATATATACCCATACTTTGTGTGAGAAATATCGCTGTAAACGACAACTTTTTAAATTTTTTTATACAAAGTTGTCAGTTTACAGAGATATTTCTCTCACCCAACATGGGTATATGTAAAAATACACCCCAAACACATTGCCCTACTTCTCCTGAGTACGGCGATACCACATGTGTGCCACTTTTTTGCAGCCTGGGTGCACAAAGGGGCCCAAATTCCAACGAGTACCTTTAGCTTTTACATGCCTGCTCACAGTTTAGCCCCGCCTAAAATGCCAGAACAGTAAACACACCCCACAAATGACCCCATTTCGGAAAGTAGACACCCCAAGGTATTCACTGAGGGGCATTGTGAGTCCGTGGGAGATTTTTTTTTTTTGCCAGAAGTTAGCAGAAATGGAAACTTTTTTATTTTTATTTTTTTCCTCAGAAAGTGTCATTTTCCGCTAACTTGTGAAAAATAATTAAAATCATCATAAACTCACCATGTCCCTCCACGAATACTTTGGGGTGTCTTCTTTCTAAAATGGTGTGATTTGGGGGGTATTTATACTATCCTGACATTCTAGCACCTGAAGAAACATGACAGGTGCTCAGAAAGTCAGAGCTGCTTCAAAATGCCGAAATTCACTTTTTTGCACCATAGTTTGTAAACGCTATAACTTTTACCCAAACCAATAAATATACACTTATTGGATTTTTTTTTTATCAAAGACATGTAGAACAATAAATTTTGCGAAAAATTTATATAGAAATGTAGTTTTTTAAAAAAAAAAAAATTACAACAGAAAGTGAAAAATGTCATTTTTTTGCAAAAATTTCGGTCATTTTTGATTAATAGCAAAAAAAAGTAAAAATGTCAGCAGCAATGAAATACCACCAAATGAAAGCTCTATTAGTGAGAAGAAAAGGAGGTAAAATTCATTTGGGTGGTAAGTTGTATGACGGAGCAATAAACGGTGAAAGTAGTGTAGTGCGGAATTGTAAAAAGTGGCCTGGTCATGTGTTTAAGCTAGGGGGGCTGAAGTGGTTAAATGAATCGGCATCAAAGAATTTGCACGCACCGCTAAATGAATTTTGGCGGTGTATGCACAATCACTAGCTTGTTTAACTAGTCCTGTCATTTACATATGCTTCAATACCCGTGGTAATGGCGCATGCACTAGATTATCATGGCCATGCGAGAGGTACCCGCCCTCAAAGACTTACCATTCGTTAGGATGAACAATCAATTCTATAAATGGAAAGTTAGTGGAATCTGTATTTGTTAACACGAGAAATAATTATAAGTGCGCCTTTATCTTCCAGCAGGCTATGACAAACAATTCCTTACAGTACATGAGGAATCCTAAAGGGCTTGTTTAATTTATAAACCTCATATTCAAATATCCCATAAGTCATTATAGTGGACAGACCTCCATTCAGGACCATCATCAGTCAGCGTAAGGAACAGCTACACAGAGCATCTCTAGTTTCCCAGGACCTGGCAGATCCATGCATTACAAATTTGACCAGCATTGATACCCTAGGTGAGATAAACATTTGCATCCCACCTAAATAAGGTGATCACTGGAGGTCTAAGCGGTGGCACACCCTGGGATCAGTTTACTGTCAGGGACTCTTCTAGCAAAATATATGATATATATTTATATATGGACCACTCTTTAAAATTAAAAGGGGAAGGAACAACCTTCAGCTACGTTATCTGTGAAAATGTAAAGCGTGGACTGATGCCGAAGCTGTTGATGCAGTAGAATTCAAGGTGCAGGTTACTACAGAAAAGATATTTATTGTAGGTTGTGTGCAAGGCTACGCATTTCAGGACTAGATTAATCACTTCAGGTGACACATATAAAAGTACAAAAAAACAAATATAAATATATCATAAAAGGGTCCGCCCACCTACGGGCAGAGGACCTAAAAGGGGTATTCCCATCTTAGACAATGGGGGCATATTGCTAGGATATGCCTCCATTGTCTGATAGGTGCAGGCCCCACCAGCAAAGTCCCGGAGGGCAGACCGCTGTTGCGCGACTGCCCTCCGTTCATTTCTATAGGGCTGCCAAAAATAGCCGAGCGGTGGCTCAGCTATCTCCGTCGGCCCCATAGTAATGAATGGGAACATTGGCCACACAAGTGCAGTGCGCTCCCATTCACTTCTATGGGGAGAGTGCGTGGTGGTGGCTGTACCCGGGAAACCCAGGAACTTCCAGCCACCACTTTCCCCGCTCCATTCTCAATATAGGTGCAGGCCCGAGCTGTGTGGACATATCCTAGCGATATGCTACCATTGTCTCAGATGGGAATACCCCTTTAAGTCGGTTACACAGATAAAAAACATCAAATGTATCATAAGTCTAAAGCAAGATATACCAATTTTACTGCATCAGCAATTCCGGCATCAGTCCACTTTTTTCAATTTTCATGGATGATTTGACATCCTGGAGATCCATTCCGGTTGGACAGAGTGGCAGCAGCACTCTATATGCCCTTCAGCTGTTGTGCCCCTAACACAGGGGTGCACAACCTTTTCTGGTCGGGGGCCACATTGTCAGCCTGAACCAATTTCAAAGGCCGGATATAAAACTTAAAGGGGTATTACCAACTGAAATACTGTATTTTTGGCATATTGAACATAAAGTATATACTATAAATGTCTAGTTACAGTTCTAGGACTCCCATCTAATAAGAGAATGCGTGAAAGATACATGTAAGAAGCCATAAGACATAGACCTATATGTCTTTTATCAGATGTTTGGGGGCCGCACAGAATGGTATCGAGGGCCGCATGTGGCCCCCGGGCCGCAGGTTGTGCACCCCTGCCCTAACACAACCACCATAGGTGAGTGGTATTCATTTCAGCCCGTTCACCCTGCTGCCAGGCATTGCTCTATATGCACTTTGTGTGATTTTTCACTAGACTATTGAGGACATTAGCTACCTTAGACCTTTCATATGAGCGATATGGAATGTGTCAGGGTCTGTTCAGTGAAAAACTGGTGGCTCTGCATTCAAATTGAATCAATGTTTCAGTGTTTGTTTAGTGTTTCAGTTTTTTCAGGATTGCATCCGTTTTACAACTGTTTGTGAAAAAAAACTGAAAAATAGCACAACATATCGTAGCATCAGTGAAAATGCACTGCACCCAGATGCCATGCACTGACCCATTGACTTGAATGGGCCAATCCTTCTTGAAAAACGGATGAAGACTGAAAAATTTCTCCAGAACAGAAAGATGGTCATTAAAAAACGATGTTCACGTGCATATAACTATTGATAGATATGGGTAAGCGTTCAGTCCAGATGCTGTCCGTTCGCAACATGAAATGCATCCTCGCTTGTGTGTAAGAAGCCTTAAAGGGAACCTGTCACCTCCAAAGACCATCCCAAGCCGCCAGCAGTAACTAAGAGTAGACCACAGTGTGTTTCTAATGATCATTTTCTTTCAGCAGTCAGATGCGGTAAAAGCATGAAAAACCGTTCTTTTATCCCCTGCCCGCGCTATTTTCTAGTCATACTTGAAGTCAAGGGGGCAGGGGCAGCCGGCAGTTCAGCAAAGCCAGCCGAACTCCGTGCATAAGCGCTGTCATTCACATTGATCATTGAGCTTCACAATAGACTGATCTGTAGAGATCACTTTTCAGCAGTCATCTCATTATTATTACAGGCAGGATTATAATGACAAGTAATAGATAGATAGATAGATGATCCAACTTTTATTAAAGTTGATTGTCACAGCTTATCTACTCCCCTTCCCTGCAAAGGTCACAGAGCATACAATCAGAAAATATCTGTATGTGGTTCTAATTCATTATAAAAAATTGCTTACATAATCCCTTTAGTAAGTATCTTATTTTCCCTTTTTGTGAACATTACCTAACTATATGAACAGACCTATTGTAAATATCCCCCACAACTGCCTGAACAAAGCTGACTTTTTCCGGATATCAGTGTGAGCCAGAGATTTTTCATTATTACCACTGTCTGGGCATATTAAGCAGTCAACTTAATAAGTTTATAAGAAATCTATTACAGTGGACACAAGGTGAAAAGATGTAAAACGACAGCCAAGGGAGCCAATCAAAATCCAGCGACTACTCGCTGGGAGGTTCTACGGTTTGGAAACCTCGCTGCCCCTGCTGGCTTTCTGTCCCACAACCAGTCAGCCATCAGAGAAATCCTGCTCCAATTCCAGAAACATGAAATTTGAACTCAATTTTATTTTTCATTCAGGATGAATTTGCATTTTCTCTTCTGAGAATGCCATTAACCAAATTAAAAAAAAAGGGGGGGAAAGGAAACAAAATCTCATTAGAAGGCAACATTTGTTGAGGGTGGAACGCAATAAACTGTAATGAACGACGCTCCTTATTGTTTCTGACACTGATGAGCTCCTGAGCAAATTTGTTTATTAATTAAAAAGGATTTTTTTTTTCTATTCCTCCCCTTTATTTTTTCCTCTCTCTGAACGCACATCTCATTGAGTTCCAAAGATGCCCATACATCAAACTTCATCTCCGATGGAGATAATGCGCATCGGTAAAGCTGATTTTCCATGATGAATCTCAGAGCATATAAATTGGCTAATATCTGAAAACATTTACAGATACTAGAGGAATTGACTACTTCTAAGGGATGATGAATGGCTCATTCAAACGCCGGGAGACAGCTCTGCAAATCTCCCCGGCTTCCACAGCCCTCATTTGATTTTCCAATTTACTCCTTTTAAATTTATCTTCCCACTAAAAATAAAAAGTGCTGATATTTTTCCCTTGTGCTGCTCCAGGAGGCGACAGACACAGGAGGGGGGGGAGCTATTCTGGCAGAACTAATCCCCTTCCACCTGCTACTGCTCACCTGGCCAAGGGGATCATCGCAAATACCTGTATGCTCACACAACTTTACACACTGCACAATTTAACCGTTTGCTATCAGTAAAGATGTAAGACATAGGAGGGTCATTTACTAACACCCGTGTTTTAGACGCCCTTCTTAATAACCCCTATATCTGGCGGTCGATCTGCCGAAGTTATGAAGAGGCGCCGGCCTCTACATAACTTGAGCGCATCCAGCACCAGTCTAAATGTCAGCAAGCTTCCTTGCTGGCTTACATTTAGACCATTTTCTAAGCCTGAAATGGCCCGCCAATCCATCCTCTTCCATACCCACTTTCTTAGACCTGGCGTGAGCGGGCAAAAGTCACAGATCGCAGCATAAATAACCTTTGCGTCCCAATCTGCACCATAAATACGCCTAATATAGGCGGATATCTAAATAATACATGACCCCTATAGTCTCAACATTCAACAATCCTTTTGTTGGCCTTATTTTATTGGTGCAAGCAGTGGAGGAGCTACAGGGATTGTAGAAGTACCAATTGCAAATGGGCCTCAAACATCCCGAGAGTCAAAATCCACCAGTCAAGAAGGTGGCAGAATGGTGAAATAACTTATAACATGATTGATACTTATAAGACAGCAGAATAATACATTGACACCTACATTCCATTTAGGAAGTATGGTGCCAGTGGTATGTGAATGTTCTCAATACCATGTAGATAGTACCACGGCACTTGTTTATATTAGGAAAGAGCTTTACTGATGCATACAGTCACAATAAGTCCACACAAAGATAAATGTGTGAGTGCCAGAAATACTCATTACAATTGGACATTTCGAATGCTGATCATCCACAGCCTTTGCCTTCTGCTTGAGACTCGTTCTGCTGATGAAGGTCTTATGACCAAAATGTCCAGTTGTAATGAGTATTTCTGGCAATTGCACATTTATCTCTGTCTGGACTAATTGTGACTATGTGCACCAATAAAGCTCTTTGCTAATATAAACTAACCAGTGGCGTGGTACTATGTACATGGTATTATACTAGACAGCTTTATCCTCTATACCAGGGATCTCAAACTAGGATGGGCTATATTCATTTTAAATAAAATACAAAAGTGATGTCTCCTCTGATGTAGATGTCCTCTTTCCTTCTCTTCGTCATTCGAAGCAGATCAATTTCTTTCAGCCGCGTCTCATCTCATCCCCCCCCAGTAGTAATTATGCCTCCATGGTGCCCCCAGTAGAAATGAAGCTCCCCTATAGTGCCCCCAGCAATAACAAGGTTTCTCTACAAGGCACCTATTTAGGGCACCCAGGAGTAATAACGCCAAACTATAAGACACCAGTATAGAGCCCACAGTAGTAATATAGCCTAGTAGTTAAAATTCCCCTTATAGTGGCCCAAGTATTTATTATGCCCCAATAGTAGCTACAGTAGTTATAATGGCCCTTCTAGTAACACGTGTTTAAAAAGCCCCCTGTAGTGCCCCCCTGTATTTATAATGCCCCCCCAGCAGAGCCCCTGTAGTTATAATGCACTCCTGTAGATATAAACCTCCTATATTGCCCCCTGTATTATAATGCCCCAACGTAGCGCTTGACCCTCTATTAATGCCCCCAGTAGTTTCCCTTGCATATGCCCCAAGTAATACTCCTTGTATTATAATTAGGGATGAGTGAATCGACTTCGGATGAAACATCCGAATTCGATTTGCATAAAAATTATTTCTACTGTAAAAAACCTTTTACTGAACTCGGGTTCGATTCCAAGGTACCACTTGGAACCGAAACAGAGTTCGGTAAAAGGTTTTTAACAGTAGAAATTAATTTCTGAAGTTATTACCCGAAGTCCCACGAGACGTCGCAAAGTAATAACCTCGGCTCATTCCGTACAGTGTTCTAACGAAGTTTTATGCAAATCGAATTCGGATGTTTCATCTGAAGTCGATTCGCTCATCCCTAATTATAATGCCCCCCAATGCTCTGGCCTGTATTTGTGCCCACATATATAATGTTTAAAAAAAGCACTCATCTGACTCCTCTTTGCTGCTGCCGCCGCTGCCGCCTGTAATGCTGGCCACTAGCCTCTTCCGGTCTGTGTCCTGAATTGCCATTTCCCTGCTCAGGGGGTCTCGATTACATCATGAGGCCTCCTCCTCCCCTATCTCTAAGCACGCAAAGTAAAGGAGGGCACACCACGCATAGGTACACGTCCCAGGGTTGGGACATTGAGGGCGTATCCTAGCAACATGCCAGCAATGTGACAAAACGCTTTAAAGGTGTTTTCTGGTTATTAAATATTGATGACCTATCCTCAGGATAGGTCTTCAATATCAGATCAAAGGGGTCCAACTTCTGGCACCCCCACTGATCAACTGTTTGAAGAGGCCACAGCGCTCAGACATTGTACAGCACCTGTGCTTGCTCATTGAATGAGCCTGAACGGCACAAAAACAAAACAAAAAAAAAACGTACAAATAAAAGTACAATAACGCCATAGTTATAGACAATATCCTGGTACTAATGCTATGCTTATTTTATAAATCTGAGATTCTTGGCAAATACATTTTGTACAAAATGATTTGTGCCCGTCTGCCGGTGTCAAGGCGATCTCTATAAGAAGGGAACCTAACACTAAATACTACCTGTTACAGTGCCATATTGCAGGTAGTCTTTAGTGTTAGGTTCCCGTCTTATAGAGATCGCCTTGACGCCGGCAGACGGGCACAAATCATTTTGTACAAAATGTATTTGCCAAGAATCTCACATTAATAAAATAAGTGTAGCATCAGCACCAGAATATTTTCTATAATTATGGCATTATTGTACTTTATTTTGTTTAAGTGCTGTTGCATTTTTTTTGTTTGTGCTTCTACAAAGGCACATATAACACAATGAAAGATTTTTTTTTTAGGACAATTACAATATTAAGTTACAAATGCGCTATTTATCAGGCCAGGTCACCACGCTGCAGCAAGCAATGTGTGGTTGGAACCATGACCAATGAGGCGAGATTTTCAAAGAGTGTTAAAAGGTCACATCATTTTACCGGTAATATCGCAGTTTTAGGCCTCATGCACATGATCAGTGTTCGATCCGCGTTTTTTGTGGATTGCATTGAGATCCATTGAGGCATCCATGTGTCTGTACTGGAAAAAGGTAGTACATGTCCTATTCTTCTCTGAATTGTGGATAATAACACTCAGTTCTATTAAGAATAGGGAGGTAAAAAACTAAATATGGACACAGTCGTGAAGCCGGGTGGCCATTAACAATCTACTGTGGGTTCTGTCTGATACTGTAGCTCAGCCTGATATATTTTGTCGCAGCATCGACCATAACCCACAGATAGGAGTGTTTTCTTGGGAAAACAAAACACACCTTCTAATACTAAACACTCTCCCTTAACCTTACCACTAAGGGGAGGGTTCTCCGGGAATTTTTAAAACGGCTGCCAACACCCTGTCCTAGAATGGGAGCAGGGCTGGTTGCCTCCATCTTACTACACACTACACTATGGCACTAATAACATATACTACATATTGGCGAGTTCTCTTGTCAGGCTGCTCAACCATGATGGCATATAGTAGGCAGGATTGCATCACTGTAGAGCAGTGTAATGTGTAGTCAGGCCCCCCTAGGCAGCTCTGCAAGTGGTGGCATACTAGGACTGGTTGCTGGCGGCCATTATATATCTTTCCTGGAGAACCCTTAAACACAGACACTAACCTGCTCAGAATCAGATTTATGGCAGCAGAACTGAATCATTGTGTACTGCCTATTATAGAATTCATGCATTTGGAATCACTCGGAAGACACCAGATTTAAAGAATAAACTTACATTTTAGTATCATACCTAAATCCAAAGAACAACACTGCAGCCGAGCACAGAGTAGAAAAATGAGTGTTACTTGTCAAATTAGGGGCCGCTTTGCTCCTCGCCGCACTTGTCTTTTTGTCCCCAGAAGCTAATGAACTGCTCCTGACTCATTACTCAAAAAATAAAATAAAGAGGCATTTAGCAGATATGAAGTGGTTCCAGTGCACATCCTAGTGGAGTAACAAGAGTTCTACTCCGACCCACCCTGCCGATAAGTGACAGAGTGATGGATGGTGCCAGGGGAGGGACTAGTGGGCTAAATCTTGATACCAGCTTGAATGGAGTGAGGAAATGGCATGGCAGAATTCAAACATGGATCTTGCACAAGAAGCGATTAATTATAGAAAGCAATCTAATAAAATACGGCACTGTGGGCGGTGGACACATTTTTGTCATCAGGAATTCTGAATATTATTTATATGTTTTTGATTTGGACAGATTTCCAGCCTCTAAATTTTATTGTTTCCAGGTTCTCAGTGTTGACGAACTGATATAAAACCATATTACAGAGTTGAATAATTCTACATTGCACAAAGAATAACTTTAATTTATATGAAACTAGAAAAAAACTTTTACATAAACCCCTCCCTAGTAGTGGTAGTAACATCTTCCTTTATTCTTTACCGCATACGTTTTTTTCCCCATTAACATAGCCTTATGAGGGCTTGTTTTTTGCAGGAAGAGTGGTTTATAATTTATTGAAAAGGTTTTTCCTTTTTTTGTGGGCAATTCCGACAATCTTTTTTGGGGTTTTGTTTTTACAGCATTTAACGTGTGGTAAAAATGTGAAATTTATTCTGTGGGACATTTCTATTATAGTGATGATAAATTTTTATGGCTTTTGTTAAGCTTTACTAGTTTTATAAAATAAAAAAATATTTAAATAAATAGCTTTTGGTCACCATATTCTGAGATACGTACAGTGCCTTGCAAAAGTATTCACCCCCCTTGACTTTTTTTTTATATTTTGTTACATTACAGCGTTAAGTTCAATGTTTTGTTAATCTGAATTTTATGTGATGGATCAGAACACAATAGTCTAAGGCAGGGATGGGCAAACTCGGCCCTCCAGCTGTTGCAAAACTACAACTCCCAGCATGCAAAGATTGCTTACAGCTAACAGCCTACAGCAGGGCATGATGGGAATTGTAGTTCTACAACAGCTGGAGGGCCGAGTTTGCCCATCCCTGGTATAAGGCTTCGTTCACATTTTTATGTGGAGACAAAAGTTGTACATGCTGGACTTTTGTCTCCGCTTAAAAATCATCTTCTGAGCAGACACATAACGGACCCCATTATAGTCTATGGGGTCCTTAGGCTCCGTTCAGCTCAGTTTGATGTCAGTTATGAGCCTTCTCCGTCCTTTCTGTTCTCCTGCTCCTAAACGGAAGAGGAGAACGGAAAGGCTGAACGGGGAGGTGAATGAAGCCTAAGTTTGTGAAGTGAAATGAGAAAAATATATAAATAAAACTATTGTTTAGAAATAGAAAACAGAAAAATTGGCATGTGCGTATGTATTCAACCCCTTTGTTAGGAAGCCCATAAAAGGCTCTGATGCAACCAATTACCTTCGGAAGTCACATAACTAGTGAAATGATGTCCACCTGTGTGCAATCTAAGTGTCACATGATCTGTCATTACATGTACACACCTTTTTTGAAAGGCCCCAGAGGCTGCAACACCTAAGCAAGAGGCATCACTAACCAAACACTGCAATGAAGACCAAGGAACTCTCCAAACAAGCAAGGGACAGTGTTGTTCAGAAGTCAGGGTTAGGTTATAAAAAAATATCCAAATCTTTGATGATTCCCAGGAGCACCATCAAATCTATCATAACCAAATGGAAAGAACATGGCACAACAGCAAACCTGCCAAGAGATGGCTGCCCACTAAAGTTCACGGACAGGGCAAGGAGGGCATTAATCAGAGAGGCAGCTCAGAGACCTAAGGTAACCCTGGAGGAGCTGCAGAGTTCCACAGCAGAGACTGGAGTATCTGGACATGGGACGACAATAAGCCGTACGCTCCATAGAGTTGGCTTTATGGCAGAGTGACCAGAAGAAAGCCATTACTTTCAGCAAAAAACAAAAAGGCACATTGTGAGTTTGCGAAAAGGCATGTGGGAGACTCCCAAAATGTATGGAGGAAGGTGCTCTGGTCTGAGGAGACTAAAATTGAACTTTTCAGTCCATCAAAGAAAATGCTATGTCTGGTGCAAACCCAACACATCACATCACCCAAAGAACACCAGGACTGGGAAACTGGTCAGAGTTGAGGGAAAGATGGATGGTGCTAAATACAGCGATATTCTTGAGCAAAACCTGTCCCACTAAATGAGTGATTTGAGGCTAGTACGGAGGTTCACCTTCCAGCAGGACAATGACCCCAAACACACGGCTAAAGCAACACCTGAGTGGTTTAAGGGGAAACATGTAAATGTGTTGGAATGACCTAGTCAAAGCCAAGATCTGCTGTTCACAAGCGCAAACCATCCAACTTGAAGGAGCTGGAGCAGTTATGCAAGAAGGAATGAGCAAAAATCCCAGTGGTAAGATGTGGCAAGCTCATAGAGACTTATCCAAAGCGACTTGGAGCTGTGATTGCCGCAAAAGGTGGCTCTACAAAGTATTGACTTTAGGGGGGTGAATAGTTATGCATATTGACTGTTTCTGTTATTTTGTCCTATTTGTTGTTTGCTTCACAATAAAATAAAAAAACATCTTCAAAGTTGTGGGCATGTTCTGTAAGTTAAATGATGCAATCCATGTTAATTCCAGGTTGTAAGGCACCAAAACACGAAAAAAGTCAAGGGGGGTGAATACTTTTGCAGGGCACTGTAACTTTAACTTTTCTGTTGAGACAACTGTTTGAAGGCTCAATTCCTTTACAGCACCACCACAGGAAAAATGAGGCATTCCACATTCGGAATGCAGGACAGGACAAGTCCCCCAGGCTGAGAGGATTCCGGCCAAGATCAGGACTGTGAATTGAGGGACCCCATTTGCTAACTCAGAAATCCCTAATAGGGTATATGAAATTGGGTTTTCTAAACTGGACAACCCCTTTAACACTGTGCCCCTTTCATTTAGCAGAACCAAAGATTATAAGGGAGATTTATCATTCCCTGTGCACCTGAAAAGTGGCGCTAAAAAGTCACACAAGCAAATTTTTTTACACAAATTGTCCCATCTCCCCTTTTTCGCCGTCCTCACCACTTTTCTAAATAGGGGCATGGTAAGTGTGGGAAGGGGGCATGGCCAGCCGCTGCGACAAATTTATTTTCATTTACACCAGTTTTCTGGAGTAAATGAAGACAGAAATCTACAACGTTTCTGGTTAGGTGTACGGACTGCAGGAGGATGGGCCTAACTTATAACGAGGCATGCTCCTCCTCCAGCAGCGCAGGGGATATCAAGGCAGGTACAGAAAGCACTCAACTTGATAAATCTCCCCTAAAGTCTCTGTACCATAGTCCAAATTCTCAACAGGCCATTGGATCGTGCCTTTCTAGAAGAATATTGATAAGGATTGCTGGGACCAGACCACTCACTGATGACTCCTGTCCGATTCACCATCCTATTACTACTTCTACATGTTCCCAGCAGTGATAGATGCAGAATGATTAGAAATAATCTCATTGGAAATTACCTTATCATTTGGAATTGATCCTGATCAGACTCATGTAGTTGGAGTCTATGGGCTCCTGATCGCTTCCACACGAGACAGATCTCTACGGCTTACATACACACTCGAGTAACCTAGAGTAGCCACTAGAGTAGCCATCTTCTTGTTGAGGAGACCATACATTTTTGTAGTGTCTCTATAGGTGACCAAGCTATCTGAATGTTGACTGGAAGACAGTAAAATCCTGCTAAATGAAGGGGGGAGGTGCTACATGCAACTTAAACAGGGGTGACGGTCCTTTAACTTACACGTAAGCCCCTCAGCAGAGCACTGGTGGCACTATGCTGCACGGCAGAAAATTACGGATGCATATGGCTGCTACAACACGCTGGATGTGTACACAAGTCTGATTCCTCACCTCTATTCAGAATAAAACATCTTTAATTGGGTATTGATCCAGTAATTGCCTACACTCACAGTCTACAAGCTTTTCTTTATTTTATTTACTCTGTCCGGATAAAATATTAATCAGGGCTGAGTTGTGCTAGCCTTAAAGGGGTTAGATGCATTACACAATCTTTATTTAGGCAGGCCGAACTAATAAAGGGGTAGAAGGGGTCATCTATTGATCATGTTCTTTGGGGGTCTACATAACAGTAGTCAAACGAAGACACTGGACTTCTACATAATAAATCATGCTCCTCAAAGCCAACACTAGGGGGAGCTCACTGAAGTTAATAATCAATCTATGTTAAGTATGCGCCCCCTAGTGGTGGCAAACGTCTAATTATGTAACTCTACGTCTGTATAGAGATTAGCAGGGAGATTTGGAGATATTTAACTGAACTACAAAGGACCTCTGCAGATTAAAATGTAAAACCATATGTTCAATAATTCCTGGTATCGATCGGTAACCCTTCAGAACATGTTCAATACATGTCACTTCCAATGAGGGGCGTGATCACTTTCATCCATAAATTGACCACTGTAGTAATGGCATGTAATTATTCATGTGTTTACGCATTCGTATACAAGAGGTCGTATAGAATACATATAAAATCATATAAATCATATATATATACGTAACACACACATATATATGTCTTGCATACAATATATTTATCTGTATCTATCTATATACACACAGACCCGCTTCGTTCTTACAATGCATTCATTACACATGAGAGCTCATCAACCTGAAAAGGACCAAAGTGTAAAGTAAGCAGCAAATGTCATCTCTAGGGAGAGAAATCGGAAGGCTGGGTGCTGAAACAAAACGCCTGGAAATCCAGCCCCTGCTGCCACTTCTGCTTTTAGCAGCTATATAATTGGGACAGATACGGTCCACACATTGCTGAGCAAGCACTGAAAGGAAAGACATTCATCATTTTAATTGCATTGTGTTTAATTATTATTAGGAATCTGTGCAGAAATTGAAATAGAAATTATTGAAATGGTGAGAATGTGAAAGGATATTATCGGGCCATTCCACTAAAGGCTTTTGTACTCTGAGGCCGGAGCTGTGTGGGTGACAATACAGCGCTGCTGTGATGTACGTAGACCAGGGCAGATTTACTAACCCTATAGACCGTGAATGGTAACGCTTAGAATTACTACATGCCTATAGCTTAGTATATAGATATGGACTCATTTTCAGCTGCTGATTATTACAATCCCAATCACCCACTCATGCCCCATGCCAGCACAGCTATAAGCCCATCTGTATGTCCCCCGCCATTATTGGCGCCATAACTCCAGGCCGTCTACCAGTCTTTGTATACAACGCTGCAGCCAATCACTGGCCTCAGCAGTCTTGTGCTGTATACTGCTGAGGACAGACACTGGGTGCTGTATACCTTTATGATACTGCTGGACAGAGCCGCGAGGCTGACAACACATGATGAGTATAGGACGATCATTCACTGGCACAGGGCACAGCTTGAAATAACATGGGCAATACTTGGAAGAAGGGAAGTAAGCGAGCTCTAAGCAAGCCCTGCCTCTGATGCCACCAGAGGTACAGAAGCTATCCGATAAGACAGGCATGCTCAACCTGCGGCCCTCCAGCTGTTGTAAAACTACAACTCCCACAATGCCCTGTTGTAGGCTGATACCTGTAGGCTGTTTGGGCATTCTGGGAGTTGTAGTTTTGCAACAGCTGGAGGGCCACAGTTTGAGGATGCCTGGCCTAAAGCGATCAGCCTACAGCAGGGCATGGTGGGAGTTGTAGTTTTACAACAACTGGAGGGCCGCAGGTTGGGCATCCCTGCTATAAGTTATTGCTGCCGCATTGTTTGCAGATTGGAGGAGGACCCATTCATTTCAATTGGGCTACTAAAAAAAATGAGGCCAGCACAATGCCTGCTGTCCGCATCCGCAGTCCCACAAAAAAGATAGAACATGTCCTATTCTTGTCTGTTTTGCGGACAAGAATAGGCAATGTTACAATGGGTCTGCAAGAAAACAGGTGCAACACGGACGTTATGCGAATTTTTTGCGGATTGAAAAATACATACGGTCATGTGAATCTACTATAAGTGTATGTTCTCCAGGTCTGCTATTATTTCTGCTAGAAGTGTATGAATAAATGTACAACTGGGTGTTGGGGGTGCGCGTCTGCAGTCTGCCACTAACAGCACTGACTGGACACTGTAGGACTATGCAGGAACACTTCTACATTTATTTCTAAATTTCTAGTAGGAATAATAAATAAAAGACACAACATAGAGTCCTAAGAATAGTTGCTATAAAACTGATACTTCACGTGGAACACAATTATTTACTGTAACCAGTGGCGTAACTAGAAATGACTGGGCCCCACAGCAAGTTTTTGAATGCCCCCCCCCCCCCCCAGTAATTTTTTCACAACCCCTTCCTTTCATGCCGCCCCCTTTCCTTTGGCTACTAAAGATCGCTCTCTCAGACCAGGCAGCTGTTCCATCCGTTTTCTACACTGTCTATACTGCCACTGTATATCATTTCATTGTGTAATACTGTTGAGGGGCCCTGACAAAATCTTTTAGTACTTCTCCTCCCCCTCTTGGATGGGCCCCTTCTAGGTCAGGGCCCCAAAGCAGCGGCTTCCCCTATAGTTACGCCCCTGACTGTAACGGACAAGACAGGAGTGGCTACCGGTTCTCTAAGTACCAACAGCTTTAAAAATCATGGACACATCTATGTTTGTTTTATGGACATTGGAAAAAAAAATGCCCTGTTTTTCTGGACTGTCCAGGAATTTACAGACAGTTGGCCACCGTAAGCTGGTTGCAAAAAGTCATGATCCTGGGACCCCCAGGTATCAGGCAGGCAATATATCAGCAAGTGTTCATTTTCTCTGCAGCACCTCTACAGGACACATGAAGCATTACATGATTGATCTTTGTCCTCCATGGAGAGAGACACTCTCTTTTGTGCCTCTCTGATGTCACTGAAGGCCACTGACTAATTTAATAAAATGTATCTGTACAGCGCCATCTGATTGCTTTGCTTATTTCTTGTCCACCTCACTGAGGTGGTCGCATGTGCTCAGTTTATATCTTCATCAGCAACCAGTCAAATCTTCTGTTAGAAGCTGTGGCTGTTACATGAAGAGAGCTTCAGCAGAAAGGACACGCCCCATGAGAAAGGACACGATCACTGAGCTGACCGCCTGAAATAAATCTAGCGGACAACTGGAGCAATGAACGGGGAGATCTTTGGATCCATGTGAGGTACAGAGCTGGTTCTAGATTCGTTAAAAAGGGGTCGTCATGTAGTATATAATTCTGATTATCATTTTTAACATCAATTATGCCATAATCCCTTTAAGGACTTGATGTTTGTTGGGACTGCAGCCTATTTAAAGGGGTTTTCTCATCTGGGACAATGGGGGCATATTGCTAGGATATACCCCCATTGTTTGATAGGTGCGGGTCCCACCGCCTGCAGCTATACCGAGAACAGAGCGAGCAAGGTGGTAACAGGAGGACTCCGGTCTGACCACCACCAAGTGCTCTCTCC
Organism: Bufotes viridis; assembly: GCA_033119425.1. Classification (NCBI taxonomy): domain Eukaryota; kingdom Metazoa; phylum Chordata; class Amphibia; order Anura; family Bufonidae; genus Bufotes; species Bufotes viridis. The sequence continues at coordinate 37,451,659 of CM065599.1, forward strand.
ATAGAAGTGAATGGGAGAGCACCGCACATGCACGGCCGCTGCAGTGGGACCCGCACCTAATGGACAATGGGGGGATATCCTAGCGATATGTCCCCATCGTATGTGATGAGACAACCCCTTTAAGGTGAGCAAACCAATCTAATGTGGCAACAAAGTGTGAAATTGGATTTACACATGCTGCTATGATGCCGCTGAAAATATCTATGTGTAGTAATATCTGCTACATGTAAACTGCAAAACGACCGTACATCTTCTCTCCAGAGAGATAGGCGTTAGGCCTCATGCACACTGCTGTGTTATATTTCAGAAAAAACGGATTTACAAAATAAAGACCTCTTCCGTGCGCATTCCGTATTTTTCACACTCCCATCAATAGAAAGGACTACTCTTATCTGCAATACAGACCAGAATCTATACAGACGTGATCTATAATTTGTGGAGCGGCCACGCGTGGACGTGGGTGGTCCCATAGAAATGAATGGGTCAGTGTACCATCTGCAAGAAATGCAGATAGCAGACGGCTCTCGGAAGAGACTTTTACTGGCTGTCCACTCCTCGCCGGCACTCCTCGACCCTTCCAAGAAAATGATAAGATTATTTCTAATTGACAGATAGATCCATGATCAATGCAGGGGTCTGCTCTCCCTGATGGACAGATATCAGGATCCGAACAAGGAAGCCTATTCCGTTATCACCTGAAAGAAGACATGTAACTTCAGGGAAATGATATTACGTGTAAAGAAGATTGATGCTCTTCTGCGAGATCTGGAGGAAGCTCAGGGGGAAAAATATACACAAAAATAAAAGAGAGCGCTATTCAATAGAAAAGGAAATATATTAATAGACGTCACATTTACGGTCAGCCTATTAACTTTACAATTACCCCACTCAATGAATTTTGCTTTACTGGGTATGGTATAGGCTAATCTGCCTGCTTTGCCCTTGTGCTGGCTGACGGGAGTCGGATAGAAGTAGGTCCAAAGCAATCAGGCCGCCTGACGTTGACAAATGGCTATGCTGCGGCAGACTTGTGGAGAGGGAGGGCGGGAGGGAGTGGAGACACATTCACTTTAATCTCTTTCTTGATTAAATCTAAAGCCGTGCTGTTCTGACATCATGTGATTTGCTCACAAAGCGTCGGCGCGTTTCAGCATGCTGGTTATAAAATGTTACATTTCCAGGTCTTTAAAAAGAAGGCAAAACGCGCTAGGGATTAAAGGTCTAGGAGCCACCCTAAATATAGAATGGCCTGATGGGTTCACTTCCAATAAATCTACATAAAACTAGGAAACACATATACACAATCAGCAGACGTAGCAGAGCTCAATTTGTTATTTGGTTCAGGAAGTTGCACTGTTTGTGTGCTATGGTAATCCTCTCAGTTAGCGCTCATGCACGCGAGCGTATTTTCTTTCCGTGTCTGTTCCGTTCTATTTGCGGACCGTATGCGGAACCATTCATTTTAATGGATCCGCAAAAAAATAAATAAATACGGAAGTTACTCCTTGTGCATTCCGTTTCCATATATCCGTTCCGCAAAAAAATAGAACATGTCCTATTATTGTCCGCATTACGGACAAGGATAGGACTGTTCTATCAGAGACTAGGTGTTCTGTTCCGCAAAATACGGTATGCACGTGGACGTCATCAGTATTTTTTGCGGACCATAAAACACACACGGCCGTGTACAAGCCATTATAATACGGTGGTGGTTTACCTGCAGTCATGTGTAAAACCATAGACATCATGACAAAATGCGCCACAAGCTGAGCTCTGCTACATTATTCCAATAGGATTTCTGCGGGACTGAAACACTGATGCTGCCTTGATTATATTTGTTAAAAACTGTATATAAAAAAAAACAGGTAAGTAAATGTAAAAAAAATAATAATAAAAAGAAAATCTGAAAAAAAACAAGTCTCCTCAATCTTTTTGTTAGGAAAGCAGAATTCACCAGCCTATAAAAAGCCAACCGCTGAGCACAGTGATCCTACTGATGTACTGTGCAGGGGAGCCGGGTTAAAGCGTGCATGGTATAGCGCGCACAACGGAGCTCTAAAAGCGAACGGAATTATAAAAAGAAAAAAAAAACGGGAAGGATGAAACCCACAAAGAATTATTTGCTGCCTTTCTTCTTTATTGTTAGATTACCTATGTGCCTAAAGGCGGGACTCAAAAGGTAAACATAACACCAGGTAATAAAAAATGCAGGCGATGGAACTGTCTTTTTTTCACCAGACTAGGCAAATATTTATGGCGCAGTTGACAAACTCGTGCCTAGTAAAAGAAGCAGCAGAGAGAGCAATTACCCTGATATTCATGGCTCACTTTGAATATTGCACTGAACATTACTCATAAATCTTTTACGAGAAGATCCCCTGAGCTCACTTAACAGCCAGTTTTAATCATGCAGTTGACACGGAGAAAATAACAAAATGTATTTTTTCAGTGGCAAATTAATTTAAGTTTGAACCTCCTCCTGAAGCGCTGCTCTTTTCATCTCTTCTCATTTTATCTATTTTTTTTATTATTATTAGTAGCAGCAGAGTATTTCCTCCTACCCTCTCGCTGAGCCTGGTGTTACTGTGCGGGAGGAGGATTCCAGGGCGGAAGGACAACAGAACAACACAAGCAAAGTATTCACAAGCAGAACAAAGGCGTTTAATGGTGACGAGGTTTTATTTCTGGTGACGGCCGGAGTGTGGGGTTATACCAGGATGCTCCTCTGTGGGGAATCAATTACACGTTATCATGGTGGCCTATGGTATCTGGAAGTATTCCCACTACAGAGAATAAAGATCATTCCTTCCAAGAAAGAAATACTTGAAATATATATAAATAGTAGAAAATACAATAAATGTAGAAAAACAGCTTGTAGTGCCTACATGTACAGTTGTGTTCAAAATAATAGCAGTGCGTTTAAAAAAGTGAATAGAGCTCAAAATCCTTCTACTAGCTTTTATTTCCATACACACAAATGCATCGGGAACACTACACATTCTATTCCAAATCAAAACATGACGAAAAATATATCAAATTTGTGTCGTTTCTAAAAAAAATTGAAGAAAAGTGAATATTACACTGCTCAAAAAAATAGCAGTATTTGTATTCTTCTTTACAAACTCAAACATTGTTGAAGATTTAGCTTTCCTTTGAATCACTGAACTAATATTTTGTTGTATAACCGCTGTTTCTGAGAACTGCTGGACGTCTGTGTTGCACGGAGTCAACCAACTTCTGGCCCCTGTGACCAGGTCTCCAGCCCAGGATGATTGGACTACATTCCACAGTTCTTCTCTATTTCTTGGTTTTGCCTCAGAAACTGCATTTTTGATGTCACCCCACAAGTTTTCTATTGGATTAAGACCTGGGGATTGGGCTGGCCACTTCCTAACGTCAATCTTGTTGGCCTGGAACCAAAATGTTGCAGGTTTACTGGTGTATTTGGGGTCGTTGTCTTGTTGGAACACCCATTTCAAGGGCATTTCCTCTTCAGCATAAGGCAGCATGACCTCTTCAAGTATTCTGATGTATTCAAACTGATCCATGATCCCTGGTATGTGATGAATAGGCCCAACATCCCCATATCATGATGCTTGCGCCACCATGTTTTACTGCCTTCACAGTGTACTGTGGCTTGAATTCAGTGTTTGGGGGTCTACTGACATACTGTCTCCGGCCACTAGACCCAAAAAGAACAATCTTACTTTCATCAGTCCACAAAATGTTGCGCCATTTCCCTTTAGGCCGGTCAATGTGCTCTTTGGCAAATTGTAAACTCTTCAGCACATGTCTTTTTTCAACAGTGGGACTTTGCGGGGGCTTCTTGCAGATAGCTTGGCTTCACATAGGCGTCCTCTAATTATAACAGTCCTCACAGGTAACTTTAGACCTTCGTCGATCTTCCTGGAGCTGATTGTTGGCTGAGTCCTTTCCATTTTGGCTATTCTTCTATCCATTCGAATGGTAGTTTTTCACTTTCTTCCACGTCTTTCAGGTTTTGGTTGCCATTTTAAAGCATTTGCGATCATTTTAGCTGAGCAGCCTATCATTTTCTGCACTTCTTTATATGTTTTCCCCTCTCTTTTTAATCAAGGTGCGCTGTTCTTCTGAACAATGTTTGGAACAACCCATTTTCCTCAGAATTTCAGAGATAAATGCGCTGTTACCAGCATGTACAACATTTACTGCCTTCCTTCCTTAAATAAGGGCAATAATTGCCACCTGTTTTTCAAAGAATGAATGACCGCACTCATTGAACTCCACACTGCTATTATTTTGAACATGCTCCTTTCAATTAGTGATTCATATACACAGAATCAGCAGCATGCATGTCCTGACTGTTGGGTCTGTTGGATTTCTATTACTCTACTACACCTGCTGGTAAATTATTTGCCATGTAGAAATATCATTTCTACCAAAAACAGTGATTCATCAGGTTAGTGATGTCTGACTGCTATTATTTTGAACACAACTGTATGCTGAATGGAGTGGCGACATAACAACACACGCAACGCAAGTCATTCCCATAAACTTTACATGGAGTTACTGCCGCTCCACTCAGATTATATGGTAGCCCGTCTCTTGTGACTAGGGGCTCCCAAGCGGACAGACCCAACACCAATCGGACTCATCACATGGGAAATCTTTTTAAAAAGGGTCATCCCACAAGTAGCAAGACCTGCTAACAGTTGTTATTGCCATGGGAGGCTCCATGCACTGTTGTATGGATGGGTGATCATGCACGGTTGCAATGTGCAGCGCAGGAGACACAACCTGTAGTGGATAATAATGATAAAAACTATCTTTATATAGAGCCAACATCTCCTGCACACTGTCACCGACTAATCAGCAACCCACATAAGAGGAATGAGAGGCCGGATCACAAGAGCTTAAAGCGTACTGGAGTTTAAAAAAAAAAAAGTTTTAATAATAGCTGTGCTTGTTTGTACAATCATATCTGTGAAAGGGTTATGTTTGGGCTTTCCTAATGTTTTATTTTTTCATCCATATAAATGCCTGTTTGAGCTGCACAGCTAGATGCATTTCAATCAGTAACAGAAGATGTATCCCTTCTATGGAAATCTGCCAGGACTGTACTGTTTTGACGTCCTTTCCCTTACTTCCCACTATGTTACTTTTCACCTCTGGAGCTCACAGAACAGATAAGAAGGGGGAGATCACACAGACACACAGGAGGCTCCTTTGATTTTCAGAAGCTGTGTAGAAGCAGTTCTTTTGTCAGGCTCGGGATCTCAGCTAGCTCTTCTGTGTCTCTGATCTTGCCTGACAACTGGCAGTGCACTGCAACTTAGATGGAAGTAAGACTCCTAGTGGCCATGGCTTTTTTCATGTTGATACAGGCACATTTTTAAATTAAGTGATTTAGAAATTTGCTAGTTACACCATTCTCTATTAAATGAAATAAAATTGCACAGAGATCTAAAATCTATGAGGAAACTGTGGTGATACAAGAGACAAAAGGGTTTCATCTGCACAATGGCCCAGCCATCTTTTACACTACAGGGAAGTACGCATAACCCTGCAAGAGCCAGTCACCAGCCTGTATCTGTGCTATCACCATGGAATTTTGTTTCAAATTTTGGACAACCCTATTAAGCAGCTACAATGTAACTTGTGTGATCACATGAATCTTAACCTTTAGGCTACATTCACACAAATGTTTTGTTTCCGTATCCGTTACGGTTTATTTGCGGATAGGAGGCGGACCCATTCATTTCAATGGGTCCGCAAAAAATGCGGACAGCACACAGTGTGCTATCCACATCTGTATGTCCGTTCCATAGCCCCGCAAAAAGATAGCACATGTCCTATTCTTGTCCGTTTTGCTGACAAGAATAGGCATTGTTACAATGGATACCCAAGAAAACAGATGCCATACGGAATGTCATCCGTTTTTTTTTTTTTTGCGGATCCGCAATTTTCGGACTGCAAAACACATACGATCGTGTGAATCTAGCCTAACGGGGGTTTCGAGGAGTTTTACACTGATGATCTATCCCTGGATAGGTTGTCAGTATCTGATCAGTGTCTGAGACACAAAACCTCCACTGATCAGATGATGAGAAGGCAGCAGTACTCACAGTAGTGCCACGGCCTTTTCCAGTTTAGCCTAGCCCAGTGACGACATGTTCATTGGCCACATGGCCTTAGGCGCAGCTCAACCCCACTGATGTGAATGGGGCTGAGCTGCGATACTAAGCACTGCAGCTATCATGTTGTGCCACCGCCCAACTGGTTACCACCCCTCTGTACCCTTACTGCAGACTGCTAGTAATTTATTTGTAACTTCTAGTAGAAATAATAAAGGAACAGCACAACATAGAGCCATAAAAATACAGTGTACCCTGGAAGGGCGTGACTAAGCAGCTACTTGGTTTTTGCTAGAGCCTCTGATGGTGAGAATAGACTTTGCCGCTAGGGTAGTTGCCAGGTACCCCTTCAGGGCAGTCCCAGAGCAACTAGCAGCTGGTCCAGGCGAACCAGGAGGTACCTGCAAAGGTACCGACAGTACAGGCGTTGTTAGACAGGCAGGGTCATTACCAGGAGCAACAAAGCCAGGAACTGGAGGATGAGGCAGTAGTCGAGACAAGCAATGGGTCAGGGCAGGCGGCACAGGAACGAAGTCAGAAAATCCGGGTCGACAACAGGAGGAGCGATGCAAGCAGGCAGGGATCAGACGAAGAGCGTAGTCTAGGAACGAGGCACGTAGTCAGGAACACAAGTAGTAACAAGCTTAATTTCACAGGATACAACCTTGACTCTGAGGTGCTTGAGTAGAGAGCTAAGCCACTTAAATACCTCCAGGAGAGCCAGGGTAGGTCAATGGAATCACCTGACACAACACAGCCCGGCCCAATGAGTGATGCGTACAGCAGCCGAGCACAAGCAGCGTTCAGGTAAACTGGAAGCAGAATCTCCAGAGCAGCAGCAGAGACAGGGAAGCACAGATCATGATCACAGTTGAGCATGGCGTCCGGAACCCTGGCGGCGAGCGGGGGACAGCATTGCATCGAGGACGCTGTTACAACAGACCTCCATTTCAGTCTCCATTGCCATCTTGCTGTGCACCATGATAGCCTTTCAGAGCAGTGGCGTCAGGTCAATGGAACACCTGTAGTTGGCTGTCTGGCTCGTAGACCAATGTCATGCAGACGCCTTCTGTCTAGACACTGTTTTCCGCCCTAGGCCTGGGATGTGATGTTCAATTTTGCTTGCAGTACAGAAAAGGATGACTACACGCCATTCTTCTAATCAGACGATTCGTCCATGCAGTGGTTCGCCTCTGTGCACCTCTTGCTGTCATTCCACTCTTTGTTCTACTGAGACATGCGAATGTTGAACAGTGCTGACATCTCGGCCTAGGCCTAGCGATCTGTCAGAGTGATAAACCAAGGTCTTCCAGTTCAAGTATTCTGTCCCTCTAAATTTGCAATAATTGGCAATAACTGGCCTGTCGAACAGGATTTGATCTGATATTTTAAGTTTCAATGGGCTAAAAAAAACTTTGCTTTTAATCAGACTTTTATGCCCCTCCCACACTGTACAGATTGGAGCTAGGTGCTTGATAATTTGATCAACTGCCGATTTTAGTGACACCTGTGCAGAGGTTACCATACAAGGAAGGAATAGATAAACGGTGAAAATCACCTACTATAAATGTCGGATCCTATGTTATGTACTGTAAATATAAATGTTATCTGTCATTGTAATCCTGCCTGTGATAACACTGAGATGACTGTGGAAAAGTGATCTGTACAGAACAGGAAGTGGCGATTGTTAGACTAAGGCTACATGCACACGACCATATGTTTGGTCTGCGTCCGAGCCGCATATTTTGCGGCTTGGGCACGGACCTATTCACTTCAATGGGGCCGCCTCCGTTCCGTGGCCCCGCAAAAAAATAAAGCATGTCCTATTCTTGTCCGTTTTGCGGACAAGAATAGGCATCTCTATAACGAGCCACCCGTTCCGTTCCGCAAACGGATCCGCAAAACACACACGGTCGTGTGCATGTAGCCTAAAATTCAAGGATTTTAGGATTAAATAAAGATAGTGACATGGAAAATTAAAAATAACATAACCAAAATAAACTAACCCAAAATTCTTTAAAACAAAGAGGTTATTTTTAGATGACACATTCCCTTTTAATAACCCTGACGATCCTTTCAAATGACTGGATTTGAAAGTGATTGTATAGGATTAATAAAGGGTCTCTCTTATACAGAAACAGCAGCCTTCTTGCCCATGTCTGATATTGGCGCTCAGCTCCATTCAAGTCAAAGCGGCTGAGCCTGCCTTTGGAGAATTAAAAAAAAAAAACATTTCTAATTCCAATGGCCATTTTAATGTATTTGAACCAATAAATGATGGTTGGAAATACAGAGCCAATCTGTCAAACACGTTAACAATACAACTGCAAACTTTTTAATCAATTAAAATAAAAGTTCGATCCTTGGCAATGGGCCATTGAGGAGTCAGGAGGGAAATATGATCTCGCCATTACAGAAATTACAATGAAAATGAATTTGCCAGGAACGAAGACTTACGCATGACTCCATCCTGGTCTTGAAGAAATCGCTCCAAAATTGTCCGTGCAATCAAGGCTGGAGAAAAGTCTACCTGTAGAGAGAATGCATGGATTATAATGTAGAAAAGATATCTGCTGTATCTGCTCCATCAGCAGCTGTGATAAGACTAATAAAATACAAAGACGTAATGAGTGCAACTGCAAATGCTTAGGTGAATCTCTTAACTTGTCTCTTTTCTCCACCATTTTTGAATATAGCCCTTGCTATATACATCTGGTAGAAATACAGTAAAACTTACTTGGGGGGCTGATCACCATAACGGTGCCTTCTCATGACATGAATAAGTGTGACAGATTTTCACCGATGGCAGGTACCTATCAAAAAGTTGATCTGCTGTGTATTTTTTTTGACTGCTGTTGGGTACTGCATCCCCTCAATGTAAGACCAGGTTAGGCCACAGATCACAGCAGAGATTTATCATTCGTTTGGTCCAAATTTCCCTTTCAATATATGGCACTGTCATCCAAGAAGACAACCTTCAGAAAAAACATGAACCTCAGGCCGCATGGTGGCTCAGTGGTTAGCTCTGTTGTCTTGCAGCACGGGGTTCCTGGGTTCATGTTTGCGTCTGTCTCCTCCCACACTTCAAAAACATACTGAGATAATTTTGAATTTAGTTTGTTAGCCCCAATAGGGACAGGGACCAATGCAAATTACCAAATGACGATCTCTATATAAATAAAATGAATAAAACAGTTGCCTAAAATCCTTAAAGAGGTTGTCCACTTTTTACTATTGATGACCTAACCTCAGGATAAATCATAAATATCAGAACGGCGGGGGTCCAACTCCCGGCACCCCCGCTGATCAGCTGTTAGAAGAGAAGGCAGCTCTCATACAAGCGCTGCATTCTCTGCTCTGTTTACCTGCTCACCGCAGCAATTGCAGTGGTGAGCAGTGTAATTACAAGTATGGCGTCCCCATTCACTTCTATGAAACGGTTCTGTAGTATTCACTTGAACAGATGGAGCCCTCCCATAGAAGTGAATGGAGACACCATACCATACCACTGCCAGCAGGTAAACAGAGCAGAGAACGCAGCACTCGTACAAGCGCTGCCTTCACACAGCGGATCATTAGGGGTGCTGAGAGTCAGACCCCCGCCGATCTGATATTGATGATCTATCCTCATCAATTGTAAAAAGCGGACAATCCCTTTAAATGGTCACTAACTTTTCACACAACTTTGCATAAATAAATAGTGCAAGCAACCAAAAGAAACTCTGTAATAAGTTTTATCAGTGAGAAATGTCTAGTTCTCTTGTTTGAATTGCTTTTCACTTTGGAAAATGCCCTTTTCCATCCAGGACAGGATCATCTCTGCCGGAGGATCATATTACACATGTCAATGCAAGACTATGGAGAGGGGAGGGGGAGGAGTAACGAGGAACTGAGAAGATGCACACAGACAAGCAGACTGCACCCCTACATATGAAGCTTATAGTTCATCACAAGTGCTTCATTCACTTCACAAAAATACAGGTCAGTACTTCTCTGTAATGTTCTCCATTATTCTGGGGCTGCTTCTGAGTGACTGTGAGACAGCTAGGAAGGAGATTTGCTAGCCTCCACCCACCATGTCTGAGAGCTGCAAAACAGATATTCAGCAAGAACAGATGAAAACTGATAAAAAATGCCAGATACAAGTCATATCTTGGCCATAAAAAGTGTTAATCCTGGTGTACACACATGATTCTAGTGATTAATGCAAAGTTTGGTAAAAGTGGAGTGCTACTTTAATGTATGGCTAGCTTAAGTGCACATCCAAATAGCCGCATTACAGTCCAAACAGCGTAACTACCGTGTCTATAGCCTGCTATGAGGCAGTACTCTATCTCCATGTTTAGCAGATTTTATATGGCAGTACGCGTACATTTTTGTTGAAACCATTTTTGGACTAGAATAGGCATTTCTATCATAGGGCTGGTCGTGTGCGTTATACAAAATGCAGAACGCACACGGCTGGTATCCGTGTTTTGCAGATCTAAAATTTGCGGACCGTAAAAACCCATATGGTTGTCTGAATGAGCCCTATGTAGGAGATAGATAGTAATGAGTATAACTGCAGGAGCAGACTACAAAGGGCATGTTTGCAGTCTGTTACCATGGAGACACATTTGTAAGGTTGCCTTATTTTTCATCTTAGAGGCACTGAATAATCCTACATTCCCACACTTCAGCTTCATTCTTCCTATCACTGGGCTAACCACATATGACCATACCACATTATTAATTAGAGCTCACCACATACCACTTAGCGGCCGGTCAGTCTTATGTAAATAAACCATAAAGCGTAACATTGATGGATTATCCTTAGGAAGGCCCATCGATACGAGGTCACACAATATGAGGTTTCTAACATATTTTAAGTTTCAATTCCCTTTTTCAAGATCTCTTCCCGATGAGACACAAGTATACGGATATACAAGAGAGAGAGCGGTAATACACTGAACTACGCACCGGGTCAACAGATCATGATCAAGACACGTCTTCAACTCATGTGAACAAAAATGTTCTCATTCACTGACAACTGTGAAGAATTAATATACAACATATACCAGTAAGGCTACTTTCACACTTGTAGTGTGAGGATCCGGCAGGTAGTTCCATCGCTAGAACTACCTGCCGGATCAGTCATACCGCATGACAACTGAAAGCATTTGGAGACGGATCCACACGCGGATCCTTCTCACAAATGCATTGCAAGTGTGGATCCGTCTCTCCGTTTTCAGACGGAAAGACGGATCCATCTTGATTTTTTTTAAAGGTCTGCACATGCGCAGACCGGAGAGACGGATCCGTTGTTGCGGTATTTGTAATGCCGGATCCGGCACTAATACAAGTCAATGGGAATAAATGCCGTCATGTGTTCCGAAATTTTAGACGGCGATCATACCACAGCATGCTGCAGTATTTTCCTTGTCTAAAAAATATTTACATACTGAACTGAAGACATCCTGATGCATCCTGAACGGATTCCTCTCCATTCAGAATGCATGGGGATAAACTGATCAGTTTTTTTCGGCATAGAGCCCCAACGACGGAACTCTATGCCGCAAAAGAAAAATGCTAGTGTGAAAGTACCCTAAACTGCCGTATACTTTTTTACACAATAAGTGAGCTTTATTTACCTAAAACTAGATAACAGCTTTAGGCTAGACTTTGTAGAATTTTTCCAGTTTTAACCCCTTAAAGGCCTATTTTAATTTTTGCATTTTTGATTTTTCCTACCCACATTCTAATAGCCTTAACTTTTTTATTTTTCTGCTCACATAGCCATATGAAGGCTTATTTTATTATCTTATTTATTATTATTGGAAAACGTTTAAAAGATTCTTTGTGGGATAAAATAAAAAAATAAAAAACACAGTTCTACCAAAGTTTTGGGGGTTTTGACATCATGGCATTCACTGTGCGCTAAAAATGACATGACGTCCTTATTCTGCAGATCAATACGATTACGGCGATACGAAACTTGTATACTTTTGTTCTATTACTTTAAAAAAATAAAAACCATTATCTGCATTATTTGCTTTGCATTACCATTTTCTGACAGCCATAACTACAGAGCTGTATGAGGGCTTTTTTTTTTTTTTTTTTGCGGAATGAACTGTAGTTTTTATTGGTACAATTTTTGTGGCATTTACGACTTTTTGATCACTGTTATCCAATTTTCTGTGGGGGACAAGGTGACTAAAAAATGGTAAATCGTGACATTTCCGGATGCAGCGATACTTAATATGTTTATTTTTTTTACATTTTTTTTTTATATAAAAATATATGTTTATTTTTAAATACATAAAATTGGGAAAGTGGGGATGATTTAAAGTTTTAATATTTGTGTTTTTTTTTTAAACTTTTCTTTTTACTTTGTAACTATTAGCCCCTTGGATGCTAGTACATGGGACCTTTTGATCCCTTCTCCCATTCACCCTAATATGGATCTATAAGGGTGAATGACACTTATGCACAGCTTAGCAGGAAGGTTACTATGACAGCCCTAGGAAGCCTCATCAGGCCCCAGGCTATCATGGTAACGGATCGGACCCATGCGATTTCCCTGTGAGGGCTCCGATCGGAAGGCAGGGGGAGCTGCATCCCTCTTCCTTACCTCATAGATGCCGGGATCGCTGTTGAACGCAGCATCTTAGGGGTTAAACGATGGGATTCAGCATGATTGCTGTTCCCTGTCATTGCAACTGGGTGCCTACTGTATTATAAAGCCGGCACCCACTGCGTATGGAGCGGGCTCACTGCAGAGGTCTGCTTAAGGGGTTAAAGAGGTTATACCCTCCTTTACTACTGATGACCTATCTTCAGCATAGACTATCAATATCTGATCGGCAGGCAGTCGACATCCCGCACCCCCTCCAGCTGTTATAAAGCAGCTCTGCTGCCAGAACTACACAGCTCCGTCCAGTGTGTAGTGGACCCAGCTGGTTACTGCAGCACTGCTCCCATTCATTTCAGTGGGAGCAGTGCTGCAGTAAGCAGTTCACTCCACTACACAGAGCTTTAAAGCTGCATCACCAGAGCTATTCTGAACAAGTTGATCCATGGCGGTGTCTGATCACCGCAGGTCAGATCATATCACACGTGTCAATGCAAGTCTATGGGGGAGAGTAAAGAGGAACTAAGGAGATGCACAAAGACAAGCAGACTGCACAGCTACATATGAAGCTAATAGCTCATCACAAGTGCTTCATTCACCAAATGCTGATAAAATAATGTCTGTGAGGGAGCTCAGCACTTACAGTTCTGAAAAATCTATACAATATACTTTTCCACAAGTGTGAACAATTGCACTCTACTACATCTGCTTGCTGCCTTGGAATGATGATTACTGAAGACAGAAATGTGATACTGGATAACATATACCCTCCAAAACAAAAGTGTGACATAACACAATCGTCCATGACAAGAGGAGATGACGTGTGAAAAACCTGTAGGAACACACGCCACACAAAATTTTCCATTCTCAAATTACACCCTGAAATGTAATCAATGTCCTCAAACAGTTGAGTTGTAGAAGACTTCTTTGTATAACGAACACTCTGACAGCTTTTCAAAGCTAATAACTACACCTCCCTTTCATCTGTATCTGGACACTGTGGAGAACGCTCTGAAAGGGCTACATGATAACTCATTCAAAATGTTTTCCATAAAGTCCTGGGTCTCTCCAGTCACCGACCAGACGTTGACCTGTTGGCCATCTTCACCGCTAACAGGTCTTGAATGATTTCGCAGTTTCTGACAAATCCTTGAGTAAATGGTGCCTGATCCTCTGACATCGTTGTCTCTGTACTGCTTGGACCTAGCACTGGAGAATGAGGTATCACATTTAATGAGTCCCATTTCCACGGCACCTAGACAAGCCGTGTTCAAAGCGACCATCAAGTACAATTAAAGAAATCATATCTTAAAGTGAACCTGTCAAAAGAAAAAGTATTTGTTCAGCCTAATTATATCTATGTGCTATTTTGGCAAAACTGCAGAAAAATCTTGAGTCAATGGCATTAGTAGAAACAGAAGCTGAACTCTGCAGATGGTGAAGATCTGACACATGGTGAGGAATACATGAGCTAGACAAAACTCCTATATTTCACATAGGCACATAAGCTGATTCACATAATACTCAGTCAAATCTTTTTGTGTTTTTTAATACTCTGAATGCATTTTTGTTGTATTTTTAATCAATGTATAAAATGTCTTAAAGACGTATGAAAAGCCTGTAACTTAAAGGGGCTGTCCCATGAAAAATATTCTACAGTTTTTAAGCCAGCACCTGGATCTGAATACTTTTGCAATTGCATGTAATTAAAAACATGGCATAGCCACTGAGTTATTCAATAAAATGTATCTGCATAGTGCCATCTGCTGTTTGTTCTTTGTCTTATTTCTTTGTACTGCTCACTGAGATGGCCGCACATGCTCAGTTTTATCCTTCAACTGCCTCCTGAGCTGTGATAGGGAGAGTATGGACACGCCTCCTGAGCTGTGATAGGGAGAGCATGGACACGCCCCCTGAGCTGTGATAGGGAGAGTATGGACACGCCTCCTCAGCTCTGATAGGGAGAGCATGGGCACGCCTCTGAGCTGTGATAGGGAGAGTATGAACACGCCTCCTGAGCTGTGATAGCGAGAGCTGAGACACACCCCCTGAGCTGTGATAGGGAGAGCATGGGCACGCCTCTGAGCTGTGATAGGGAGAGCATGGGCACGCCCCTGAGCTGTGATAGGGAGAGCATGGATACGCGCCCTGAGCTGCAGCAGAAAAGACACTCCCCTTGAGCTGCCAGCTTGATATAAATCCAGCAGAGCAATGAATGTGGAGATCTCTGGATCCATGTGAGGTACAGGGCTGGTTCTAGCTTTGTTAGAAAGAGATTGTCATGTATTATATGATGTCTGATTTTTATTTTTTACATTAGTCATGGGCTAACCTATTTAAAGGGGTTATGCCATGAATAATGAAAAAAAATGAAATCATATAGTACATGACAAGCTCTTTCTAACAAAGCTAGAACCAGCCCTGTACCTCACATGGATCCAGAGATCTCCTCATTCATTTTTCAGTTGCTCTGCTAGATTTATTTCAGGCTGGCAGCTCAGCGGGCATGTCCTTTCAGCTGTAGCTCTTTCTCTGTAACGGTCACAGCTTCTAACAGAACAAAAAAGCTGTTGACAGTTAAAATTTAAACTGAGAGTGTGCAACCACCCAGTGTCATCCACAGATCCCCCCATTACAGCCTCATCCACAGATCCCCCATTACAGCCTCATCCACAATTCCCCCATAACAGTGATGTCCACAGGTCCCCCCATAACAGTGATCTCCACAGGTCCCCTCCCATAACAGTGATGTCCACAGGTCCCCCATAACAGTGATGTCCACAGGTTCCCCCCACATTGCTATCAGAAACTGCGCCGCTGCTTATATGAGGTATCAGTAATTGGTATCGGCGAGTACTTAAATAAAAGTATCGGTACTCGTACTTGGTCTTAAAAAAATGGTATCGGGACATCCCTACAAAAAATAAAGAACAGAACAAACAGCAGGTGGCGCTATACAGATAGATTTCATTGGTTATACAAAATTTTTAATTACATGCAATTACAAAAGTATTGAGATCCAGGTGCTGGATTAAAAAATGCAAACTACTTTTCATGGCACAACCCTTTTAAAGGCTTCTGACACAGATCTGACGTAGATCAACAGCATACTACTCTTAGTTGTGTCAGTTCTCTTTGCTCTCCCCTTTCCTTCCACAGTGTTACAAATTTTTTTCCACCAGTGTAGGGGTCTAATGACCAAAAACTGAGGGCATGATAGGGATCCATGATGCTGTCAGTTCAAGTCATTAGAGTTGTGATCAGGCCGAGTCATTAGGCCATAATACACTGGTGAGAAACTGATCTTAGAGATAGCTGCAGGGAGTGGCAGTGACATAGCAGATCAGAGTGTGGAGGGGGAGAAAGCACCAAAGGAAGGCAGCTCACACCAGTTGCTTTCAGGGAGTAAAGCACGCTCCAGGCAGTCTATAGGGGGAGTATGACAAACAGTGTACAAGTATGAAAGTGAAGCACGCACAGCATCAGTGGCAGTCAGTACAAGTGAGAGGAGATCCCTCATGGGCTGTAGAAGAATTCAGTCTAGGAATAAAGCTCTCCTGAGAGCTAGTGAAGGCAGCAGCATCCAGCATGTGGAAAGTGGCGTCAGAAGTGGTAAACGTCCAAAAGTCGCACACTTTTGCACAAATGAGGCTGGAGACATAATCTGCAGCTCTTTTAGGCTGTATATATTGTAAATGTATATTGTGATATTTTATGCTGTATTCTAACATCTGACATTTTGTCACATTTATCCATTTTTGCAAAGGTGCACTGTGGTTTTCTTTGCAGTTTTGTGAAAGATGCAGCGAATAAAGGTGGCGAAACAACATGTGACAATACACAGTCTTATTTCCAAACTATTCTGTAGGACCAAAAAACTACCTATATCGTTAATCAGAAAAAAGTTACTTGCTTTACCCCGAAGTTGGCCAATATCTAGAGTGAAAGTCATGATAATAAATGAATGTGATTGGGCCCTAGCTCCGCTGGGAGGAAGGCTACTAAATAAAGCAAGGACACAACATTTTCAGAATCCGGGAGACTGAATTATCATGTCGGTTTATGGTACTTGGACATATTCAGCTTCTTTTTTCCCCATGTTCGCGCACTCTAGAACACATTAATAATCGAGTCTACAGCTCCGGCACTGCCTCATGTGTGTGCAAAGATATAATCAGACAAATATATACAGGAGCTCAGGTAAGAAATATATGAGCGCATCGAGCTGCATGCAAAACAGCATCCTAGGACAGAGAAGCAGATTTAACTGGCCTTCTGCAACCATACCCTGCCACTATGTTATACATCTCTCATCAGATTTTACAGTTTCCACTGATTAAATATATATTGACTCATAAAGTAGCGCCGTTACATCAATCGTCAGCAGATGCAGCGAGGTGTCATTTAAATATTAAGTATCATATAAAAATGGCAGCTTGATTGTTTGGAGGTAATAATGTGCTACTGGTTATTGCAACATTTCCCTAATGCATTAAGCAGCGCTCACATTGAGGACACAATAAGGCCCAGGGCAGGGAGGAGGGGGTTGTGTAGAGGATGCCGACTAGTCTGGATGGTGGGAGGAAGAAGACGACCTTGGAAGCAGAATTCAATCTAAAACATAAACTTCTTTGTATAATTCATGCCCAAGCTTGTGTTTTCTTCCACGTGACGCCGATATTGAATAAGCCCTTGTTTTATGCTATGAACGCTCTCAATTTCTACATAATACATATAGGAGGCTGAGAGAATGCCACCTCTACAGCATATAACACTGTGCCATTCAATCGGACGGATCTGCAAAGATGAATACAGATTTTCCTTGCCCCTGTAATCATCTTTTGATCTATACAAGGCTACTTTCCCATCTGCGTTTTTGCTGGAGCCGTCATGAATCAGTAAAAACTGAAAATACAACTGTCTGCATCCGTTATGAATGGATCCGGTTGTATTATCTCTAAAATAGCCATGACGGATCCGTCTCTAAAACGGTCGGTACTGTGTAAAGCAGGTGCTCGGTCGGGGGGTCGGACACCCCGAAAGGACCAATCAAAGCAGAGAACCGGCTCTCCAAACTTGCTGGTGAAGAGAGTATTTAGTGTCACATAGTAACACAGTGACGCGTTTCGGCACACGTAGTGCCTTTCTCAAACTGTACTTGCTACTTGTTCACAGTTTGAGAAAGGCACTACGTGTGCCAAAACGCGTCACTGTATTAATGGGGAACCGATCAGTTTTCTTTTGTGTCCAAGAAAACGGATCTGGCACTATTGACTTACACTGCGTTTCGTAACGGATCCGTCTTGCTCCGCATCCCATTACGCACTCAAAAACACAGCTTGCAGCTTTTTTGTGCGCGCCATGGGAACGCAATGCATTCTGGTGCGCTTTGTTCTGTTCCGTTCAGTTTTGTCCCCATTGACAATGAATGGGGACAAAATTAAAGCGTTTTCCCTCTGGTTTTGAGATCCTAAGACGGATCTCGATACTGGAAAGGAAAAATCACATGTGAAAGTAGCCTGAGACTGACTCCCTTACCATGTGTTTCTCAACCTGAAAAAGCATTGAAGAAGATTGTATAGCAGGGGTGCACAACCCGCGGCCCTCAATGCCATCCTGTGCGGGCCCCCAAAATCTGGTTACATGCTCACATGTACAGTATTTTCCATGCAAGAGAGGAGTGGTGCGTAATGTGGGAGTTTGGTCCGAGACATGGCCACACAGTGCACCACTAGTAGCTACCTATCCACTTATACTGGCAGAATGTGAATCTCATGACTCCTGTGAGATACTCCAGAAAGAAGTAGACGAAGTGGAGAGGATGCATGAGTGCGCCTACCTTCATTGTAGATTATGAACAAACTAAACACTTCCATACATAGCCTCCTCCTTTCTGGAGTCTGAATGGGCCCTCTCCATTGTCTAGATAGGTAGGTGTCCCGGAGTGGAACCAGCACCTATCAAACATTCATGGCATTTAGATATGTCATAAAAGTTTTAGCGTTACCATAATACAACTGCATGCATCCATCATGAACGGATCCAGTTGTACTATGTCTTCTATAACCATGACAAATCCGTCTTGAACACCATTCAAAGTCAATAGGGGACGGATCTGTTTTTTATTGTGTCAGAGAAAACGGATCCGTCCCCATTGACTTACATTGTGTGTCAAGATCCATCTTGCTCTGCACCACAACGCGGACAGAAAAACGCTGCTTGCAGCGTTTTGGTGTCCGCCTCCAGAATGGTGAGTGAACGGAAGCAAACTGATGTATTCTGAGCGGATCCCTATCCATTCAGAATGCATTAGGGCAAAACTGATCTGTTTTGGACCGCTTCTGAGAGCCCTGAACGGATCTCACAAGCGGAAAGCCAAAACGCTAGTGTGAAAGTAGCCCAAGTCTGACAATGTGGCCCTCGGGCCAGAAAGGTTTTGCAACTCTGCTGTCAAGGCAGCTTCACATGAGCACATAAATGATATTTGCAAGAATCGGAATACGGTAATTTGGGAGAATTGTTCTGATCGTTTCTGTTGCCAAATGAAAAATACTGGATAATCGGGGAAATAGAAAAATATTTCTATCGCCAGCTTAAATCTATTCTATTATCCTAATAAACAATATAAGGGTACAACCACAAGACTTTTACCTAACTGGCCATATAATAAAGTATGCATAGAGGTATTGTCGGAGACTGGATCCCAATCAGGGGCAGATATTTCATATGTGCAAACTGCATAGGGGTCCAGGAGGCTAAATAAAATATTGACTACAGTAGAGTGCCATGAGGGAGCGTTCAGTCTACTACAAGCTGGAAAGCTAGGGCTCCACATGCTGTTCCAGCACCACAGCTACCATTTGGTGCTTTGGACACCGTTATATAGCATAGACTTAGAATTCATCGACATAAAATGTGATGTAGCTCCTTATAAATGTCTATATACAGTAACTTGAAATATAAAAAAAAGAAGGGGTTGTTTGGGTTCTCGATACTTGACCTGTCCTTAGGATAAATCATCAATATCAGATCGGTGGGGGTTCAGCTTGCATTGGCCTGTGTAATCAGGCCGGTGAAAACGAGCAAAGACGGACATGTTATAATCCATCAGCTCTCACATTCGCCCTTAGGGTAGGTTCTCAATAGCTAGAACCCAAACAACTCCTTTAGCTACTTTATTGCCGATGTGTTTACCCCCCTTGCTTACCAGACCAATATTCCAGTTTTAGCAATGGGCACTCTCTTTCCGTTTTTTTTTTTACTTTACACTGCGATGGATTGTTGCAGCAACCTGCTACAAAGATGCCACGCAAAGAGACCACTTCTGCTGATCTCAGAGCTCCTGACTGTGACCGCAGTTGTCTAATGAGAGCGCGGGTCGCCGGCAGATCCCAATGTAACCCGATGCTTTAATATTGTCAGCAACCTCCCAAGATCTCTCTTCATAAAACAGTCTGAAGGTCAGGACAGGCTAGAGTCAAGGCAGGGGGCAGAGGGTTGGAATCCAGGAACAGGCAGGAGTCAGTACACAAGCCGCAGTGGCCGTTTATTCAACTTTGTAAGGGTAAATGTGCTCACATCATTACTGCTACGTGTGCAAACATTCTGCACTTGGATTTCCCATGGAATGGCATTTACCGAAAACATGAGAGGTCACGTGCAGCTTTTCAACCAATTTTTGGCATTAGTGCCGGGATTCAGTAGGACAAAAACTGTCCGGATCCTACTATAGTTAATGGGGCCTGGCGGTGCTCGGACAGTTTCCAGGAGAATCTCTGAACTGTCAAAGCCTTATTTGCATATGTGTATTGGTCAGTAAATATGCAGCATTTGTTTTGAAGGGAAATTCCAGTTCCATCAAATAAGTTACACAATTTTCCAATATACCTTTATATCAATTCCTGCCTGTCCTTAGATTAGCTGCTTGCAGTCACTGGATAGGAGCCATCACTGTTCCCTTCCAAAGTCCTGGTCATGTGACGGAAACACAGGGGTGCACGCCCCATCACATGACTCAGCTCCAATCAGTGTGCTGTAACTGGACCTGCGTGTCCATCATATGTATAATATTTCACCCCTTGAACATATTTAGAGGTCTTACCTCGTTGGCCAGGTTTAACAAGACAGGTGCTGCTGGATCCATTGCTATATCATGTAAGTACCTACAATACAAAGGGACGATGAATATCAGGCAATATTGGCAGCTGTGGCTGTAGTTATACTTAAAGGGAATCTGTCACCACATACCTTGAAAAAAATGAATCCAGATAACACTGGATATGTGCGCTCGGGAGCTGAATCCAACCCCATTTGCCCCACGTTGCTTGGTGGTCCCTATTCAGAGATATTAGCAATTTAATATTATGCAAATTAGCCCCCATTGGTGCAAGGAGGGTGTTGCTGTTGCATCTGGAGCTCTGCTCGCTTTCTGTGCCAGCCACGATCGCCCTCGCTCTGACAGACAGGGCCAGGCAGTGCAGACGTTCTTACGCACTGAAATCACGTGGCTGCGCATTCCCTGATCAGCGCATGCACTGTACAGTACTGAAGCTCCCTGGGCGGATGGAACCTGTACCGCGCACACATACATCCCCCTGGCAAGCTGCAGTACCGTAGAGCACGTGCGTCAATCAAAGAGGTGAACGCTCAGGTATAGCCAGGCATGATTACGTCTACACTGCCTGGTCCTGCAAAGAAAGTGAATGGACCCTCGGATGCAACGGCAAAACCCTCATTGCTCCAAGGGGCTAATTTGGATAATTAAAAAATTGTTTATATACCTGAATAGGGACTACCAATTAACATGGGACAAATGGAGTTGGATTCAGCTGCCAAGTGCACATCTCCAATGTCAGCTGGATGTATTTTGAGGCTTGTGGTGACAGATTACCTTTAAAACGGGTTAGCCGAAGCATAAAATGCTGGGGGTCCAACTTGTGGGAACACCACCGCTCAGGATGACGGGGTCCCAATTCCCCAGTGTGACCAAAGCAGTAGTCCGAATGCATGACCACCTCTCCGTTCACTGCCTATGAAACTGCTGAGTGAATGGAACAGTGCGCACTACCACAATATCCACACTGTGGACTCGGGGACCTCTGTTCTTGTGATCCACAGCAATCATACATTTATCACCTACCTTGTGGGTAGGTTCTAAAGGTTGTTTGTGAGACAACCCCTTTAAGGGCGCATTCAGACTACCGCGCCATGTTTTGAGGTCCACAAATCGCAGATCCGCAAAACACGGATGCCACCCGTGTGCGTTCCGCAATTTTGTGAATGGAACGGACGGCCTATTATAGAAATGCTAATTCTTGCGGACAACAGTAGGACATGCTCTATAATTTTTTCCAAGGCTGCGGAACAGAATAACGGATGCCGACAGCACACGGTGCGCTGTAAGCATCTTTTGCGGTTCAATTGAAATGAATGAGTCCGCACCCGGCACACATGCGGACTCATTCATACGGTCATCTGAATGAGCCCTTAGGCCATAATATAGAGAAGTTAGGTACATTATGACCGTTTGCAAGCTTATTAAAGGGGCTGTCCGGGTTCAGAGCTGAACCCGGACACATCCCTATTTTCACCCAGGCAGCCCCCCTGACTTGAGCATCGGAGCAGTTCATGCTCCGATGCTCTCATTTGCCCTGCGCTGAATCGTGCGGGGCAAAGGCATTTTGTGGAGCTCCGGTGACGAACCGGTCTTTAGGGCTGCCCTAGCCTGTAAAACGGTTAGGGCAGCGCTAAAGCTGGCCCATCGGAGTCGGTGACATCACCGATTACACTGCTGCCCGGCAGTGTGTTATGGTAAATAAACCTCCATCCTGCGCAGAGCAAGGGAGAGCATCGGAGCATGAACTGCTACGATGCTCAAGTCAGCAGGGCTGCCTTGGTAAAATTATGGGTATTTCCGGGTTCAGCTCCGAACCCGGGCAACCCCTTTAAGTTCAGCATGAGCCCAGGAGAACACATTTATGTGTATTTTAATGTGAGGCTTGTTTTGCAGGAATATGTAAAGGTTTTTAGATACCAATTTGGAGTATATACAAAAACAGAACAATTTTTTCTATTATTGTACACAGAGTAAATGGGAAAAAATGTATCCGTGATTTTCATTCCAGTCAGAAATAATGTGTTGACTTAACCCAATGGGCGCTGAAAAACTGATGCAAACCAGTGCCTTGTTTTTTTACTCCGCTAAAAATCCCTAACAAGTTATAAGCAAATGCCTACTACATTCTGGTGAAAGGTTGACAACTTACCTGCTGTAGTACATTTCAATGGTGTCAGGAGCATGGTGTCTTGCATGGGTCCTTTTTATAAGCTTCTAAAATGGGAATAACACAATCCGAAAGCAATTAATAGAAAATAAAGCTAACCAGAGAAATATTATATAATCATAGACACACACAAACACTAGGCAGTGATGGCTAACCTCCTGTGGCGAAACTACGACTCCCAGCATGCTCCATTCATTTCTATGGAATTCTGAGAAAAGCCAAGCAAGTGTACATCTTGGGAGTCGTAGTTTTACCACAGCTGGAGTGCCAGAGGTTAGCCCTCACAGAGACTAGGGCATATTCAGGACAATTGGTCCATGGTTCTAAAGACACTGCCCATTCGGCTACTACGGTTGACATTCACAGAACGTTCACAGAAATTGTTTTTTCCACTGCAGAAAATGAGGTAATTTGTGATTGACTCCTTTAAAGATCTATCCTCAAAATAGGTTATCAATATCAGATCGGTGAGGGTCCGACTCCTGGCACCTCTGTAGGCCAGCTGTTGGAAGGTCGTCCTGTGAAATCGGGTCTATCACTCACACGGTCTGGTGCAACTCTGTTCAATGCAAGTGAATGGGACTGATCGGCAATACCAAGCACAACCGCTATACAATGTACGGCACGGTGCACAGTATACTATGAAAAGAGTCTTTTTAATAGAGCTATCTAAGCTATCCCCCCATATGCCCCTCACAATGAATATACTTACCTTGCACCCCGGTCACCCGTGATGCTAGGGAGGCTCATCTCTGTCTGTCATTGGCTGCTCCCCCCCGACACCGGATGTTTTCATCTGAGCACGGGGAGAAGCAGCAGGGGCGGTACGGGGATCCGCATATGGGGGGAAATTAATAGTCTCTGACAACCTCTTTAAGGAGCCGACAGGCGGGGGTGCCAGGAATCGGAGTCCCAACAACCTGATACTGATGACCTATGATAAGGTCATTGTAACATAGTACATAAGGCCGAAAAAAGACATCTGTCCATCCAGTTCGGCCCGTTTCCTGCTAGTTGATCCATAGGAAGGCAAAAAAACCTGTGAGGTAGAAGCCAATTTTCCCCACTTAAGGGGAATGAAAAATTTCTTCCCGACTCCAATCAGAATAACTCCCTGGTTCAACGACCCATCAATATCTAAATCCTAGAGAACCACTTTAAGGTATCTGTATAATGGATTCGGTAAAATGCCTTAAAGTTTTTTTTTACCTCATTTTACCCTATAGAGCTGTGGACATGTACGCCCACTTCACGCCCCCATCTGAAGGAGCCCAGCACTGCCTGCGTCCGCCAAATCTCCTCCTTGCTCTCAGTGAGATCGCCGTAAATCTCGCAATGCGTGAGCTCGCGCATGCGCAGTTCCTTTCCTGAGGCTGATGCCAGCACAGGGAAGGAACACTATGTAGGAACTGCGCATGCGCGATCTCGCACACGGTGATCTCATTGAGAGCAAATAGGAGATTCGGCGGACGCAGGCAGTGCTGGGCTCCTTCACAGGGCGGCGTTGCTGGGCACCAGAATGGTTAGTACAGCCCCTTGAACACCTTCACAAGCTAATTTACATATCAATAAAATCATTTTTTAAACAAAATAAAAGCACACAGAACGATGGGACATGCTAGCTAATGAAGGGACAGAATCTCTTTAAGATAAATAAGGGTTTCACCAACTGGGGGGGTGTCACTACTAGGGTTGTCACGATACCAAAATTTTGATTTGATTTCGATACCATAAAAAAGTATTGCGATACTCGATACCATCGAATAACATGCGAAAAAAATAAAACTCAAAACAGCCGTGTGCATTCCATATTTTTTGGAACGTCCGTCCCATAACAGAACAGTCCTATCCTATTTTTTGGGGGACAAGGTGACTAAAAATGGTGAAACGCGTTGTTTTGATTTTTTTACGGGGTTCATCACATAGGAAATATTTTTTCATATTTTAATACTTCACACTTTTTTGGGCGTGGTGATATGTAATATGTTTATTTTTTATTGTTTGTAAATTTTATATGTAAAACTGGGAAAGGGCGATTTAAACTTTTAGTATTTTGGTATTTTGGTGTTTTTTAACTTTTTTTTTTTTACTTTTTATTACTAACTATTACCCTTTTTAGGGGCTAGAACCCTTGTCCTATTCACCCTAATAGAGCTCTATTAGGGTGAATAGGACTTCACACTGTCTCTGCTGCCATATACTTTGTGCACACAGCAGCAGGGAGCTTACCATGGCAACCAGGGCTTCATAGTAATCGATCGGAGCCGCGCACTGCTGCAGTTCGGCAGATCGCATGCCATTATTGAGGCCGGGTGCCGGGACTGTGTGTCACGTGCATGCTGGTTGCCTTTGGCAACGCGTGGTTTATGCAGCATGCGTGTACACTTCTCCTTTAAGGTTTGTTTCCCTTCCCTGTCTGGTGCTTGTGAGGCTAACTACATGGCTGGGTGTGGTCACTAGGTGCTTATATTGCCTGTGGCTGGTAGCCTGGAGTTAGTTGTCCTCCAGCCTCTGTTGGTGCTGGAGCTATGCTCCTGTCCTTGGTATTCCATCTGCCTAGTTATTGAGGGCCACCTAGTGAGACATCAATGTTATCCATGTCTTCCTACCTTACCCGTTTCTATGTATGGTGTGGTTTATGTTCAGGGTTTGTGTTGTAGGTCTAGTTGTTGTTCCATGTCTGGTCAGTTTTGGTGTGTGTACGGTCCTGCATGTATGCTAGACACTCCCCTGTCTGTCTGTGCCTTCGGTGAGAGGGCTCTTGGGTTCTCCGAAGAGGGAACAACAAGTCAGTGAGCAGCTCTGCCTGGGGCCGCCATGCACCCTGTCTGCATGGGGGTCCAGGCAGTTACTGGTGTGTTGGTTTTCCTTCCTGTTGCTGCGGCAGGTAAGTACTAGTTGTTCTAGGCTCTTACCTGCCGATCCAGTTGCTTTTCACTGTCTTCCCCTTTCCTTGCATCTAGGCGGTGGGAGACTCCTGTTCATCCGTATCTTAGGAGGAACAGGTCGTCTCTAGCTCCCGACATAATTTCCAGGGATCATCAGGGCGACTCAGGGTCCGAGGTTCCAGTGTATGAGCCGTCCTACCATCTAGGTCCTCTCAAATGGATAGGAGTCAGGACTAGGATAAGGGTGGCATTAGGAGGTGACCTGCTCCCTGTCCCCATCGATGTGGAGTTTCCTCCTACACCACACTGTGACACTGTGATACCGCCGCCGGCACCCGCTTCCTCCTATACTTGAATTAATGTGTTTTACATTCATTGGTGGTGCAGTGGCCACAGTCCCTCCCCTCCTCCTCCCTGCTATCTCCCCATTGGTGGCAGCGGCAGCCGCGTCACAGTGGGGAGGGAGGGACTCCCTCCTTCTCAGCTGTGTTAGTGAAGAGAACATGGCGCGCAATGAGAGCCGCGCTTGCCATGTTCTCTGCGCCTAGTATTGTTAAATAGTAAGACCCGGTATCGTATCGATCTGGGTCTAAAAGTATCGATTGGGTATCGATACTTCGATACCTGGTGCAGCCCTAGTCCCTACATCATCTGACACTGTCCAATCAGTGCTGCCAGAGACAAGGGGAATGGTAACACACAATTGTCAATTTATTCATTCATTTCTAGGAGGGATAACAGAGGAATGGCACAATATAGAGAGGAAAGATGTTCCACAGTTGTTCCACTACAGCAAAATGAAAAAAAAGACACCTGGAAAACATAATGCTATTGAGCTGAGAATGACCGGGCATAAACTGCTAGTGGTGCTTGGCAAATGATCACGCAACCAAGGTGGTGCACCCTTTATTTTGTAGTGTATTAAATGGGGAATACAGGAGATATGTCTAGACACGTCGGGAGACAGATTTTAATTAAAGGGGTCTGCCGTGGTGGCAAACCCTCATTAAAGCCACAGCCTGCAGCTATTGGCTGTGGTTTTGCTGTGGTTTTCTCCAGTGGCTTTAATGGAGAAACCGGCAGCTTTGAAAACCACGTGTAAAAACCACAGTTGTAGAAAAAATGTTCCTTTGATGGTTTCTTTAACCAAACACCAAGATCACTGCAGAAATTACATCTCACTAATCTTCTTGTGGTGTGGCCCTTACCACCAGGTGTAACTGTACCTCAAGACCTCTTACAGATCGTCTATATTGCAACATGGTGCAGATGTAGAGACAAAAATATACAACTGCAATAATTCATCAGTATCTGCCATAGTGCTTCCGTGGGGTTCCGCGCCTCCGCTCCGCACCGACCTTCCGGATTGCGGAGCCATTTAAGCGAATATTTCCGCATCCATAATGCAGGGTGCACGAGCCCTTATAGGGATTGACCCCTTGGGACCCCCAGCAATCACGAGTTGTCCCTAAATCTGCAGGGACCACTGCTCCATTCACGAGAACAACTCGTGGCTATGTCCATCAGTCCCCACAGAAGTGAGTGGAGAGGTGGTCATATATACTAAGGGAAGGGAGATTCATTCCAGTGGGGGACATTTATCAATAAGGGTGTATTTTGCATCAGAAAAATCCGTACATCACGAATCAAAAGCGGTGATTTGCTTCACCTCATTCATCAAGAGGCAAAGGCGATTTTTAAAATGTGTCTTTTGTACTTCCGTCATTTTATAAATAAATGAGACATTATTTTGCCAAAGTGTTAAAATGCGACATTTAATTGTATTTGTGACAATGCATCTGTGCTGAACTGATTTGGAACGTGCAACTTCTTTAAGGCCGATATGCGACATTTAATCGCTAAAATTGCTACTTCTTGAATAAAAGTCGCATCTATCAGATCTGCTGTGCGCCTTTTTAACAATTTACACTACCACAGAAGCAAGCTTAATCTACCGCTACATTGCGCCTTTTAAGCTGAACGTAAATTGATAAATGAGGAGTAATAATTTAGTAGCTTCACTCACTTTGACAATTAAAACACTTTTCTGGCAGGTTTCATTTTTTCTGGCAAAAACTAAGGAGAAAGTTGATATATTTGGTGCAAATCGAATAAAAATAATTTTTTTGGCGCATTTTACACCATAATTCTGGCGCAATATGATTAGTAAATCTCCTCCATTTTGTAAAAAAGTTTTCACCATCAGCCACTGCTGTAAGAGCCGAGAGACTATGGATCTCTGGTGCCGCAGGGCGTTGTGATGGGTCATGGCTCTGGAAGCCTTCCTAGAAGGATAGAATATCCTAGGAAGATGGGATCCATGGATCTGTTGTAACAGCGATTTGTGGACTGGGAAAACAACTGGAAACACTTCTCGGATCAGCAGTGCTGGGTAATAGGCTGGACTGAAATGCATGACGCATCGCTATGAGAAGCATGCACATTCAGTAGGGATTGGGAAGGAGTAATTTGCTGATTCTAGCAAAACGTTATTGAGGTTATCATCCCCTGTACATCTCTGTGAAGTCCATGGAAGTCTACTGTCCACACCTACAACTCTCTTTGGTAGAAGACATCTCACTGAGAATCTGGTGACAAACTCTAACTTCTGATGTATTTTAAATGCTTCACACAAAAAAATTTTTTCAAAGTTTATGTGATAGTGTTTGCTTTATTTTTAGTTTTTTTTACATATAATGTAATCTTAATTTCTTGAAGCATGGCATCAGCCTTAGACCCTGAGATGCACTCGCACTGCGTGGCAAACAAACAGAATAACAATAGGTTTACTAATGGCAGTGTCAGGAGAGAGCGGTCCGGCAAAAGAAATCAATTTAGAAATTTCCGCAATGGCAGTCATTTTCTAGTTACTAGGGAACTCTATGTGTGGCACCAGGGTGAGCACAGAAATCTATGTGTGGCACCAGGGTGAGCACAGAAATCTATGTGTGGCACCAGGGTGAGCAGAGAAATCTATGTGTGGCACCAGGGTGAGCACAGAAATCTATGTGTGGCACCAGGGTGAGCACAGAAATCTGTGTGTGGCACCAGGGTGAGCACAGAAATCTATGTGTGGCACCAGGGTGAGCACAGAAATATGTGTGGCACCACGGTGAATACAGAAATCTATGTGTGGCACCAGGGTGAGCACAGAAATCTATGTGTGGCACCAGGGTGAACACAGAAATCTATGTGTGGCACCAGGGTGAGCACAGAAATCTATGTGTGGCACCAGGGTGAGCACAGAAATCTATGTGTGGCACCAGGGTGAGCACAGAAATCTATGTGTGGCACCAGGGTGAGCACAGAAATCCATGTGTGGCACCAGAGTGAGCACAGAAATCTATGTGTGGTACCAGGGTGAGCACAGAAATCTATGTGTGGCACCAGGGTGAGCACAGAAATCTATGTGTGGCACCAGGGTGAGCACAGAAATATATGTGTGCCACCAGGGTGAGCACAGAAATCTATGTGTGGCACTAGGGTAAATACAGAAATCTATGTGTGGCACCAGGGTGAATACAGAAATCTATGTGTGGCACCAAGGTGAGCACAGAAATCTATGTGTGACACCAGGGTGAACACAGAAATCTATGTGTGGTACCAGGGTGAGCACAGAAATCTATGTGTGGCACCAGAGTGAGCACAGAAATCTATGTGTGGCACCAGGGTGAGCACAGAAATCTATGTGTGGCACCAGGGTGAACACAGAAATCTATGTGTGGCACCAGGGTGAGCACAGAAATCTATGTGTGGCACCAGGGTGAGCACAGAAATCTATGTGTGGCACCAGGGTGAGCACAGAAATCTATGTGTGGCACCAGGGTGAGCACAGAAATCTATGTGTGGCACCAGAGTGAGCACAGAAATCTATGTGTGGTACCAGGGTGAGCACAGAAATCTATGTGTGGCACCAGGGTGAGCACAGAAATCTATGTGTGGCACCAGGGTGAGCACAGAAATATATGTGTGGCACCAGGGTGAGCACAGAAATCTATGTGTGGCACTAGGGTAAATACAGAAATCTATGTGTGGCACCAGGGTGAATACAGAAATCTATGTGTGGCACCAAGGTGAGCACAGAAATCTATGTGTGACACCAGGGTGAACACAGAAATCTATGTGTGGTACCAGGGTGAGCACAGAAATCTATGTGTGGCACCAGAGTGAGCACAGAAATCTATGTGTGGCACCAGGGTGAGCACAGAAATCTATGTGTGGCACCAGGGTCAGCACAGAAATCTATGTGTGGCACCAGAGTGAATACAGAAATCTGTGTGGCACCAGGGTGAGCACAGAAATCTATGTGTGGCACCAGGGTGAGCACAGAAATCTATGTGTGGTACCAGGGTGAGCACAGAAATCTATGTGTGGCACCAGGGTGAGCACAGAAATCTATGTGTGGCACCAGGGTGAGCACAGAAATCTATGAGTGGCACCAGGGTGAGCACAGAAATCTATGTGTGGCACCAGGGTGAATACAGAAATATATGTGTGGCACCAGGGTGAATACAGAAATCTATGTGTGGCACCAGGGTGAATACAGAAATCTATGTGTGGCACCAGGGTGAGCACAGAAATCTATGTGTGGCACCAGGGTGAACACAGAAATCTAGGTGGGGCACCAGGGTTAGCACAGAAATCTATGTGTGGCACCAGGGTGAGCACAGAAATCTATGTGTGGCACCAGGGTGAGCTGTTCTGGGCATGATAGAAGTTGTAGTTTTGGGGGGCCAAGAGTTTGACATCCCTGGTCTAGTATATCTGGTTATGTAAGTGCATTAAATTAAATTCTGTGACTGGTTTGATACTTATACTTTATGGCAAAGAAGGGTGGCTGTGGTTCCCCTACAAACCGGTTCAACGATTTATGTCCCTCCCAAAACATTTCCATTGAAAAGAGTAATATTAAATGAAATACACATACAAACACTATCTCTCTCTGTATGTGTGATATATATATATATATATATATATATATAGTATATTTAGCAAGACACAATACACTTACTACTGTAACAGCATGCCACGTTAATAGCATAGTGCACCTTCTGACAAGACAAGTTAATGGTTGCTAAAATATGATATATATGTGTGTGTGTATATATATATAATAAGCATATATATATATATATGTATATATATACACATACCTGTACAGATATGCAAAATTATAACATATTACACACACAAACTGAAGATGCAACACAACCATAAATAGTCAAAATACACAACACACATATATAAAACTTCTATTATATATATATAACATCTAATATATACACACTCACACAGTATACACACGGAGGAGTGGGGAGAAAAGGGAAAGGAAAACATTGACGGTTCCTTGGAGAGCTGCCATATGAGTGACACCCGTCACAGGATGATAAATGACTCCATTTTCTGCCTCTCTTGCCTTCTGCCAGTCCAAGAGAGGGTCGTTTATCATAATCTCTGTCAGCGAGGGAAAGTAGCCCTGACAGTGCAAGTCAGCAAACATTTAGCACACAGAACCGTGCAACGCAGGGAAATTATTATTGTCAGAATAATAATGCTTTAGCATAATTTATTACGGGTCCACCAAATAAGCAAAGGATAGATGTTATTAGACAGATGGATGGGTAAAGCTTGGCAGCCATCCACTCAGGATCAAGCAACGCTTGATAAGGGGAGGGGGTAGTGCGGACGGGAGGGAGGCGGAGGGGTTTACATCTTCCAAACCAATCACTGGGCTGGCAGTTCAATTACAAAGAAATAAAGGGACATTCATCATTCAATTAAGCACCTGTCAAGCTTCACAAAAGAGGAAACTTCTAACCTGGTACTCCTGGGAGAAGATGCTCAGCAGAGTGGACTGCGATTGACTGCAAGAAAATAAAAGATGGACAAAGTTAATTACTGGAGTGCATGGGGGGGAGACAAAAGGCTAGTCAGTTTCAAAGGTAGGCCCCGCTGCCCTGTAATCTAAGGGAACACGAAAACAAGTGCGCAAAACTTGTTCCAGACCGACACCTCAGACAAAGCCTGGGTCAAGGAACCTGGGAGAGGGGATGAAGAGGAAGGAGCAGAAAACTTAGAAGAAATGTGGTAGGAAGGCAAGGAGCAGCGAGGAGTACAGCAGGTTCGTGTTTTGGCAGGATCTTTTTTCACTTTCCAGGCCCACAAAGCTGTATTAGTGGCATGTCCTGCTGGTAAAACACAAGGAGCGAGAGGGAGGAGGGGGGCAGAAAAGAAAACAGAGTACACTTCCTATTAATAATGGATGGAAATTCAGATCCATTAGCAGTTGGGAACATGCCGCTTAGCTCATTGGCAACATATTGAAATTCATTTTGTGAGCAGTGAGGGAAACCTCTTTGGTAGCTGTGTCTTATTAAAGGGTAGCATGCTAGGAGGGAGAGACGGAGGGGGCTTAACTCAATGTCAGTAGCAGCATATGGGACTCTAACATTCCCACTGAAACCGACGGGGCTTTGAAAATAGAAACTTTCCCAGCAGGAGGGCTTCTTTCCCTTCCAGTCGGTCATTTCCAAGGCTTCATCCATTCAGTAGTCGACTCTGTTGTCAAGCACCTGGCAATGAAGCAGCTCCTCCAACAGGGATTTCCTCTCAACCTGTATCTCATTTCTCCCTCATATTTCATGGTTAACTCTTCTCGCCGCCCAGAGAGAGTCCACCATGTCTGCCAAGGCTGAGCTAACCCGCTCTGGCACCTAAAGTGTTACCAGGCAGACACGGGACACTGTGTGCAGCCTCCAACTTGCTGATCAATAAGAACGACTGTTACGGCCTCGGCTCAATTGCCCTCTGTGGATATCTACACCTCACCCCGTCTTAAAACACAATTCATTACTTCTGATATATTTTCCTACTGGACACAGCTTGCACAAATTACATTTCCAATAAATCTGCCTTTACTGTACGGGGAGAATCATTAGCATATTGTGTTTTTCTCTCGTCTTCGCGCTTCTTTTCTTTCTAGAGGCATTTCAATAGGCAAACACAGCAATGAGGCTATGCAATATAGGATTAATTATCTCTTTCCACAAGTTTTATTTCTCTGTGCACAGATAAAAAAATAAAAATTACCACCTAAACCACTTCTTCCGTTTGTAAAATTCCAAGACAGAACATGAAGCCCCCTGGGATCTTCTATGTGGTCAACCTGAAAGAATACGAACTACGTAGAAGAACGTCTCAGAGGTCATAAACTGGTTATCATACAGCAGGGTCTCAATGTGATCATCAAAAGTGATTGTGCAGAACAATGGGGTCTATAAAATATACAAATAAATAGCAGGTGAGGGTACAAGTTGCTCATATGGCTGTGTAGTATCAGTAGGGTTATTGTATGTGGTAGGCTTTCCTGAAGAGGTGGGTTCTCAGGTAGCTTTTAAAAGTTTAGAGAGTGGAGGATGTGCTGGGGTAGCGAGTTCCAGAACATGGGGGACGCATGCTGAGTTTTAGAAAGTGGGATGAAAAGAAGGCAGATTTAGCTGGAAGACACGCTGGGATTCTGCAGAGCAGAGAAGTGACATCTGGGCTAGAGAAGTAAATCTAAGTATCAGCAGTATAGATGTGGTATGGAAAATCATTGGACTCTTTGAGCTGTTTTAGGCCAAAGGTATAAAAAGAAGAAGAGTAGGAGTCCCAGGACAGAGCCTTGAGAGACACAGACAGAGAGAGGGTGAGATAAGGAGGCGGTGTGTGAGTGGGAGACACTGTGGAGGAAATTTATCAAACTGGTGTAAAGTGGAAATGGCTTAGTTGCCCATAGCAACCAATCCGTTTCCCCCTTTCATTTTTCACAGCTCCTTTGGAAAAGAGATATGAGAAGAGCCAGGAGAAGGAAAAGTCTCTGAAGCGGAGGGATGAGAGCGCTTGTAACGTGAGGAAGTAGTCGATACATACAGATAACCATTACTATTGCTATGCTCAAGAAGAGCTCAACCTTGAATGCCTGGCACCAGGCACTGAATAGTCGCACTATGAGGTTATGTTCATTCCCATGTTAATTGTAATGTTCATTTTATGTTCAAGAGGTTATGGTTTTTCGGTTGGAGCATTTTTTCACAAAATGAATCAGTAACAATATTTTCCTGCCATTTGTAGAAAAGAACTCAACAAGAATTGTCATGTAAACATATCCTAACCATGCTACTGGGCACCAGGGTAAAGATGGTATTACTGCCAATTGCTACTATAGTCAGGAACGGACATACCATCACTACCACTTGGCACTGACACTGTAGTCTAAACTATGTGGTGCTAGGTATATTAGAGGGGTTCTCTGGGCTTTTAATATTGATGACCTATTCTCAGGATAGGTCATCAATATCAAATTGGCAGGGGTCCAACACACATCACCCCCGCCTATCAGCTGTATGAAGAAAAGGCGCGCGCTATGCATGCCTGCCGTCTCCTGTCTCTCCTCCTGCTCGCTGCTGATATGTCTATGGCAAGCAGGAGGAGAGACGGCTCGTGCACACTGCGCGCATCTTTCCTTTATACAGCTGATCGGTGGGGTGCTGGGTGTCAGACCCTGGCCGATCTGATATTGATGACCTATCCTTAGGATAAGGTCATCAATATTAAAAGCCCGGAAAACCCCTTTAAGCTAAAATTATTAATAGAATTTATTAATAAAATTCACCCAAATGGAGCTTGCAGAAATTTTCCCTGCTCAATCCAGGTCTAAAAAAGGTGGTGTGGATCGGGCAGGCAGGCCCGTCTCATTCATAATTTTTTATGCCTGTTTTACGCGTAGAAAATGGTCTAAATCTAGGCCATCAAGGGAGTTGGCGTAGATTTATGAACCGGAGGTGGATCCACCAAAGTTATGCAGAGGCCGGCGCCTTTACATAACTTTGGCGGATCTACCACCAACACAGGGCCTTATTAAGACCGGAGTCTAAAACACTGGTCTTAATAAATGACTCCCTTTGCTTTCAATCAGTTTTTTATGCCCCTCCCTCACACGATACTTCTTCTTGTACCAACTGGCCTCAAATTAATTTTGGGAAAGCAGGCTCTGCATATGTACTGAACCTGCCCCATCTGATACCTCTTCTGGGGCCATCAAGCCTCCAATGAATTCAGAGAGAGCAGCAATATACAGACTTTCACCGTATTTAACAAAACCCAGGTAATAAACCGATGGAACGACACTGTGGCCACACGCGCCTATAAAAGGGATCTATGCCTTGTGTATTCGACGTCAGGCGAGATTTTACGACTGTGCCACGATTCAGGAGTATTTTTAAACTCTGCCTGTTGGGACTGTGTGCTAAACCAAATAGCAAAACCTATAAATTATATCGAAGTTTATTATTTACAACCAATTAATTATTTTTTTAAAGCCAGGTGGCTTTCATTAAGTTAATTACCGCTAATGACATGAGCCTCATGCTGTTTCAGTATTTAGCATAACCATGTGTCAAACGTGCGTAGGAGTACAGAACTGTCTTCTTGGGGGCATAAGTGCTCTGTCAAGCCTGGTGTGGGACAAGCATCAAAAGGAGCAGCAGAGCGTGGCAATGTATTGAGATAAATATGTATGGTGGTCGGACAGTGGGAGACTTGGGAAGCAAAACCAGCTGAACAGGATACACGCTCACACTACCCCAATGTATTAATGATATTAACAAAGAGCTAGAGGTACATATGCTAATGCAATAGGCCAATGGTGATCAACATTTATTTACAAAAAAAAATGACATGTCCTGGAGAACATTAGGGCTAGTTAATGAATGTTCCTAGGATCAGACCTGCCCATTTCACTATGATTAATGACCAGTCCTCTGCCAAACCAAACAGATTTCAAAGCCTCTCATATGGCAGATGAAAAAATTAGGGGTGAGTTTGAACAGTTACATTTTAGTCAGTACAGTCAATATGACACATCCCAAAAATACTGTTACGGCCGCCCCGTACACTGTCCCTATCCATCTACTGAAGAACACTACATCACAATGGGTAACGTCCTGCAATTTCACAATACATATTCTTTTAGTGGCAGAATGTCCTGCTGGGCTAGTGGAAATGTCAGGTACTGACCGGGTAAAAGAAGGGCATGCAGAGAATCAGAACCCTCTGAAATTCTAGAAGGGATCATCTGGAGTGGTGCTGATGAGAACGTGCATGCAGTAGTATTTTGTCAGGCAGAATCCCAAAATGCTAAAGGGGGTTATCCCAGGAATAATATAAAAAATGAAAATCAGCCATCATATAGAACATGACAATCTCTTTCTAACAAAGCTAGAACCAGCCCTGTACCTCACATGGATCCAGAGATTTCTCCATTCATTGCTCTGCTAGATTTATATCAAGCTGACAGCACAAGGGGAGTGTCTTATCTGCTGCAGCTAAAAGGGCGTGTCTCAGCTCTCCCTATCACAGCTCAGGGTGCGTGTCCATGTTCTCCCTATCACGGCTCAGGAGGCAGTTTGAGGATGAAACTGAGCATGTGCAGCCATCTCAGTGAGCAGGTCAAAGAAATAAGAAAAAAACAAACTGCAGGTGGCGCCGTACAGATACATTTTATTAAATAACTCAGTGGCTATGCAAAATATTTAAATGCATGCAATTACAAAAGTATGAACTACAACTCCCAGAAACCACATTTCTCTTCTATAGGAGTTACAGAAACAGCAAGTAAGTGTGCATGCTGGGAGTTGTAGTTTCACAGCAGCTGGAGTGCCAAAGGTTGCTGATCTCTGTTCTACATTTTTGAAACCAGCACCTGGATCTGAATACTTTTGTAATTGCATGTCATTTAAATTTTTGCCTAGCCAATGAATTATTCAATAAAATGTATCTGTATAGCGCCACCTGCTGTTTGTTCTTTGCCTTATTTGACCGTCTCACAGAGCTGGTCGAATGTGCTCAGTATAAATCTTAAACTGCCACCAGCCATATGTTCTGTTAGAAACTGTGGCAGTTATAGGAAGAGAGCTGCAGCAGAATGGACACGACCCCTGGGCTGCAGCAGAAAGACATGCCCCTTGTGCGGCCAGGGTAAAAATAATCTAGTAGAGCGGTTGGAGCAATGAATGAGAAGATCTCTGGATCCATGTGAGGTACAGGGCTGGTTCTAGCTTTGTTAGAAAGAGATTATCATGTACTATATAATGTACGATTTTCAATCAATCAATCATGGCATAAGGGTACTTTCACATTTGTGGCATAGCTATCCGGCAGGCTGTTCCGGCGGGTGAACAGCCTGCTGGATCCGCCATGGCGCAAGTACACGTGCACTGCCGTGCTGCCGCTCTGTCCCCATTGACTATAATGGGGCAGGGGGCGGCGCTACGGCGCAGAACGGCAGTGCATGGCCGGAGACCGCCAGACTAAAAGTACTGCAGGTCCGACTTTTTAGTCCGGCGATCTCTGCTGTGCTGCTCCGTAGCTCCGCCCCCGCACCATTATAGTCAATAGAGACGGAGCGGCAGTGCACAGGTACTTGCGGCATGGTGGATCCGGCAGGCTGTTCACCTGCCGGAACAGCTTGCTGGATAGCTATGCCGCAAATGTGAAAGTACCCTAACCCCTTTAATGAAATGATCCATTATAGTCAATGGTATTCCGCAGGCACCATTGCTGGATACCGGGCTTCCATTTTCTGTTCCATTATAGGAACTGCAGATGTGAACCTAGTGTAACCACAAACACAGTCCTCCTACTAATTACACTATTAACACTTGGATTCCCTGCAGTTCTGCCTCACTGAATTATGTTGTTGCCACTGGGTCCATAAAATCAACCCTAACTTGCAGCCATATTATGACTGACCTTTTGCCTGTCTGTAACATGAAGGGAACAAGGTGGGTGCAGGTGCAATTCTGTTTAATAAAAATGTGGTTCTGTAGGGTCAATGTCACGCTCGTGTGTGGGAGGAAACCACAACATCAAGAAAAGGAGGGAAAGGGGATACCGGAATGAGGCCTAGAAACTAGGGAAGGAAGATAGACACCACCTACAGAAAACCCTAACTCCAGTCCTGACAGACTACCAGTATGAACAGTCCCCAAAGGTAGGCAAGTTCATACACCGTATACCTAGAATCCTATAGGACCCTGGAACTAATGTCAGGACTGAGTCTACCTGTTCCTCCAAAGGAAAAGACGAACAGGAGTCTCTCTCAGGCCTAATGTCAAACAACAGGGAAAAGCAACACACACATATATAAAACGAAATACAAAAGGGAAAGGAAACACATCTCCAATGATGCTTTGGTAGCACCAGGAACTCAGCCGAAAACCAAACACAAGCTAACCACAAGTCCAACAGAAGCTATAACCCGCATAGCATAGTGGGAGAGACAACAATAAAGAGAGACGGTAAAATGACCACCATAGCCACACCTGGGGATAGAAGTTGTGGCAAGCACCAGAAACAACACAGACGTCATTTGATCCAAAAGGAAAACATGTCAGATCAGGAACGTCCGTATGTCTCTGTACATCCA
This sequence comes from Bufotes viridis, assembly GCA_033119425.1. Classification (NCBI taxonomy): domain Eukaryota; kingdom Metazoa; phylum Chordata; class Amphibia; order Anura; family Bufonidae; genus Bufotes; species Bufotes viridis. The sequence continues at coordinate 37,490,019 of CM065599.1, forward strand.
TGACAGTTAAGGAGGTAGAACACACCATCCCCCACCTTACAGGAGAAAGGGGGCAACTAGAAATGGTCTCAGTGCTTAGGAGCCTGATTCAGCAGAGCGGACATCATCTTCTTGGACCACTGTTAAAAGACTTGGAGAGGAGGATGGCTGTATACAGACTTTAAAGGTGGACTCATGCAAGGTTTTATAAAATTCCTATGTTAAAAGGATAATCCAAGACCATTACTATTTCAAACACCAAGCAGAAGGGTAACACCCAGTTGTCAATTGATGTTCCAGTGCCAACCACATGTACCCCTGCAAGAATCTGTGCAAGGATCTCCTTCTCCACAGGAAGTTCTAGGAATAAGGCTAGGACTACATGAAGATATTAGCCACCACACTCCTCTTGCGACCAAAGATCACCATGTAGCAGTGCAGCCATTGAACTGAATGGGGTCCCAGTACAACTCACAAGCTGCAACGACCCCAGAAACACAAAAAAAAATTCCAACACAGCTTTTTTGAAATTCTGGGGTCGTGACTGCAGCAACCTGCGAGTCAAGTGGAAGTGAGTGTCTACATTCAAGTCTATGGGAGTTATGGAAAAAGGTTAGCAAGCATTTGCATGACCAGCAGTCTGAAAATGGATGCAAAAATTGCGTCTGCTGTAAATGTTAACCCGCTTTCGACATAAGGGGGGCAGCCACACATGCACAGAGAGGAATATCCAATTGATGTCAGTGAAGAGTTGGCTACAAGGTGAAGCATCAGCGAGGGTCCCAACATCTCCAACCATGTCACCTTCTGAGATGTCCAACTGAAATAGGTCATGGTGCTATCAAAAATGTCAAGTTAAATAAACTTTTTTTTTTCTCCAAAAGTATTATAAACATAACAAATCATCAGTTTTGGTAGCCATACGCAGAGTAATAATGATCCCTCATGCTTACACTGTTGTCCATAGAGAGGGATGCACTAATGCAAAAAGTATAGAGGGAGCCTAAGCGAGCAGATTGAGCCAGACGTCCTTAATTAGTCTAGAGAGAGCTCTTATCGCAGCGCAAAATTATGCAGGATTAACCCCTTAATTTCAGCGGCTTTATTGGATCAGCATGTGCAGCTGGCTATTCTAGACACTCTATGGAGCTATAACACATAGTTACGGCATTACTTCACCTGTAGAATCTCCGACTCTCCGCTGTGTCACAGCCATAAAACTCAGTGGAGCTTGCAATACGCTACAAGAAATTGCACCAGGGAGTAGTAGCTGATTGTAGATGTCATTGCTAACTGCAACAATGCGCTGAAATAGACTTTATATCACAAATTGTTAACTAGAACGCTAATCTGAAAAATCTGTATATAGAAATGGCCATATGAAATTAGAAAACGTGGTATTTCCACATTATTCATTTACTGCGCAGTAATGATTCATACAAACCGTGCAAGTAGATGGCCCTGTACTAAATACATTAAACATCCTGGATACAAAGATTTTAGTCTTTTAATGAGCACGTTGCAAAAGCTATACTATACAATGATATCACTGAAGGGGAAGTGTAATTTTAATATCTCCACCCAGGATACTGGTATATATGCAGGTCAAAAGATAGAAATAAAACAGACGCAGATGCGGCTGACAATCGGATGTGCCGCCGCATTTTTTCGCGGTCCCATTGACTTGAATGGGTCCGCGAACCATTTTTCGCGGACAAGAATAGGACAGGTTATATTTTTTGGACGGACTGGAATCACGGACCACGGATGCGGAGCACAAACGGTGCATTTGCAGAGTTTTCCACGGACCCATTGAAAACCAATGGGTCCGCAGAAAATCCCAAAAAACGGCGCAATGGACACAGAATAAAACAACAGTCGTCCGCATGAGGCCTAAGGTGAGTTCACATCACTGTTATTTCCAATCTGTCAAACGAACAAAAAAGTGGATCCTGTGCATCAGTTATGCAGGAACTTTATTTCCCATCAGGATGCTAAGGATCTGTTTTTTTTACAGATTTTTTTTACAATTTCTGTTCTTTTGATGGATCAGAAGAATGGAAAATGAAACGGTGATCTGAACCCGGCCTAGGACATCCAGATTTCAGTGCGGTTTTGGAGCAGAAACGTCCAGAAATCCACATGGAAGGTTGTGCAGATCTTCTGCATGTTTACCCGCAACCGTGTGAAGGTCGCCTTAGGCCCCTTTCACACGAGTGAGTTTTCCGTGCAGGTGCAATGCGGAAGTGAACGTATAGCACCCGCACTGAATCCCGATCAATTCATTTCAATGGGTCTGTGCATGTGAGCGTTGTTTTTTCACGCATTTCTTTTCTGCATTTCTGGATTGTCCACGTTAGGAAATCTCTGTTAGAAGAGATAAGCTTGCCACTCTTGTTGTGATCGGTGGGGAAACCTTGCTGCATCACCATAGGGGAAATGGTGATTTACACGGCTGCCATTAAAATCATTTTGCTGTCCATTTTACACTAGGACATGACAGGATAAAGACAGTGAAAAAGCTCTTCTGTTGCTGTTCTCTGCTCTGGCTGACAGAAGAGGGTACTAAACATGGGACCTTCATAATGGTACAGCCTAATACTGGGTTGGTCACCATCGTGCGACCAAAACAGCTTTGACCTTTGGAGGTCTTCTGTGGCATATGGCACTAAGACAATAGCAGTAGCTCCTTTAAAGGGGTTTTCAAGCCCCAAACCTTCACCTGTGCCCCATAGCTCCATCCCAGCACGAAAGGCTCCGTTCTACATTTCTTCTGAACCTCGAACTTCTGGACGTGGTTACATGGGCTGCTTCAGCCATTCACTGGCCTCAGAGGTGACATGTCCCGAAGTGGCATGTCATTGCTCGGTATCACATGCCACTTACAACCCCATCTTAAAGTTTACACATCAGGGACTGGAAAAAGCGCGAAACAGGGCAGCAATGAGCAAGCAACTTAATTATTTTATGTACAATACTGTTCATTGTGATTAAAATAGGGTCTGGGGCTGAAAAAACCCTTTAAGTTCTATAGGTTGTGAGGTAGGGCTTTCAGGGATCAGACACAAATCAATTCGCTTTGGGTGCCCACAACCCTATCACCATATCACCGTAGTCCTTCCTTGGGCAATGTTTTGTTAGTACAAACCTACGGCTACCATTAACATCCCAACCCGAAGCTCTGACCAAGCTGTCTTGCCATCATAAGTTGTCCCTTGTCATAGTCCTTCAACTCCTTTGTGTTGCCTATCTTTCCAGCTTCCAACACACTTCAAACTTTACCTATCTTTTACTAATATATCCCACCTTGGGCTAATTTAAAGGGCATATATATTGTGGTAAGGTGCAGGGTGCCGTCCTAGATGGCAGGTACGTGTCACCGAGGTTCATAGCCTCGGTGAGGTAAGAGCCGTTTGTTGATGTCAGTAGCAGGTAGTGCTACTGACACATTTGCTAAATAGCATGGCTGCAAAGCCGATCCGGGCCGGCTCTTACCGGGAGCATCTAAAGTGTAGGGTGGGTGGCTACTCCCAACGACCCAGTCCTGGTTTTGGGCTGGGTTTAAAAACTCAGCCAGCACCAGCAGCTGGGGGAGTGATTGTCCTGGAGCTGCTGTTAGTGCTGTGGAGCTCTCTGTCCTAGAAGCCTAAGCTGTGTGGATTACCTCCCTCTGACAGGGGAGCTGAGGGCTGTATTTTGGGACCTGCAGCTGGAGCCAAGCTGGAGGGCTCAGACCCCTGTGAAAACGAACAGGCTGCCTGAAAAAGCCTGTCTATGGACTTGCTAACACCAAGGAGCTAAGGTGACTCTTCCGTTTATGGACTTTTGTGTGTGTGAACAAACACCAAGTCACCTGTTTTTTGTGATGCTCTTTTTGAATAAAACACGGACATTTAATTTACAAGCTTGAACGTTGCCTCTGTACTGCACCCGCTGGTCCAATCTACCAGAGCGAATCCCCACATTTGGTGTCGGATGCGGGCATGCGCAGTGAGGCTGGCGTAAACGCCGAAGTTTGTTTTTTCTGGGAACGACTGGATGTCCTATATTCGGCCGGCAAAGTTGCAGCCTGTGTTCCCTGACAAAATGGAGGCGGCGGTGAAAGCTCTCATAGAGGCTAACGTGCAGCAGCGGGAGACGAACCAGCTACTGCTACAGCATGTGATGGCGTTGCAAGCTGCAGGAGCGTCCCAGCACGACCATGATGCCCGGAAAGCGGTCCGTGCGGCGATCCCAAAAATGACCCCCTCAGACGACGTGGAGACGTATCTGGCGGTCTTTGAGAAGGTCGCCGTGAGGGAAAAGTTACCCCGTGACCAGTGGGCCGAGGTGGTTGCTCCGTTCCTGGCATCCGGACCCCAGCAAGTTTTTTGATTTAGCAGATGACCAGGCTGCTGATTATCCCACGGTGAAGGGGGAGATCCTGGCCAGACTGGGGGTAAATGTGTTGGTCCGGACTCAGCGGGTCCACCAGTGGGACTTTAAAGCGGCTGAACCCGCCAGGCCGCAGTACTATGAATTGCTGCACAGGTTGCAAAAATGGCTGCAACCTGACGTTCTAAGTCCGACTGCTATGCTGGACCGTCTGCTGGCTGACATGTTCTGGAGGGCCTTGCCTTACCCCCTTCAGCACTGGATCGGCCAGGTATCACCCACCAATGCCCTAGAAATGGTCGACCTGGTGGAGCGCTATGAGGCCACCCAAAACTTGAAAGGGGGTGTTGTTGGGAGGGGGCCGGACAAACCCCGGAGGACTCCCAGCCAGTCCCGGCGACTGGTACCCGAGAAACCTGTTCGGCGTGTACCCCCTGTAGACCCGGCCCCGATAGTCTGCTGGCGGTGTCACAAGCCTGGCCACGTAAGGGCCGACTGTCCCCAGTGGGGAGAACCCATGGAGATTAATTATGGGTACCGGGCTTCCATGTATGCCCGGAGACTGTGTGCGACCGGCACCCCCGAGACAATAGACAATCGTCATCTGTGCCAGGTGCAAGTTGGGGATAACCTGGCAGTGGCGCTGTTGGACTCAGGGAGCCTAGTAACCCTGGTAAGTGCTGCCCTGGTACAGCCCACCCAGTATACGGGCCGGAAAGTTGGTGTGGTGTGCATACACGGAGACTTAAAGGACTATCCCACTGCTGTAATGTCTCTGTCCACGGCGGCCGGCACATGGACTTGTGAAGTGGCGATCTCCTCAAAGCTACCCTATGAACTAATAATTGGGAGAGACTTCCCTGGTTTTCCGTCACTATGGCCTGAGGTGAAAGTGACTAATAGCCCTGAGACAGGGGTAACCCTAGCTGAGTGGCCTGGTTCCAGTGGGAGGCCAGAGCCCTGGGAGCCCGAGTCCGAAGGGCCTGCGGTAGGGGTGACCACCACTTCTGTGATAGAGGGGGAGGCACCCCCACTGAGTGTAATGGTGGGAGACATGGAGGACTTGCCACCAGGACCTGAGTTGGCAGACCTCCACGTCTCCGGAGATAATTTTGGGACTGCCCAACACCGGGACCAAACCCTAACCAGGGCCTGGGAGAATGTGCTGGAAATTGATGGTAAACCCCAGAGACCAGGGGCTGAGTTAATATTTCCCCGCTTTGTTGTTCACCAAGAAATGTTATATCGGGTGAACCTGTTGAACAGTTGGTGGTGCCCACAGCGTACCGCAAGCTTGTCATGGAGCTTGCCCACCAACATGTTCTTGGGGGACACTTGGGGTGGCAGAAAACCCAGGACCGCATACTGCAGCGGTTTTATTGGCCCAGTGTGTTCAAGGAGGTAGAGAATTATTGTAAGTCCTGTCCCACCTGTCAGATACATGGCCCCCAGCCACATTTCCGTAGTCCTCTGGTACCTCTTCCAATTATTGAGGTCCCGTTTGAGCGAATCGCTATGGATCTAATTGGGCCTGTACCAAAGTCTGCCAGGGGCCACCAACACATTTTGGTAGTTCTTGACTATGCCACTCGGTATCCGGAGGCGGTGCCTCTGCGACATACCTCAGCTAAGCTCATTGCCAAAGAGTTAATGGAAATGTTTTCCCGTGTGGGCCTGCTAAAAGAGGTTCTGACAGACCAAGGGACCCCTTTTATGTCCAAAGTTATGAGGGAACTGTGTAAATTATTGCGTATAAAGCAATTGCGGACGTCCGTTTACCATCCATAAGCGGACGGTCTTGTCGAGAGGTTTAACCAAACTTTAAAAAATATGTTAAAAGGGTGGTGTCTAGAGATGGGAAGGACTGGGACCTGCTTCTGCCCTATCTCATGTTCGCAGTGCGAGAGGTACCCCAGGCCTCTACTGGGTTCTCGCCCTTCGAACTGCTTTATGGCAGACACCCTCGGGGCCTGTTGGATATCGCCAAGGAAGCGTGGGAACAACAGCCTGTCCCCCACAAAAGTGTCATTGAGTATGTCACCCAGATGCAGGACCGGATGGAAAGGGTGTTGCCGCTGGTCCGGGAGCATATGGAGGCAGCGCAACAAGCCCAGAGTAGGGTGTACAATCGTCAGGCTCGGGTGCGGGGCTTCAATCCGGGAGATCGGGTTTTGGTTCTGGTACCCACCCTTGACAGCAAATTCTTAGCTAGGTGGCAGGGCCCTATGAGGTGATCGAGAAGGTAGGGAAGTAAATTACAAAGTACACCAGCCAGGGCGGCGCAAGCCGAGCAGGTGTACCACGTGAATTTACTAAAGCCGTGGAAAGATAGGGACACGGCCGACGACCACAGCCCCCGGCCAGGGCTTCTAGGTGAAAAGGGTCCAGCCCCACAGTTCGAGGCCTGTGAAGCCGTAACCACGGTAAAAATTGCAGACAGCTTGTCTTCCAAACAAGTTCAGGAAGTCAGGGAGTTCCTCAGTCGGAACACGGATGTGTTCTCGGACCTCCCTGGCCGCAGGTCTCTCATCCGACATGACATCGTCACTGAGCCTCAGGCCAAGATCCGGTTAAAACCATACCGGGTACCCGAGGCTCGGCGACGGGCCATCGCGGAGGAAGTGCAATTAATGTTGAAGCTCGATGTCATTGAGGAGTCGAAAAGTGAATGGGCCAGTCCCATAGTCCTAATACCCAAGCCGGATGGGACGTTGCGGTTCTGCAACGACTTTCGCAAGTTAAATGAAGTGTCCAAGTTTGGCGCGTATCCCATGCCCCGGGTAGACGAGCTTGTTGAGAATTTAGGACAAGCCCGTTATTTTTCTGTGCTGGACCTCACTAAAGGGTACTGGCAGGTACCCTTAACGAGTCGGCCAAGGAAAAAACCGCTTTGTTACCCGCAGGGCCTGTATCACTACAAGGTGTTACCCTTTGGCCTGCATGGCGCCCCGCCACCTTCCAAAGGTTAATGGACATAGTGCTGCGACCACATCGTCGGTGCGCCTCGGCCTACTTAGATGATGTAATCGTCCACAGCACCGACTGGGAAAGCCATTTGCCCAAAGTGCAGGCGGTAGTGGATGCCCTGAGGAAAGCTGGTCTAACCGCCAATCCAAAGAAGTGTGCGATTGGGTTGGAAGAGACCAAATACCTGGGGTATGTCATTGGGCGGGAGTCATCAAGCCTCAGGTAAATAAGGTAGAGGCAATACGGAGTTGGCCCCGACCGGTCACCACCAGGCAGATAAAGTCGTTCCTGGGGATTGTAGGGTATTACATGAGGTTCGTGCCCCACTTTGCCACTATCGCTTCGCCATTGACAGAGTTATTAAAGGGGCGTAAGACAGGGATGGTCCGCTGGAATGAGCAGGCGGAAAAGGCTTTCTCCGCCCTGAAATCGGCCCTGTGTGGGTCCCGGTTTTGGTGACACCCGATTTCAGGAAAGAGTTCGTTGTCCAGACCGACGCCTCTGAGGTTGGCCTTGGTGCGGTACTATCGCAGGAAGTCAACGAGGAGGAGCATCCCGTTGTCTTCCTCAGCCGCAAGCTCACCCCAGCCGAGACCAGGTACAGCATAGTCGAGAGAGAGTGCCTGGCCATCAAGTGGGCACTCGAGGCCCTCCGTTATTACCTGTTGGGCAGAAGCTTCCGCCTGGTGACCGACCACTCCCCACTCAAGTGGATGTGCCAAGCCAAGGAGAGGAATGCCCGGGTCACCAGGTGGTTTCTGTCCCTACAGAATTTTAAGTTCACGGTGGAGCACAGAGCGGGCCGGTTGTTAAAAAATGCAGACGCGCTCTCCCGGGTACACTGTTTGTCGTGTGTCCACCCCCTCAGGGTTGAACAAAGGGGGGGGGGTATGTGGTAAGGTGCAGGGTGCCGTCCTAGATGGCTGGTACGTGTCACCGAGGTTCATAGCCTCGGTGAGGTAAGAGCCGTTTGTTGATGTCAGTAGCAGGTAGTGCTACTGACACATTTGCTAAATAGCATGGCTGCAAAGCCGATCCGGGCCGGCTCTTACCGGGAGCATCTAAAGTGTAGGGTGGGTGGCTGCTCCCCACGACCCAGTCCTGGTTTTGGGCTGGGTTTAAAAACTCAGCCAGCACCAGCAGCTGGGGGAGTGATTGTCCTGGAGCTGCTGTTAGTGCTGTGGAGCTCTCTGTCCTAGAAGCCTAAGCTGTGTGGATTACCTCCCTCTGACAGGGGAGCTGAGGGCTGTATTTTGGGACCTGCAGCTGGAGCCAAGCTGGAGGGCTCAGACCCCTGTGAAAACGAACAGGCTGCCTGAAAAAGCCTGTCTATGGACTTGCTAACACCAAGGAGCTAAGGTGACTCTTCCGTTTATGGACTTTTGTGTGTGTGAACAAACACCAAGCCACCTGTTTTTTGTGATGCTCTTTTTGTTGTGTGAATAAAACACGGACATTTAATTTACAAGCTTGAACGTTGCCTCTGTACTGCACCCGCTGGTCCAATCTACCAGAGCGAATCCCCACAATATATAATTAAATAAATAAAAAAATGTGTTGAAAGGTTTGGGGGCAATCTGCAGAGAGGCTGATAATGTAAAAAATAAAAACACTCTTAAACCCTTCACCTTCTAGATGTCCCTCAGATCCAGCTCCACCATCCCATCTTCTCCTCTGCAGCTGTGGTTTATTGTTCTGGCTGCAGTGGTGACATCCCGTACACTGCTGCAGCCACTGGCCTCAGCTCTCTCATGCCATACACCAGAGTCCATAAACACAATGGACAGAAGGGGACCTCATTGAATTCTGTGGGAGAGTTTTCTATGCACCCAGAAGTCAGGAGGGAGTAGATGATTTGTGATATCACCTATTGTTAATGGTGGATCCTGTGTTCTCTATACACAGAGGTGTTATCTGTAATTCTAAGCCTGCCTGTAATGATAACGCTACTTTCACATATGTGTTTTGCATTCCAGTTTTGAGATCCAGCAGAGGATCTCAATACCAGAGAAATACGCTTCCGGTTTGTCCACATACATTGTCAATGGGGACAAAACAGAACAAACCAGATCAGAATGAATTCTACTCCGGTTTAAGTTTTTTGACTGGACACAAAACCGTTTTGTGTCCGGTCTGCGAAACTGAACAAACCGGACCCAGCACTAAAAACAAGGTACGGTAAGTCAATGGTGCCGGATCAGTTTTTTTAGGATCCAAAAAATACAGATGCATCTTGATGTATTAAATCGAACTGAAGCATTTTGCTCCAGTTTTGAGATACTCTGCCAGATGCAAAATGCATACATGAAAGTAGCCTAAGTAAGGTGATCCGTACAGACCCAGAAATGGCTCGTATTATTAGACCTAGTGGCCAGTGGAAAACCTGCAGGATTTTATGTTTTTTGTTTAAAGAGGACCTTTCACCTCTCCTGACCTGCCTGTTTTAATAGCTTCATGCGTTCCCTATGTAATAACAGTTCTGGAGCATCTATTCTTATGGCTCCATGTTGTGCTATTCCTTTATTATTTCGACTAGATGTTATGAATTGCTAGCAGTCTGCAGTAAGGGCACAGAGGGGTGGTAACATGTCGGGGGTGTACCTGCACAGTCTGACAATGGCAGCACTGATTGGATAGAGTGAGTCTGGGCAGGTCCACAGCCCAACTGGTTTCCTCCCCTCTGTGCCCTTACTGCAGACTGCTAGCAATTCATTGATAACTTCTAGTCGAAACAATAAAGGAATGGCACAACATAGAGCCATAAGAATAGATGCTCCAGAACTGTTATTACACCGGGAATGCATGAAGCTATTAAAACAGGCATGTCAGGAGAGGTGAAAGGTCCTCTTTAAATTATTTTAAAGTATTCAATTAAAAATAACATCAACTAAAATTCTTTAAAAATGTGTTTAACAGAAAAACGTGATTTATTTATACATTGTAAGATATAGTAAACATCAGGCTTTTTTCTCACCATCATGTAAGTAATCAGGATACTTAGACAGAACATAAAAAATATTTATTGGAGTACAATTCTGAACTTCCTGAAATTGTCTAAATTCCTGTAAGTAAATATGCAATGCACTATGCATTTATTAACTGGAAAATACTTGTACAATTAATAATTTAAAGAAATTTACGACTCTGTTAAAAACAAATATGCTAGAAAAGCTATAAACGTATATACATTGTGGAAATGCAGAAAATCATGTACAAGTCTAAATGGGAATAAAATAAAACACTTAAAAAGTCTAGCTGCTATATTCATTGCTGCCATAAGAGGGTCGTCTGGGAATAAATAACATTTCGCAGGTGCCCGCAGCCTGCCTCTGCTATAGAAAGATGCATACTTACCTGCTATCTGCAGATCTGGTCCTGCGCACTGGATCCTGTGTGTCCATCGTCTGGTCTGCGGCTTGTTTGCTTCCTCTCCAGTATGGGCATGATCACCTGCTCCGCTGTGGTCAATGACTTGCTTCAGCGGTGAAGTGTCCACAAGAGACACAGCGGAGCAAGTGACCATGTCCATGCTGAGGAGAAAATAAACAAGCCACGAACTGGAAGGTGGACACACGGGAGCCAGCATGTAGGACCAGAGAGTCAGGGTGTATATAAGTAGGAATCTTCCATAGTGGAGGCAGGTGGCGTGCACCTGTCAAAGTTACCTATTCCTAGACAACCTCTTTAAAGGGGGTTCTCTGGTAATGTTTCAAAATGGCCGCCAGCCACCCGTCCTAGAATGTGAGCAGGACTGATTGCCTTCCATTGCAGAGCTGCCTGGAGGGGGTGAGGCCTCACTACAAAATACGCTCTGTCACATTTACTACACATTGGTGATTTTTTTTTTTACGCCGTCAGACTGCTCAGCCATGATGGCTTATCATAGGCAGGATCACTTAATTACCATTTAATGTAGAGTACTGTAGAGTGTAGTAAGGCCCTGTCCCCACACCCTAATAGGCAGCTCTGCAAGTGGAGCAGATATATGGAAAAATAAAAACTATATTATAATGCACATGTATATGTTTGTATGTATTGCTATTTCTATGTTCACAATATGTTTATTTCAGGCAGCAGGGTGAAGGAGGGCTGCTTTAAGCCTTCATATCTCGGGCTGTGTAGCAGCTATAGCATGGTTTTGGTGAAAGCGTGCAATCTAAGCTTTAAAACAAAGCTTACAGCATTAGGTCTCGACCCAATTTCTAAAGGCTGTGTCTCCCTACACAGAGCAGCTAATGCATCAATGCCGGTTTAGTTTTATCAAGAACAGGCCCACATCTCTAGCTACTACATAGCCTGAGATATGAAGAGTCGAAGCAGCCCTGCACCTTCAGCTGGCTGTGATCTTAGCCAGCCTGGAGGAGGAGAGGGAGGAGGGCAGCATTAGCTCCCAACCCAATTTCTAAAGGCTGCATGTCTCTACTCATGGCAGCTAATGCTTCAACGCTGGTTTAGTTTTAACAAGATCAGGCAGACATCTCTAGTGACTACATAGCCCGAGATATGAAGAGTCAAAGCAGCCCTCCCTCTTGAGCTGGTTGTGATCTCTGCCAGCCTGGAGAAGGATAGGAGGAGGCAGTGGGGGAGACAGATTGCAAGCAAGAGGAAAAAAACAGGGGGAAAGTACCTACTTCTGAACATGCTACCTAATTCTCTCTCCTCCATCAATCAGAAAGCATGCTCGCTCTCAGACTGTCACAAATGGGGGTCTTTGGCATTCAGGAAAGGAGTGAGAAAATGAGCGCTTGCCCATATTATCAACCCTCTGCACCAAATTAGGCCATTTTTTTATGCCACGACCGAGATTTTTACCATCATCTGGGGAACTGCGTCAAGTAAGTCACACCAAATACTTATACCCCACACACACAAATATCGATAAAGTTTCAATTTTACACTGTTCCTCCAGTCCATATCCTATCTTTACCACACAATATGCAGTGACAGAAAAATGTATTATCTTGTAAAAACACGTGTTTCTATTGTTCAAGTAGTATAACATAATAAAAACTACGTAAATGTGGCATCATTTTAAGAATAACGTCATCGTATTCCATACACCACATTATGAACGTTGTAGAAATAAATCCCACAAAATAATGTTAAAATTGCAGTTTTTTTAATCCTCCTAAAATAAACTTATAAAAGTTATTTAATACACTATGTGTACCCCGTAAAAATCAAGGTTTAAAATATCTAAATTGAAGAAAAAAAGTTATAACCGCTGGAACATAGAGAGGGAAAAACGTTACTGGTCCCAAAGGCTAAAATGAGTCATGTCACTAAGGAATTACAGTGCACTTCAGTCACCCAAGTCGTGCACTAACTATATTTACTTCTGGCATAATTTAAAAATTTACAATAGAAATATCCTCAGGCTCACGCACACGGCCATAGCCATTTTGCCGTCTGCAAATTACAAATCCGCAAAACACGGACACCGGCCGTGTGTGCTGCGCATTTTGCAGAATGGAACATTCAGCCCATAATAGAACTGTCCTATCCTATAACGGCCCTATAGGATACGTTTCTTCAATTTAGATATTTGAGAAATTGAATTTTGGGGGCACCGTGGAACGGATATTTGGATGCACACTGCACACGGTGTGCTGTCCACGTCTTTTGAGGCCCACTGAAGTGAATGGGTCGGCATCCGACTAAAACAACGGTCGTGTGTCTAAGCCCTAAGTCAGGGGTCAGCAACCTGCAGCTCTCCAGCTGTTGTGAAACTACAATTCCCAGCATGCTACATTCAGGTCTATGAGAGTTCTGAGAAGAGCAGAGGAAGTATGCATGCTGGGAGTTGTAGTTTCACAACAGCTGGAGAGCCGCAGGTTGCCTACCCCTGCCCTAAGTCATTAATATCTAATTGGTGGGGGTCCGATTCCCGGTACGTCTGCTCCACTGAGCACTACAGAATCTTCCTATCAGTCACTTGGCCTAGGCACGGTTCAGTCCCATTCAGATTAATAGGGCTGAGCTACAATGAACTACCATGAGGGGAAAAAAAAGTATAAAAATGTTCCAGTTCACCAAAGCCCTATGTGTCGATGCTAGGGTCCTCCTCACACATCAGAGGGGTGCTCGGCTTCTCCATTCCAGCTTCAGGTAAATCACTTCCATATAACTAATGTCCAACACTCTTCTCCATAAAAAAAATGATGCTTTATTAAATCCAAGGTAAAATCATGTTCCACAACCAAAAACAGATGACTAAAAGAACCCATGTATTTTGGATGGCACAAACTGTATCTTTAGTCATGGTGTGTTTTTTGGATGTGGAATGTTTTTCCCTTGGATTTAATAAAGCATCAGTTTTTATGAAGAAGAGTGGCGGTTATTTGTTACATGCGGCTGAGCTGCAATACCAAGCACAGCCAGTATGCAATGAGCGGCGCTGTACAGGGTACACATATAATTCTGCATTAAACCTGAGATTCAAGCTAATAGGGCTTGGTTATGCCACATCTCAGCAAATCTGTCTGGATACCTGCTATTTACCAGTTAACGGATATTATCTGTCACCGGTGCAATCCATCTAATTGTTATCTTTATACTTTCATTTGCATTATGAAACAGAGTTTTTTTGTTATTTTTCTATATGTCTTCTACTCCTTTTTTCATCTTTAATGAATGTGTATTTTTCTTTCTTTACTTACCCGCCCATCCAAATCCATGTGGGCAGACAAAAACAGTTCATTCACGTGGGATAGATTGCACAATGATCTGGCTTCTATCACCGTCATACATACTGTGGTGCTTGAAAGTTTCTGAATTTTCTATGTTTCTGCATACATTTGACCTACACCTCCAGCAGATGTTCACGCAAGTCCACAAAGTCGACAAACTAATGAGTTGAACATTTATGACTAGGTCATTTATTGAGAATGATTCAATATCACGTCTGCGAGTGGCAAAAATTCTGCCCTGTCCTTCAAACCACACATCCAAACCATTACCACCACTTGCCATGAGATAAAATGGCATAAAAAAACTAAAAAAATAATGAAACTCACCTCACCGATCCTCTGCTACTCCCATTTCCCTGGTCTCCACTGATCTCTCATTCCTGGTCCATCTAGGCACACAGAAAATGATCAAACACTGGATGAAAAGAGTTATCACTGTGTGTGTGTTAAGAGGGACCAGAAAGTGGCATCAGACCAGCGGGTGAGGTATCACTTTTTTATTTATTTAAAGCCAATATGACCCCTTTTAAAATAGGGAAAAAGAGAAAATACCAGGCAGACAACAGCTCTAAGACGTAGGGGGTCACTTATTAAGACTGGCGTTTTAGAGCATTTTGTACACCTAAAACAAGCATAGAAAATGATGAATGAAGCGCGCCAGCTGGTTCACCTCTTCCCCGTTCCCTTTTTTTTTTTTAGACCTGGCGTCACAATCTGCACCAGGCGTATTTCTGATCCTTATATTCTGTATGGAGGGGTTTGGAGTCTTTGCTGCCACTGGCTTTACGATACATCGCCTTGAGCCACACTAGCAGACTTTGGACTTGGTGTGCCTACAAGTGCTGACATTATCCTTTGGATTCTCCCAACTCTGCAGACTCCTCCTTCTTCCCCTATAGTCCTGCTTGGTTTGGTTAAACCTCTCCATGGAAATCGCTGTCCATCTATAGAGAGGCGTTTTTGGAATCCAGAGCTATCCGTTTATAAACACGTTAATATATATCCACTTAAGATGGTAAAGAAACATGGTTTTCTAGAGGGGTGGGCCTTCAAGAGGAAGAGGCTAAAACACACAGGACAATTTGGTCTAGATCTAGGGGGTGATTTAGACAGGTTACCTTAGTGTATATATATATATTAGAGAAGCACACAGGAACTAGAACTGTTCTGCCATAACGAGTAGGAGAAATACTATTTCAATGCGAGCGCTTCCAAGCACACATACTGTATTTCCACGGCCTTTCTTTTTCGTCATGTGTAAACTAAATTGAAAGTGATCTCCCTCTGGCAAATCTTGAAATCATCATTTACATTTTCAAAGACAAAACAGCATTACATTTGCAATTATGAAACAGAAGAGCAGAGGGAGGTATCCGTATTTATCTCCTTCCTAATCGCATTATCCTGGGTTCATTTCGTCCTTGTTAAGTGCAGAATTAGAATCGAGTAGAGGACTTTTGTTAGCTGCAAAGCATTAAGTTAATGTGGCAGTTTCCAAATACATTTCCACCAATTTAAACTGTAAACCGGCCCTTAATTGGAAAGCGATTGCTATTCATACGTAGCTGGTTACCTGGCAAAGAAGGAAACTAGAAGGCAGAAGGCTCCGCCAGCCTGCCTAATCACCATTTCAATGGCACATGCCACAGGAGCCAAGCGCTCGTTTACTAGATTGATCATGGTAGATAAACTCCAAATAACAGAGAAATTAACAAATGCTTGACATGTGCTCAACATCCATTATTCTGACACTGCTCTGAAAACGTTAAGCCTGGGAGGATTCTTCATCTGCATTCATGTGCCCCTAGAGAGAGGCACAAAGCATATTGTGTCCCTGTCCTTCCTCCAGATGAAGTCTACTCTGTTCTCCAGGATGACACCGCCCAAGATGTCATGTAGATCCGCTGTCTGGCCCCATCCATTCTAGGAGAGATGACTATCAGTACCGCCAACAATGCTGGTTTAGAACAATGCCAAATACTTAGGGAAATGTTATACTATGCTCTGTGATATAAGAACCCACAGTGCTTGCTCAAAATGCGTTGCGCATGGATTCAGAACAACTGGACTAAAGAAAAAGAGGTGAAATTATCAAGACCGACAATGTAAAAATGAAGTTCAGTGGAGTAAAAGTCACCAATTTTATTCAAAGGTGAACACCTCTTCATAAACTTCAGCTGTCTTTAAAGGGGTTGTCCACAAAAAATATTCTACAGTTTTTAGAACCAACACCTGCATCTGAATACATTTGTAATTGCATGTAATTAAAAATGTAGCGTAGCCACTGAGTTATTCAATAGAATCTATCTGTACAGCGCCACCTGCTGTTTTTGTTGTCTTTTTCTTTGACCTGCTCACTGAGATGGCCGCACATGCTCAGTTTCATCCTTCATCTGCCTCCTGAGCTGTGATAGGGAGAGCTGAGACACGCCCCCTGAGCTGTGATAGGGAGAGCATAGATACGCCCCCTGAACTGTGAAAGGGAGAGCTGAGAAACGCTCCCTGAGCTGCAGCAGAAAAGACACTCCCCCTGAGCTGTGATAGGGAGAGCATAGACACGCCCCCGAGCTGTGATAGGGAGAGTATGGACACGCCTCCTGAGCTGTGATAGGGCGAGCATGGACACGCCCCCTGAGCTGTGATAGGGAGAGCATGGCCATGCCCCCCGAACTGCAGCAGAAAAGACACTCCCCTTATGCTGTCAGCTTGATATAAATCTAGCGGACAATGAATAGGGAGATCTCTGGATCCATGTGAGGTACAGGGCTGGTTCTAGCTTTGTTAGAAAGGGGTTGTCATGTACTGTATGATGTCATTTCTTACATTAGTCATGGGATAACTCCTTTAAGTAAGAAAATAAGATCAAAATCTACACCCCAATTTACATCATTTTCTGTCTCTGAGCTTAATAAATCTGCCAGAAAGTCGTTGGCCACACCCCCTGCCGACAAGCCACGCCCACTGACCGGAACTACGTGAGCCAAGAAAGGACAGAAGTTTTACATCAAACAAAAAATAAATACATTTCTGAGTTTAATAATTTCTATAAGGCCTCTTTCACATGAATGTGACGGATTAGGTCCGGATACGTTCAGGGTGCGTTCAGTGAAACTCGCACCATTTTGCAAGCAAGTTCAGTCGGTTTTGTCTGCAATTGTGTTCAGTTGATCAGCTTTTTCTGCACGAGTGCAATGCGTTTTGATGCGTCTTTCACGCGTGTGATAAAAAACTGAACGTTTACACACATCTCCTAGCAACCATCAGTTAAAAACGCATCGCATCCGCACTTGCTTACAGATGCAATGCGTTTTTTCACTGAAGACCCAGTCACTTCTATGGGGCCAGGGCTGCATGAAAAACTGAGAATATAGAACATGCTGTGTTTTTCATGCAACGCAAAACTGATCCGTGAAAAAAAAAATGTGCACAGACCCATTGAAATGAATGGGTCAGGATTCAGTGCGGGTGCTATGCGTTCACGTCACACACTGCAACCGCACGGAAAACGCACTCGTGTGAAAGGGGCCTAACAGCGCTAAGGGGGAGATTTGTCAAGACAGACACTTGTTCGAGATTACAGACAAGTTTCCAAGTACCTTAATGCGAGCCTGCAGAGAGAGAGAGACTTTGGAGAGATAGAGGAAATGAGTACTACAACCCCCATCTAGGGTTCTTACAAAATTTTGATTCAGTTTTGATACCATAAAAAAGTATTGCGATACTCGATACCATTCTATTCCACAAAAAAAACACCAAAAAATGTGCATGCATTCCGCATTTTATTGAACATCTGTTCCATAATAGAACAGTCCTTGGTAAATAATAGAACATAATAAAACAGCCTAGTATTGGTAAAAGGCAAATCCCGGTATCGAATCGAGACCGATACAGTATCCATTGGATTGGGTATCGATAATTCGGTTCCCAGTGCAACCCTACCCTATCCTTGCTTAAATCCATACATCTCTATCTGGGAAGATTTGCACGGTGCATTGTTTGGAACCTGTTCGATACTGCTGGATGTACTACTACTCCCATTCTGCACTGTAGTAAAGAGAGAGATTTATTTTCTACAACTGGCCTGGTTACGGACTCCAGCGCCATTAGCCGGCCACTACATGTCCACTCATAACACCAAGGGCACCCCAACTTCCATCAGTATTCTAACAGTATAGGATAAAAATCTTTGAGCACATTTTGCTGGTAAACGTTTCACCTGAAAAAAGTAAAGACTAAATCCGGTCTCTGAAGCTGAAGAAACAGTTTACAGGGAACACTAATTTTAGGTGGGGTTTATAGGCTGCTGTAAAGTGAATTAGTCTGCTTTGTACTGAACATTTGTCATCTTCTGGTATTGTTGACTAGAGCCACGGAGAAAGTCATTTACCATGTTTAATAAGTCTTACAATAGATATAAATTAGAGCGCTCCGGAGAAGCCACAGATCATCTGGAAAATCCTAACCCTATATAATTATTCAGAGGTGGTGACAGTCTGCAGATTCAGGCATGAAAAATGAATATTCAGCTCTACATCAATGGAAAGTGGGTAAACTCAGAGTATCACATTCAAAAATATTCATTGGGTGTTTGTTCTCATTTAAATGACGACACTATTAATATACATGTCCATATTGTGTGCTGCCCCTATTACAAAGGACTAATTGTATCTATGAGCTGTGACAAATGTGCGCTTCTATATTCTCTGCACTTAATATGATGCCAGATTTATCTTTTGTTCCTTTATTTTAACGCTTCGTGCACAAATCAGTCATTTTCCATCCTGGACCTAAAAGACGCAGCACGCTTTTATGATGGCTAATGAATTCTGGAAAAAATGACAAGTGAACTGAGGGGCTAAGTGCTGTGTGACATATGACAGGGGGCAGCACACAGTACCCACAGTATGCCCACCGTACAGATACCGAACGGCCAGGACCCTAAAGGGCGTCTGATAGTTCTGAAAGACATTTATCGTTTAAAAAGTTATACAAGGTGTCAAAAATGGTTAGATAGATAGATAGATAGATAGGAGATCGATCGATAGATAGATAGATAGATAGACAGATAGATAGATAATAGATAGATAGATAGATAGATAGATATTAAATAGATAGATAGATATGACATAGATAGATAGATAGATAGATAGATAGATAGATAGATAATAGACAGATAGATAATAGATAGATAGATAATAGATAGATAGATAATAGATAGATAGATGATAGATAGATAGATAGATAGATAGACAGATAGATAGATAATAGATAGATAGATAGATCATAGATATTAAATAGATAGATAGATATGACATAGATAGATAGATAGATAGATAGATAGATAGATAGATAGATATTAGATAGATAGATAAATAGATAGATAGACAGAGAGATAGATAATAGATAGATAGATAGATAGATAGATAGATAGATAAATAGATAGATAGATATGAGATAGATAGATAGATAGATACATAGATATTAAATAGATAGATAGATATGACATAGAAAGATAGATAGATATTAAATAGATAGATAGATAGATATGAGATAGATAGATATGATAGATAGATAGATAGATAGATAGATAGATAGATAGATAGATAGATAGATAGATTGATATATAGATTTGAATAATATAGATAGATAGATAGATAGATAGATAGATAGATAGAGATAGATATAAGATTGATAGATATTAGATGGATAGATATTAGATGGATTCGAAATATAGACTTGAGAGATTTGATAGATTCGATAGATAGATATGAGATAGAATGAATAGATAGATATGAGATAGATAGGCAGATAGATAGATAGATAGATAGATAGATAATCAGTGATACACAGCACCCTATGTCTGTCTATCCCCACAGCTCTCCCTCTTTCAGAAATGGGAGCAGACAATTTCCAAGTCTAATGCCCATGGCTGTTGACCTTTGCTGGCCCCGGATCTCTTAAAGTCCCGCTCCTATAATGGTTCTCACTGGCGGTCAGCAGCTAATAGGGCAGTGCTACACGGCAGGAGCTCACAATTTGCATGCTATTCTATTGTGTCATTTGCATCATTGACAGCACTGTGTCGAATGCGTTCACCTAGGGGAAGTCCAGCACCATGGGATAGGCCTAGCTGGCAGATGACTCCCTCAGACATCTGTGTTATGTGGCCGGCTGGGCTTAGGTTCCTGCTCCTAAGCTGTCATCTAACTCAAGCTTTCACTCACATTTACTCACTATCTTTATCGAAGCCTTCTGTTTAAATGGAGGAGAACAATGAAAAACCACACACTCATTACACAAGTCCCTCTGCACAAATCTCAATCAATAGGGACGTAAACTCATTCAGGGTTAAGAACATGTTGACATTCTTCCACCGGCAGGAAAAAAATTCACAGATAGGAAAAAAAAAAAAAGAAGAGCACGACAGCCTGGAAGCGAAGACGCAGAAGTGCCATAGTAAGAGACGCTGACCATAAAGGCCAATCAGTAAATCATTTGCATTGGAAATTGGCTTCTTGGAGAGACTTATTCGTCGTCTAGTTCATTGTTGGTAGAAGAAAAATCAAAGCTCCACCCAAAAGAGAATGTGGGGTGAGCGTCAGATTATTTAGGGCCCATTTACACAACTGTATCAGTGTTGCGGATCACAGGATGGCATGGACTCTTACCATGCACTAAATCTACTATGTTCCCAGCATGTTGTCCTCACCCAGGAGATCACCACCAGACATTGCCCTCATCAATGGTCAGCCTGCTTCTCGGCACACTAATGGGCTCCACTCCATAAACTGGGGCAACTTTTACCATACTGCTCCCAAAGTGTGTCTCTCTACCATTATTACTACCGTAACACTGCTATGGTAAGAAGAGCGCTGTAGAATACAAGATCCAGGAGGACAAATCTGGAAGCTCCCTTGAAAACACGTGCAGGAACCTACAGGATGGCACACAGAGTACCTCTGAATCTAAGTAAGAGGCACTGTTTGCTGCACAACACCATATGTCTGACATAGTCTCCCCTAAGGCTGCGTTCACACCGAAGATTAAAATGATCAGACTTCTGCCACAACTGGCACAGATTTCCAGGCTGCACTACTGCAGAGAAGTACATGGATTGGTTCACTGATGTGGGGATAATGCTCAAATTTTCCACCCGGAAACGTAAAAGACCATCGATTTCCATGCATCTGAATGTGATTGCAGAAACCCCACTCACCTGCAAGAGCTGCAATTTTGCCAACAAACCCACAACAAATCCATGCTATACAAAGTACTGAGAATGTACTCTTAGGGCTCTTTCACACGAGCAGATCCCGTGCGGGTAATCTGCTGCGTGAAAGAGAGCAGAGCCCCGTTCCGGACAGCAGAGACACGGAGTAGTAACATGATTGATAATGCTCCGTGCTTCTCTGAGATCGTTTTACTACAAAATTACAGTGACAACTTTATCGTCCTGTGATTTTGTAGTAAAAAGATCAGAGAGAGGCACAGACCATTATCAATCATGTAACTACTCTGTGTCTCTGCTGTCCGGAACAGGGCTTGGCTCTCTTTCACGCAGTGGATTACCAGCACGGCATCCGCTCGTGTGAAAGAGCCCTTAGGTCTAAGTCCAACAACAAAAAGACATACAAAAATGGTACGCACTCAAAATATGGCAAAATATTAAATTTTAAATAAACTTAATTAAGAGGGAGTCTCTGTCAGCAGATTTTTGCCTAATAAACTAAGCATAGAATGGGATGGCTTGTAGACACATTTAAACATACATCTGGTGGCATCAGAGATTCAGCTTTCTTTCATATTGGAAAGAGAGCTAACTTCAATACCCCTTTTAAACAGAGATGTCAGTGTTTAGTCAGGGATTTCCATCAGTGATTTTGAGCCAAAACCAGGTGCGGCTCTAAACACAGAACAGGTACAGATCCTTCCATTATACCTCATTAGGGATGAGCGAATCGACTTCGGATGAAACATCCCAAGTCAATTCGCATAATACTTCATTTAAATACTTTACGGAGTGAGCGCTCAGCACGGTATTAGAATGTATTGGCTGCTATGAGCCGAAGTTATTACCTTGCCAGGTCTTGAGAGACTTCGGATAGTAACTTCGTAAATCAAATTCTATTGTAAAAAAACAATTCCCGAACTCGGTTCGGTTCCAAGGTACCACTTGGAACCAAACACAAGTTCGGGAAAAGGTTTTTTCACAAAGTAATAACTTCAGCTCATAGGAGCCAATACATTCTAATACTGTTCGGAGCGCTCGCTCCGTACAGTATTCAAATGAAGTATTATGCGAATCGACTTCGGATGTTTCATCTGAAGTAGATTCGCTCATACCTATAACTCATGTCTGTGGAAGCTCCAATCCAGGTTTTGGCTCATAATCACTGACCAAGACACTCATGTGTAACTATATATACCTGGAGTACCCCCAAATCCTGACGAAGGCCTGGTACACAGTTAAGCCAGTACTCTCTGCACTCCAGCTGTTGTGAAACTGCAACTCCCAGCATGCCTGCTTCCTCTGCTCTTCTTAAAACTTTCACAGAAATAAATGGAGCATGCTGGGAGTTGTAGTTTCACAACAGCTGGAGTGCCGAAGGTTGCTGATCCCTGATCTAAAATATGCCTCAAGATGCCTGTTTAAAAGGTGAAGTAATGACTTATAGGGTAGCTACCTTACATCTGGTGGCATAACAGGTTCAGCTTTCTTTTCTTTTTGGAAAGAGCATTAATTTGCATACCCAGAGGAGAATTGCCTGACCTATAAAACCCCTTATACCTAATAGGCACAGACCATAAGGAGTACCCCCAAAAAACACAGAAATTGAATATTGTTTCTTTTTGTATACATGAGCCTTTAGGACGGGCGTTGATGTAGCATACTGCTTGACTTATATAACTGAATAATATAAAAATAAAACCTTATTTGCATCCTCTTGTTGGGGGATGTAAGCTCCTTGACATTCTGCAAAACTATTCTCATAGTACGCATCTCAATTTGGATATATAGACTCATCCACGAACCAGGAAACAGGATCGGGCTACTAGACTGTGAAAATGGACCCTGATGGAAAGCGGCCTCCTAGGGACCAAGCAACAGCCTAAGCCATGGTGATGGACCTGCGAGATCAAAACACACTATAATAAAGATCCCAAAAACCTTAAAACTGTGTAGGCGTTTGCTAACAAACATCAGTGTGATATGGTCTCCTCTTATTCTGGTTTCTCTGAAAGCATACCTCTCCAAACCCCACTTTCCAGCTTTTTGTTACCCCGTCCCAACTTTTTTGAGAAGTGTTGCTACCATCAATTTCTAAATAAGTTTATTTTTATTATGAAATGGTAAAATGTCTCACTTCCAGCATCTGATATGTGTTCTATGTTCCATTGTGAAATATAGGTCTATGAGATTTGCACACCATTGCATTCTGGTTTTCTTTACGTTTGTATTTTATGGAATAGGGGTTGTAAAATAACAGGAAACTTCTAGATTAATCTCTTCAGTTTTCTGCTTTATACACAATGTAGTCGTAGTCAGGGTACCCCTGAATGTGCATGCTCCATACACCAGACATCCATCCTGCCAGTGAGGTAATGTGTGGTATCACATGTAGAGAGGGACTTCTAATTGTAGCAAAAGACAATTAAGACACAATCCAGTCCTTTTCCACACATCAATATTGTGTTTGAGCCAATGATCAACAATGATCAATATTAAAGGGGTTCTCCAGGAATAAAAAAAAGAAAATACTTACATATTATTTTATAATAAATTCATTCACAAATACCTTTCATTAATTAGAATGGCTTGTTTTGTCTAGGGAGCAATTATTAGGAGAAATAAAATGGCTGCCGTCCTATCAGTACACACAAAACATGTCCTAATCACACAGGAGGACAAGTTACTTCACCACAATGAGCCATAGTGCTGCCTCATCCTCCTCTCTGCTTGTCAGGAATCATGATCCTGAATACAGGTGAATCTCTGTGGGAATGGAGAAGATGAGGAGACATGAGAGGAGGGTAAGATGCAGCTAATGAGCAGCAGCACTTGTATATATTCTCCATTACCACAGCAACACATTACCCGAGCCTGTCCTGTCCGTCCTCTCTGTACGTCAGGTCTCCTCATGAACTAAATTTCCCAAAGATTCAGCTAAAGTTCTTATCATCTGTATTCAGGATCATAATTCCTGACAAGTAGAGAGGAGGATGAGGATGAGGCAGCTCTTTACCTCAGTGTTGTAAAGTAACTTGTCCTGCTGTGTGATTAGGACAGGTTTTATGTGAACTAATGGGACAGCGTCCATTTTGTTTCCCCTGATGATTGCTCCCCAGACAAAACGAGCTATTATAAATAATAAAAGGTATTTGAGAATATATTTATAATAAATATTTAAGCAAATCACCACAAAAACGAAACTGCAATGCAGAATATACGAACATAGGTGATTATTTAACCCAGCAGAATAAAAGCTCCATTGAATGACATCGCTAAATTAGAAAAGTAGCATTTTACCAAGTAGTCTATATCAAAACATTCCCATACCCGACATTTGTAGAATTTACAAAAAAAAAATGTAAAATTAATATTTACTAAAGTACAATTTCTGTGGATAAACCACTTTTAACAAATAGATTTTTCCCTTTGCCTTCGAAGTGTGAAATCAATATATACTGTGGAGAGATTATTATCGGGGATTATACGAGGACTGGTAATTATAACAATACATCAGAAAAGTGAAGGCTCTCTGCTTGGTAAGGTGTGAGAAAGCATCTGTTCCTGGGTTAAAGGACTAGTCCACCCAGAGGAAAGTGTACTTGCCCTCTAGTATACGTTCATCTGGACACTCGCTGCTACGGGAGCAGTTATACTGGTATGTAACAAAATCAAGTATGTCTGCCTGTTAGGCCTCTTTCACACGAGCGTGACGGATAAGTTCTGGATGCGTTCAGGGTGCGTTCAGTGAAACTCGCACCATTTTGCAAGCAAGTTCAGTCAGTTTTGTCTGCAATTGGGTTCAGTTTTTCCTGCGCGAGTGCAATGCGTTTTGATGCGTTTTTCACGCGCGTGATAAGAAACTGAAGGTTTACAAACAACATCTCTTAGCAACCATCAGTGGAAAACACATTGGATCCACACTTGCTTGTGGATGCGATGCGTTTTTCACACAGCCCCATTCACATCTACGGGGCCAGGGCTGCGTAAAAAACGCAGAATATAGAACATGCTGCGAATTTCACAAAATGCAGAACTGATGCGTGAAAAAAAAACGCTCATGCACACAGACCCATTGAAATGAATGGGTCAGGATTCAGTGCAGGTGCTATGCGTTCACATCACGCATTGCACCCGCACGGAAAACTCGCTTGTGTGAAAGGGGTCTTAGGGTCTGTTCCGATTCTGGCAGGTCTGCACGCCGCTCCAATCTGTCACTGTTACAAAAACCCGAAAAACAATAGTTTTAAGACAGTACTGTTATGCTTTCATGGTAATCCATACTAAAGGCTTCATACAGACGTGAACAGAGCCTTATTCAGTTGTCCATTTTTATGTGCATCCGTGGGTGTCCATATGAGTGGAAAATCCGCAGACACCTGCAGAAAGCTTACAGCCTGTAGACAATTACAAGTCCACATACCATCAATACTGTAGATACAAAAATATGGCTACCATTGCATTATAGACACTGCAGAGGGTAGCAGATATTTTTTGAACAATGCAGCCATTTTGGTGAGGTCAGATGACAAATTACAGGTTCATCAGGGGTGCACCACCAATGAGGGCAGGTGAGGCAGCACCAGGAAGGGATAAGAGGGGGGCAGCGGAAGGGCCATGGGCAATGAGCGCTTTCATTGTGGCAAAAGGGTTAAGTTAACAAATTGGCAAGGGGGAGTGCATTTCAGTTTTTGCCTCAGGCAGCAGAAAGGCTAGGTGCACCCCTGGGGGTCATTTATTAAGACCAACGTTTTAATAACCCCTATTCAAAGTGAATGCATCAACAGGAAACTATGCGTTTTGGGGATACTCAGGTCACCTTCATCAGGTTTGAGAAGCTTAACCTAACCTTGGTTAAGCATCTCAAACCTGGTGAAGGGGACCTGAGTATCCCCGAAACGTGTAGTTTCCTGTTGATGCATTCACTTTGAATAAAGAAGATCTCGAATACAGCAACAGCCGTCCTCTGTGTTTTTGCGCCCTACAGCCATCCGAGCGTAACTACTCTATTTTAGACCTGGCGTGAGAAGTCGCAGATTCTGCCGCAACATGGCGTGCAACAGAATCTGCGCCAAACAGATGCCACAAATGTGACTCCCTTAATGTCTATATGGGACATCAGACCGAACTCACTAATCTGCAGACACCTAATGTATATCACCACCATAAAGCAACTGTCCATTCAGAAGCTCAAAAATGAGATGCATTAACTATAGGTGATGCTTTCCTTCTAGGAATTTCCTTTGGGTATTGTTGCATTTTAATGGACTCCTCAAAAGTTAAAGGGGTGTTCCAGGCTCCTGATATCGATGACGTGTCCTCAGGACAGGGCAATAATATCCGATCGGTGAGCATCTGACAAACTGTACCCCCTCTGCAGCCACCGGCACTGGAACGTGCACCGTGTGGTTTTAGTGGCCGTGCCGGGTTCCTGCAGCTCAGCTCCCATTCACTTCAATAAGCTGTGCTTCTTGTTTCGCATTATCCTTTTAAAAGAAGTAAAACATAATAAAAACTATACAAATCTGGTATCGCCATAATACGTACTGACCTGCAGAATAAGGACTTCACGTCATTTTTAGAGTACAGTGAACGAGGTAATAGTAAAACCTAATAAACCTTGTTGGAAATAATTTTTTTTCCAATCTCATCCCACAAATCTTTTTTCTCCATTTTCCAATATATGGTAATATATGGAAAATTAACCCCTTCAGAACAGTGACATTTTTCACCTTAAGGACCAGGCCATTTTTTGCAAATCTGACATGTGTCACTTTATGTGGTGATAACTTTAAAACGCTTTTAATTATCCAAGCCATTCTGAGACACATATTCTCGTCACATATTGTACTTCATAACAGTGGTAAATTTGAGTCAAAATATTTCATTTTTACTTACAAAAAAAATACCAAATTTACCCAAAATTTGGAAAAATTCGCAATTTTCAAAATTTCAATTTCCCTGCCCTTAACACAGATAGTGATACCTCCTAAAATAGTTATTACTTTACATTCCCCATATGTCTACTTCATGTTTGGATTATTTTGTAAATTACATATTTTTTTTGGGGGGGACGTTAGACGCAAATCTTCAAAATTATCAGAAAAATTCCAAAATCCACTTTTTAAGGACCAGTTCAGGTCTGAAGTCACTTTGTGAGGCTTACATAATAGAAACCATTTTAGAAACTACATCCCTCAAGGTATTCAAAACTGATTTTACAAACTTTCTTAACCCTTTCGGTGTTCCATAAGAATTAAAGGAAAATGTAGATGAAATTTCAGAATTTTTTGCCAGATTTTCCATTTTAATCAATTTTTCCAGTAACAAAGCAAGGGTTAACAGCCAAATAAAACTCAATATTTATTACCCTGATTCTGTAGTTTACAGAAACTCACCATATGTGGTTAGTAAACTGCTGTACAGGTACACGGCAGGGCGCAGAAGGAAAGGAGCGCCATATTGTTTTTGGAAGGCAGATCTCACTTGGATAATTTTAAGTTGCCATGTCACATTTGAAGACCCCCTGATGCACCCCTAGAGTAGAAACTCTACCTTCAGAGGAAATGTTTGTGAGGGGCTCGCTCTCTGCCTATACAGAACATGTGCAAACTCCATGCAGAGAAATTATATGACGATATCAATATAATATGTTTCAAATATGTTTCAAATACACATTAAAATAACTTTAAGATGACAGCATCCATCTAAAATTTCCAAGATGTCAGTGATACAAGCAGCTTAGCCTTAGAGCTCATGCACACAAACGTATTTTTGGTCTGCATCCGATTTTACAGGTCGGATGCGGACCCGTTCACTTCGATAGGGCCAGAAAAGGTGCTGTCAACATCCGCGTATTTTCTGCGACCCCACAAAATAACAAACATGTCCTATTCTTATCCTTTTACGGACAAGGATAGACAGTTCTATAGAGGACAGGACGTTCCACAAAATGCGGAACACACACGGCTGGTACCCATGTTTTGTGTGGACTGCAAACATGGCAATGGCTGTGTGCATGAGCCCTTATCATGAAAACACAACGGCTTCTTCAGTTAATTGCCAAAATACAGAATAAGGCCTCATGCACACGACCGTATCCGCTTTGCAGTTCGAACTCTGCGGTCTGGATACACTACTGCTTCGTGAGGACATGGAGAGCAGCCTTACCTAGTCACCTAATGACAGGTTTGTAGAGGACAGCTACATCGTTAGGCGGCAGCAACAGATTTGTTAGAAAGCAAAACAGCTTTTTTTTGTAGCTACACCAAATTAGAGAAGCGGAGAAGTGACAGATCTGTAAAAGTGTAATTTCAGGCGCCACCAGGGAGCTGGAGATGTTACAGGTTAAAGAGTAAATACTGCACTTAAGAACCTGGAGTCTGATCTTTTGTGTCGCTGGTAAGGTCGTTCCCGCTAACTGCACCATGAGGCCAATTGGATCCTTTCCTGGGGAGAAGAAGAAGCCAGAGGCCACATCACAGCCGCCCCCATGCTGCTCGAATCAATGATTTATATTACGGGGTCCTCTGAAACACTGCCAACAATAGAAGCGCGTTGTAACAGAGTCGAAAACCAAAGCAGCAGGGAAAAGAAATCCAGTGCAGCGAGGGGCCGCTTCCAGTTTACACATTCGCCTGGTTAACGGTAGCACAAGGACAGACTGACTGGGTGGTGGATACTAGAAAGCTGCTGCTCCGTGATTAACCTATTAATGCCTGGGATGTCTCAGACCTTCATGACAAAATACAGAGTCCTAAAATTTCTACATTGTCATTATTAGCACTTTGAATTTTTTTTTTTGCTTTTTTGTGTTACAAGAAGTTAGAAATGTATATATTTTTTTTTGTCAGAATCTATATCGGGACATTTAGGGTACCTGCACACGGGGCAGATTTGTGCGCTGAAAACCAACATAAATCGGCACTATTTATTGCGGTTTTTATGTTTTTTTGTTTATGTAATTAAGTGGGAAAACACTGTAAATAAGGTGCGGAAACACACAAACAACTGACATAATGCAGATTTTGTAATCCACACAGCAGGTGTACATGAGATTTGTCTAATCTCATACACTTTTCTGGTACTGTATTACGCTGAGGGTTTTTTTCACATGAAAATCCACACTGAAAAAAACACATGTAATCCGTACTGTCTGCCGGTACCCTTAGGCCACCTGCACACATTCATGGATTCCCATTTCGGGTTTTTTCTGTGCAGAAATTGACCTGCCGTGAGGATTTCAAAATCTGCATCATGTCAATTATGTTTGCGGTTTTAGCTGCAGAATTCACCATTTTCATATAAAGGGCGAAATCTACAGCAAAACCGCATCAAATCCGCAGTTATGTATTGCGGGTTTCTAGTGCAGAAACGCATGGAAATTCGTGTGGGTCTTCTGCACTTGGACTTGCACCCTTAGGGTACCTGCAGGTAGTGCAGATTTGTATGAATAAAAAACACATGAAATCCGCACCAATCTGCATAAAAGCCACACGAATCTACACTATTTATCAGGTTTTGGTGCATTTAGTGTGGTTTTATTGCGTATTTTGCTGAGTATTTTCTGTTTATGTTGACAATAACCAGGCCATTTTCCATTTTTTGTTTTAGTCTTTCACCCCCTTCCTTCCCAGAGGCCTAACCTTTTTATTTTTCCACTCACACAGCCACAGGGAGTGTTTTTGTGGGACAAGTTGTACTTTCTAATGGCATCATTTAATATTGTACACGATGTAGTGGGGAGCTGGAAAAAAAAATTCAAATGAGATGGAATGGAATAAAAAAAAAACACCCACACAGTTCTGTCACAGTTTTATGGGTTTTGTTTTTTTCACAACGTTCCCTATGCGGTAAAACTGACCTATTACCTTCATTCTCTGGGTCAGTACAATTACAGTGATGCCTCATTTATATAGCTTTTCTTGTGTAAAAGTAAAAAAAAAAAAAGTTAAAACTTTGGAATTTTTTTTTTTCTTTGCATTGCCATATTAAAGTGTTTTGAAGATTGCTTCTCTCATAGACTACAATGTATTAGCATTTCCCTATGTTCCTGTGGAGCCCTGCCACAGGCAGGTTCTCCACAGGAGCCTATCTGCAGCAGTCTTGGATCATTCATGAGGGCCAAGGCTGCAACATACACTATCCGGTTTCCCCCATCCTCAATAGGGGGAGCCACTGCGCGACCAGTAGCATGCTATTTGAGGTTTTTGAGCTCCTAGATGCTGGGGTCACAACTGACCACGGTATCTGAAGGTTAAATGTGTGCAATCAATGTTATCCTCTATAGAATACATTAGCCTTGGGTGTCTGCTGTTTAAAACAGTAGGCACCCAATGGCTATGGCACCCACTGTGCTTGTGAGCGGGCTCCATATTTAAATACCCGACTCCCAACGCAAACTTACAGTGGACGGTAAGGGGTAAAGTCTATGGGGAAAACCACTCTACAGATTGTGCAGGATTGCGCAAACAATTGATGATTAGCCTGCAGTATATCGGGACATCTACACTGTAGCCTGCAGTGTAGCCAGGCATTTACACTATGGCCTGCACCAGCTGGCTCTCCGTCTCTGGTGACTGGGTCTCCAACTGATATGCTCGGCTCCAGGAATACAGACCTGGCTGCTGTAGTGTTGTTAGAGTAACCTAAACACCAGGGGCGATATTACCGGCAGGCCAGAGTCTGAGGCCTGCTTTCTACTCTTCCAGTAAGCCTGAGGAGCAGGTTTTGGTGACCAGGAAACAGAGAGTCAAAACAGTCCAGTAGGGGGGGGGCAAAGAACTGCAAAGATGACACCAAGCAGCTAGTTAAGGTCTATACACTGAACGAAAACCTACAGCGGGCATCAGACACATTTCCTCTGGCTATGTGAACTGATTGAACGGCATATCTCTGCTGGGGAAGGTCATGATTCATTACTTTTAGAATTAAAAATTAGCCCAATCTCTGTTTACCAGAAGCAGCAGGACACATTAATCACTTGACTGGAGTGCAATATAATAACACAGTCGGCACTCCGTTCTGTGGTGCGGTGCACGTGTCCGCGGTCGGCGTCCCGCTTGCAAATATAAGAAGAGAAACAGCACTCGCTTGTAGGTATGCAATATTCGTAGATTTATTGCCGTATCAGAAGAGTTGACGCGTTTCGACTCACACTTGAGTCTTTATCAAACAGGTCATGTTTGATAAAGACTCAAGTGCAGTCTGGGATAGCTGAAGTTGTGGCCTCTGGGAACATACACTATGGAAAGTGCAGAGGACCTCATACTATAGAACAGGAATTGGCAACCTTTGGCACGACTGAGGTGAGATCTAATAACTATGTATAAATATATCAGGGGTCAGTACAGAGATCTCTCCCATCATCTCCCAGGACTGTGACGAGGGGACATCCTCTGCGTCTGGAGGAAAGAAGGTTTGTACACAAACATAGAAAAGGATTCTTCACGGTAACAGCAGTGAGACTATGGAACTCTCTGCCTGAGGAGGTGGTGATGGTGAGTACAATAAAGGAATTCAAGAGGGGCCTGGATGTATTTCTGGAGTGTAATAATATTACAGGCTACAGCTACTAGAGAGGGGTCGTTGATCCAGGGAGTTATTCTGATTGCCTGATTGGAGTCGGGAAGAAATTTTTTACTCGTTTAAGTGGGGAAAATTGGCTTCTGCCTCACGTTTTTTTTTTGCCTTCCTCTGGATGAACTTGCAGGAAAAAGGCCGAACTAGATGGACAGATGTCTTTTTTCGGCCTAATGTACTATGTTACTGCAGCTGCTGTGAAACTACAACTCCCAGCATGCACTATTACTCCTCTATTCTTGTAACTCTCATAGAAGTGAAAGGAGGAAACTGGGAGTTGTAGTTTTAGAACAGCTGGAGTGCCAGAGCTTGCTGATTCCTGCTATAGAAGCACCAAATTTTATACAAATCAAGTTTTATTACCAAGTTCTGTTCTTCAAGGAATGCTCTTTTCTCTTCCTTATGACCTATCAGGATAACTTAGTATCATAGAGTGCCGTCCGCTACTTGAGAAGCCACCTCTATGAGCTAGAGCAGAAGGACTCTATTAAAATGTATTACATGGATGGACATTCAGCATCTGCAGCAAAGAAGAACCTGTCCTGTTATTATTACAACATGCTGTACTGTAGGCTATAGTTTTTCACCTGTTGCTGGCTTTCTTTGGGTGCCCACTAGCAGTAAAGTATGGGGTCTCAGCAGTAAATACAAGATACCATTATGTAGCTCTATTCAAAAAACATGCACATAGACGCCTCAAACAACTGTGTAACTAGCGGTAAAATCCACAATTTTCAGATATTCTTTTGTGATTGCCACAAAAAAAAACGTTGCGTAATTCCATGATTTTATGAAATTCCTCCTCTTGCTGCTCTGCCTGTGCAAGTTCTTAATAGTTCGGATAGTCCTGACAGTTCTAACTTTTAACCTCGCCAACCCTTGGATGAACATTTTCTCCTACACAGCGCAACTCCTGAATCTGCACGGTGGAAGAACTGCAAACCAGAGCCACTCAATTTGAGTAGTCAGACTGGTGGTGTATCTTAGAACGGCCATTACTAGTATCACAGTCCCTTCAGTCTTTGCATTGGTGGGAGTCCCAATGTTCAGACCCCAACCAATCCCATCAACGTTCCTACTGGGAAAACCACTGCAGGTGCTTAAAGGGGTTGTCCCACAAAAAAGTATTCTACAGTTGTCAAACCAGCCCCGGATCTGAATACTTTTGTAATTACATGTAATTAAAAATGTTGTATAGCTGCTAAGTTATTCAATAAAATGTATCTGTATAGCGCCACTTAATTTCTTATTTCCTTGACCTGCTCACTGAGCTGGCCGCACATGCTCAGTTTAATCTTTTAACTGCCTCCTGAGTTGCAATCGGGAGAGCATAGACACATTTATACATTATTCATGGGATAACCCCTTTAAACCTTTACGCAAAGCACGGTAGATGTAGCGGCACTTCTCAGAGCAATCTGCACCTGCAGCAGGCAGAGCAAGGATCCACAGAAAGTATATAGGATCTGTAGTCTGCATGCTGCAGAAGCAGAGTAGAGCTGATTGTAGTGGAAGATGCAGAGCACTCGGAGAAGTCTCGCTCCACCTTCCCTGCTTTTCATGAAGGTTTAGTTCGCTTGTAAAGTTAGAACCAGCCCCATTGAAGATTTAAACTGAACACATTCGACCAGCTCAGTGAGATGGACAAAAAAATAAGTAAAAGAACAGACAGCAGGTGGCGCTATACAGATACAGTTTATTGCATAATTCACAGGCTGTACTACATTTTTATTACAAAAGTATTCAGATCCAGGGGCTGGTTTCAAAAATGTAGACTATGTTTTATGACAGAACCCCTTTAAGGTAATGGTGGATACCAGCTATGAATGGTATTTGCCGCCCTGTGATGTATATGTAATAAACGTTTTGTTTTGATATTGTGTTTTTACATTATTTGTGTTTATTCTTACATTACATCCAGCAAATGGACATAAATGTGTGCCCCAGTGTACCACTAAGTAAAACTTAACAAATAACCTCATTTATTTCTGAAGAGTTAATCGCTTCTAGTTTTTAATTACGGTAGGTCTCGTTCACACTTCAGTGATTTTTATCAGTCATTTTTAAACCAAAACCTGGAATGGAGCCTCCATAGATAAGGTCTAATGGAAAGATTTGCATCTGTCCTGGGTTTGGCGGAAAATTTACTGATGGAAATGACTGACCAAATTACTGTGAACTAGGTCTAAGGCCACATTTACACAGTCAGTGTTCATTCAGATTTTCATCAGTTAGGCCCCTTGCACACGACCGTATGCCCTGCGAGATATACGGTCCGTGAGAAGGCCATCTGTCCCGGAGTGGCATACATCGTGCGCACGGGAGAGCACAGCATCATAGGTTACTATGATGCTGTGCGCATCGGGCCGCCTGCAGGACTATTGTCCCACACTCATATGATCTTATGAGTGCAGGACAATAGTCCCGCGGGCGGCCCGATGCGCACAGCATCATTGTAATCTATGATGCTGTGCGCTCCTGTGCGCACGATCAATGCCGCTCCGGGACATATGACCCGCTCACGGACTGTATGTCTCAGAGGGCATACGGTCGTGTGCAAGGGGCCTTATTGTGAGCCAAAAACAGGTGCGGGTCAAAAACACAGAACAGATGCAAATCTTTCCATTAGACCTTACCTCTGCGTAGCCTCCGCTCCGCTGGATTTGGCTCAAAATTACTGATCAAACACTGACCAAACACTAACTGTGTAAAGGCCGCCTAAAGCATGGAGGAGAGCCACAGTAGCAGACCGAGTCCACCTCGAACTACAGTAACTACAAACCCAACACTAAGGAAAATAAGAATGGCCAGTAAGAACCTGCTACATCCAGGCGTCCGTAATACAGATCTGCGTGTCTGGTGCCATCTCTGCTTTACTAGAACATATTTGCTTACAGCACTGTATTCCAGAAAATTTTCCTTGGTCGCTTCTGGGAGCATTGAAACTGTAATAAAGGCATTCATTATTGCTGGTTTAGTAGGTGTGATGTCTAGGACATAAAAAGATTTAATTGTAAAAGTAATAGTCACAACAGTTCATGAAAACTCACAACTCATGCGAGCCATTATTCTGCACGGATCAATGCCATACTCCCTCAGCAGATGTTACTGGCACATCCAGCTAGACGCACGCTCTTTATGTACTTACGTGGAACTGCTAGTGCTTAAAGAGGAAACTAAATCAATTAAGTCATTTAATATTTAACAGTGGTCACAAAAATGTGCCAAGAACATAAAGATGAACTAGAAGCTAGCCGAGCCTTTCCATCTGTCCACCGTGTCAGTGTCCGTGGGCACATGTCACCCGGTGGGTGCAAACTGATCAATAAGGAGAAGAAAGTCATAGGAGGAGCGGGATTTCTCAAGGGACAACCCAAAAAAACTAAATCTGTCCATAAACCAGTATTATATAGATTATTGTTCACCAGCTGGACACCAGAACTGTGACCAATCGCATCCATCAAAACTATGATGCAAAATACGATGACGTTCGTGTTGCAACACCACAAAATACATACGGTCATGTGTGCCCCCTAAAAGAGAGCACTCACAAGCTAAGTGCTGGACACCACTTTCAAATTGGATGAAAAGGCTTGGCTGCAAATTTAAAGAGGGCCTGCCGGTCCCTGACATGTCTGCTTCCATTCCCCTAATTCTGGAGCTTTTCTCTCTTGTTGTTCCTTTATGAATAAATTGACAACTAAGTGTTACCAGACTGGGATGTATGTTCCTACACAGACGGACCTGTTCAAAAAGTGCTGACAGTGTGATGAATTTGATGAACGGGATGGTAACACCCAGTTCCAAGTTTATGACGAAATTTCCAGGAAGACTATGAACAATACAATAACATGTTCTTACTAAAACAGTCCGTCAGGAGAGCTGGCAGGTCCTCTTTTATATTGGTGAGAGGCGCTTTCTGATCTGGCGCCACTCTGTTCTTCCTTTCAGGGTGGAGTGAAAAGCGGGGAAAGCCGGCGCATGCGTGGTTACACTGGAAGAGGCTGCTGCCAGGACAACGCACGGGCATGGACATGAGTAAGAGCGGCACATGCGCGAGATTACGGGCGCACTTAGTGGAGAGCAGTGAATAATAAATAGCAGGGTGGCGCTGGGCTGGACGAGAATAGGTGCGGCTGGGCACAAACGGCAGGAGGGACAGCCCCTTGGGCACAATCGCAAGGTAATTAGCATATGAATAAAACTGATTTTTATCAAAAAAGACAAGACAGGTTGGGGTAAAGCTAGTATGTTTTTAATTCGATCGTGGGGACGGATATGAGAATATGAACAACTCACTATTGAAAATCTGGCTGACAGAATCCCTCTAAACATTTCCACGGTCCACCACTAGGACCCTCACTGATCACAATAATGGTTGTCCTGTATCCCACTCAGGCATGGATGCAGTCCCTCTGGTCATCTCTGTGGGACGGAGGTAGCTGAGAACTGTCCTTGGCTCCGGCAGTCCCATAGAGATGAATGGAGCAGGGGAAAAATGCCACATGCCTCACCGTTATTTAACTTCCAGAAGCCCCTTTAACAGTAAACAACCCCCCAAAAAAATCTAGGTGCACTGACTACCTACCTGGGCTTATAAGTAGATAGGCCAAATGAAGCAGGAACCCTACTAAATGTATACCCATTGTATAGCCACCTAAGTCATCCTCAAGAACTCTTCATCTCTTCAAGGAACAGATGAGTTAAAACCTTGAAGCTGAAGTCCATTATCTTTCTGTAGGAAGAAATATTAATAATGCTGTGTACATGGCATGGAGGCAGTGACCGTGACAGGCCACTTACAGACGTGCTGCAATCAGATGCTTCTCTCTGTAGGAGGCGAGTATTTACTAAGTGAGTGCTCCTCACGCACATAAGAGCCTGGCTGGTAAATGATGGATGCCCCACGTCATCTCCTCCTAATTTGGAGTCAATGAGAAGTGTGGAACAGAACAATACCCAAGTCGCCACCAATGCTATACTTCGGATTGCTGCTGCGAAGAAATGGAGGCAAAGACTAATGGCGAAGTCAGACCCTGTATCTGTACCCTAAGGAGTATACAATCTAATTCAGTGTAACGTGACAAAGTGACTTGTCCAAAGTGAAATCAACTTGGTCTGGAATTCTTCTCCCTTAGGATACCGGCATTCACAAAGTAATTGACACGGGCCATTCTGGGTTCGCGGACGATGGGGAGACATACATTGCTATATTTCATTATAGCAGTTACACTGAAGATAATATAATGCTGTGCAGCAACCATGGAAAAGGTAACACCAGAAACCACGGCTCATTCTGTGGACGGCAAGTAAATTGGGTTCATTTCCTCCCTTGTCATGTTCATCTTTAGTCCAAACTACCATTCGTGTCTAGAAGAAAATGTTTTTGAATGTCGAGGAAACAGAGTCCATTAGTCCAGAAAAACAACAGTTTCTAACCATAAGGCTTTGTTCACATCTCCAGCAGCAAATTTTGCCTGATTCTATAGTTTACCACCGGGTTCCCATTGACTGTAATGAGTTCCAGCGGTTAGCCAGCAACTTTCCAGCATAAATGCCGGGTTTCACCCAGACAAAAACTATTGCATGCAACGTTTTTTGGGCCAGCCAACAGCCGCCATTTGTGCCAGACCAGATTGCCGGAGATGTGAACGCGGCCTTAGCCATTAAAATAATGTAAAATAGTGAAGCCAAACAACGAGACACCCTCTTTTTCTTGGGCAGGGGGTGCCAGTAGTAAGACCCCCACCGATTTAGGAAAGCAGAAACAGAACACTGACATAACTATTGCCCATGGTCTGTGTTTGGCACGGCACCACGTCTTCCTCCATAAGGGTTGAACATTGACTTACAGGATAGCTGCCTTACATCTGGTGGCATTAGAGGCAGAGCTTGTTAAGAGCTCATTTGCATCCCTTTCCTCCCAGAATTCAAGAGGAGCATGTATGACCTATAAGTCTCCTCACATTGATTAGGACGCTCTCCCTAAGGAGAGATAATACCCCCCAAATACCATATAGAAAGAGGAGGTGACTGCAATCTTCAATGCAGAGGCACCACACAAAAAAAAGGATAATGTGAGGTACACATTTTTTTGTTTGTTTTACATGGGAGCCTATAAGCAGCATACCATATCCCACTTTATGCTTCAGATCTGCATTGGAGTCTCCGTTCTGGACCTCCGTCACATACTCCGACAAAAAGAGCAGACAAAAAAGTCCTACAAGCAGGTTTTCTTTGATGCTAAAAGCACATAATCGGACACCGAATAAACCTCTTTATAGCCAATGGTGGTCTGTTCGGCTCCCTTCATCTATGTGCTGAATTTGGCAATTCCGTTATTTTCATTGTTCTACTCCTCTAACGGGGCAGAACAATGGAAATTGCTAGCGCTGAGGTGAACGTGGTCCTAGTGGCATATGCTGTGAAATCCTACCAAAATACATATAACCAATGGAAAGGGGCAAACGTAATAGAGCATAGCATGCGAGCTATGCCTCCGACACTACTATGGAGCCACATCCCGGCCGCAGTCATACTAAAGATGCCCCAGCTCAGATGCCCAATTAGCACAGGGGGCACATATTTTTTTAGCAGGGTCTAGAACATGGATTGGATCAGTAACTGCAGAAGCACTCTATGGCTTGTTCTTGCTAGGACTCCTGATGAAAAGGTGGCAGCCCTCCTTTATGGGTGAATTACTCATCAAAACGCATCAGCATTCTGTTGCAATTTGGGCAAAAAAACAGTATATATACCAATACCTTTTTTGGATCGTTCATCAAGGGGATATGATTTAAGACACGACAATATGTGCTGAAATTGTACCAATTTATCCTGCAAAGCAAGCCACCAACGATAGTCAGACAAGACAGTCTACAGGTACACCAAATCTATCTTCCAGCATGAGTCTCTGTGATCAATCTGGAGCATCTTGAGATTGAAGCCCCCTTTACACTGCATAATTTAGCAGACGATGGTCAGGAGAGAAGCGTTCCTACCCGACAATCGCCTGCTCGTCAGTGAAGGAGACCACTACATTTACATGCACTGTATGGGGAGGAATGATCGCTAATGCCATCGCTTGTCCCCATCCGACCTATGTCCATACACAGGTACTCTGTAACTGCAATGTTATGTTCACACGCAGCAGATTAGTTGCAAAATGAAATCTGTTTCACACACATGAATGGGATTGTTTCTGCAGCCGCTGCGTGGTCTTCTGCAAACCTCGTCCAGATGAATAAGTTGTTTGCAGAAATGTTATCTTCTTGCCATATACTTGTACAACCATAGACATCTAAGAGGCAGACAGGACCTGGGGCAAATCCTGCGCGGAGGCCGGCGAACACTGTTATCAATGGAAGGCTGCAGTTTTTGCAGCGACCGCGCCAAGCATGGACATGAAAACAGTATGAGGATAGATGAATGGTCCCCTACACTATTATTTATAGATCTTTGTTCAAGACCAGAAAAAACTAATGGTGTAAAGTGGTGTAAAATAATGGTGTACAAGGTAAAACACTGTGGGCCTTACTCCACTTTTCCATATGCCCAAAGTCACTTCTGGCTAGTCAGATTTATTAATGGTCCTTTATTACTGTGATAAATGTGGTTTGACGGTAGCAGTTTATCCTTCAGTAAGCAGCTTTACAAAAGTCGCACGTTCTATTAAAAAGTCGCATAAGATAAGCATGGTCCCTGGAGGGAAATTGCGCATTTTTTTGAGACTTTTTTCCGACTTTTTAAAAGCTCGCAATAGTAAATCTGTCTATAGATTCATTTACATAAGGCAACACGCCCACTTTCACAAAGCTGGAGAGCTTAGTGCAGAGCTTGAAAAAGTCGCAAAAAAATGGCCCTGTGTGTGTTCCAGCTCTGTGGCTTCTGTGTTTGCCGGACCCGAAGTGTGACAGCACATCATCAGTGGTAAAGTGCGAAAAGTGCACAGTATCCAATTCTTGATAGGGACCACAGCACTCAGTCTCACTTTTGACCAATGTTGGGTGCAAGTCACGTTGAGTTCCTACTCCACCGCCGGCCGTTTACTTCCCAGACGTGCATACCACTCGCCTGACGAAGGGCACATTGTTTGCCCGAAACGTTGCTTCATTGCACCACCATGTCCGGCTTAAATAAAACCTAAAAAGCATTTATCATTGGAGTGCAGTCTCATATATTTTACTAGCGAAAAGTGCACAGTGACTGCTGTGATGGAAGCCGAGAATTTTTGTCCAGTCTTGAACAACCTCCTTAAAGGTTATGTACACCTTTGGAGGCAATTTTTGTTTATGATTGCATTTTACTCCTTTGTGGCTAAAAATCATTTTTTTAATTGGCCTTTATTAAAAATATTGAGCCATTCTGTCACAAAGGGTTAATGGTTTTACTAGCTGTGTGACTGGTACTTTCACTTCTTGAGATAACCAAATTTGACGTGTATAAGTCAAACAAGTGAAAAGAACAAAAGAAAAAAGAACCACTATAATGGCGCCAAAACTTAGGTAAAATATATTCAAAACTTGTATCCACTTAGGTAAATATGGGTCAGTTGTAGGCTGCTAAGATAAATAAAAACAACATAGTTATACACTAAAATAGTTTAAATCACGGTTGTTAAAATCAAGTTGTTAAAAGCAGACTCACTTCACCCAGGAGGGTAATGCGGGATAAGCATAAAACACCCACATTAACACCTCCTGCGCCTGGATCGCCTATAGAAGTCTTAGAAAGAACGGCAAACACTCAATGGAGTTTTCTGGAACCTTTCTTTATTCCAATAGCCAGGGTAGGGTGGAGGAGGAGCTTGACGCGTTTCGGGGTCATGTAAAAGGACCCCTTCATCAGGAGCAATTACAAACAGACATGACAGTGGGATATTTATACAATAAAGAAAAAAGAAAAAAACGCCAAAAGCGCAAGGAAGCGTCACTTCTGGTTCGGATGACGTCATTTCCGGTCTTCGTTATAAGACATATAATG
This sequence comes from Bufotes viridis, assembly GCA_033119425.1. Classification (NCBI taxonomy): domain Eukaryota; kingdom Metazoa; phylum Chordata; class Amphibia; order Anura; family Bufonidae; genus Bufotes; species Bufotes viridis. The sequence goes on from CM065599.1 coordinate 37,530,819, forward strand.
TATCCATAGTGCTGTAACAATTTGTGTTTTAACATTGTATGGGCTATGAAATGATTGGAGGGGTGGATGCAGATTAAAATAAATATATAAAAGAATGATCAGATTAACAAAAAAGCGGATCAAAGCACCGTTGGTGATGCAACTTCCTGTTCCCATGATGATGCACTTCCAGTGTGCGTTCCACCTTGGAATGCACCGGAAGTGTTGGGCTCAGATATGACAGATAATGGGTGGTACTAAGTGATTGACAGATTTTGAAGGATGATGATAATAGTATATGATAGCTTAATTCTAGATGGGATTGTGTATAGTGGATTGGAATTGCATTCGCATGAGGTGTTGGGCTCGGTCATGGGAGATGAGCATACATATTAGTTAATGAGTGGCATTAGGTGATTGCCAGATTCTACGGAGTAATAATAGTTATATAGTATATAATAGTTTAAAGAAGATGAGTTTTTAGAGAATAGGGATGGGAAAAAAAGGAGGGAAGAACAGGTAGAGAATATCAAAAATACATATTATCAAGAATATATAATAAACTGATATGAATACATACATAATAAAAATGGATCATATCCGGGTATTAAAATGTGTTACCGTGGATGAATAATTGGGATATTAAAATCAGAGTAGGGTTAAAAGATATATAACTAAGAGATATGTAAATAGTAAGGGTAAAACATTGGGAGTAATAGAAAGGAAATGATGCATTGGGGATATGAGGAGTAGGACAGAGTTTTGGGGTGGAGTTTCTGTTGGGCGGGGTAGCTTATCGCATGGTTTAATAGTTAGAATACTCTAAGCTTTCGTTTAACCCAAATGGGGACAGTGTGTTAAGGGTAAAGATCCAAAACATTTAACTTTTTGCCGGACATCTAATAAAACTTATCTCTAAACTACTGAGAGGTCATAAACTTATTTAAAGGGATTATCCCATGAATAGCGCAAAATATGGGGAACAACCCCTTTAAGCCACATCCTTATCAGTAAGATAGGAACTGAGCTATAATGAGCCTTTATAATGTCAGAGAGCAGAGATAAGGAGCCCGTCAGCTCCCCAACTGACTGGAAAGACAGAAAATCCAGAGGCTGCTACTATAGCATCTCAGCTCTGTACCAAAAGGGGCTCCATATTTTTAATAAAGACCAATTGAAAAAATGATTTTTAGTTTAAAATAAGAATTGCTCCTACAGGTGTACATAGCCTTTAACCTCTTAAGGACACAGGATGTACGAGTACGTCCTGTGTCCGCTCCCTAAACATGGCGCCCGCTCATGCCCGATGCAGGTGCCATAGCCGCGGATGGCCACCTGCTTCTTGTAGCAGACACCCGCCACTCATGTCCGTGACCGGCAGCTATGCTGATCGCGGACATTTAACCCCTGACCACGACATCTGAGCGCGCACAAACCGAAAGTTTTACTTTCGGTTTGCGCTCCGGCTTCTACGTGTGGTGATCGGAGGAGCCGGAGAGTGCCTGCAGCAGCCTGGGTCTCTGTGAATGAAACCCAGGCTGATGGATAGTATTTCCTATGGAGCCATAGCTATTGCATTGGAATGTATGAGAATAGCAATCAGATCATTGATTGTTATAGTTCCCTATGGGAACTATAGGAAAGTGTAAAAAAAAAAAAAAAAAGTTTTCAATAAAAAATAACATAAAAGTTCAAATCACCCCCCTTTTGCCAAAATGAACATAAAATAAAAAATAAAAAAAAATACAGATCATGGGAGTCGCAATGTGCGAAAACACACATACTATAAAAAATAAAAATAAATATTCCCCATACAGTAAACAGAAAAAAGCATCCGAATGGCCGATTCGCCCTTTTTGGATGCTTCATTTCCTCAAATAAAATTTAATAAAAGGTGATCAAAAAGTCATACACACCCCAGAATGGTATCAATAAAAAGATCAGATTAAGACGCAAAAAATAATCCCCCATACAGCTCCGCACACATGATTACAAAAATGTTATAGGGGTCAAAATATGGCGACAAAAAAGTAAAACTGATTTTTCCCCACTTTACATATAGAGTATCGCCGGATTCGGACTGACCTGTGGAATAAAACTAACTGGTCAGTTTTATCGCACATCGAACGTCGGAATTTAAAAACCCGCAAAACTCTGGTGGAATTGCTTTTTTTTTGGCAATTTCACCCCATTTGGAATTTTTTTCCCGCTTCCCACTACATCATATGCAATATTAAATGGTGGCGTCGGATAGTACAACTTGTCCACAAAAAACAACCCCCATATGGCCATGTGAATTGATAAATAAAAAAGTTATGGCTCTGAGAAGACAGGGAGCGCAAAACGAAAACGCAAAAATAAAGAAAAAAATTTGGCCCTTAAGGGGTTAAAGGGGTTGTGCGGGATGCTAAAAAACCTCAGTTAATAGTGTAAACCTCATCAGTTCTCATACAGAACATAATAGTGCACCTCTTCACTTCACTCCATGCTCCCGCTGTGCTCCATTGTTCACAATCCGAACTTCCAGGTTGTGGGCGTAGATGAGCAGCAGCCACACTTCCCATAGTGCTGTACGCTACAGGATCTGCCCACTACACCCTCCCCTGGGCCAAAAACTCCACCCGCTACACCCTGCATCATCGCCTCGCTGTCTCCTCCCACAAAGCCTCTTGGACTCCGCCTCTACCCTGCTTGTGGATTGAGAGCGTCAACCAGCCCATTCCAAGATCACATGGGTCTGACATCAGGAGCATTCGGGCGGAGATTCCGTGTGATGTCAGAGGAAATCCAGTCCCTATAGAGGCGCAGAAAATGTAGCACAAGTCTATTAGGAGGTTGCAGGGCCCGGACGGGGAAGGGAAATATTAATAGTCGTACCCTCTTAAGGGGGAAATGTGAAGTTATAAGAATTAGGGCTCATGCACACAAACGTATTTTTTCTCTACATTTTTAGTGGGTAGGATGCCGACCCATTCGTTTCAGTGGGGCTGGAAAAGATGCGGACAGCTCACTGTGTGCGCTCAGCATCCGTAAGAATATAGACCATGTCCTATTCTTGTCCGCATGACAGAAAAGGATAGGACTGTTCTATTATGGGCTGCCAAAATGTGGAACGCACACCTCCGGTATCTGTGTTTCGAGGATGTGCAATCTGCAGAACACAAAACAGGCTAGGGTCGTGTGCGTGAGCCCTTAGACTGCAAAGAAAATCTTAAATATGAAAAATCTGTAAAGTAATTTAGCAGATGACGGTTAATCAGTCCATATTACATAGCAGTTCTTTTAGTTCTTAGCGCCCGCACATAGAGAGGGGATGTAATCGTTCTCCTCCCTTCACATCACATCCAGACTGTTAGCTGAGTGAATAGCTCCCAATTTGATAATTACAACCAAGCAGCCTGTTATGCCAGGAAAACCACACTGACTCCCTCATGTACCTTTTAGTTACTGGTATGGGCTTGGCCCGTTTGCCAGCTTAGCTAAATGGACCCTGAAGTGCAAGCTAATGCTACATGATATTAGCTTCCTCCTCAAATCCTCTGGATGAGCAAACACAAGCTCGGCCCTTGCCAACATTTTCCTGGCAGCAGAACAGAGAAGAGTTTCACTCTGCAGCTCGGAGATTATCACTGAGCATATAACCCATCGGTTGTATAGCGGCTGGGCGCTGCCAGAGAGGGGCTACCGCCGCAAAATCGCTAGCCACTGGGTGCAATCTGCATGAGAGGACAATCCGAAGCATCCCTGTTATCCCCAGCAACGCTATAGAATAAAATGCCATTACTACTGCCGCAATAGCAATGTGCTGTTTACTGTGCTGAGCAATCCAGCTGTTTACTGTACCACCTACCAAAATCCACTGTAACAAGCATTCATTCACATTTAAAGGGAACCTGCACCCAAAACAGCAGCAGAAAAGACTAGTGTCTTTGCTTTGGTGATGTTGGTCCCCGTTCACACTGGGGAAGGGAAGTGTGCTGACAGCTATAGTGTTTGCTGGATGACGCTCTATTTTTGCAAAGTATAATTAGATGCTTTTTTGCTCTACTGTTTTAAAAAATAAAATAAAACGTCAACTCCAGATGTTTGCTGTAAGTCTATAAAAAGCATTTTGGCAGCATTTTTACTTTACTTTGGTATTTAGTTTTTTATGGCTTTTTTTTTTTTTTATCGCAGCATGTTCTGGCGTTTTCCCATATTCTTCTTAATAGGGGAAAAAACAATTGTAAAAAAAAAAAAAAAGTCATATAACATAAAAGAAAATACAAAATTTCAGCGCTCACCTATATCCGACTCTCAGAATCACGGACGCAGCCAGGATCAGCTGCTAACTTGTAATATGAGGAAAAACAGAAAGGTCCAGCTTCTAAAATCCAATTCTTTATTCCAGCGGTTTAAAAATCCTCCATACACAGGATGACAATACACAATCTACGCGTTTCGGACACACAAATTACAGTCCTAACTCATGACAAGTGTATTTTTCAAAAGCCACTCCATATAAACCCCCGCACCTCCCATCAACCATAGGGCAGGCATAAAAGAAACATAAAAGAAAGCGTGCATTGTTGCAGGCTTTTTTTTTAGCAAAATAAATAAATAGACACCAAATTTGTGTGTGACAGAAGCGTAAGGGGCTGTTCACAGGGGGGATTTTGCTCCTGGAATTTTGGCACGGACACCACACCAAAATTCTGGCAGTGGTCGTGAGGTGTTTTCAATAGGAGGCAGCGTTGCAGTTCACAGCCAGCCGTCACAGCTACTTGGTGTGTCCACTGCTGGTGCGGTGTGTGGAAAGCCCCCACGGAGGCCGCAGCTAAGCTTCATTCAGTGGAACTAAGCCACCAGCAGGTCCACGGTGTCTGAAACCACTGCACACAGCAGAATCCACTGTGGTTCAAAATCCACCGTGTGAATAGACCCTAAGCGTATTTTCTCAAGCAGCAGATTTGCACCTGAAAATTTCCATTGATTTGTATGGGATATTCTGTCAGCAATCACGTGCATTCCTTTAAGCCCCAATCGAAAGAATGGGACAGTCACAGAAACTTCTAGAACAAATCTGCCAAGTGTGAATATATCCTCCTTGAGAACCACACTCAGGCCTCATACACATGGTTGTATTTTCAGTTCACAAAAAGCAGACCTGTAAGCATCCAAGTATTTTCTCACCCCCATCACTAGAAAGGCTTTTCTCATCCACAAATATGTTTAGAATTAGGACCTGATGGGATCTACAGATTGGACACATGGAACCGCAGAAATGTGTAGGTCAGTTTTCTATTCGTAAAAAATATGGGTAGCATACTGACAAAAACATGGCTGTGTGCATACCCCTTAAATGGGTATTCCAAGCTTCTTGATACTCATGACCTATCTTCCAGATGGGTCATCAATATGAAATCAGAGGTTTGACACCCGCCACCTCCACCAATCAACTGTTTTGGGCAGCTGCCAACTCTGGAAACAGTGAATGGAGCAGGAAGTAAAGAGTTTCTATCCACTGTGTAGTGGTCATAAGGTGTGCATTTTTTGGTTAAAAAAAAAATATCAAAAATGTCAGCTTTAGGTGTTTTTTTCATTTTTTGTGCCATTTTGTAGCTTTATGCAGCATTTTTAGTGTAAACACTCATAAAAAATGTATGTTTGTAAATTAATAATAATAGTACAGTCGTGGCCAAAAGTTTTGAGAATTACATAAATATTGGAAATTGGAAAAGTTGCTGCTTAAGTTTTTATAATAGCAATTTGCATATACTCCAGAATGTTATGAAGAGTGATCAGATGAATTGCATAGTCCTTCTTTGCCATGAAAATTAACTCAATCCCAAGAAAAACTTTCCACTGCATTTTATTGCTGTCATTAAAGGACCTGCTGAGATCATTTCAGTAATTGTCTTAACTCAGGTGAGAATGTTGACGAGCACAAGGCTGGAGATCATTATGTCAGGCTGATTGGGTTAAAATGGCAGACTTGACATGTTAAAAGGAGGGTTATGCTTGAAATCATTGTTCTTCCATTCTTAACCATGGTGACCTGCAAAGAAACGCGTGCAGCCATCATTGCGTTGCATAAAAATGGCTTCACAGGCAGGGATATTGTGGCTACTAAGATTTATAGGATCATCAAGAACTTCAAGGAAAGAGGTTCAATTCTTGTTAAGAAGGCTTCAGGGCGTCCAAGAAAGTCCAGCAAGTGCCAGGATAGTCTCCGAAAGAGGATTCAGCTGCAGGATCGGAGTGCCGCCAGTGCAGAGCTTGCTCAGGAATGGCTGCAGGCAGGTGTGAGCACATCTGCACGCACAGTGAGGCGAAGACTTTTGGAAGATGGCCTGGTGTCAAGAAGGGCAGCAAAGAAGTCACTTCTCTCCAAAAAAAAACATCAGGGACAGATTGATCTTCTGCAGAAAGTATGGTGAATGGACTGCTGAGGACTGGGGCAAAGTCATATTCTCCAATGAAGCCTCTTTCCGATTGTTTGGGGCACAAGGAAAAAGGCTTGTCCGGAGAAGAAAAGGTGAGCGCTACCATCAGTCCTGTGTCATGCCAACAGTAAAGCATCCTGAGACCATTCATGTGTGGGGTTGCTTCTCATCCAAGGGAGTGGGCTCACTCACAATTTTGCCCAAAAACACAGCCATGAATAAAGAATGATAACAAAACACCCTCCAACAGCAACTTCTTCCAACAATCCAACAACAGTTTGGTGAAGAACAATGCATTTTCCAGCACGATGGAGCACCGTGCCATAAGGCAAAAGTGATAACTAAGTGGCTCGGGGACCAAAACGTTGACATTTTGGGTCCATGGCCTGGAAACTCCCCAGATCTTAATCCCATTGAGAACTTGTGGTCAATCCTCAAGAGGCGGGTGGACAAACAAAAACCCACTAATTCTGACAAACTCCGAGAAGTGAATATGAAAGAATGGGTTGCTATCAGTCAGGAATTGGCCCAGAAGTTGATTGAGAGCATGTCCAGTCGAATTGCAGAGGTCCTGAAAAAGAAGGGCCAACACTGCAAATACTGACATAAATGTCATGTAATTGTCGATAAAAGCCTTTGAAACGTATGAAGTGCGTGTAATTATATTTCACTACATCACAGAAACAACTGAAACAAAGATCTAAAAGCAGTTTAGCAGCAAACTTTGTGAAAACTAATATTTGTGTCATTCTCAAAACTTTTGGCCACGACTGTACATTAATAATGTTTGTACACTAATAATCATGTTCTTTTACCCAAAAATGCAGCACAAAATGACAGGAAAAAAACAACAAAAAAATGCAAAGGTCCACAAACATTATAAAAAAGGTCTGTGTGTGACACCAACTTGCATCTTATCACAACTGATATTAAACTGCCTAAACAGCACAGTACTGTTACCCTTTTATTGAAGAGGCCCAAATCAAATGTTAACTGCATTTACACAGAATTACTACCGAAAAATGAATGAAAGAACAGAGGTGAAAATGTGCCATCTGTAATGGTGGGACTGGCCATGTGCCATAGGTCACTACCATCAATTAATACACCATAATATGTAAATACTCTCAGGGTTCAACATTATTTTACAGTGCAGCGCTCCTGCCCTAAAAGGTTTCTGAGGCAGTTATGGTGCTATATGGTGCTGACCTAGGAGCCAAGTGTCAGTCATACCTAGGAGCCAAGTGTCAGTCATATGGCGCTGATCTAGGAGCCAAGTGTCAGTCATACCTAGGAGCCAAGTGTCAGTCACATGGCGCTGACCTAGGAGCCTAGTGTTAGTCATATGCAACTGACCTAGGAACCAATTGTTAGTCATATGACGCTGACCTAGGAGCCAAGTGTCAGTCATACCTAGGAGCCAAGTGTCAGTCATATGGCGCTGACCTAGGAGCCAAGTGTCAGTCATACCTAGGAGCCAAGTGTCAGTCACATGGCGCTGACCTAGGAGCCAAGTGTCAGTCATATGCAACTGACCTAGGAACCAATTGTTAGTCATATGGCGCTGATCTAGGAGCCAAGTGTCAGTCATATGGCGCTGACCTAGGAGCCAAGTGTCAACCTTATCGTGCTAATCTAGGAGCCAAGTGTCAGTCATTTGGTGCTGACCTAGGAGCCAAGTGTCAGTCATATGGCGCTGACCTAGGAGCCAAGTGTCAACCTTATCGTGCTAATCTAGGAGCCAAGTGTCAGTCATTTGGTGCTGACCCAGGAGCCAAGTGTCAGTCATATGGCACTGACCTAGGAGCCAAGTGTCAGCCTTATCGTGCTGATCTAGGAGCCAAGTGTCAGTCATATGGCGCTGACCTAGGAGCCAAGTGTCAGCCTCATGGCGCTGACCTGGGAGCCAAGTGTCAGTCATATGGCGCTGACCTGGGAGCCAAGTGTCAGCCTTATGGCGCTGACCTGGGAGCCAAGTGTCCATCATATGGTGCTGACCTAGGAGCCAAGTGTCCATCATATGGTGCTGACCTAGGAGCCAAGTGTCATAGGTTCCTGTAATGTAGGAAGTAAATAAGTTGTTTATGATAGTCTGAAAGACTATCAATTATGCTTATTATCTATAGTTCAAATCTATATGTACAGTTGGGAAAAGGGGTGATTTGAATTTTTTTTATAATTTTTTGGGGGGGGGGGTATTTTTTTTTTTATGTAATTTTACTTCTTGAATGTGAGATTCTTTGAATACTTACTGTATACCATAAACTGCTATAGAATACTATTTTAGTCAATTAATTTTTACTGTCTTCCTATTAAGTCCTGCCACAAGCAGGGCTTAACAGGCAGTTTACTGTGGCAAGCTTGGTAACCTTCACAACTGATCAAAACCACACTATTTCACCGCAGGAGGTCCAATCACAGAAAAGAGGGAGCCCCTGTGTCCAAGCTCTTAAATGCTGCTTTGTATTGACCGTGACATCCCAGGACATGGGTTATCTCCCATTCAGGTCATTGCGGTGGGTTCTCAGCAGTTTTACACAGACAGCATCGATCATGTATGGAGTGATCTCATTCCACTCTCCCCTACATGCAGATAACGTAAATTTACATCATTTTGCATTAAGAGGTTAGCAAGAACAAGCTCCTTACTCTCTGCCGGGGTTGCCTACTTCGGGCTGACAGTAAGGAGCTTTGTTATTGGCATCTATGTTGCCTGTACAAGCAACCTCTGGAGCCAGTCATTTGGTTATGACCCATTTGCCAGACCTCAATTAATGCTGACTGCTGCAACTACAAGCAGGCATCATGAAGGCCTACATGTGACACCCAAATGACTGGTTGAGGAGCATTGACAGAATATTTTTTAAAGCTCCATACACCTTTTGAGGATTTACTGATATAGAAAATAAAGGGCATAAGCCCAACTTACTGGGGAAACCGCTCCTTTAGCTGCCTCATGCATTGCCTTGTGGGCTTCAGTCTAGTAATGAAGCGGGCGACTTCATCGTATTGTGCTTTACTCAGCTTCATCTCTGCAGTAAACACGTTCAGCTTCAGTCAAAAGAAGCAAGGGTAGAGGTCAACCTTTAGAGCATCCCTGCAAAACAAACAGCAAATAATTATTTCTAGGCTTTATCTTACAGCAAATGACCCCCATTTATCACCACGTGGGTTTTAGGTTCAGTAATGTGTGTTGAGTAATTTATTAATTTTATACCAGTCAGTGCTACAACCACATAGGTACGTTAAATGATAACATTCTGCCACCAGTTGGGGGAGCTTAGGAGCTATCTGTATACACAGTATGCGGTAAGCTCCCCCTAGTGGTGGCAGAATGTTATCATATAACACTACTGTAGGGGCTAAAGAGCTCTGGAACAGAAAAAAAGGGCTTCCAAATTTGTAAAATAAATCAAGAAATCATCATTACAGAATTCTGGACCTAGTAAGATGAAAAATGGTGGAAATTTGCTTTGACCAAACACAAAATAATGGTCCAGATTCTCTAGTAATTCTAGTTCTTCTAGAAAGGATTATCAGAATATTCATACAAACGGCAGCCAGTCTCACACAGGGCATTTCCTTGGCATCTTTGAGGAGTCATGATTTTTTACCACAGCAGACAGATGCTCGTGATTGGGTCGGTGTGATATCTGGGCCATTCGTTCTCACTTTTACCGCTATCTCCTGTGTGACAAAGTTTCATGTAGTTTAAAGAAGAAAAACTACTCATCTAATTGACTTTGCCCATATGTGGAGCCAGTAACATAACGTAGGAAGCAGATTGTAGATCATTTATAGATCTGGAGAAGCCATTAGAGAAGATATGATTTCAGCGAGGATGAATAAAAAGAAATGTCAGGATTAGACACCGGCTGTAATTTGTAAGCACATTAGTAACATTAGCTGGATTTTGTCCATCCGTGAATCCGATTTTTACCAGTTAAAGGAGAAATTCACTTAGAGCCCATAATACGTGGCATCTAGAAGACACACAAATCACAGGAAGATCCAAATTACTCTGTATGGTAGAAAAAGGTGCAAGACAAAGCCGTACAGGACTTCCAACCATACTGCTGTAATCACACAGCTCACAAAGCACTAACTTTTAGAGCTAGAGATGAAAGTGTGAAAGTGGAGATCAAATTTCTCAAATGAGACGTAGTGCAGATTTTGACAGCAATTGCAACATTTTCCAGCAATGAATTTGTGATTTTTTTACACCAGTTTGTGGGAGAAGAGCAGGAAGGACTGAATGTTGCCAGTTCTGCAGGAGCCCGAGACAATTTCACTTAAGGTCCGTTCACACACTAGGCTTTACAGCAAAATTTGACATTGGTTTTACGAGCCGAATTTTCATCAAAAACCCAGCAGCAGCCGCCTACTTTCTGCCTCCCATTCATCTCAACGGGAGGCAGCACTGAGGATTGAGGAGCAGCAGCTTAGGCTGAGTTCACATCAGCGTTCAGCCTTTCCGTCTTCCTGCTCCGTTATAGGAGCTGGAGAACGGAAAGGACGGATTTGGAGTCCTGCAGGCACAACTTTTGTCTCCTCTTCAAAAATCTTCCTCTGAGCAGAAACCTAACGGACCCCATTACGGTCTATGGGGTCCTTAGGCTCCGTTCGGCTCAGTTATGTGCCAAATCTGTCCTTTCCGTTTTCCTGCTCCTATAACGGAATGGAAAGGCTGAACGCTGATGTGAACTCAGCCTTAAAGCTGCAGATGCACGGAGAACGGACATGCACCTTCAAGGCACAAGGCACGGGCACGGCTATGGGCCACTATTCCGCAATCCTAAATGCTCAACGTTACATTTTCCACATTCTTTATCGAATCTTAAATACGTCCATACTGTACGAGCAAACAGACATTAGTGCACAGAGGCAAAATTTTTAATATGATAAGCTTGTAGCACTTCAGGTGCTCAGTCTTAGGGCTCATGCACACAGCCCTGTTTTGCAATAGGGCTCCCATATGTCCCTCTACTGTACTCCATGATACTGGAGTTATATACAGGTTGTTACCATCTGACTCCAAATGAATTGTTCATAAAACCAGGCTCTGCTCCATCAGCGGTAGGGCATTGCTTCTAGAGGAGAGTATCTGTGTTGTACGAGTATTTTAACTACTTAATTAAGTACTGATTAGTTCTGTCCCCTTAAATTATACCATCTTCTATATTCCTAGTAATAATATTCTGTGTAATGTAGTGAGTTAGGGATAGTTAGATAACATAAACAAACTCCCCATTGTGCAGAGAAGCTGCATTCCTGAATTATTACATGCATGCTGCACACTGGACATCGTTAGGAGGAGGGACGGAAAGGTATAAACTTTTGAGCATCAAGGCAAATAGGGGAACTCAGGTTGGATGTTGTGGGGTCACTATCTCTCTCTTGTATCACCATGGGATGTCGAACATGTGCTACGACATAGCGACAGGAGTTTACCCCTATTGTGTTGCAGGCCAGTGATTGTTATTTACCGTACTTTTACTACTCGGTATGTGATTTGTATGTTTTTTATCATATAAATATATTTATTTACTTGGCCTGTTTAAGCCTATTTATTCTCAAATTAATTCACGTTAAAACAATATCTGTACAAACAGAGTCCACTGCAGTGCACAAAGGATTTACAGCTCCATGCTGGAGGCCATACATACTGCTCTGTTGTGTACATGAGAAGACAGGGCACGTGCACACAGCAGATATCCAAACTGGGTCAAAAAAGAACATATCACTCTTTGGTGTGGCAGGGCGGATTTGATTTAAATCAAACTGATTTAAATCACGATTCAAATCACGATTTAAATCACTAGTCAGTAAGGCTTGATTTAAATCATAGTTTTCTACATAAAGACTAATTCTTGCTAGAATAACTTATAATATGCAAGTAGATGAAGATTTTTAGAAAAACAACTTTTTATATTAGTTTTTTTATCCCCAGTATAATAGGTTAATCATTCATATTTGGACAACTTTTCTGTTGTATTTAGGAAGGAGAAAAAATATTGTTTCTATTCTATTCACTGAACTTCTTTAAGCTTAGCACTGAAGGCGTTGATTCTGGATTCATAGGTTTGTAGAAGTTCGGATTAAGGTCTTTTTCTCAGCTCTGTTCATGTTATAACATTTTTGCTGTGAAGAAGAGGCCGGTGATCTCTGCTGAGAACTGCAAAAGTGACCCAAGCATCTGTGATAATATCTTGTAGGCAGAGAAACTGCCCAATAATCTTACAAAAACCTCTGGAAGAGCCTGACATTGTGAATGGATTAATGGGATTTATTTACCAAAAATTTTAACATTCATACGGAACAGTCATACGGATGCAGACGGCACAAAGGTGTGCTGTCTGCTTCTTTTGGAGCCCCATTAAAGTGAATGGCTCCGCATCTGATCCCCCAAAAATGCAGATCAGGTGTGGACTAAAACCACGGTCGTGTGAATGAGCCCCAAGTCTGTATGACATCTATACCTTCGGAATGAGAAGTGCATTAACTAGTTGTTCTAGATCTCTGCTTGTTGACAGCGAACAGTTTTTCTTTTTTTTTTAAGTAGTATTCTGGTGTTAGTAATTACATTTATTTCTTTAGACAATAGGGTATGGAACAATTTTCTAATATACATCTATATAAAATTTCGTTATCAGACCTTTACTATATCCGTGCATTTGCCTCTTCCTAAAGAAAAAATGGTACAGTCCATTTTAGTCCTGTAAACTGCATCCATAGGAAAGCTAGATAGGACTAAACAGCTTTAGTCATGTTAGCCGTCATGTAACCCTGGCAAGTATCGTGTGGCCTGGCTTTCAGTTAACTGCCCAGGTATCTACCAGGTGAATAGTAGTGTACTGGGGAGCACATGTGTGGTATATACAGCATTACTACCTACAGTAGCACCTCATCATGTCTGTCAGTGTACAAGCAGATCTAGGAGGTTTTTTTTAGTTTTTTACACAAAACAATATGACATCACTTAGAGACAGGCAGCCATTTTACAAATGACCAACAAACAGGCAGATAATGATGTAGTTACTGCAATAACCACAATAAAATCATGACTCCACCACTAGAGCTATTACTTATCACATGAATGTGTCCTATGTCAGGTAATCCTGCAGCTTACTGAAGGTCGGGGTGTAAAGTGTGTCACATGACTGATGGCATGTCAGGCCATGGCTACATTACACAGGACTGATACATGGGCTATACCATTCTTCTGCATATAGGGGTCAACCTCCTCATACAACAAAGGTATGTATGCAGAATTTTAAATGCATGTATCTTAGAAAGTTTTATGATTTCCTATTAGTTAACCCCTTCGCGCATTGTCATGTACGTGAGGGAATGCGGCTTCCTGCCGCATCCTCGCTTGCATGTACGCAATGTGATCAGACAGGTGCAGGAGCTGCACCCGCCCGATCCGCAGCACGGGCCTGGTAGCTACTGATAGCCGGGCCCCTGCTGCATCAGCCAGCATCGCTGTATGAGGTGATGCCGGCGGATTAACCCTTTAACATGCCGCGGCACATGCTGGGTTTACAGAGGGAGCCCCGATGCCTGTGTAAAATGCTGACTGTTCAATTCAGTACAATACAGAATGTATTGTACAGAATTGAAACAGGGATCAAACCCTGAAAAGGTGAAGTCCCACAGTGGGACAAATATAAAAAGTAAAAAAAATGTATTTTTTTATAATAAAAAAATTAAAGTTTCAAGAAAAAAAAAGCTCCCTCACCATAAAGTAGTGTTTAAAAATAAAAAATAAAAGACAGACAATTAGGTATCACCGTGTCTGTAACGACGTGCTCTATAAAAATGTCATATAATCTACCACCTCAGGTGAACGCCGTAAAAAAATAGAATAAAAACTGAGCAAAAAGAAAATTTTTTGTCACCTTACATCACAAAAAGTGTAATTCCAAGCGATCAAAAAGACACATGTACCCCAAAATAGTACCAATCAAACCGTCCTCTCTTTCCGCAAAAAGTGAGACCCTACCTAAAACAATCGCCCAATAGATAAAAATATGGCTTTCAGAAAATAGATACACTAAAACATGATTTTTTTTCCTTCAAAAATGCTTTTATAGTGTAAATTAGGCCTGCACAATATATCGCAAAAGCAATCGCAATTAATCGCCATATCGCAATCACAATTTGCTGACCCAAAAATGCTGCAATTATATTACTGTATTTTTCGCTTTATAAGACACACTTTTTTCCCCCCAAAAGTGTGGGGGGGAATGGCAGTGAGCCTTATAAAGCGATGGTTGACTTTCTACGTGACACTGACACTGTATCTCTGGCTGCTATGCTGCACAGCGCGGCCAGCGGTACATCAGTTACAGTGCGGGAGGAAGGAGGGGCCGGTGGAAAGTCATTATTTTAATGAACACATGTTCTTATTAGGGTTGTTTCGGGTATCGAACTTTCGATACCCAATCGATACTTTTCTCTGGTATCGCACTCGATACCAGGAAAAGTATTTTATCGATACTGGGCTGCACTACTGCACAGCCCAGTATAGGAGAGCATGGCTGCGCCGCTCTCAGCGCGGCCATGTTCTCCTCGGCAGCACAGGGAGAAGGAGGCAGCCTCCCTCTCCCCAGTGCTGCCGCTGCAACCAATAGAGGGAGAGGGGGCGGAGCGGGGCGGGAGGAGGGGCGGAGCTGGGGACGGGAGCACTGGCCAGCAATGCCGGGTAGTTTCTTATATAAATGTAGGCAGAAGACACAGCCTGCCAGCACCTGCTCAGACCCAGCACTGCAATCAGAGGCAATTAACCCCTCAGGTGCGGCACCTGAGGGGTTAATAGCCTCTGATCGCAGCGCTCGGTCACAGGCAGGTGCCGGCAGCCTGTGTCTTCTGCCCCCCCCTTCCCCCCAGTAATAAAATCATTGGTGGCAGTGGCCACAGGGTCCCCTCACCTCCTCCTCATTGGTGGCAGTGGCAGTTATCGGAGCCCCAGCAGTGTAATGCTGGGGCCCCAATCGGTTACCATGGTAACCAGGACGCTTCTGAAGTCCTGGCTGCCTTGGTCTGCTCCCTGCTGCTGTGTACTGTGCACAGGGCAGCAGGAAGAGGGTGAGATCCTATTCACCCTGATAGAGCTCTATCAGGGTGAATAGGATGAGAATATCCCAGGTTCTAGCCCCTAAGGGGGAAATGGTTAATAAATAAACTGTAAAAAAAAAAAAAAAAAGTTAAAGTACACCAAAATATTACTTATAAATCACCCCCTTTCCCAATTTTACATATAAAATATATAAACAATACATAAATAAAATATTACATATCGCCGAGTCTCAAAAGTCCAAACTATTAAAAAATCCACTTTTATGCGGTGAATGCCGTAAAAGAAAAAAAAAGAAAAAGAAAAAATGCACGATTCGCCATTTTCTTTTCGTCGCCTTTTCCCCACAAAAAAGTAGGATAGGACTGTTGTATTATGAGCCGGCGGTTTCATAAAATGTGGAATGCACGCGGATTTTTTTGGCGTTTTTATTTTTTCCGCGTGGTATCGAATGGTATCGAGTATCGCAATACTTTCTTATGGTATCGATACCGAATCAAAATTTTGGTACCGAAACAACTCTAGTTCTTATATCTATTTTATTTATCTGTTCTGTGCAGTGCTATTAAGAAAATGGCAAGTTTTGTATTTTGTACTTTTGCAGTAATGCAAATATGTATTTTATTTTGAAAAACACTGCGCATTTCAGTTCTTGAGTTCGGCATAACTACATTTCACATTATCAGTCATCTGTGTGCGCTTTTACCTCGAAAATCCAAGCAGATAAACCTCTAGCACAATTCCCTTAAAATATCGCATCGCATATCGTTATCGCAATTTTTAGGGCCCTAATCGCAATCGCACAAAATTCCCATATCGTGCAGCTCTAGTGTAAATAGAAATAAATGTTTTAAAAAGTATACATATTAGGTATTGCCATGTCCACTTTAAAGGGGTTCTGTAGTTTGTTACAACTGATGATCTGTCCTCAGGATAGATCATCAGCATCTGATCGGCCGTGGTCTGACACCCGGGACCCCCGCGTATCAGCTGTTTGAGAAGGCCGCGGCGCTGCAGCAGCCTTTGCTAGAGCCCCGCCCAGTGACGTCACGACTTGTATCAAGTGGCGTGGGCGGGGCTAAGATCCATTCAGTGAACAGCTGCAGCGCCGCTGCCTTCTGAAACAGCTGATCGGCGGGGGTCCCGGGTGTCAGACCCCGGCCGATCAGATGCTGATGATCTATCCTGAGGTCACTTTGCCCCCAAAAAAGTATCATACTGAATTATCAAAAAATCATATGTACCCAAAAATGGTACCAATAAAATGTCAGCTCCTCATTCAAAAAAAGAGCCCCTGCACAAGACAATCATTGGAAAAATAAAAGAAATGTAGTTTCAGTAAATGAAGACAAAAACATTATTTTTGTTTTAAAAAATGCTTTATTATGTAAAACTGAAACAACAAAAATACACATATTTGGTATTGTCGCTTCCGTATCAACCTGCTCTATAAAAGCAACACATCCTGTCAGGAGAACTCCGTAAAAAAAAAAGAAAAAGTGCCGCAACAGCCATTTTTTGTTTACCTTGCCCAACAAAAGCGTAATATTAAGCAATCAAAAATCATATGTACCCCAAAATAGTACCAATAAAACTGTCACCTCATCCCGTAGTTTACAAATTGGGGTCACTTTTTGGGAGTTTCTACTCTAGGTGTGCATAAGGGGGCCTTGAGACGTGACATGGCAGCTTAAAATGATCCCAGTGAAATCTGCCTTCCAAAACCCATATGTTGCTCCTTTCCTTCTGCACCCTGCCATGTGCCCATACAGCAGTTTACGACCACATACGGGGTGTTTCTGTAAACCACAGAATCAGGGCAATAAATATTGAGTTTTCTTTGGCTGTTAAACCTTGCTGTGTTACAGGGAAAAATAGATTAAAATGTAAAATCTGCAAAAAAAAGTGAAATTTTGAAATTTCACCTCCATCTTCCTTTCATTCTTGTGAAACACCTAAAGAGTTAATAAAGTTTGTAAAATCAGTTTTCAATAACTTGAGGGGTGTAGTTTCTAAAATGGGGCCATTTATGGGTGGTTTCTACTATGTAAGCCCTACAAAGTCACTTCATAACTGAACTGGTCCTTAAAAAAGTGGGTTTTGGAAATTTTCTTAAAAATTTTAAGAATTGCTTCTAAAATTATAATCTTTCTAACGTCCCCCAAAAAATTATATGACGTTTACAAAAGGATGCCAACAAAGTAGACACATGGAGAATGTACAGTAACAACTATTTTATGAGGTATCACAATCTGCTTTTAAAGCAGACGCATTCAAATTTAAAGAATGGTGAATTTTTCCAAAATTTTCTGTAAATCTTGGGAATTTTTTTTTATAAATAAAGGTGAAACATATTGACTCAAATTTACCACTAACATGAAGTACAATGTGTCACGAGAAAACAATCTCAGAATCGCTAATATAAGTAAAGGCGTTCCAGAGTTATTACCACATAAAGTGAAACATGTCAGATTTGCAAAACGTGGCTTGGTCTTGAAGGGGTTAAACAAATAAGGCTGCGTTCACATCACAACGGAGATCCGGCGCAAATGCTGACAGTCAGCCAGACAAGAGACTGTTGCACTTGCATGCAACAGTTTTTGTCCAGCAGAAACCCAGCATTTATGCTGGAAATTGGCCTGATCACCGCCGGTCCCCAATGCAGTCCATGAGGGTCCAGCAGTCTGCCAGAACTCCTAAGTAGTGTTGAAAGAACTTGTTTTTTTTAGTTCGGCGTCCAAAGTTCGGGTTATCGAAGAATCCCGTTTTGGATTTCGCTACCACGGACCATAACGGGATTTGGATTCTTCGATAACCTGAATCCGAACTTTGGACGCCGAACTTAAAAAACAAGTTCGCCCAACACTACTCCTAAGTAAAAAAATAAAAACTGGAATACCCCTTTAAGTTCTGGTCATGTGATGGACAGATAGGTCCTCTGCTGGCGATCATCACATGAACAGGACAGGTACACACTGGAGGTAAAGCCGTCTGAAAGAGACCTTGCATCAAACCCTGTGTAAGAAAAAAAACGCACTGTGTGAACAGGACAAACCAGCTGTCCTGCTATGCGGTGGCCGTGATAAGCTGACCGATGAGGATCGGCCAGGGTTGGACGTACTCAATGTCATATAGATAGTACAACGGCACGCTATACGTTTATATTGGCAAAAGGCTTTTATTGGTGCATATAGTCCGGACAAAAGTAGATGCGTAATTGCCAATGAGTCTATACAGAGACAAATAAAGCAGAGAAAACATTGAAAAAATAAACATAAATGACAAAATAATAATACAAAACAAAATAATAATAATACATAGCCGCAGAATCTCATAATATTTGCTGTCATGGCAAAAGCAACAACCAGTATCAGAAATAGCGCTGGAGCATGTAACTCAGGAAGACACAGGTGAGGGGGGAGAGTGATGACAGAGGGCAGCACATGAGGACACGATACAATGGCGGAGGCAGCAGCCCTGGAATAAATACCTTAGCAGAAAGCTGGGACGCTAGCGTGACTCTATGACGTCACTGGTGTGCGTCCAGGAGTGTCACTGCTCCTGTGTGCGGAGTCCTGGGAGCTTAGACGTGCTGAGGGATTGTGGGTCAATGTCCTGGGCATGTGCAGTAAGGACGAGTGCATGCGGCGGCCATATTGGAAACTGGCAAAATCGCAGGGAAATCATGTTGTAGTTGAAATATGGCGCGTAAATGTGGAAATGTAATGTAAAAGGATACTGAAAGCAGACTATAAAGTGAGATAGAAAGAGAAAGGAAAAAAAAAGAACAGGGAGAGAAGATATTAGGAAGGACACATACAAAAACAGTAAAGGGAGGGGGGAGGTAGAAGAAGAAGTGGAAATTAAAGAAAAAGAGGGGGGAATGGTGGTCCAAGGTGGGGGACATACCTCACAACTTTTGAAAATTGCAACAGGGACAGTATTTTAGGCCACGATTTTAACTACACCCAAAGCATAACTATATACACTTGGGTGGCCACTGGCTTCACCCCAAAAAGCCGGTGTTTCAGTATATTTCCCTATCCGTGAAATTTCACTACCCTCGTCACTTCCTGTTGTGACACAGCAGCTCCGGACATGACGTTCCCAGGTTTGGACAAGAGGTTCCCAGGCGCACACTACAGGGTAGGGAAATTTCACACCAGAGTTGTTGAGAATGGGCCACCTAATGCGCTTGCGCCTTACCTCTCAGCTGGACACCAGCCGACACTGCGCATGCGCCGAGTGTAGGGAAAAATTACGTGCCAGAACAAGCGCAGATTAAACTAGCTCCCGCAAAGGCTCACGGTCGGGGAGTAGTTAGCCGCGCTTGCACACTGGCTCGTAATTTTTCCCTACCCTCAGTGCATGCACACTGGCCCGTAATTCTTCCCTACCCTCGGCGCATGCGCAGTGTCTGCTGGTGTCCAGCTGAGAGGTAAGGCGCAAGCGCATTAGGTGGCCCGTTCTCAACAACTATGGTGTGAAATTTCCCTACCCCGTTGTGTGCGCCTGCACGGTGAGACACACCTCCTTCCAAACCCGGGAACGTCATGTCCGGTGCGGCTGCGTCAAAACAGGAAGTGACACGGGTAGGGAAATATAACGGAACACCGGACCTTACAGGCCACACCCCCCAAACCCATAAACCATGCTCACCTCTGTGAAGCCACGCCCTCATTGCCAACCGGGGGGAGGAGAGGGAAGAACTTGTGGAGGGGCCAGGGGTGTCCTGGAGTCAGCCAGTCCCCCCCTTCACAGTAGTTAATAACCCCTTTCAGCAGTCCCCCCTTCACAGTATTAACCCTTTCAGTCCCCTCTTCACAGTAGTTATTTATTCCCCTCTTTCAACTCCCTATTAACCCCTTTCAAAGTCAGCAGCACCAGCCCAGTAACCGTTCACAGACTTTCTTATAACTTATTTCCCCCCTTTCACAGCAGTTATTACAGACCCCCCCCCCCCCCCTTTCAGTTTCAGCAATCCCTGGCCAGGCAACAGCTTCACTTTCAGACCAGTAAGTCACCACTACCTCACGCTCAGTGCAGCTGCGCTCGCATCGCAGGCAGCGCTCCTCAGAGTCTTTCTTTCACTTCCCGCCGCGTTTGAATTGACTGGCGCAAATCTGCAGGCAGTGCAGGCGGACGTGTGTGTGACGTCAGTGCGCTGAGCGCTCTGCGCTTTTGACTAGTTATCCGGATCATGTGACTTGTGAGTGATACTTAAAGTGCTCCATACGAGTCTCGTCGAGAGTCGCCGATAACCACAAAAAAGGAGGACTTCTGGCTGTCCGTCCTGGCCTTGTGCAAATTGTAGAAATTTCTAAAATACAAATTGCATCAAATAATGAAATAATGGGGCTATGCCCAGATGTGCCCCTTTATAGTAGCTATGCCCAGATGTGGCCCCTTTATAGTAGCTATACTCAGATATGCCCCCTTTATAGTAGCTATGCCCAGATGTGGCCCCTTTATAGTAGCTATGCCCAGATGTGCCCCCTTTATAGCAGCTATGCCCAGATGTGCCCCCTTTATAGTAGCTATGCCCAGATGTGCCCCCTTTATAGTAGCTATACCCAGATGTGGCCCCTTTATAGTAGCTATGCCCAGATGTGCCCCCTTTATAGTAGCTATGCCCAGATGTGCCCCCTTTATAGTAGCTATGCCCAGATGTGTCCCCTTTATAGTAGCTATACCCAGATGTTCCCCCTTCATAGTAGCTATGCTTAGATGTGCCCCCTTTATTGTAGCTATGCTTGGATGTGCCCCCTTTATAGTAGCTATGCCTAGATGTAGCCCCTGTATAGTAGCTATGCCCAGATGTGCCCCCTTTATTGTAGCTATGCCCAGATGTGCCCCCTTTATAGTAGCTATGCTCAGATGTGCCCCCTTTATAGTAGCTATGCTTAGATGTGCCCCCTTTATAGTAGCTATGCTCAGATGTGCCCCCTTTATAGTAGCTATGCCTAGATGTGGCCCCTTTATAGTAGCTATGCCCAGATGTGCCCCCTTTATAGTAGCTATGCCCAGATGTGCCCTCTTTATAGTAGCTATGCTCAGATGTGCCCCCTTTATAGTAGCTATACCCAGATGTTCCCCCTTCATAGTAGCTATGCTTAGATGTGCCCCCTTTATAGTAACTAAACTATAGTAACTATGCTCAGGTTTGCCCCCTTTATATGTACAGGCCATTATATGTACAGGCCATTATAATGTATGTAGACCCTCTTATAATGTACAGTTCATTATAATTAGAGATGAGTGAATCGAAGCTGACGAATTTCCTTGCGCTTCGTGGTAACGGATCACATTTTTTTCGTAAAATGGCTGCTGCACGTGTGAGGACATGGAGAAATTAACTCTGGGAAGGCGGATCACCCATAATGCCATGCATGCAGCCAATCAGCAGCCAGCCAGCACTGTGATGTCACAGCCCTATAAATAGCGGCAGCCATCTTAGATTCTGCCATTTACCAGTGTACTTAGTGCAGGGAGAGACGTGTCTGCAGGCGCTAGGGACAGTGATAGGAAAGACTGGATTGTGGTGAAAAAACGATTTATAAGTGCAGGGAAAGGATAGGGAGGTCGTTCCACAGCATTTATGTTGAACAGGCTTCAGTATGGGAAGTTACAGCCTGGGTTATAGGAACAATCCTATTACACCTTTCTGCACTGACTGGGGATCCAAATTGCCATTATACATCTCTGTAATTCCAGCAAACCGTTTTTGTTATTGGGATACAAGTGCTGTTTGATACAACCATTAACAGGGTTTATTACAGGGAAATATTTCTACAGTACGTCTTATTTGCCCTTGTGCAGTGCAGTTATATGTTGTAAAGCCCTTTTTGTCGTGTATTGGTGGCAATAGAAAAATATATTTGCCCTTGTGCAGTGCAGTGATATATTCTAAAGCCCAGTTTGCTGTGTATTAGTGGCGAAATAAAAATATATTTGCTATTCTGCATTGCACTTATCTGTTGAAAAGCCTTTTGTGTTCTGTACAAGTAAGAAAAAAATTAGGGCCTAATTGCCATTCTGCGGTGCATTGATATATTCAAAAGCCCAGTTTGCCATATATTAGTGGCAAAATAAAAATATATTTTCCCTTGTGCGGTGCAGTGATATATTCTAAAGCCCAGTTTACAGTGTATTAGGGGCGAAATAAAAATATATTCGCCGTTTATCATTGCACTTATTTGTTGAAAAGCCTTTTGTGTTGTGTACAAGTAGAAAAAAATTAGGTCTAATTGCCATTTAGCTGTGCAGTGATATATTCCAATGTCCAGTTTTCCGTGTATTAGTGGCTAAATAAAAATATTTGATCTAACATTTGAATATTTGATCTAACAGTATGTCAGACAGAAAATTGCCAGGCCCTGCACAGTGGAGTGGCAGAGGCCTAAGGGTCCTTTCACACTTGCGTTCTGAGGATCCGGCAGGCACTTCCGTCCTGCCGGATCCGTCAGAGCATAAGTCACCTGAAGCATTAGAAGACTGATCAGGATCCTGATCAGTCTTCGAGTACTTTCAGGTTACTATGGCAGCCAGGGCGCTACTAGCGTCCTGGTTGCCATAGTGAGAGCGAGGCGGGGAGCGGCATACCTACATTCCGTGCGGCTCCCGGGCGCTCTGAATGACGTCAGAGCGCCCCATGCGCATGGATCACGTGATCCCATGCGATCACGTGATTCATGCACTGGGCGCCCTGGCGTCATCCTGGAGCGTCCCGGGAGCCGCACGGAATGTAAGTATGCCGCTCCCCGCTCCCTGCTACACTTTACCATGGCAACCAGGACTTTAGCGTCCTGGCTGCCATGGTAACCAGTCGGAAAAAGCTAAATGTCGGATCCGGCAATGCGCCGAAGCGGCGTTTAGCTTAGGTCGGATCCGGATTAATGCCTTTCAATGGGCATTAATTCCGGATCCGACCTTGCGGCAAGTGTTCCGGATTTTGGGCGGAACAAAAGCGCAGCATGCTGCGGTATTTGCTGCGTCCAAAAAGCGTTCCGGTCCTGAACTGAAGTCATCCTGATGCATCCTGAGCGGATTTCTCTCCATTCAGAATGCATGGGGATGATCCTGATCAGGATTTTTCCGGCATAGAGACCCGACGACGGATCTCTATGCCGGAAAAGAAGAACGCAGGTGTGAAAGGGGCCTAAGTGTTTCTGGCACAGGCAGAGGTCGCAGCAGAGTAATGGGCCGTGGCAGCAGGGGTCACTTCGAGAAGCCTGAGCTCCCAGTGTCTGCTAGCGGTCGTGTTGTGACCAGCAACCGAGCGGTTCTTGAATGGTTGACTCAATCTTCGACTTTGTCGCAAGTGACATCAGACACCCCCACCCAAGAGTCAGTGGGTTCATCAGACACAACCCTTAGTTGGCATGGCCCAGGAGCAGGCCCTGTGCCCTCACCTGTCCTCAACCTGCCTCTGTCCTTTTCTGTTCCCTCAGCCTCAGCCAGAGAAGTATTGTATGCTGTGGGTTCTGCTCCACTTTACAGTGAGGACGAGCTACTAGAGACCAGTCAGCAGCTACTGCCCAGCCAAGATGTGGAGGAGACATCCACCGCTTCCTCCACTAGGCGGGCAAGTAGTGATGAGGAAAGTGGCATGGGAGCTGGTGTTGCGAGTGGTCAGGCTCCTGACCCAGAGACGGTTGAGGAGGACATCAATGACGTGCAGACAGTACTCGATGATGATCATGATATAGCTGATTGTACTTGGGAGCCGGGTGACGAAGGGGCTTAATTTTTTTTTCTTTTTTTCTTTATATAATAATGTAATATTCTAATATCTGGTGTCTCCATGATAAATCTGCAGCATGTGGCTCCTGTGTGGCTTCTACACACTTTCAAAATAATCCTTCAGAGGGGCGAATAGATGCCGGATGACCGGGATGCTCCATGACCTTCCCAGGAGCTTCTCTCGGGAGCAGCGGTATATTTCTGAGACGTCCTTATAGTGCGGGGGGAATCCAAAGAACCTCTCCATTTCCATGCACCACAGGATATCCTCCTTCCCATCCATGATGACTGGGTACTCGTGATTTTTTCCGTGACAAAGAGACCAGCGGCTGGTAGTTATGGTTTGAATCTTGATGAACTTTGCGACTCTTCCGGCTCCAAGCAATCTTGAAGCTTTGTCTTCTCATTGTCTGTAGTTACTAGAGGCCTGTTCATGCCAGGCAGGTTCCCCCAGAAGTATCTGGCTCGATGAGCAGCCTATACTGCACTTGCATCAATCTTGACAGGATGTCTCCTGGTGGAGAGAAATTGTTTTTTGGAATGCTTTCTCCATCACAACCACGTTCTCGAATAACCAGAAGACTGGCCAATTATCTCCTGTCTTAGGCCCCTTTCACACGGGCGAGTTTTCCGCGCGGGTGCAATGCGTGAGGAGGACGCATTGCACCCGCACTGAATCCGGACCCATTCATTTCTATGGGGCTGTGCACATGAGCGGTGATTTTCACGCATCACTTCTGCGTTGCGTGAAAATCGCAGCATGCTCTATATTGTGCGTTTTTCACGCAACGCAGGCCCCATAGAAGTGAATAGGGCTGCAGGAAAATCACAAGCATCCGCAAGCAAGTGTGGATGCGTTGCGATTTTCCCGCATGGTTGCTTAGCAACGGGACCCGTTCTCTATTATTTCCCCTTATAACATGGTTATAAGGGGAAATAATAGCATTCTTAATAAAGAATGCATTGTTAAATGAAGAGGAAGGGGTTAAAAATAATAAAAGTTAACTTACCTTAGCCAGTTGATCGCGTAGTCGCGATCTCTCCTCTCTTTCCCTGCATCATCTAAGATCTAAAGGACCTGTGATGACGTCACATCACATGGTCCAATCACATGGTCCATCTTACCATGGTGATGGACCATGTGATTGGACCATGTGATGTGACGTCATCACAGGTCCTGTAGATCTTAGAAGATGCAGGGAAAGAGAGAAGAGATCGCGACTACGCGATCAAGTCGCTAAGGTAAGTTAACTTTTATTATTTTTAACCCCCTCCACTTCATTTAACAATGCATTCTTTATTAAGAATGCTATTATTTCCCCTTATAACCATGTTATAAGGGGAAATAATAAATTCTCCAGAAGACCCGAAACCGGACTTCAGTGATGAAGTCCGGCTTCGGGTCTGGGTACCAAACATGGCGTTTTTTCTCACGCGCGTGCAAAACGCGTTACAAACGTTTGCACCCGCGCAGGAAAAACGCGCATATTCCCGCAACGCACCCGCCTCTTATCCGGGCATCAAACATGACGCCCGTGTGAAAGAGGCCTAAGGCAACACTTTATTGAGTTATCGTGGAAAGTCAAAAAAACTGTTGTCCACTGCCCCCATAAAGGCCTTTCTGGTGTGGGTTAACCACCGATAAGTCATTACAAAGACTGCCACCAATTATCAGATCGAATTGTCCCCATTCTTCTACCTGTTAAATGAAATTTAAAATATAAAATTGAACCAAAACTAAATTAAATTTTAAGAAACTAAACTTAAAGAGGACCTTTCATCACTTCTAAAGATATTAACTAACGATGCTCACATGTAGAGCGGCGCCCAGGGATCTCCCTGCACTTACTATTATCCCTGGGCGCCGCTCCGTTCTCCCGGTATAGGCTCTGGTCTCTGTGCTCACAAAGTTATAGTAGGCGGGAACTTGGGGGACTTGGTTATAGTGGGCGGAGCCTGCCCTTCATCTCCTTCTCCCAGGCTGTTGCGCTGGCCAATCACAGCGCAGAGCTCATAGCCTGGGAGAAATAAAACTCCCAGGCTATGAGCTCTGCGCTGTGATTGGCCAGCGCAACAGCCTGGGAGAAGGAGATGAAGGGCAGGCTCCTCCCACTATAACCAAGTCCCCCAAGTTCCCGCCTACTATAACTTTGTGAGCACAGAGACCGGAGCCTATACCGGGAGAACGGAGCGGCGCCCAGGGATAATAGTAAGTGCAGGGAGATCCCTGGGCGCCGCTCTACATGTCAGCATCGTTAGTTAATATCTTTAGAAGTGATGAAAGGTCCTCTTTAAATTCGAAATAAGAAAAAAATATAGGAGCTCACCCCCCTGTTGCTATAGATGTGGTGCTCTTGTCTAGTTGACTCACCCTGTCAATGTGATAACTATATGGAATTATATTTGAGACAGGCACTGTCTTAAACTTAAATTCGCCAATATATTATCCCAATCTTCGAGGGAAATTCCTGGACAATCAATTTGCCAAGCTTTTTGTCCTGGTAAACGTGTATTATTAAACCGATTTCAGGCAGTCAAGGCTCCACCACCACAGCCCAAGGGAGCTGTCTGTCCTTCCCTTCTGCACCTCGTTTGCTCCACAGATGGAATCCATTTTTTGGGGGGTTATTGTTCTGTTCTCCACTCTGTCGGGGGCCTCTACTTGTATAAGCGTTTAATAGAACAGGTTTTGTAGACCTCTATGTGGAATCAGCTGACGACGGTGTAAAAGGACTGCCCTTCTTCTTGACGCTAACATTGACCTGTAAGGTCACTTGTTATTTGGTCAGTTTTGGACCCGTGACTGCCCAAATAAGTGAAGTGTGCAGTGATTCTAAGAGCGACGCCTGTCATCTGCATGTCATACTGACTCACAGTATAATTTCACTACCACAACAGACTCCCTATGCGTGTTACTGCAAGGCACAGTGTTCTACACCACTATAAAGGCTCTCCGCAGCCAGAAAATAGCCGTTTTTTAAGGAAATTCGCCGCAAACAAATTCGGATCGAACCAAATTTTTCCCCAAAAATTCGGCAAACCAGCGAATCGAATTTTTGAAAAATTCGCTAATCTCTAATTATAATGTATGTAGACCCCCTTATAATTTACAGTCCATGATAATGTATGTGGCATTCAAAAACCTGCTGTGAGGTCCAGTCTTTTCTAGTTACGCCACTGTTATAATGTACAGTCCATTATAATGTATGTAGACCCTCATGTAATGTAGTTCTACTTTATAACACATGTAGACCCTCTTATACAGTACTAGAGTATAACACATGTAGACCCTCTTATAAAGTACATTACTACTTTATAATACCTGTAGACCCTCCTATAATGTACAGTACTAGTGTATAACACATGTAGACCCTCTTATAATGTACAGTACTACTTTATAATACATGTTCACCCTCTTATAACGTGCAGTACTAGTGTATAACACATGTAGACCCTCTAATAATGTACAGTACTACTTTATAACACATGTAGACCCTCCTATAACATACAGTACTAGAGTATAACACATGTAGACCTCTTATAATGTACAGTACTACTTTTAACACATGTACACCCCCTTATAACGTACAGTACTATTGTATAACACATGTAGACCCTCCTATAATGTACAGTACTACTTTATAAAACATGTAGACCCGCTTGTAATATACACTACTACTTTATAATACATGTAGACCCTCTTATGATGTACAGTACTACTTGATAACACATGCAAACCCTCTTATCATATATAGTCTGAGTTTATCACACACATAGACCCTCTTATAGTGTACTGTACTAGTGTCTAATACATGTAGACCCTCTTATAATGTACAATACTAGTTTTTAACACCTGTAGACCCTCCTATAATGTACAGTACTACTTTATAACACAGGTAGACCCTCTTATAATGGATAGTACTACTTTATAACTGTCACGGTGCGGTTCACTGTGACAGTTGTGGCCATGTAGGCTGGCTGCATGCCCTCTCGCGTACTGGCTGCAGGCTGTCTCCTGTGTATGCTGGTTGCTTGGGGCTGTGTGCTGGCTGCTGTGTTTTGTGTGAACTGCTGCCTGTGAATGTTTGCTCTCTCGGGGTCTGCTTCTCTGTGCAGTTCTTGTCACTGTTGCCGTGTAGGCTGGCTGCAGGCTCTCTCGCGTACTGGCTGCAGGCTGACACCTGTGTATGCTGGTTGGTTGGGGCTGCGTGCTGGTTGTGGTGGTGTGTGAACTGTGGCCTGTGTTTGTGGTTCCTGTCTCTGGTGCCGTGCAGGCTGGCTGCATGCGCTTTGTGTACTAGCTGTGGGTGATCCTATGCATGCTGGTTCTGCGATGCGTTCTGGCTGCGACCTTGAGTGTGAAGAGGAACTGAGTTTGGATTCCCTTGTGATTGTATGTTCTGTCCTTCTTGTTAATCCTGGTTCTGATGGGGCTAAACTTAACATTCCCTGGTGTGGGCCTGGGTGTGGCTTATCAGGTGCACTCCTTTATCCAGTTTTATCTACCTGTGAGCTGTGGGGCTTGAGGTCAGTCTCTTGTGCCTTGCTGGGTGTTGCACCTTGCTGCTCACCCAGGAGGTCAGTCTATCTTCTGCCTTACTGGGTGTAGCCATTTGCTGCTCACCCAAAGGGTCAGTCTGTCCTATGCCTTACTGGATGTAGCTCCTTGCTGCTGACCAAGGGGGTTTTGCCATCTGCTCTTGTTTGTGGTGTTGCCTGGTAATGAGTTGTTGTTTATGTTATTCTCTAGCCTGATCTTCTGTACCTGTTCTGTGTCTCTGTCTGTTTCATATTTAGCCTAGCAGTGCTCTTACTGCGTCTGATAGCCTGGCAGTGCTAAACTGCTTCTGATCCCATCCTATGTCCAGCCGGGCAGTGCTTACTGCTTTTGATGCTGTCCTATGTCCAGCCGGGCAGTGCTTACTGCTTCTGATCCTGCCCTATGTCCAGCCTGGCAGTGCTTCCTGCTTCTGATCTCTTCCGTTTCTTGTCTGTCCTGCAGTGCCTTACTGCTTCTGTTCCTGTTTTTGTCTGCTTTTGTGCTTGTTCCCGTTTGTCTTGTTGTCTGTTCCATGTCCTGTGCTTGGTTGGGTTCCAGTCCTGTTGTCTGTTTCCACTGGTGCTTGCACCAGCGTGGTTCTCTGCAGTTAGGGGCCAAGTATAGCGGGACCTTCCTGGAAGTACGACCAGTGAGCCCTCAGCACAGTTCATCCCCACCTCCAGGCGCTCTGTGAAGAACGGGGCTCACTGGCTCTTCGCCCTCTAGGGTTTGCCTCTGGTTTGCTGGTGCACTTGGTTCTGTGGTAGTTCTACCACTATTGCCTAACCTGCATATAGTACTGTCATGTGCTTTTATTACATGTGTAATAAAGTGTACTCTGTTGGTCCCTGGTCTGTTTTGCCTGTGTCCTGTTTGCAAGACGTTCCGGAGGTCTGCCTTGGGCCTCCGGCACGTGACAACAACACACGTACACCCTCTTATAACGCACAGTACTAATGTATAACACATGTAGACCCTCTTATAAAGTACAGTAGTACTTCATAACACATGTAGACTCTCTAATAATGTACAGTACTACTTGATAACACTTGTTATACACTTGCTTGACTACTGTCCGCAGACGGGTGCAAATGTATGGGCTGCGCTGATGTGAAATTAGTTAAGTCCAAAGTAGCGAGACTTTGGTAAAAAAAAGAACTTCGGGCTTCGATTATACAACTTAGTAGTGCAGCTTTGGCACTTCTGCTACTGCTGTACAGTTGGGAGGGGCTCCTTTCCCCCACTGGGCCCCTGTGAATTTAAACGGGCTGAACAGATGGTATGTCCACCCCTGGTTTAGTTGTTGTTTTTTGATCAGATATTGATGAACATCCACAGATCCTCAAAACACGGACACCGGCAATGTGCTTTCCGCATTTTGCAGATCCGCACATTGCCAGAACTATATAGAAAATGCTTTTTCTTGTCCGCAATTGCAGACAAAAATAGGACATGTTCTATATTTTTGCGGAACGGAAGTGCAGACTCGAAGCGCGGATCCGTAATTCGGATCCGAGCGGGACAAAGTCTGTCCCCATAGAAATGAATGGGTCCGCAATCCGCTCCGCAAACAGAATTGCGGACGTGTGAATGGGGCATAAGGGTCCCTTATCACCGCCAGTTAGTTAGCTACTTGTTAGGTAGCTAGCGCCCAGCCCACCGCACCGCAGTCACTGATTTTGGCAGAGATTTTTTCATCCACATTGATTGATGCGAATGAATAAATCTGTGCCGCTTCATTTTTTTTTTTTTCAGCGCAGCGGCTGAACGGAAAAATCTCATTACCCGTATGGTCAATATACGGAGAATCGCAGAAACTCCTAATGCTGGCCATACGTGTAATGACTGCGGAGACCCTCAAATCCCAGGGCAGTACAAACACCTCACATGTGACCCCATTTTAGAAAGAAGACACCCTAAGGTATTCCGTGAGGGGTATGGCGAGTTCATGTAAAATTTTATTTTTGTCACAAGTTAGTGGAATATGAGACTTTGTAAAAATAAAAATAAAAATCAATTTCCTCTAACTTGTGCCAAAAATTTTTTTTCTGTGAACTCGCCATGCCCTCACGGAATACCTTGGGGTGTCTTCTATCCACAATGGGGTCACTTGTGAGGTATTTATACTGCCCTGGCATTTTAGGGGTCCTAAAGCGTGAGAATCCAAATGCGTAAAAATGCCCTGTGAAATCCTAAAGGTACTCATTGGTTTAGGGCCCTTTGGCATCTTGGCTGCAAAAGTGGCACACATGTGGTATCGCCGTATCAGGAGAAGTAGGGCAATGTGTTTGGGGTGTATTTTATATATACCCATACTTGTGTGAGAAATATCTCTGTAAATGACAACTTTTAAATTTTTTATTCAAAGTTGTCAATTTACAGAGATATTTCTCTCACACAGTATGGGTATATGTAAAAATACACCCCAAAACACATTGCCCTACTTCTCCTGAGTACGGCGATACCACATGTGTGACACTTTTTGCAGCCAAGATGCGCAAAGGGCCCAAATTCCAATGAGTAACTTTAGGAGGGCATTTTACGCATTTTCTTCTCACGCTTTAGGGCCCCTAAAATGCCAGGACAGTATAAATACCCCACATGTGACCCCATTTTGGAAAGAAGACACCCCAAGGTATTCGCTGAGGGGCATAGTGAGTCCATGAAAAATTAAACTTTTTGTCAAAAGTTAGCGGAAAGGGAGACTTTGTGAGAAAAACTATAAAAAAATCAATTTCCACTAACTTGTGCCAAAAATTTTTTCTATCAACTCGCCATGCCCCTCATGGAATACCTTGGGCTGTCTTCTTTCCAAAATGGGGTCACATGTGGGTATTTATACTGCCCTGGCATTTTAGGGGCCCTAAAGTGCGAGAAGAAAATGCGTAAAAATGCCCTCCTAAAGGTACTCATTGGAATTTGGGCCCTTTGTGCATCTTGGCTGCAAAAAGTGTCACTTATGTGGTATCGCCGTACTCAGGACAAGTAGGGCAATGTGTTTTGGGGTGTATTTTTACATATACCATGCTGGGTGAGAAATATCTCTGTAAATTGACAACTTTGAATAAAAAATTTAAAAAGTTGTCATTTACAGAGATATTTCTCTCACCCAGCATGGGAATATATAAAAATACACCCTAAAACACATTGCCCTACTTCTCCTGAGTACGGCGATACCACATGTGTGACACTTTTTGCAGCCAAGATGCGCAAAGGGCCCTAATTCCAATGAGTACCTTTAGGATTTCACAGGGCATTGTTACGCATTTGGATTCTCACGCTTTAGGTTCCCTAGAATGCCAGGGCAGTATAAATACCCCACAAGTGACCCCATTGTGGAAAGAAGACACCCCAAGGTATTCTGTGAGGGGCATGGCGAGTTCACAGAAATTTTTTTTTGGCACAAGTTAGCGGAAATTGATATATATTTTTTTTATTTTGTTTTTTACAAAGTCTCATATTCCACTAACTTGTGACAAAAATAACATTTTACATGAACTCACCATACCCCTCACGGAATACCTTGGGGTGTCTTCTTTCTAAAATGGGGTCACATGTGGGGTATTTATACTGCCCTGGCATTTTAGGGCCCCTAAAGCGTGAGAAGAAGTCTGGAATCCAAATGCGTAAAAATGCCCTGTGAAATACTAAAGGTACTCATTGGTTTTAGGGCCTTTGCACTCCAGGCTGCAAAAGTTCACACATGTGGTATCCCGTACTCAGGAGAGTAGCGCAATGTGTTTGGGGTGTATTTTATATATACACATGCTGGTGTGAGAAATATCTCTGTAAATGACAACTTTTTAATTTTTTTATACAAAGTTGTCAGTTTACAGAGATATTTCTCTCACCCAACATGGGTATATGTAAAAATACACCCCAAAACACATTGCCCTACTTCTCCTGAGTACGGCGATACCACATGAGTGACACTTTTTTGCAGCCTGGGTGCACAAAGGGGCCCAAATTCCAACGAGTACCTTTAGGTTTTACATGGCTGCTCACAATTTAGCCCCGCCCAAAATGCCAGAACAGTAAACACACCCCACAAATGACCCCATTTCGGAAAGTAGACACCCTAAGGTATTCACAGAGGGGCATAGTGAGCCCGTCTGAGATTTTTTTTTTTTTTGCCAGAAGTTAGCAGAAATGGAAACTTTATTATATATTTTTTTTTTCCTCAGAAAGTGTCATTTTCCGCTAACTTGTGAAAAAAAATGAAATCATACATGAACTCACCATGCCCCTCCGTGAATACTTTGGGGTGTCTTCTATCTAAAATGGTGTGATTTGGGGGGTATTTATACTTTCCTGGCATTCTAGCACCTGAAGAAACATGACAGGCGCTCAGAAAGTCAGAGCTGCTTCAAAATGCCGAAATTCACTTTTTGCACCATGGTTTGTAAACGCTATAACTTTTACCCAAACCAATAAATATACACTTATTGGATTTTTTTATCAAAGACATGTAGAACAATAAATTTAGAGAAAATTTTACATACAAATGTAGTTTTTTTGAAAAATTTTACAACAGAAAGTGAAAATGTCATTTTTTGCAAAAATGTCAGTTAAATTTTTATTAATAGCAAAAAGTAAAAATGTCAGCAACAATGAAATACCACCAAATGAAAGCTCTATTAGTGAGAAGAAAAGGAGGTAAAATTCATTTGGGTGGTAAGTTGTATGACGGAGCAATAAACGGTGAAAGTAGTGTAGTGCAGAATTGTAAAAAGTGGCCTGGTCATTAAGGGTGTTTAAGCTAGGGGGGCTGAAGTGGTTAACTAGGTCATCAGTATTAAAGTCTCGGAAAACCCCTTTGAGTTTTAACAGTAGGTTTGCAAGGCTTTCTTGGGGTCATCACTACCTGTTGCATGTGAATATAGCCCTTTAAAAAAGAAAACATCCGGTGACCTCTGCAATATAAAATAAATCACTGGTTGTAACATTCATTATAACCATAATAACCCAGAAAGTTTTAGAGGCATTGTATTGAACAATCTACACATCTGCTTCATGACTCTCAAAATGGTTATTTTTAATAATCTGACAGCTAGAAATTTAAAGCCTGGAGATAAAATGTGCTATTTGTGGTGGTTGTGATCCTACACAATACAATATCGCATTGGTAGCTGACAGATACAACGCTTCCTGTTTCCTCGGTTCTTGACAAGGTCCATTTCCTTTTGAAAATGGACCAGCTCCCATTAATGAAAGGCAAATTTAGAAATTCTCATGGTACAACTATATTCTTAAATCCCTGATTGTTCTATTGTGTTTAGCTGATTTCCTGCTTCACATTAGAACAAACTACTAGTCATAGACGTGACTGGTTTATTTATGAAATTGTTACCTGTGAAGATACAAATCTGTACACAGGCCATGAAAAAGAATGAGACCTGATTCTAAAAATAAAAAATCATATAACTACCTAGCTCCAGGTATACCTTTTTGATTGTCAGATCATGGAGGATCCAGCAGTGGTGTATGAGGCCTCCTAACCCTCCCTTGATGACAGATGCTGGATTTCAACTGCTCGATCCATATGTTCTCGGGAAGAAAAGTCTGGCAGCGGCTTCCTCCCCCTTTCCTACTGAGAACCATTGATGTGGGCATGTATGTCTATGAGCGGATCGGGAGTAATAGCTGCAGGCT
Source organism: Bufotes viridis (assembly GCA_033119425.1). Taxonomy (NCBI): domain Eukaryota; kingdom Metazoa; phylum Chordata; class Amphibia; order Anura; family Bufonidae; genus Bufotes; species Bufotes viridis. The sequence goes on from CM065599.1 coordinate 37,565,236, forward strand.
TTACTCCACCAAGTAGGCAAATTTTTATAAAGGGGCCCAAACATCTTCAATAGCTGTCATCTGAATCTCTCGCGACTCCCGATACAAGCTCAATGTGTATGTGTTTTCAGGGGGTGGAGAGGAGAAAGCTGTTGCTAGACACCTCTGGTAATGACTTGACAACTTCTGGAGAACAAAAGGATTGACTCCCGGAGAATAAAAGTGAAAAAATTAAACTCTCCCGATAGTTCTCTGCCCTGACATTATCTATTGGGAGAAAATTGGGAGCTCCTCGTACATATTAGATGGTCGCCCAGCATGATTTCTGTGTTTATGAGGTGGACTATTGTCTTTAAACCAAGAAGAATCAATCATGTTGAACTTGTGTGTTTTTGTCTTGATATTTCTTACAGACTTAGTCCAACAATAGTGATAACATACAAGAATTTGCCATAATAGACATCTCCATTATTTGTCTAAAAGATCTTTCTTTTTATTCTTGGTGTTTACTATAGGGTTTGGAGATGGGGTGTAGCATTGCAGAGATAAATACAAATCTTAATTGTGCTGGACTCCACGGTTTGGATGGAAGTGACTTCTCATTACTTTCTTTGTGGCTAACTAACAGCCCTAATTACTCAGTTACATCGGCCAAAGCCACTGTTCATTTGAACTTCTAAGTCTCAAAAGCCGTCGTTATAGACATTGCCATTCACTAAAATCACTCATTTTCTGCCTGGCACAAAATCTTCTACTTTAGTATGTTAAGAAAGGTCAGTCATATGTGCACCATTCTATAGTTAGTTGTCTGCCTGCAGCTGCCATTAGGGAGAGCCTAAAAGCTTATCGAAAAGACTTTGATATCTTTAAACGTACAATTTGTAAATGTCCTGGCCTTTAATTGATCTTCAAAGGGGTTGTCCAGGATTTATTTTATTTTATTTGCTATATGCAGACAATGTAATAACGTCAGACAACCCCTTCAATATAGAGAGGAGTTTTTGATTGGGCAGCCTTCCTTTAAAGTTTTAGAGAGTTTCTGTGCTTCGAGGCAAAAGCTCTGTGCATTTGTTTCCAGATTCTTGTATCATACTCTTGTGTATTGTGTCAGTGTATCCTGGGACCTGTGGTTTTACTGTCTTTCGTTGCTGCTACCATAGTAATGTTGTGGATTCGGTTTCCTGTTTGGTTTTCTTTTGTCTTGGCTGTCTAGCTGGGTTACATTGCAGAGGAGGGTCAATTCAGCAGTCATTTCTGCTCTCAATCACCACACACTCCACACTCGCCATCCTCCACCTGCTCCACTTCCATATTTCTATCTCCTTCATCTGTTGCCAACCTGTTTTGGGGCTTTCTCCTGCCTTATGTTGATTCAGGGTGTCCCTGATGTTAATGAATAGTGAGTTGCAAAGCAGGGTCCCGTGCAACGTTTGAGGAGGCAATCATGAGGCAGTTTTGCAGTGGAACAGTTCTTTACTTCAAGTTCGAGCACAACCATTGCAGTTCTCAGCATGCATGGACTGGCAGATGCTACACAAGTGCAACTCCCACAGATATAACAGATTGAACGCTGAAATTTCAGTCAACAGGCAAGCTTTTCTCTTTGAAGCAATTTGCCTTACACTGCACTTTTCTATCTGACTTTAGTATAAGCATCCAAGAATAAGGGTGCAACAATGCTCTTTCTGCAATGCAACCACGGAATGGACGCCAACGTCAGACTGCACTCTGCAACTACCTTGTTTTTACAGTTTGCCATACTAACGTTTTATGCTTCCAAAATAACCAATGCGAGATGTGGATATTTTCTTATGCTCCTCAAGTGTGCCCAGGCACTGTAAGACTTTGACCTTGACGCAGGTCTATGGAGACTCAGTGTCCCTCTTTTAGACAGTATTCCTCTATAGGACTTCTTCTTGAACCACCACCCCTTCTTTTACATCTGGTGTGCTGCTAACACACTAGACCAGTGATGGGCAAAGTGTGGCTCTCCAGCTGTTGCAGAACTACAACTCCCAGCATGCAAAGACTGTCTACAGCTATCAGCCTACTGCAGGGCATGGTGGGAGTTGTAGTTTTGCAACAGCTGGAGAGCCGCACTTTGCCCATCACTGCACTAGACTGTTCTGATCTGTCTCTAGATTGTTCTCACTCCTTCTCATTTAGTTGCTGGTGGCCATGGCCTGTTATCTCAAATCTACTTAATACTCAGACCGTATACAGTGAGACAATAACTTACAGGCCTGCTCTCTAGCAGCATAACATTAAGAAACGCATAACAAAATGCCATTTTGCAGTGGAGCACTAACATAGTAGTGGGACACTGCACAGACTGAACTTCCTTCATATTTCTGCTTCCTTTCAAATACACTTCTGTCTTTGGCTGGAAAACCTGAAGGAAAGTCGGCCTTAAAACCACCTCCAAAAAAGCATGTTTGGCCTTTCCCCATTCATTACCCATGTCCATCAAGTTCAACCAGGGAGGCAAGAGGCTAAAGGCATACTTACCAGCATTTGTGTTGATAGATTTGGGGTATTCAATCCCTTCATAGTACACACCCAACCACTCGATGGAACATCCACCTATTGGTGGGATTTACATAAGCACCACCCATTTTCAGGTCATGAAAAGACAGTTTTGCCAGAATTGTGTCTGAAAATTTAGACCAATCCTGGCAAAGGGAAGGTGTAAATCTTAGAACTTTGGTAATCCAGAGGAAGGAATGTGCCAGTAGGTCAGTTTTATGTGTATGTATACTACGTTTGCAAAATGTACATTTTTGTACTACTTAGCTCTGTGCCCTGATAACAGCCTTATAGCTGCTGTGTTTTACCTTGCACTGTGACCAGGAGTTTTGACTTTAACTTAAAGGGGTAATGTCACGAAAAAAAAACCCAAAAAAAAAACAACGAAATTTTTAAACCAGCACCTGGATCTGAATACTTTTGTAATTGTATGTAATTAAACAATGTTGTATAGTCACTGAGCTATTCAATAAAATGTATCTGTATAGTGCCCCCTGCTGTTTGTTCTTTCTTTTATTTCTTGTCCATCACACTGAGGTGGTCACACACGCTCAGTTTAAATCTTCAACTGTCACCAGCCATATCTTCTTTTAGAAGCTTTGGTAGGTAAAGAGCAACATCAGAAAGGACATGCCCTCTGAGCTGCCAGCCTGAAATAAATCTAGCAGAACAATTGGAGCAATGAATGGGAAGATCTCTGGATCCATGTGAGGTACAGGGCTGGATCTAGCTTTATTAGTAAGAGGTTGTCATGTACTATATGATGTCTGATTTGATTTTTCTACATTAATCATGGGATAACCCCTTTAAGAAAAGCTCCTTTTTGCAACTTACTTTACAGTCACATGCACACAAAATAATACTAAAATCAGGTTACTTATTTCCCTAGTTTACTTCACATCCCCTACTGTCCTGATCTTTGTCCTGGATAGAATACTGCAGTGTCACTAGAGCAAGTGGCATTTATCATGTAGAGAAAGTTAATACAAGGCACTTACTAATGTATTTTTGTTATCCATATTGCTTCCTTTGCTGGCTGGATTCATCTTTTCATCACATTATATACTGCTCGTTTCCATGGTTACGACCACCCTGCAATCCATCAACGGTGGCCGTGCTTGCACGATATAGGAAAAAGCATCAGCCTCTTTGGTGGTCAAGACCACGAAAGCACACGTAGGCTGGTGCAAGCACGACCACCCCTGATGGATTGCAGGGTGGTCATAAAAATGGAATCGAGCTGTATATAATGCGATGGAACAATGAATCCGGACAGCAAAAGAGGCAATATGGACAATCACAATACATTAGTAAGCGCCTTATATTACCTTTATCCACATGATAAATGCTATTTGCTATTTCCACATGATAAATGCTAAGTGACAAAACCCCAGTCATATTCACACAGTCAAGATTTTAGGCTGAACCCTTGCAGAATTCACTGACATTACACCGGCAGTGCAAAAAAATTGGGTATTTGACACCTCATTTACATGCTCCTGAAAAAAATGAGCGCAGAATAATTAAAGTGTGTGTATTTTAAAATCCAAAGTATATTCATATCCATATATACATGAATAAAAAGCCACGGATTGTGGGTCATGTCCTAATGTTCTACTCCAGTTTTTTGGTGTAGAAAAGTTGCAAATTTTGTTGCAACTGACGGTTTTTAACATATTTTGTAAATTATTTGCACTTCTCCAACACTTCTCGCCCTATTTTCAAAAAGTGGGCCAGGTGTGAGCAGGAGATGCTGGGCCAGAAAACCAGTGGTCCTCCGGCCAGAGTAGATTCCTGTTCTCCTGCACGGACAACAGAAGATGCGATAATGTTACTAAGAGGCCTGCAGCAAATTGGTCGTATCTACTGCCAGCAGTTTTTCTACTAACACTGGTGTGTGAAACGCTGGTCTTTAGTAAATGACCCCCATTAGCTACTTTCAATTATAATGGGGCTAATCCAGATTTCTGCTGTGAATTTTGAAAAAATCCACAGTAAATTTATTTGCCTTTGGAAATGCGACCCAAGTGAACATAGCCTAAGGATCAGCCTTCCTCTAACAAACCCAGTGATTGGTTCAGCCTATAAACCTCACATGACATCATGTAGTGAAGCCATCAGGTTTTATAATGAAACAGCTTGGCTCCTATTGAGAAAAGAAAGTGCAGCTTCAACTAAGTAAATGTAATTAAACTATTTGTCGTTTTAATGGAAAATGAGGTGCACTGCGAATCCAAATAAAGCCGTAATTTTTTTTTTCACTTACCGTATTTAACATTGTATGAAGTGTGACATTTCAATGCAAATCACTCCACAACATTTAACTCGTGATTTCAACCATTCATGTCCACACACCCCATAGCGTTATTTCATATTTGTATGTACTGTAAAACAGGTAAAGTGGTTATCCAATTCTAAAAATGCCCCCCAGGGCCCCCCGGGCCCCTCCTATAGATCATACTTACCCCGGCACCCGCGTCACTCCGGATTCCTGCACGGCTGCCGCTGCATCTCCCCATCTTGTGGATCAAAACAGCTGGCGACGGGGTGGGTGCAGCCAACAGCAGACCACAACGGTGACCAGCCTCCCTAGATTCACGGGTGACGTGCAGGCGGTTGTCAGGGATCCAGAGTGACGCGGGGAGTGGGGTAAGTATGATCTATAGGAGGGGCCGGGGATTGTGGGGGGCACTTTTAGAATTGGATAACCCCTTTAAGGATGATTAAGAAAGTTTAACCTGAAATCTCATTCTTGGTGGGATTAGTTACAGTAAACATCTCTTTTAGAGATGAGAGAATCGATTCACCATTTTACTGTGAAAATTAACAAGAAAAACGAGAGAAAGGAGGAAGATGTAGGATTACATGACCCTGGTAGGGGTTGTCCTGATTGGTTTAGAGGCTGACAGACAGGATTCTGGCAGGTCCTTTGGCTGAGAATGCCATAGAACTTCATTCTTTGTCCAGCTTGTGACCTGAGAGCATGTGTCTTGTCTGTGTCTGACAAAAACCTAATAAAGACACATGCTACTAATCTAGGTGTTGTGGCAATGTGAACACTGATGTGTGCAGTGAAGCCCCAGGGAAACCGTCAGACAGGGCTGTTTGCACCGAGAGCGTGTCACCAAGGTGCCTGGCCTTGGTGGAGTGAAAGCCCAAGTATTAGTATTAGTATAGCTGGCTCAGCCAGTTCCAGGGCAGGCTTTTACTGGGAACAGGTAATGTGCTGGGTGGGTGCCTGTTCCCCATGCTCCAGTCCGGGATTTTGGACAATGCCCATGTCCAGGGATTCTATTTAATCCTCTTGTTGGACATGGGTGAGGTTCTCTGACTCTGGAGAGTGTGCAGACAGAGGCCTGGTGAGGCTCTGTCAGAGTGGTCTCAGCAAGGCAAGGCTGAGGGGCCAAGAGGCTATGCAATAGCCTAGACTTTGGGGGACTCGGTGAGGCCCGGGAACAAACGTTGAAAGGTCAGAGTCGGGAGGTCTGCTAGACCACAACCCCTGTCTAAAGTTACTGCACTCGTTACAGCCTGAGGGCTGGAGTATTGTATGGCTGGGGTAAGCCGCACCTGGTTCCATGTGTGAACGCTATCGTATAGCCGAGTTAGGGATATGATGTATATTATGTATTAGGTAGTGCCTAGCCGGGCAGGTGTTTATTTATGTTGTTTTGTTTGAGAAGACTGCCAAATAAATACACTGTTTGGACAAGAAATCCGTTGTCCGGAAGGAAGTTTGTGTGAATGATCCCCGAGACCAGAGCTAACCCCCCACATTGTGGAGAGTGTATAGGGAGAGTGTAAAGGGGCATAATTAGGTAGATTTAAGGCCCCTTTACACAAGTACATAACTGATTTGATCGAGTGATGAATGAGTCGTTATTCAAGTCGTTATACACAGAGTATAGTGTAAAAATTTGTGAGTGCAATTGTGTAATAGATTGTCAGACAAGTAGCTGTATTCCCCACCCACCCTTTCCTTCACAGTTAAGACCCGAACACCTGAGACATTTTCAATGTTCAAGCTACTTACCCAAAGAAAAGACTCTGATGCACTAGAGTCTCTTAGAGTCTGTTTCTGTAGCGTTTAAGTAGTGCACCTAAAGAAAGAATCTAACGAATTAGAGCTATTTGTGCTAAAGTTCTGCAATGTTAAAAGGAAAGTACCAAAGAACAACTCAAATATACCTGAGCTCTTTGAAAAAAAGGTTATGCAACATTAAAGTTTTGAACCCATTGCTTGAGACTCAAACCTATCTGAGCCACAATGTGAAAGTTCTAGAAAGTTTAGACGTTATGCCAGGGAATGAACTTTAAAGCAGTTAAGCCCCCTGAACATTTTGGTTGCTTTGTGTAAGGACTGGACATTAATGTAATTAAGCCCCTGCATAGCCAGTGAGAAATTTTGTTTGATATCTTATGTGCAGATTCCATCTGTTTAGCTCCCATCTTCTTTAATCAGAAAAATAATTATGCTTATTATTTCTTGTAGTTTGCATATGCCTTAACCTTTCTTTTGCAGAGAAAGTCAAGAGAAAGGAGCCAGCTCAGTTCTGTATCTATGAAGTCACTTGGTGGGGTAGTAGAAACCACCCATAAATGATGGATATTACAAATGTTGTTAACCCTTACATGTTTCACAAGAATTAAAGGAAAATGAAGGTAAAAACCTCAATATTTATTACCTGATTCTGCAGTTTACAGAAACACTCCATATGTGGTCATAAACTGCTTTATGGGCACACAGCAGGGCTCAGAAGGAAAGGAGAGCCATATGGTTTTTAGAGAGTAGATTTTGCCAAAATGGTTTTTGGGCGTCCTAGTACATTTAAAGGCACACTAAGGTACTCCAACAGTAGAATCCCCCCAAAAAGTGACCCTATTTTGGCAACTAAACCCCGCAAGGAATTTATTGAGAAGTGTACTAACCACTTTGATTACACAGGCTTTTAATAGAATTTAGAAACATTTGGCTGTGAAAATTTCTACCAATAAAATGTTGCATAAGCACTCCATTTTTTATTTTCAAAAGGGGTAACAGGAGAAAAAGCACCACAAGTTTTGTTAAGCATTTTCTCCTGAACATGACAACACCCCGTATGTAGTAGTAAATTGCTGTTTGGACACACGGCATGGATCAGAAGAGAAGGAGCGCCATATGGTTTTTGGAGGGCAGATTTTGGTGGGGTGGATGGCAGGCACTATGTTGCTATTGATCAGCCTCTGGAGACCAGTACAGCCATTTTCTGACAACCATACATTTTAATTTTCCTCTTAACTAAGCTTTATCATTGGTTCTATTTAGTGGTACATATGACTTTTTGATTTTTAATTATCTTTTTCGGAAGCAGAATAAAGAAAAAGCAGCAACTCTGTCATCTGCTTTTTGGGTTTTGGTATTGCAGCGAAAGCTGTTAAGGAAAAATGATACGTTATCTTTATTCTGCTGGTCAGTACGATTGCAGAGACACCAATATTTATATAGTTTTTTTTTTTAACGTTTTACCACTTTTAAAATCATCTTGTTTTGGGGGCCCATTTTTTGCGGGACGAGTTGATGTTTTCATTGGTACCATTTTGGGGTACATAGTACTTTTTGATCACTCGTTATTACACTTTTTATAAGGCAATATGACAAAAAATGTGTCACGGCGGGAAGCGGGAAAACTCCCCGCCGCGCAATATCTGCGGCCGCTGGGCCAAAAAGGACTAAAAGCAGGGACCTTGGAACTACTAAACTAGCACGTCCCTAAGGCTGACCCTGGTCTCCTCACCGTATGGGCCGACCCCGAAGGTGGGAGGGCCCATACGTCCGGAACCTATAGCCCTGGACGTCCCTGCTTCACCCTGGATCTAACAGGGCAGAGACCACCTGCTCACCCAAGGACACGGATGAGCAGGAGTCTCCAGAGGCCCCTCTGCAGCCGGGACCCTGACAGTGTGCCCCTGAGTTCCGCAGGAGAGCATATAAACAAACACTCTTACCTGCCGCACCGCAGAAGAAACAGCGGATCCCGGAACTCCCGACCTCCCATGCGGATCACTGACGCATGCGGATGGATCCCAAGGTGGCAGCGCACCATCAGGTTGGTACCACACCCCTCCGGGCGGGCAAGCCCCTTCCGGAGCGTCACACCGTGTAAACAGACACCACACATACCCACACCGTACTACAACAACCAGGTGGGGAAGGGATACACAGACACTCACCAGGGAAGGAACAACATAGCAAACAATATAACAAATAAGGGTGGCTCACGCAGACATCCAAGTGGGGAACAGACAACAAGCTCCAGCCATGCTCACACCATGACTGGACAAACCAAACTGACCTTCAGGCTCCACACACTGACACTTAAGGAGGCCTGAAGACACACCCACCATACCAAGCAGCCACACCTTAACCCCGTGCATACCAAACGGGGGAAGTGCACAAATATACACACACGTTGCCAAAGGCAACTACATGCGTTGACAGCGAGCCGCCTAGCACCAAACTCAGGCTGCTCCACTGCCAACAACACAACGAAACAAACACCTAGCCCCGTGCACGCCACACAAACACAGAACAAGGGAATCGTGCACAGGATAGGGGGAAAGACACACATGCACAACAAGATGTTGCTAGCAGCAACCAGCATGTGTGTCGAAGTGTCACCACACCAAAGACAAAGCAGCCGTGGCCCTGCGCCAATATAACACATACACACAGGAGATAACATACATCAGTGTATGCGAGGCCACAGGAACCAGCCACGACCGCCAGGCGGGTGACCCGTTGCCAATGGCAACCGCACATAGGGCAACGGGGTAGCAGCCCTCCGTGCAGATGACACGTTGCCGCTGACAACCACACGCACGACCTAAACCTGGGTCGTGACACTCCCACCCCTCAAAGCCCCCCCCCCAACAAAAAAGGACAGTTGGAAGGGCACGCAACAAAGGGAGGGGGGGAGGGGCAATGCAAAAAGACCCCCAGTGTCTTCCTCCAAACTGCCGCCAACACACCTGGACCGGAAACAGGTCCCAGGCTGCCGGCACCAAGACAGACGAAAAAAGACCACCGGAGACACTGCCCAGAAGATGCCCGTCAATACCCCCAGACTCCCGCCGAACTACCTGGACCACTACTTAGGTCCACAGGCAGTCACAACACAGGACGTCCGAGGATACCGTGGACACCTCGTCCAGCTCAGGGAAAAAGCTCCTACTCCAGGTCGTTGCCCTCAACAACAGTCCCAAGTCCGAACCCAGCCAGACACCGCGGGAAACGAAGAGAGCCAACGACCAGAGTCAGGAACCCTGAAACGGACAAGGAGGGGGGGGGGGGGAACACCACTACGGACATGGTTAGGAAGGTGACAGGGTAAAAGCCACCAACCATGCCGTACACGGTGAAAATCCCCGTAACGCTCTCCCTCCGGAGAACGCGCACGCGTGCCAGAAAAGAGCCGGCGTTGCATGCTGCACCCTCTTTCGAAGGCAAAAAGGGCTGCGGAGCCTTATTTGTTATAAATGTCACGGCGGGAAGCGGGAAAACTCCCCGCCGCGCAATATCCGCGGCCGCTGGGCCAAAAAGGACTAAAAGCAGGGACCTTGGAACTGCTAAACTAGCACGTCCCTAAGGCTGGCCCTGGTCTCCTAACCGTATGGGCCGACCCCGAAGGTGGGAGGGCCCATACGTCCGGAACCTATAGCCCTGGACGTCCCTGCTTCACCCTGGATCTAACAGGGCAGAGACCACCTGCTCACCCAAGGACACGGATGAGCAGGAGTCTCCAGAGGCCCCTCTGCAGCCGGGACCCTGACAGTGTGCCCCTGAGTTCCGCAGGAGAGCATACAAACAAACACTCTTACCTGCCACACCGTAGAAGAAACAGCGGATCCCGGAACTCCCGACCTCCCATGCGGATCACTGACGCATGCGGATGGATCCCTAGGTGGCAGCGCACCATCAGGTTGGTACCACACCCCTCCGGGCGGGAAAGCCCCTTCCGGAGCGTCACACCGTGTAAACAGACACCACACATACCCACACCGTACTACAACAACCAGGTGGGGAAGGGATACACAGATACTCACCAGGGAAGGAACAACATAGCAAACAATATAACAAATAAGGGTGGCTCACGCAGACATCCAAGTGGGGAACAGACAACAAGCTCCAGCCATGCTCACACCATGAGTGGACAAACCAAACTGACCTTCAGGCTCCACACACTGACACTTAAGGAGGCCTGAGGACACACCCACTATACCAAGCAGCCACACCTTAACCCCGTGCATACCAAACGGGGGAAGTGCACAAATATACACACACGTTGCCAAAGGCAACCACATGTGTTGACAGCGAGCCGCCTAGCACCAAACTCAGGCTGCTCCACTGCCAACAACACAACGAAACAAACACCTAGCCCCGTGCACGCCACACAAACACAGAACAAGGGAATCGTGCACAGGATAGGGGGAAAGACACACATGCACAACAAGATGTTGCTAGCAGCAACCAGCATGTGTGTCTAAGTGTCACCACACCAAAGACAAAGCAGCCGTAGCCCTGCGCCAATATAACACATACACACAGGAGATGACATACATCAGTGTATGCGAGGCCACAGGAACCAGCCACGACCGCCAGGCGGGTAACCCGTTGCCAACGGCAACCGCACATAGGGCAACAGGGTAGCAGCCCTCCGTGCAGATGACACGTTGCCGCTGACAACCACACGCACGCATTTTTGTTTGCAATATTACACAGTAAAAGCATTTTTGAAAAGAAAATGCTGCTTATACTGCCGTTGTCTGCCATTTTGTGTAGGGGCTCATTGTTTGCCAGAGAAGGTGACGTTTTCAGTGGTAGCATTGCTACTAGACTTTTTGTAAGGCAAAGAAACCAAAAATGGACTCTTCTGGCTATTTTATTTTTGATGCCATTCCTCTGACAGGGTAGGTCATGTCATATTTTTATAGGGCTGGTAATTACAGAAACGGCGATACCTAATACGGTATGTCTATTTGTTTTTTTTTTTTATTGTATGTGGCTTGACATTTTTTTTACTTGAAACTTTTATTTTTTTATTAAAAAAACAAACAAACACTTTTTTAACTTGTTTTTTACTTTTTATTTTTGCCCCTCTGTGGAACATTAAATTCTGGGGGTCTAATACCCTCTGCAATGCATTACAATACATAGTATATTGTAATGCATTGACTGTCAGTGTATTGCCAGTGTAATACAGTGACAGCCTGCCTATGACACCCAGCCATGGGGATGGGTCTCACAGGCTTCCGTAGGAGGCAAGCCACTGTGCTTATCCCTGCCAGCCGCCGATGTTCCCCACACCCCCATCCATGTGCTGTGACCTAATGCCCGCTCCCAGTCTTCTCAGTGCCAGCCCAGCAGCCAGATTCTTCAGACCGCAGGCTGGGTCTGTGGGGGCGGCAAGAAGTGGCACAGCAAGCAAGGAGAAAGAGGACCTGCTTCCAGCTCCAGCAGCAGCCAAAGCTCCAGCCTCCATCCATAGTTCATTTTATTGAATGTTAATGATGGGCACTGGGCAGCAGGGCAGGGCAGTGGGCACTCAATCAGAGCAGCAGTGGCAGAGAGATTCCCAGAAGCCAGCAGCAGCCATGGTGTACAAGGTTCGGGTTATCTAAGAATTCCGTTATTGATTCCGTTACCAGCAGAATCCATAACTGAATTCTTAGATAACCCGAACCTTGAACGCTGAACCTGTAAACAGAAGTTTGCTCAACACTAGTGGCAATGCAAAATGGCCACAAAACTCACTGTTTATGTCATTGCCTCCAAATAATAATGACACTGCTGCACTTGTATGTGATGCTGCAGAATAAAACAAAAACCTTTATGCGAAGTATTATATACCCCTGTTTATTCATCCTCCCAATAGTTACACTTAATTAGCATGATTATCCACCACCCTACCACCGTATGACTCATTGGCGATATTGCCAATTTGCCATTTTTTCATCTTCTCATCTGCCTAAGGCCTCATGCACATTGCCTTTGCCCGGCCGTGGCCGTATTGCGGCCCACAAACAGTGGATCAGCAATATGCAGGGACTGGCTCTATACTCCCATCACAGATGCGGACACATTCACTTGCCGTCTGCATAAGGCCTAAAAAACATGAATAAAAATGTGATGCACACCAAATTGACACGAAATTGGTATCAATAAAAGTTACAGTTGACCCCACAAAAATGAGCCCTCACACCTAACTATAAAAAGTTATGGGGGCCAGAATATAGTGATAAAAAGAAGAAAATCATTTTTTCCAAAGCTTTTATTTTTATTCCAGTATTAAAAAAAAAAAAAAAAATACAAGCTTGGTGTCGCTATATTCGGACTGACCTGGAGTATAATGGTAACAGGTCAGTTTTACAGCATTGGGAATGCTGTACAAACAAACCCCATACAACTATGACGCTATTGCATTTCTTTTTTCCATTTTCTTCCCATTTGTAATATTTTTCCAGTTTTCCCCTACATTTTATGCCATATTAAATGGCGCAGTTAGAAAGTGCAACCTGTCCTGCAACAAACAAGCCCTTATACAGCTATGTGAACCGGGCAATGCGCTCTACTGGGGGCAATAAGCACTATAGGGGAACATATAACTAATGGAGGCGCTATAGGGGATAGTGTAGCTACTGGGGTTGCTATAGGGAGTATCATAACTGCTGACAGTACTGGTACTTTAGGGGGTGGATAATGAGAAACCGAGGAAAGTAAGAGGTCTGTTTGGTAAACTCTGCAGAGACGAGACATGGCTAAGATAATATGGTGTTCTGCTTCCAGTGAAGAAAATGAGGAAAGAGGTCTGCTTCCATTGAAGAAAATGAGGAAAGAGAACATTTACATCAGAGACGTCAATGGATGTAAATAGGTAGGTGGCGCTGTGTTCTCCTGTATGTTTGACCATGTGGAATTTAATGTCCATCTAAATATATCTTTATCATTATGGCTGGGGGGCAAGGGTATACTGTGCAGTATACAGTTTTTTCTCGTGGGGCCAAAGCTTGAGGAACAGCCCCGGGCCTTTGGGCCACTTAATCCGCCCCTGGTGACACCACTGTGGTTATCCGCCATCTCGTAGCTGTAAATGATAACTTCCCTGACAGGGGCTTAGCTCATACCTGGAAATAAAATAAAAAGTGCTAGAATAACTTCCGAAACTTCTATAAGAAATGTAACAAACTGGGAATCAGGCCTCAAAGGAGGCTTTTCAAATTGCAGCATGCACACTCCCTTAAAAGTTTTACCCCCTACAAGCTGTCAGCCATGTTTCACGGCAGAGACGAGGCCTGTGTATTTTACAAAAGTCTTTAAAGCTGCTTCTTTCATTTATTTTATTAGCCTTTAATGAATGTAATTAGAACCCAAGTAATTAAATGCAATTGTGCTCAGTATGTTCCTGTTGTAAATTGCCCTAAACAGTGTGCATGGTGTGAACAAATTTGTGGGATTAATAGAGGATGGATAATGTTTTTGGATAGTATTTCACACTAAACGGCCACAGAGAGAAACAAAGGACTTGGTGCAGTGTTATTAATCTTTGTCAACTGACAGCTCAGGGCTAATCTGCATTAGTGAGGCAGCAGAACACAAAGGGATGATCTGGATAGGTGTTGTCTGCATGATCACATTTGATTTGTAATTGGAAAGTAGCCTGAAAGCAAAGACCTAATATTGGGACACAAGGACGGATGGGTGGACACAAGTGTGACACACGAGGCCTCATTATCTGATGGAAGAACAGCAAGGAAATAGCAGGGCAGATGTTACAATAAAATGATTTAGGGCAGGAAGTTACTGCATCTTCTTAAATCAAGACTGCCAAGAAACTGTTACCCTTGAGTACACGGAAAACAGACCGAATGAAGGTTTTACTCGACAAAAATGTTGCATTTGAAAAGTCAGCTACGTTCTCAGATCTGAGCAAATATTCAATATTTTCATAGGGAAATGCTGGAGAACATCATCAAATATTACAATGTACCGTAGACTTTAAAGGGATTGTCTCATCACATACAATGGGGGTATATCGCTAGGATATTTCCCCATTGTCTGATAGGTGCGGGTCCCACCGCTGGAACCCACACCTATCTCCTAAACGGACCCCCGCAAAGTGGTAACTAGAGGACTCCGGTCCGGCCACCGCTAAGCGCGCTCCCTATAGAAATGAATGGCGACTGGCCACCACTCCTGTTCACTTCTATGGGCTCGACGGAAATAGCCAAGCCATCGCTCCGCTATTTTTGGCGGCCTCATAGAAATGAACGGACAGCAGCTGCGCATGCATCAGTGCACCCTCCACCACCTTTGGGTCTCTGTTCTCGGTGTAGGTGCGGGTCCCAGCAGTGGGACCCACAACTATCAGTCAATGGGGGCATATCCTAGCAATATGCCCCCTATTGTCTGAGATGAAACAACCCCTTTAACAGCCTAGGGGCATATGTGAAAACCTTCAGAATAAACAAGAAGTATAGGGCCTCATACTGAGCCTCTATGGTGGCACATGGAGTCCCAACAGTTAGCGTTTACCAAGTTACAATGGTCTCAGGTTATAATGTTTTCAAAATACAGTGGTCTTTTCTGGGCAATTGTAACTTGTAACCATGTTCAACATACAACGCCTTAAAGCGGTTGACCACTTTCTGACTATGATTGACCTATATGTATGTAAGATGATTATATGGCATTTACTAATATAGCCTTTGTTGATATTCTGTGCCATTTTCTATATTTCATGAGCCATGTACCCTTCTTAGGCAAATCTGTGCTGTCCAAATTGAAGTCCTGTCCAAAAGATGGCTGCCGATGGAGGGTCATGTGACCAAACACATCACTCAGCCTACTCCATTCAAACACACTGAACCTGAACTAAACACCCAACAGTGCAAGTGCAGATGGCAGGTGATCCAGAGTACCCCACTAGTGACAGTGCCCCAATCTGAGTGTGTACCATTAAAGAGAACCTGTCACCAGGAAATTCACTGATAAACCAGGCACACTGCATTGTAGGGATCACTCTGCTGAATATAATGATACCTCTCACTTGGTGATCTGTTGCTTTATTGTGGAGAAAAAGTACTTTTAATCCATATGCTAATGAGCTGATTGAGTCCAGCAGTTGATACGAGTCCAGCGTGTTTTTCCTATTCAGAGCTGTAGCCCTCCCCTATTCACTTCTATAGATCAATAAATAAATAAACCACGCCCCTTTTACAACTGAAGAAGTGAATAGGGGAGGGGCTACAGCTCTGAATAGAAAAAACGCTGGACTCATATCAACTGCTGGACTCCAATCAGCTCATTAGCATATGGATTAAAAGTACTTTTTCTCCACAATAAAGCAACAGATCACCAAGTGAAAGGTATCATTATATTCAGCAGAGTGAGCCCTACAAGGCAGCATGCCTGCTTTATCAGTGAATTTCCTGGTGACAGGTTCTCTTTAATAACCACCCTCTGTTTACTGTCACTCAACAAGTTACATACCCACTTACAGACATTTTCTTCCAGTCCAAGCATTCTCATTTTATATACTAACCTTTTATGTGGCACAGTATCAAGTGCTTTGGAGAAGTCAAGATAGATCACATCTATTGGCTCACCCCGGTCCAGTGAGTCAATGGAGTCATATAAATAATGTTATGTTCTATCAGTCTAAGGCCCCTATTTATAAAAAACAATGATAACCCGCTATTTTTGGTGGGGCTGGCTGACAATCGAATGTGCATTAAAAGATCACAACATTCTCCCATCTAACTTACCTCAGAGGTGGCTTTGTTCCTGTCTCCCCATTAACAACACATACATGGTCTGCTATACGGAGCGTGTATGTGTAGAGGCTAGTTTCACACCAGCGGTGTGAATTCTGACAGGCTGTTCAGGCAGAGAACAGCCTGCCGGAATTCACTGCATCCGTCACTGCCATACGTGGACGGAATGTCCGTCAGTCCCATTAAGTATAATGGGGTCCGGTTGACATTCTGTCCACTTCCGGCTGGCATGTGGAGAACCCGCAGGACACAAACCGCTTCATGCTGCAGTTTGTGTCCAGACGATTCTCTGCTTGCCTGCCAGAACTGCCTACCGGATCTGTAGCTACAGCTGGTGTGAAGGTAGCCGCAGCTCTCACCTTTATCTTCATGCTGTTGTTCAAAGGCCACTAGTTAAAGGCCACTAGTTCCCTCCCCCATCGGGCCGCTGCGCTGAGGCAGCGTCCCGCTGGTTACCATGGCAACCGGATGCCTTCACAGGCATCTGGCTTGCTGTGATATATCTAAGCCTGATCAGGCTCCTGCTAAAGGCAGGAGCCTGATCAGGCTTAGTGTAAGTTCAATACACTGCAATACACTATACAGTGTACTGCAGTGTATTGTAAGCCATCAGACCCACTGGATCTTCAAGAAGCAAGTGGGCCTGGGTCCAAAAATGTAAAAAAAAAAAAAAAACTTTCTTTTTTGTTACGACCTGCTGTATAAAAATATCACATTATCTACTCTGTCAGATGAACATTGTAAAAATAGAAAGTAAAAACTGTCCCAGAACAGCCATTTTTTTGTTACCTTGCCTCATAAAAAGAGTAATATAAATATATATATATATATATATATATATATATATTCAGAAAAACGAACAGCACTCCAGATAGTAAAAAATGATTTAGGTTTATTCACCCATGTGGAGCAACATTTCAGCTCAACATTAGAGCTTGAGAAAGGCTCTAATGTTGAGCCGAAACGTTGCGCCACATGGGTGAATAAACCTAAATCATTTTTTACTATCTGGAGTTCTGTTCGTTTTTCTGAATTTATTTTGGGTAAGAGAGCTTATCTCCATTGAACGTGCACCCCCACAGAACATTTTTGGGTCAGTGCCGCCATTTTTCATATATATATATATATATATATATATATATATATATATATATATATACACACACACAATGCACAACTAACCCTAATATATTACAATGGCAGCCAAATATCAATATCGAGGTTTAGGTCAATGGATCCAGGACAATATAATAATTTTAAAGAATGGCAGCACTCTCACAAAAATGAGTGAATGAAAAGAAAAACACTTTATTCACCCCTGTGGTCGCAACTAGTCTTGAGCCAACTTGTGTTTCAAGTTTGGCGTACAAGGTTCAGGTTTGGGTTATGTAAGAATTCCGTTATAGATTCTGCTACCACGGACCATAACTAAGGGTCCATTCACAGGTCCGTATAATGGGTCCGCATCCGTTCTGTAATTTTCAATGGGGCTGCAAAATATGCGGACAGCACACCATGTGCTGTCCGCATCCGCACTTCTGTTCTGCGGCCCCGCAAAAAAATAGAGCATGTCCTATTCTTGTCCGCAGCCACAGACAAGAATAGGCATTTCTATCATAGTGACGGCCGTGTGCAGTCTGCAAAATGCGTAATGCACATGGCCGGTGTCCGTGTTTGGGGGATCTGCAATTTGCGGACTGCAAAACAGTTGCGGACGTGTGAAAGGACCCATATGGTCCGTGGTAGCGGAATCCATAACAAAATTCTTAGAGACCTGAGCCTTGTATGCCGAACTGGAAACACAAGTTCACCCAACACTAGTCGCAAAGTTTAAGCTTATAGGTTGAAAAAAGAATGAGCTGAAAAGATTGCGACCACAGGAGTGAACAAAGTGTTTTAAAGTGCGGACATTTTTTCTATATATATATATATATATATATATATATATATATATCAAACTGGTGTAAAGTAGAACTGGCTTAGTTGCCCATAGCAACCAATCAAATTCCACCTTTCTTTTTCACAGCTCCATTGGAAAATGAAAGGAGGAATCTGCTTGATTACTATGGGCAACTAAGGGGGGCAATATTGTCATAATGGGAACTGAGGAATATAAAATCATGTGTCTAAATCTTCTCAACGACAGAGATACATATGAGAGACTGGAGAGTAATCCCACTGTCCAATACCAAAAAAAGTTGTTGGACATCCTTAATCAAGCCAAAAAAGATCAACTGATATCTGAGAAGTAGTTAGATTTTTTTGTTTAATAGGTATCCCACGGTTGCTACGTTTTATAGCCTCCCAAAGATCCACAAGGGGGTTAAACCCCTTAAGGGACACCCCATTGTGGCGAGAACTAATAGCATCACGCGCAATGTGGGTATCTATATAGACAAAATTCTGGCACCCTTTGTAAGAACGTTACCATCATATGTAAGAGATACTAGTGACTTACTCTCACAACTTGAGGGAGTGACCCTGGATGATGATATGGCGCTAGCGTCTATTGATGTAGAAGCCCTTTATTCGAACATACCACATCATTTAGGCTTAAGAGCAGTGGAATTTTTTTTGACAACTAGGGGGTGTCAATTTGTAGCCCACAACAACCTGGTATTACAACTACTTGAGTTTACACTCACTTCCAACTTTTTTGTTTTTGGGGGGTCCTTCTACCACCAGCTCAGGGGTACGGCGATGGGGCGTTCATGTGCCCCATCGTACGCCAACCTATTCCTGGGCTGGTGGGAGAGGACCCTCATTTCCAGTGATGCCCTCAATATCTACACGGAGAATGTCGTCAGTTGGAATGGATTTATTGATGACATTCTGGTGATATGGCGCGGCAATGAATGTGACTTTGGTAGATTTATACCGGCACTGAACTGCAATAATATCGAGATGTACTTTACATCTGACTTTAAAAGGGATTTTTTACCTTTCCTGGGCGTCAAATTCCTAAGGGGGACCAATGGCTCCCTGGAGACCAAAATATACAGAAAACCGACAGCTACTAACTCCTTTATGAACTGGAGTAGTCATTATCCACTACCCCTCAAGAAGGGAATTCCGGTCGGCCAGTACTTAAGAATAAGACGCAACTGCTCGGATGAGAGAACCTTCCGTAAACAAGCCCGTGACCTACGCCAACGGTTCCGGAAAAAGGGCTATCCAGATGCAGTTCCAACAAGTGCCTTCAAGAGAGCATGCGAAAGTAATCGCACTGATCTCTTACATCCAAGTGAAAAAGATTTGAAACCAAGTCAACGCCTAATTGGAAATTTCGATGTAGCAGCCAAGGAAGTGAGGGGAATCCTAGCAAGACACTGGGACATCCTTAGGAAGGACCCGGATGTCAATAAAGTGATATCTGAGACACCCTAGATTACGTACAGGCGTGGGAGGAGTGTCAAGAACCAATTGGTCCATAGTCACTTTATTGAGTCCAGTACTACAACTTGGCTTCAGGGCCTAACGGGTTTCTTCCGCTGTGGTAGATGTGTATTTTGTAAATATATGTCCCAGGGGCGACAATTTAATGGCTCAAATACGGGCAAAATGTATCAAATCAAACAATTCATTAATTGTCAGTCCAAGGGAGTGATCTATAAAGCCACTTGTAGATGTCAAATGGAATATGTTGAGATGACAACGCGCCAACTGTGAAAAAGAGTAGGCGAACATCTTGGAGACATTAGACATAAAAGAATGACATCATTGGCCACACACATTAATGACACGCACGGTGGCGATTTTTCCGGTCTATGCTTTATGGGCATAGATCTGATACACCCTCCGAAAAGAGGGGGGGACTTTGAGAAAATGGTCCTACAGAGAGAGGCCCGCTGGATTTTTGAGCTAAAGACGGTGACCCCCAATGGACTAAATGAGCAAATCCTATATAATTGTTTTATCTGACATGAGTTTTTGTTTTTTGCCCCCCCCCCCTCTTGCCTTCCCCTCTAAATTATCCATTGGACATATGAAATATGCTGGTATTTGAGTATACTCAATAGTGTATTGTGAACAACCTTTCCAGCTATAGTATCAACACTATGTCCGTAGGCAATAGGGGGTACTAATATCATCAGAATGATTTATTCTCAATCTGTTCTACATCATAACTGATATCTAGATTTATTTCTTCTGTGTCTATTTATGTGGTCTTTATAATTTTTCTGCTTCTACTAGTCCTGTCTTTGTTAATTTGCCTTTAGTACTGCTGGAGCCCCTTATTGTACAGGGCTGGACATGACTTGTCCTTTTCCCTGGTCTATCTATTTAAAGGGAATCTGTCACCAGGTTTGAGCCCTGTCAGCTAAACATATGCTGACGTTCAGGGTCTCATTAGCATGCCTAATATGGGCTCATCTAAACAAATGGTAGCGTAATTTTGTCAAAAAACAGGTTTAACTAACCTGTCAATCACACATATAAGGAGCCCAAGGGGAGGTCCAGCGATGCAGGGTGCCCGACCGCAGACATCGCTGTATGTGGCCAGCGCCGCCTCCTAATGCTCCGTGCCGCCTCTCCTCCCCCTCCTCCTGCTGTAGCGCTGGCTCGTACGCACACGGCGCGTGCGCACTTCACTTGAAGAAGCCGATCCAAGAAGTCCGCACGGGTGCATGCCTGTCGCACGCGCGGACTTCTTGGATCGGCTTCTTCAAGTGAAGTGCGCACGCGCCGTGTGCGCACGAGCCAGCGCTTACAGCAGGAGGAGGGGGAGGGAGAGGCGGCACGGAGCATTAGGAGGCGGCGCTGGCCACATACAGCGATGTCTGCGGCCGGGCACCCTGCATCACTGGACCTCCCCTTGGGCTCCTTATATGTGTGATTGACAGGTTAGTTAAACCTGTTTTTTGACAAAATTACGCTACCATTTGTTTAGATGAGCCCATATTAGGCATGCTAATGAGACCCTGAACGTCAGCATATGTTTAGCTGACAGGGCTCAAACCTGGTGACAGATTCCCTTTAAATGTATGAGAGCGGTGGGGATTTTAAGTAGGAGGTGTTGTGGCTCACGATTCCTCCTCTCCCGAACCGACACTATGTCCCCAAACATGTCTTACCTGATTAGTCATTATTGACATGCTTTGAATGAGTTTTGCGATCTTTCTGTCTTTTAGATCTATATATTATGTCGACTACTGTTGTTTCGGTCCCCTGATGATTTGGCCACAAGCCAAAGAAACGCATCGGGTCAGTGGGTCAATTTATACTTTATGGTCACACATTGTTTACTTATTTGCACATGCACATTTTTTCTTTTTTCTTTTTGTTCATTTGTTTACCTCTGTGGGCTTACTTTTTAGTGATTTTACAAATAAACGCTAAGTTTATATTACATATTTATTAAGTATGGGCAACTATGGGTAGTGAGAGCTGTCAGTAATGAGATCTTTATCCTGCTTATAACGCCATGGTTCTGACTGTAGATTGTTGCACTAACGTTATCAGCAGAAATATCTATTGTGTCTACAAATAATGGACTTTCTACAGAATGAAAAGTGAGAAATAGATTTGCTGATTATAAGTTGTAGCATACTGTAAGGGTACTTTCACACTAGCGTTTTGGATTCCGTTTGTGAGATCCGTTTCAGGGCTCTCACAAACGGTCCAAAACGGATCAGTTAAACCCCAATGCATTCTGAATGGATAAGGATCCGTTCAGAATGCATCAGTTAGGCTCCGTTCCGCCTCTATTCCGTTTTGGAGGCGGACACCAAAACGCAGCATGCAGCATTTTGGTGTCCGTCTGAAGAGGCGGAGCCTAACGGATCAGTTTTTTTTTACAATGTAAGTCAATGGGGACGGATCCGTTGTCAGTGACACAATATGGTGCATTTGAAAACGGATCCGTTCCCCATTGACTTTCAATGTAATTCAAAACGGATCCGTTTTGGACTTTGTCATTTTTCTTTAAAGCTAATGCAAATGGATCCGTTCTGAACAGATACAAACGTTTGCATTAGAGGTGCGGATCCGTCTGTGCAAATAAACAGACGGATCCGCACCAACGCTAGTGTGAAAGTACCCTAAGACTCACCATATTGTGGATTGGAATGGAATCTTACTACCAAGTTACTTGCAAGTCCCTGAAACAAAGGTAGATCTCTCACCAGATATGATTTTACAAGGATGGTGGAGTTTAAGAAGGAGATATGCAGAAGGACAGCTCTGCTGATGTACCCTGGTGACTGGAGGCTTCTCTTTTCCAGGATGCTTTTTTTCCCCAGGATACTCCCACAATGCTTTGCACCACCCACAATGCAGCAGTCTTTGTAATAGGAAAAACAAAGTGCAATAAAACTTCAAACTTAGATGGTGCTATAGCCACACTAATCACTACAGAAATACCAAAACGCTAGCAGAATGAAATAGAATGATTTGCCCTAACCCTGCTGGGCAGAACACTCCCCGTCTGGCATCAACAGATGCCACTACTGAATCCTTCTTTCTTAGCAACCGATTTTGGTCAATGATGGAATCAAGTCTCCTATCGAGACTGTTTGGCCTTTCACTGAGGTAGTCTATTTCTTTAGCATAACATTTGAGTTGTATCGTGCAAATTATTATGTTCTTGGACCTTCCCATATTGGGAGTGTTAAAGGCGTGTTTGCAGTGATGCCAACCTTTGCAGGGCTTCTGACTCACAGGTAATATCAACTTATAGGACTGAGATACATGAACTACACAGGCTACAGCACAAATGAGCAACATCCAGGTGGAGAACCTGTTGAAACGATGGGATTTAAGTTGGTGGTCCGAAGTCACTGTACATAGAACAGATACTTCAGGTCAGATTTCTTCATTGGCATCTGGGTCTACCAATTCAAACGTGTCGGCTCTGGTACTGCAAGATGTTGAACGGTACAGGAATGCAGGACCCATAAACCATGTAGTGTCCTTATGGTGGCTTGGTGTGACGGATGTAGTCGTGTGGTCCGCAGGATTATGCTGTGTAGGCATTTAGTGCCACTGTTTAGGATAAGTAGATCTCCTGATCCTTAGCACCCGATTGCAAACAGACGTAAAAGCATCTGGTTTCGTTGTTAATATATCCTAGGACTACCTTGCTGTCCATATAAAACGCGACTTCTTCGATTTCCAGGTTCATTCCTGATGTTAAAAGTTCAGCCAACTTCATTGCAAGCACTACTGCGCAGAGCTCCAGTCTGAGAATTGTGTGTTCGTGGAGTGGCGCCAGTTTGGTCCGGCTCATGACAAATCATATATGGCATCATTCTTTGACGTCAATGATCTTTAGGTATGCTATGGCTGCAATCGCCTTGACTGAAGCATCGCAGAAGATATACAGTCTTTGCATCTTGACTTCAGTAGATGGCATGGAAGCATATGGTCGTGCCACATGAAGGCTGGACAAAGCTTTGAGAGACTTTCTCCAATCTGTCCACAGGTCCTTTTTCTTCGCAGGAAGCAGTTAATCCCAATCAGACATTTCTGTGGTGAAGTTTCATAACATCATTTTTTACGGACACATGTCATGGTGTCATTTAGGAAGAAGGGAGGGGAAACTATTGAATAAACCTGTAAGATTGTGCGCGCTTGTGCTGTACTGTGTGCTGCCTGTATCTTGCACCCCACACAATTGTTCCCGTTTCCTAGGGTAATAAGCGGTACGGGGGGCAGTGATAGTTGTGCCCGCAATAGGTAAAATATTGCAAGTGGTGTCTGTCAGCAATCTTGGGTCTCGGCGTCCAAGCCGAGCATATGTAACTTTATTATATGTTCACTACATTTGAGATTGTGTTTAATACTTCTGTTCAGTAAAAGTTCTGTTTTCATAAAAGCTGGTGTCAGAGTTGCTTTCCTCGTTTGTGACTTCGCTGTATCCTAGGGAGCCCTCCCCAGTTCACGGTCTTACAAAAGGAGGAGTGCTGTGTGGCAATTCTTTTATCAGGAAACTACTTGACATGGCTGGAATAGGGAAGGATGTCCATTTTCAAGTGTGTTTGTGAGCATACTGTTGACTGTGGTGGCTTGTGTGCTTCTCCTAGACAGGTGTCTCCTATGATGAACCATCCTAGGTCAAGTCTCTGGGCGTATGGAGCATTTTTAGGGCCATTGATCTGTCCTCTAGCCTTATGAACTGGTAATATGTCTCTTCCAAGGAGTAGGACTATCAGGGCTTTTGGGTCAAGTTGCTGTATCAGGTGAGCTATACGCCTCAGGTGGGGGTGGTATGCTGCTACCTCTGGTGTAGGTATCTCAGACCGGATGTCAGGTATGTGATTGCACTCCAGTATGGTGGGCAGGGACAAGCAGGTCAGACCATCTATGGACTCTACCTTGTACCTAGTTGCTTTCCTCCCCGCCGTTTCAACAGTACCAGCACATGTCCTTAAGAAGTAGGGAGAATCGGGCCCCATGATTTTGAAGGTGTCAAGAAGGTGGATTTAGCTAAAGACCTGCTGCTTTGATCATCTAAGATTACATATACCCTGATCGCCTTATCTTGGTGGCCAACCGAATAAACTCTGACAAGGCAGATTTTTGAGCAGGACTTCCCTCCTGCAAGTCCTTTACAGATCTCTGTACACCGAGAAGTGACTACTTGGATATCTATGTCAGTGTCTATCTGCTTTCTGCCATGCTCCTCTGCTTGGGATGATACCTAAGAGGATGGTCCAGGGTGTAAAGCCGTATTGTGTTCTGAGCTACCGTATTCTGTGCATGTCACACTGATCTTACAGTTCCTGGCGAAGTGCGATGTTGTAGTGCAGCACCTGAAGCAGATGTTGTTTTCGTTGAGGAATTCTTTGCGGTCCTCTAAAGACTTCTCCCTGAAGGTTCTGCATTTTAGTAGAGAATGTGGTTTCTTGTGCAGGGGGCATTGTTTGGTAAGATCTTTGGGTATGTTCTCTTCTTGAGAAGAGTTAAATGGACTGTAAGGAGAACCTGTGGAGGCAACCTTAGTTTTGTGGACTGCCACTGGTGTTTTATGAGGTTTGAGACCGGGGTAGTGGGATATGACAATATAAAGTCAAAACTGGGATTATTTCTGATCCTTGCCTGTTCAGCGATAAAGTCTACAAACACCATAAGGCCCCTTTCACACGGGCGAGTTTTCCGCGCTGGTGCAATGCGTGACGTGAACGCATTGCACCCGCACTGAATCCGGACCCATTCATTTCTATAGGGCTATGCACATGAGCAGTGATTTTCACGCATCACTTCTGCGTTGCGTGAAAATCGCGGCAAGCTCTATATTGTACGTTTTTCACGCAGCGCAGGCCCCATGGAAGTGAATGAGGCTGCGTGAAAATCGCAAGCATCCGCATTTAAGTGCGGATGCAGTGAGATTTTCCTGCAAGGTTGCTAAGAGACGATCGGGATGGGGACCCGATCTTTATATTATTTTTCCTTATGCTTAGTAAAATGTGGATTAAGGGGTTAAAAATAAAAAAAATTAACTCACCTTATCCACTTGATCGTGTAGTTGCCGATCTCTTCTCTCTTCTTCAATCATTAGCTGCCGGCTAAAGGACCCTCAATCCACATTTTACTAAGCATTCTGTAGTGAGAATGCTATTATTTTCCCTTATAACCATGTTATAAGGGAAAATAATATAATTACAGAATACTCAATCCAAACCCGAAATTCAGTGAAGGAGTCCAAGTTGGGGTCTGGGTACCAAACATGCCGATTTTTCCCACGCGCATGTAAAACGCATTAAAACATTTTCACTTGCGCGAAAAAATTGCTAGTGTGAAAGAGGCCTGAAGGGGAGGAATGGTACATTGTAAACCTGTTTATAACGGTAACCATGAGTGATCCATTTCTCTTGTAGACTATAAGGGAGTTTTTAGACAATGGGTCTGACACCTCTGGCGGTGTCCAGGAATGCTAGCCCCAGCAGATCTCCTTCTGCCTGAGCAACCTGTACCTCTGTCAACAAGTCGCTGAGTTCCCTGAGCTTCTGGTAATCCCTACCCACTATTCTGGGAAAATGATCAAGTCTTAAATAAAGCATTTTCTATAGCTTCTATTGACCCATAACACTCATCAAGTCTTTCCACGCCATCTTTAGGCCTTTGCCCAGATAGTTTATGTTAATGTCTGATTCTTTTGGCGTATTCAGCAGACTCGCTTCCAAGCCACTTTACCAAGAGATCTAACTCCTCACTACAGGAAAGATCTAAGTCCCTTATGGTGTTCTGGAAGGAGGCTCGCCGTGTCCTGTAGTTCTCAGGGCTTTCGGTGAACTTTATAAGTCCTTTGGTAACCAACTCCTGTTTAGCGCCGCTACTACCCGATGTACTGTTGTTATGCTGCGTATGTGCGCTTGCAGGCATGCTGTCTCTTCCTCCAGTGACGCTTGCAGGCATGCTCTCTCTTCTTCCAGTGACACTCTCTCTTTTTTCTTTGATGATTGCAGGCGTGCTATCTCTTCTTCCAGTGACGCTTGCAGGCGTGCTCTCTCTTCTTTCAGTGACGCTTGCAGGCATGCTCTCTCTTTTTACTTTGACGCTTGCTGGCGTGCTTTCTCTTTTTCCCTTCACGCTCTTTCTTTCTTTAGTTGCATCTCTTGTGCAGCAAAGGAAACCATTAATTTTGCAGCCTCAGCTTCTGCAGGGGCGAGAGCAGCCTTTTCTTTTATTAAGGTCTTGCTAGAGCAGCTTGCTCATCACCTGGTCCTGTATGATAATGCTTGGCTAGCGGACATTGTGTGCCTTTTGCTGGCTGCTTAATGTCTCTGTGTGTACTCAGTCTATGTAGAAACTGACTTCAGCGTGGTCTGGATCATGCTGCACTTGCTGGGGGTTGCATTCTCACTTCTTGTGACTGTATGGCAGCTGCTACAATCTTGTACACAGGACCGCCAGTGTGATGGTGGCTCCGTATAGTCAGATCTACTATCGCTGGTCACTAGCATCCATTTTACTGTACCGTCTTCATACACGTTCACACAGTGTGCAGTCTGACATTCAGCATAAACCATTCCTGTCTTCCAAATAAGAGGACTGTTCTTTGTAGTCTAACTTGTTTATTGGTAAAACAGGAGTATTTGATTGGTAAAACTATAAGAATACAAATAACATGTATACGTATAAAGTATAGAAGTATAGAACATTTCCATTAACATTGAAGCACATGGTAAAATGGCTGCCTGTACATAAGATTACATGTCTAGCTAACAGTAGTAACAACTTCCCTGAGTAACAATTTCAACTAGCTGAACAGCTCTGCATAACATCATGTCCCTGAAACAAAAGTAGATCTCTCACCAGATATGATTTTACAAGAATGGTAGAGTTTAAGAAGGAGATATGCAGAAGGACAGCTCTGCTGATGTGCACTGGTGACTGGAGGCTTCTCTTTCCCAGGATGCTTTGCACTCCCACAATGCTTTGCACCACCCACAATGAGGCAGTCTTTGTAATAGGAAAAACAAAGTGTAATACAACTAAACTCTGCTAGATGGTGCTATAGCCACACTAATCACTACAGAAATACCAAAATGCTAGCAGAATGAAATAGAATGATTTTCCCTAACCCTGCTGGGCAGAACACTCTCCTACTACTCCCATTCAGTCAGTTCTACCACAAGACCAAGGCAGTCAGGCCACACTACAGCCTTGAGGGCAGCTAACCTCCAGCTACCTTTCAGCCATCTACTCACAAAGCTCCATCAAGACTTATTTGTAACTTCCCTAGGTTTGAAACTAGCGCTATCAAAGCCACTAGTGCTTTCCGCTCTCACAGCCCCAGCAGACTCTCCAAAACTAACTGTACCAAGACTGACACTCAACTCAGACCAAGCTGGTTGCGCAATGACCTACGCAGAGCACTGCAAGCTGTCCCTTGCCATGGTTAGATTTTCAAGGGCCACTACTTCCAAGCAGCAACAATTTCCTGGTCCAGCTCATCATCTGCTTCCCACCAGGACTCTCCATGCTTCGTTAGGTGGTGCCACAGTGACTCTTCTTGCCTTATGGATCTACCAAGAGCTCGTCAAGTAACCATCTTTGCAGCATCTTCACAGACCCACCATCATTCAATTTGGCCTCCAGCAAATGAATGCACCTCAGATAAACAAGCCCCAGGCTTAACACAAGCCAATCAAGCTAGTCTTCTTGACACCAAAATGTTCTCCCGCATCATAATGCGCATGTCCACATCAGTGTCAGGCTCATCCTGGGCCTCCTCCTATTCTCACTGTCAGCCACCGTGACAGGTCTTTGCAGCCAGCCTTAAGAGCCCAGGACCTAAAGGTACTTATAATGCATAATCACATCCACAGAGTCAGAGCCGCCATCAGGGGGGGTACAGCCCATACCCCAGTAAGGGGCCCGGATCCTGGGGCGGCCTGGCCGGTCCCAAGCCTTTTTTTCTTTTTTTTGTGGCCACCAGCCCTGGGGCCCAGTGCTCCTCCCCCTCTTAATTCCGCGGCCCGTCCCTTACCTCCCTGGCCTGCCCGCGGCCCGCCCCTTACCTCCCCGGCCGGCTCTTCACTGTCCTGAGCACGTACAGTGTCAGGGCGTAGTGCGCGCACTATGACCTGACGCTGTACGCTGTCAGGTGACAGTGCAGGGCCGGCCAGGAAGACAGAGAGGAAGGAGCTGACTGGGTCTGGGGTCTTTGGGCTGATCTGAGGTCATAGGGGCTGACTGGGGGTCTAATGGGGTCCTTGGGCTGATCTGAGGTCTGATGGGGGCTG
This sequence comes from Bufotes viridis, assembly GCA_033119425.1. Lineage (NCBI taxonomy): Eukaryota > Metazoa > Chordata > Amphibia > Anura > Bufonidae > Bufotes > Bufotes viridis. The sequence goes on from CM065599.1 coordinate 37,594,239, forward strand.
ACTGGGGGTCTTTGTGCTGATCTGAGGTCTGATGGGGGCTGACCGGGGATCTGATGGGGGAATGATATGAGGTCTCATGGGGGCTAACTGGGGGTCTTTGGGCTGATCTGAGGTCTGATGGAGGCTGACTGGGCATCTGATGGGGGTCTTTGGGCTGATCTGAGGTCTGATGAGGGCTGACTGGGGGTCTTTGGGCTGATCTGAGGTCTGATGGGGGCTGATGCGGGTCTTTGGACTGATCTGAGGTCTCATGGGGGCTGAGTGGGGGTCTGATGGGAGTAGGAAACTAACATATCTGTTGGTCACACTCTGCAGAGATGAGAGATGGCTGAAAGAAGTCACCATTGCGTTCTGGTCTGAATGGAGAAGATGAAGACATCTACATCAAAGGAGACGTCCCTGGATGTAAGAGGTATGGGCACGATATATGGGTGGGGCTGTGTGTGGGTGTGGCTTGAGGGTGGACGGGGACACAGGGGCCCCATGATCTCCTATTTCTAGGGGAAGCACCCCTCCAAAGACCAGGCTCTGTATATGCCTCTGGGGCAGTGTCGGGAAGGGGGCTGCGGAGGGGGGGGGCTGGGGCGGGTGGGGCCTTGAGCGGTGTCCTGAGGGCCCCAAAATTTCTGATGGCAGCCCTGCACAGAGTATAACATACATCTATACATTATATTTAAATTACATGTACAAAGCAATAACAATAAAGTAGTCCTCTTTAAAGGGGTTGTCCCAAGAAAAAATATTCTACAGTTTTCAAACCAGCCCCTGGATCTGAATACTTTTGTAATTGCATGTAATTTTGCAAAAAAGTGATATCACAGCTGATCAGCTCCCACCTGACCTCTGTACAGTTTACAGAGCATGCCTAGAAAACTCTCCCATAGAACTCAATGAGATCCTCACCATTGTGTCTATGGACCATGGGGCTGCCGTAAAGCAATTTTTTAAATGCTCTCTAAATGCTATTAAGAACAGTATTAAGATAGCTGCCCCCATAATCATTTTTAGGAAATAAAATAAAAAAATCTGTTATCAGAAAATAAAACCAGATTAGATAAAAATGATACGTGTTACTATCTGGATTTAACTGGCAGATAACATTTTTGATGACACATTTCCTTTAAGTAGCAGAACAGTCTCTTAACTGATTAAGGCGGAAGTATATGGTTTACCCCCTTACACACTGGTTGCTATCTACACTTTCTTGCTGCTAAGAACAGATTTGGTTTTGTACATTTCCCAAAATAATTAATTAATAATAGCCCTTTGTTTTAAATAAAGACTAAAGGTCCTTTACATGGGCAGATCTCACCTGAAATGAGTATGTTGAATAAAGCAAGACTGCTGCTGCTCGCCTAACTCCATTTACATGTGGCAATCACTGCCGCTGTATGTGTCATTAATGCGCTCGTTCGGGCACAGTATACTTTCACATCTCCGAGTACACAGGGTGATGTTCTGCCAACAACTGACGATTTTTCATGCCGCATAGAAGATGCAATCAACCGACAAACAAGTGTTTTCTCGTTTGGTGGGTGATCGGTGGAATACTTACATGGGGCGATGTTCGGATGAACGAATGTTCATACGAACAATCCTGCCCGATCATCAGCCCATGTAAAAGGGCCCCAAGCCAAGTCCTCTGAGCAGTTATGCATGAATGTTGGAAGGTGACTAAGGGCGATTAGGCTTCTGTTTTTGTTGTGTGCTTTCTAGTATCTGTTATGACCAGCAGGTTTTCGCCTGATTTGTCATCCCCTCCTGTCTATTAGTTTGTTTGGGGCAATTGCTACTCAGATGTCTTGTATCTACATCTAGTCTCTCCATGTCTGTGTACTTCATATGATTATTTTTAGTCCAGATCTTTATTCTGAGTCTTGTAGTTGTGTCCTTGCCATTTGATTCTTTTTGCTTTGATTCCAGTTCAGCTTTGCTCATTTTTTTCCCTTGATCCTAGCACCTTTCTGTTGTTCTTGTCAGGGTGAGTAGGTTAGATTTTTTTGTTTCAGGGATATACTCAGGAACAGTGAACAGTGCTTTGTTTGAGGGTCAATGTTCAGGGATAGACCTAGGGAAAGAGTAAGGGAAAGGCTTGAGTCAGGGTCAGTTATTGTCAGTTATCCATGGCTATCTTGATCCATCTGCTTTTTTATCTGACTGTCACCGTCATCATTAGAGATGAGCGAATTATTCAAAACTTCGATTCAGCGTCTTGTCTGAATAAAAAATATAAATAAATTTGCCCCGTGATGAATTACTGCGTCACGAAGGCCATTTCTTTGTTAATTGCGATTGCACCGCTCCCTGCCATTGTACCTCTCAGATGCCACGTTCTTGCATGAACGTGTTATCTGATATAAATGACAGGATGTGAAATTTAAAAAAAAAATCATGCTTACTGTACCTGATCCATTTACTCACGATGGGCCATAGGTTACATCGCACAGGATATCGTGTAAGATCTTCAAGCAAGATGGCGGTGACTTGCCCATTGTGAGCATATGGATCAGGTAATTTTTTTGTTTTTTACACTATTTCAGCCAAAATTTATTCGCTACCACAAAGCACAAGGAAATTCGGCTTCGCGGCTAATCTAATTTATCCTAAAAGACTTTGATTCGCTCAACACTAGTCATCTTCTGTCTGCTTCATTACCTGACTGACATCTACTTCAACCGATTGTGACATTATCTGTTTACTATCCTCATTTGATTCCTGCCATCTATCGGTGGATTTCTACTTCTGTATATTTATTAACTACTATTTTCAATATGTGCTTCATAATAATATTGTTGTGACCGTCTGGTCATTATACATTTTGACCCTATTGTAAGTCCTGGAGGTATCTGGGTACTGGGATACACTGCTGGTACCCAGGAAAGGCAACTGCTGTAGGTGAAATCCAGTTTTGTAGTATTATTACCTCCCAGTGCCACTACAGTTTCTTATGCTTTCCTTTCTCTTCTTTTACTTGGGAACCCATTAGGACTTTCTGGTTATAAAGATAATCAAGTTGTGAGCTTTGGAGGTCTCTTACATTTGTGCATCTTCTTTATTTGCAGCGTCCTTTTTATGATTGCTAACTTAAACCTTATTTTTTTATGTAAAGCTCCAAAATCATCTTTACATAAAGTTTACTTAAAAAAGTTCTGCCATGATTCATGTAAAAAATGTAAATCAGATATCATATAGTACTTGACAATCTGTTTCTAACAAAGCTAGACCCAGCCCTGTGCCTCACATGGATCCAGAGATCTCCTCTATTCATTGCTCCATTTATTGAAGGCTGGCAGCTCAGGGAGCATGTCCTTCCTGCTGCAGCATTTTCCCTGTAACTGCCACAACTTCTAACAGAAGATATGACCGGTGGCAGTTGAAGATTTAAACTGAGCACATGTGACCACCTCTGTGAGGTGGACAAGAAATAAGGAAAAGAACAAACAGCAGGTGGCGCTATAAAGATTTATTTTATTGAAGAGCTCAGTGGCTATACTAAATTTTTAATTACATGCAATTACAAAAGTATTCAGATCACGGTGCTGGTTTGAAAAATGTTGAATATTTTATTGTGGCAAAACCCCTTTAAGAATATTTTCACCCATTTTGATACTTAGATAAATAAATGATATTTTACCCTGCCATCTTTTTGGATGTTGCTCATGTCACGTATAGCAACCAATGTGGCAGAATCATTAGACATAGCACATGTACTAGGCCCACAAGTCAACAGCAGAACTTTTATCTTTAGCCTGAAACCATACTTAAAATATGATGGAAACAGAGTTCGTTGCCCTATAACACAGTATTCACTTAAATGAAACTTGACAGAGCTGATATCAGAGTAACATCTCCTGCAAATAGATATCTCTATGATTACATTAAAATGTCAGTTTTCCATTCAGACCTCTGAAATCTCAATGATTTGACACCAATATTAGGACTCAATGACACCCTTTCTATCTATGTCTTTACCCAGGATAAGGTGCTTTCAAGTATTGAGATCTACGGCTATACATTAATATATCATATCACTCCACATTTCCTCTCTTTAGCATAATGGATATTTAACCCATCCATTTTTTAGATGTTTGCCTGTAACTGTAGACAAATTGAAGTACATCCCTTGTTTTGCATAGACCTGTCTATTTTATTACAAGTGGTTTATGATATAAGTACAACAAATGCATTCAAATCAACGGGAGTGCAATGAAGTCAAATCTCAGTTGGTAACATTTTTGAAAACAGTTGCATCTGTATCATTAATGTTCAGAACCTAGCAAGGCATTGCATCACGTCCACCAAGTAACAGAATTATAAGGTGACATGATTAGGTTGCATTATCATGATTGTGGGTGTGATGATCCAGAATAATATAGGCCTCCAAGTTGCCTATACTGCTATAGTAATGCTTAGACCAGGGCTTAGAACCTCTGGCTCTCCAGCTGTTGTGAAACTACAACTCCCAGCATGCATACTTACTCTGCTCTTCTCTGAACTCCCATATAAATGAATGGAAAATGTTGGGAATTGTAGTTTCACAGCAGCTGGAGAGCTAGAGGTTCCCTACCCCTGGCCTAGACAGTAGACAACAAACGTCTCCGTTCAACTATGAGATAGCAAAAATATGGTATTTTAATTTTATCATATTGCCAATAAGGCTTGGGCTCCACAGCCATAGATGTAGTAAAATCCGTGGGTTACCATGACTGTTCCACAACTGATAACCTATATTTTTAACCGTGTGGAGGTATTAAAGATAAAGTGAAGCAGTGGTCCAACATGCATATTGCTACTTCATTTAGAGAAAGGATTCACAGACTCTTGGGGTCTCTGGGGGCCCCAGCAGTTAGGCACTCACCGATCCAACAGTTGTCACCTATCCACAGGATAAGTTACACTTTTCATTGGATAACCCTTTTAAAGTAACACAACTAGAGGTCATTGTGGAGCCCTAGTGCTCTAATTAAGATATACAGTACATAGTGTAGGTAAAAGATCACTGCTGGGCTGAAGCTCCATATTTGATTTGCACCATCTCAGGACGCTTAAACACAACCACTTTAGGAGTAGGATGAACGGTCTTTAATAGTATCTCTTTAAAACTATGCGTATCACGGAGTAGCACTCCTTTTTCAAGTCTTTAGAGAGTGTTGTGTTGGAGATGCTCTCCAAGGATGTTCTCCTCTCTAAAGACTTAAAAAAGGAGTGCTACACTCTGAAATGCATTGTTTTAAAGATTTACTATTAAAGAAGGTTCATCCTACTCCTAAAGTGGTTGTGTTTATTTGCCCTGAGGTGATTCAAATCAAATATGGAGCTTTGGCCCAACAGTAATCTTTTATCTACATTATGTTCTCTTTGACCTCCCAACCAATTAAGACTGTAATCTAACAGTTGCAGCACCGACCAGCTACTTCTACAGGCTATATGCTAAATAAGGCGAGCAACATTCTTCCTAGTGAATCGCGAAAAAAACTGCTATTTCCTGGCTTCAAAGAGCCTGGTGTAGAACACTGTCTTGCAGTAACACGCATAGGGAGTCTGCTCTGGTGGTGAAATAATACTGTGAGTCCGTATGACATGCAGATGACAGGTGTCGCTCTTAGAATCAGTGCACACTTCACTTATTTGGGCCAAAACTGACCAAATAATTCAAGTTTGAACTCAGCCCTACAGGTCAATGTTAGCGTCAAGAAGAAGCGCACTCCTTTTACACCGTCGTCAGCTGATTCCACATAGATGTCTACAGAACCTGTTCTATTAAACGCTTATACAAGTAAAGCCCCCCGACAGAGAGGAGACGGTGTCAGCAGTAAGTTGGTGTTGACATCACTGAATATTTTGTCCTTCCTCTGATCCGTCAGAACAATAACCCCCAAAAAACAGATCCTGTCTGTTGAGCATCCGCCTTCACTCAGTCAACATTTGGTCAGTTATCCATCCAAGTATTGCCAATGCCCAAAAAAACAGGAGTGGATCAAAAACAGAGATGACACGTGAATGGAATATTTGCTCGTCTTCTGTGTTTTGTAACCACTCCTGCTTTTGGCTACCAAATCACAAGACAATTCTGATGGGATCATAAAGTCCTTACAGCTGCTACACAGACTGGATCCATTGTGCGTCTCATTTTTCCTTCCTTCTGACAGATCAGAAGAAGGGTCAAATAAATGATGATGTCAGCCAGGCCGAAAGGCAAAATAGTGGCCCAGTCATGAAGTGGGGAGGGTGGGAACAGCATGAGAAGTCTACAGTGTGGCCCTATGACTGGTGAGGTGGAAGCAGCATAGGAGGCCACAGAATGGCACAATGACAGTGTGGAGGTGGCATCAGCAGCATCAGGAGGCCACAGAGTGGCGCAATGATGGAGTGTGGAGGTCACAGAGTGGCAAGGTGACATAGTGTGGAGGTGGCAGCAGCATCAGGAGGCCACAATGACAGTGTAGCCCGAATTTTTTTCCACTTTTACACAACACCAAAGGCTTTTCAACAGATAGGTGCAACACTGAACGGCGAATATATTTTTATTTCGCCACTAATACACGCCAAACTGGGCTCTAGAATATATCACTGCACCGCACAAGGGCAAATAACATGTACTGTAGAAATATTTCCTTGTAATAAACCCTATTAATGGCTGTATACAACAGCAGTTGCACCCCAATAACAAGAACGGTTTGCTGGAATTACAGAGCTGTATAATGGCAATTTGGATTCCCAGTCAGTGCAGCAAGGTATAATAGGATTGTTCCTTTTACCTAGTCTGTAACCTCCCCTACTGAACCCCGTTCTACATAAATGCTGTGAAATAATTCCTCCCTATCCTTTCCCTGCACTTATAAATCGTTTTTTCACCATAATCTAGTCTTTCCTATCACTGTCCCTAGGGCCTGCAGACACGTCTCTCCCTGCACTAAGTACGTTGGTAAATGGCAGAATCTAAGATGGCTGCCGCTATTTATAGGGCTGTGACATCACAGGGCTAGCTGACTGCTGATTAGCTGCATGCATGTCATTATGGGTGATCCCGCCTTCCCAGAGTTTCTTTCTCCATGACCTCACAAAAATGCGATTCGTTACCACGAAGCGTGAGGAAATTCGGCTTTGGTGCGAATTCCACTTCCTCAACTTCGATTCGCTCATCTCTAATTTTCACCCTATGAGCACCATTCGCGTATCCTCCTTTTTCCTAATTAAGATATGGAGTAGAAGGCTGAGGAGGTAAGGCATGAACATAGCACCAAGTCAGACCTATGAATTGCATGTAGCCTGGTTTTTAAGCTCTACCAAACATATAGCACGATATATATATCACATCCAGTCTCCTCTGATTGTAATTTGCATTCAAACCCCCCTTGACCTGCCCCACTCACTAAAGTCTACCCTTCGTGCTGTTTAAATGAGTCTTCCTATGCCTTTTCTGTGGCCTACGAGAGAAAGATGGACACATGTGCACGGTGCACTTAATCAGGGCAAAAGCTGATTTAGGCCTGACTTGCGACCTATGAGGGTGTGGAAACCCTAATAACGCATCAGTATTTGTGCGCACCCTGATGATTCATCAGTGTTAACAGTGTCAGTGGGCTCAGCTACACCCAACAAAGGGTTTACTGCAAAAAGCTTGAAGGGCATGGGCGTCCGCAAGCGCCCCCCCCCCCCTGCAGCGACACAGAATGAGGAGCGGTATCTATCAGGAGCATGCACACGTCCTGATGAATCACCAGGGTCGGGTGCGCACGGCAGTACGAAGCTCTGCCCACCTTCCGGGCGGGAAAGACATTGCGGAGCCGGTCCAGCCGGAGCAAGAAGAAGAGCCGCAGTGTGCCGGCCGCTTCAGGACTCCATAGCCACAGGCAGCCTGAATGAATGAGCGAGAGCAACACTAACACAGTGAGTGACAGTCAGTGTCACAGACCAGTCAATGTGACAGTACTCCCTGAGTGTTAGGTGTGGGGTGACCAGGCGGTATATGAAGGGGCAATACTGCTTGGTATTATATGGACAGCATATATGGCATCCTCTGGGCAGTACTGTCTATGGTCAATTCATCCTTCACCAGCACCCTGACTGCCTCCTGCTTGGCTATCAGTGAGTGACAGTCAGTCAGTGTCACAGTGGGACTGAGTCACTCCCTGACCCTGAGTGTTAGGTGTGGGGTGAGTCACTGATAGCCAAGCAGCAGGCAGTGAAGTGCCATGAGAGCCAGGCCAAGCAGGTGGCAGTCAGGGTGCTGGTGAAGGATGACCATAGACAGTACTGCCCAGAGGATGCCATCTCTGCTGTCCATATACCAGGCAGTATTGCCCCTTCAGTATCGATCTTCCATCAAACTTTATAGTTGGCACTTGGCACAATGCAGTCAGAAGTAACATTTTTCTTGCATCCACCACACCTAGACCCACCTATCAGACTGCCAAATGGAGATGTGTATTCACTGTGTATATGTATATATAATTAGTATATTTAATGTTATTTATTTTAATACATTTCAAAATAAATACAGTTGTCAATATTTTAGTTGTCATATTTTTTGTTTATTTTAACACCAAATGCAGTTTCTAATTTTTTATTCGGTTATAGTGCCTTGATCATGGGTGTATGACTAATGTGGTGCATTGAATAATGTTTACATTAAAGGCACACTATAGTCACCAGGTCCAGAACAACTACAGCTTATTATATTAGTTCTGGTGAGTATAATCAGCCACTTCAGGTCAATGACTAATGGTCTATAAACGGGGACCTATGTTACAGGCAGAAATCATCTCCTCTGTATGGGGACAAGCGATTGCTATTGCCGTACAGAATCTTTGTTTCTGGGCAGCGCTGGTTACACAGAAATGCCTTTTTTTTGGTGCTGGCTAAAAGACATACTCACCTGTGCAGAAGTGAGGCCTACACAGTGATAAGGTAATATGGAAAGATTTGCTCCTGTTTTGTGTATTTGACCCACACTCGGTTTTGGCTCACAGTTATTTAAAGGGGTTGTCTCCCTTCAGTAAATGGCATTTAAAGTTAAAACTTACTAATGTATTGTGTCATGTATTGTGATTGTCCGTATGCAGTACACCAGACCTAGGAGTATCTGCAAAAGTTTTAGAACATTTTTTTATGTATTACTGTATTATGTTTATGACATTGATTCCAACAGAGGGGGTATGGTTGACAGGAACAGGGTTAAGCACCCTGTTTATCCCCTCTTGGTAGAAGTGGGCTGGTGCTGCTTCCCGACAGGAGGGGGAGTTCCAGTCCAGACAGTTTGCAGGAAGGAAGCGCATGCTAGCACTCCTACTCTTTCCTGTAAGACCCTTACTTCAGAGAGAGTCAAGATACAGCTTTCCCAAAAGCTACAGTGGATAAAGACAGCAGAGTGACCAGCAAGATTCAGCTTTACAGACCCTGCTGCCAGTGAGGTAAAACAGGTCAGACTCCCATCACCTAGAATATCCTGCAGGCCATACTAACTTCAAGCCTGCATCACAGTGGACACCTAAATTCACAAGTGCCTGCTAGTGCCAATTAAATAGCCATCCAATCATACCGCCTCATCTGGTGACAGAAACTGCACTTTGTACCCAGTACTGCTGAATGTGCCTCAAGTATAATTTGCACTAAGTAAAGAGAGACTTTTATGTGTTTACTTCTAGCCTGAGTCTTCAAACTACCTTTCCACTGCACTGATCCCCAGGGAGCAACAACCTGAGGAAGTACACCGTGACACACGTCATCAGAGCCACTACCACATCAATTCTCTGCACCAGCTCCTCAGGGGCTCGCTGCATATATTACCGCCTCTGCTGGCTTGATTTATTTTTACATTAGGTTATTCACTGCTTGTTTCCAGGGATTATGGCCTCTTCTGCAGTGCGGATACCAGAGGGGCCAGCACTTTTTCCTGTAGCACGGCCATCGCTGTTGGAAAAAAACAGTGTATAACTGTTCTGTCCCAGCACTGGGAGATTCATTTCAGTATTATTACAGATTTCAGTTTGCTCTTCCTGTTATTAGTTAGGTAACAGCACCATCTAGCGGTGGTAAAAATGTATTACACTTATGTTTCTTGTTAGTAAAGTTTATGGTATTGTGGGGAGTGCTATGCATTGTGGGAAAGAGAAGTCTTCATTCTACAGACTACAGCACATCAGCAGAGCTGTTCTTCATGCAGTTCTCCTTCTTAAACTCCATTATCCTTGTACATGCATATCTGGTAAGCTATCTACCTCTGCTTCAGGGATATTGTGTAATGTTGAGCTGTTCAGTTAGCTGTAGTATTACTCTGGGAAGAATGTTGTAGTGGTTAGATGTCAGCTATGTAATCCTATGTACAGGCAGCCATTTTGGGACATATGCTTTCTCTGGTAATGTTATATTACATGCCATCTATACTGTTTGCTGATACATGCTATGCTTTATTCTTTTACATGTTATTTGTATTTTTATAGTTTTACCTCTAATACTCCTGTTTTGCCAATAAACAAGTTAGACTACAGAAAACAGTCCTCTTATTTGGAAGACAGGAATGGTTTATGCTAAATGTCAGACTGCACACTGTGTGAACGTGTATGAAGACAGAACAATAACCCAATGGAAAAATGAATAATGCCAGCAAAGGAAGCAATATGGACAATCACAATACATTAGTAAGTGCATTGTATAAACTTTCTCCACATGATAAATGCCATTTGCTAAAGTGAGATAACCCCTTTGATATGTAAACTAGGGCTAAGGCTACATTCACATGACCATGAATAAATGACCGTGTGAATAGACCCATAGATTGCAATGGTTCTTAAAATGTCAGTTGTACCGTAAGGGTATGATTACACTGTCAGGTTTCTGCATGCAGTTTTGGAAGCCTAAACCAGGAGTAAATTCCAAAAAGAGAAGAACTGTCCTGTATGCTTTCTCTTCTTTAATGATCCATTTCTAATTCTGGCTTCCAAAACTACCTGCAGAAACCTGGCCAAGTGGACGTACCCTGAAGCTGTTTCTTTTGGATCTCCATTAGCTTCAGAGCTGTGTATTTGTCCCTCAGCTGCAGGATTTAAAGGAAAAAGTAGGTCTGAAATGCCAGTATCGAAGAATGCATTATTTTAAAATTAAGAGAAGATCTTGATTTTCTAAGAAAAGCACTTGAAAGCACTGAACACGCTAAAAACGAGTAAAGTGAGTTCTTGTGAGGACAGTCAGAAAATATTTGCAAGTAATGAAGTGTAAAAAAACTTTCTATTAAATTGATTGAAGTGGAAATCCATGATTCTCATATATAAAAGTGGCACAAATTAGACCATTTTAAAGTTGGTCTAAAGTTTTTGGTGGAAAGGTTTTTGGCTTACTGTACTGGGACACATTTTTGGTTTAGAGATCTTGTACGGATCGGTAAAGGAACTCCTTCTTGCCCAATTCTATTACTATTTATAATATGTCCTTGCAGGTTGGTAGTTTATAAAATAGTGCTGATGTATATAGGGTAAATGGGGTTTGCAAGCATGGCCACATGCTGGAGGTAACAGAGGAGATGTTTGTGAGTCGTCCTAATGCTCCTGTAATTGCCCACTGGCCCCTGATATCGCCCATATGGCGCAGGTAGGTGAGTGTTAGGGCCCACGGGCTACTTGAGAGACCTTGACGCTGGTGCCCGAGGCTTAAGACACGTCCTCCTAGTAGAATATGTCGAACTAACTCTCAATTTTTAACATCAGTGTGAGGGTTTAGTGTTACGGCAGCGTGCACCTATCTCTGGTTCTGTGTTTGTTCTGAATTCTTGCCACATCCACATAAATTTCATCTTATGTAGGATGTCCATTGTAGTACTTGTAGTCCGTTGCTGGCATCATCCATTGTATGCATTTTTGCTGGTGATTGCCATTAGCAACGGACTACAAGTGCAGGATGTGCTCCCCTACAGAAATGCACAACTGCATATGGGTATGAGCGCATCCTGCTTTCTTATCACCACATTTTTTGATGGTTTATATATATATGTATGGAGGTCTATAAACTCCATTTTAAATGTGCCTGTTTTTCAACCTCAGGTCACATTTGGGTGCACCTGCTTGGCCTTGGGCTATATCAGTCAGTCTTGGGTAGGGCTCATAGACACCTCCCACCTCCCATTGCAAGCATGGCCACATGCTGGAGGTAACAGAGGAGATGTTTGTGAGTCGTCCTAATGCTCCTGTAATTGCCCACTGGCCCCTGATATCGCCCATACGGCGCAGGTAGGTGAGTGTTAGGGCCCACGGGCTACTTGAGAGACCTTGACGCTGGTGCCCGAGGCTTAAGACACGTCCTCCTAGTAGGATATGTCGAACTAACTCTCAATTTTTAACATCAGTGTGAGGGTTTAGTGTTACGGCAGCGTGCACCTATCTCTGGTTCTGTGTTTGTTCTGAATTCTTGCCACATCCACATAAATTTCATCTTATGTAGGATGTCCATTGTGGTACTTGTAGTCCGTTGCTGGCATCATCCATTGTATGCATTTTTTGCTGGTGATTGCCATTAGCAACGGACTACAAGTGCAGGATGTGCTCCCCTACAGAAATGCACAACTGCATATGGGTATGAGCGCATCCTGCTTTCTTATCACCACATTTTTTGATGGTTTAAATGGGGTTTGTAGCCAAACAATCATTTATTTTTACTATCTAATTTTAAATGTGTCTTATTTTTATTTCTTTCCTGTTCTTTGTATGGTATTTTATGCTACTGTGACAATAACGTAATTTCCCTGCTTTTTGATCTTATAAAGAAAAATTCTTTTTTTCTTGGAATGTTGCAAGAGTTTTTGACAAGACAGGTATCATTTTAATCAGCAGGATCGACCCAATCAGATAATATGTCTTGTTTAATAGAGTTGATCCTGCTGATGTGTTGTTTAAAGAGGGACTTCATCATAGCATGAATTGTCCATTGTTGCTCGCCCCATAAATGCTAAGCTGAGGGGGTGGAAATTTGAGGAGGTAAAGGAAACCAAAAAATAGTGCTGAAAAGACAACTGAAAACCAAAGCTTTAAAGGACCTTGATCACAGCCTTGCCTGGTCCAGTCGAGAGGGAACTAATGCTTGTGTCCTGCAGGTGCAGGTGAATTGTAAACCAGCTGGAGAAAGACAGATCTGTAACACTGGAGATCAGGCAGGACTTGAGTGCCCATAGAAATCAGGTTTGTGTGTATGTCTTATGATGGCAAGTCAAATAATTGCAAAAGACAATTATTGGTGGACTAGTTACAGAAGGGTACAGCCACAAGGTCAGACTTCTGCATGCAGTTTTGGAAGCCAAAATCTCCTCTTTTTTTAAATCACTCCTGGTTTTGGCTTCCAAAACTGCATCAGATAACCTGACTGTGTGGTCGTACCCTTAAGAAGATGTAAGAAGAGTAAGAAGATGCACAGCACCAAGATGGACAGATTTAAGCAAGTTCACAACTTGATAGCAGATCATGGATAGATCGTACTAGTCAATGATGTACATAAGTGATCGTAGGTCAAACCGTCCTAACTAATATCCAAGAACGAGCATTTGGGCTAGTGGCTACAAGAATGAACCAAGGTAAGCAGGTCCTCCTCACTCCACCAGTGCTGACATGGCTGTAGGTTTCTTCATCATCACCTCTGATGCTTTATGCACAGACACTATCAACAGCAAATGATGACTTCATATGTAGTATAAGACTTCATATGTAGTATAAGATGTTACTAATATGTAACTCTGCACGCTGTTTGCTCTACTGGGTTACTGGCTAAACCCCTCGCAAGGGAAGACTTCATATGTAGTATAAGATGTTACTAATATGTAACTCTGCACGTCGTTTGCTCTACTGGGTTACTGGCTAAACCCCTCGCAAGGGCTTTCAGTTTAGGCTGCAGGTGAGATGTTGGGGGGACAATACTGCCACTGTAATAAATTATTATTTTTCTATTATTGACCTAATGTAGATTACAGACAGAAAACATCCAATGTCATTCACAGCTGACTATGGGGAGTTTCCATGAAAGCATTTATCTTTACAATAAACTAAAGAGATAATGTGAAAAAGCAAACATGTCCTAATGTGTGCCTTATCTGAGCAAACACATCCGGCCCTTATACTGTATCTATAGCATGTCATGCCATTACTAGTGCAACCACTGTGCTCGACACCAGCTGTTTGGCAGGATTATTACATAGCAATGCTTGATTTGGGTGCATGAAACTTATTACATAATATGACTGTCAAGCACTAAACCTTAATTTCAGAATTCCTTTACCATCTTCCAGTATCAAGAGTAATTAGGAATCAGACTAGGACATGTATGTATAGAGAACACCTGTTATGTTGGTATATGGTGTATTAATACCATGGTTCTTTCTATTACTGAAGGAATTCTGTACAGTAGACTTGGATCAATAAAAAAAAGACCATTGGGATAGACCTTGACACTCCAAGTCCTACATTCTGTGTTGGCTGTAGCTACCAGTAGGTGAAACTGCCAATATGTAGAAAGGGACATAGCTTTAGGGGAAGCAGTTGCTTTGGGGCCTGAACGCAGACAGGGCCCACCCAGGTTGAAAACAAAATTTTTTTTATTGTCAGGGCCCCCTCAGTATTATACAGTGATACTGTAGGAAATGGACGGAGCAGCTGCTGGGCCTCATCTGAGAGAGCGAACCTGACTAACCACAGGAGTAAGAGTTGCATGGGAGGAGGGGTTTGCGAAGAAGTTTCTGGGTGGGGGGTCCTGTTCAAAAATTTGCTGTGGGCCCAGTCATTTCTAGTTACGGCACTGTATAAAGAGGTATACAGGTCTAAATGAACTTAAAGGGACCTATATAAAGCCTCATTCACACGTCCGTGTCCGTGCTCAAATCCGTGAGCAGGTGGTCATTGATGCAGCCGTGAAGCTGTCCATGAAGGATCTGTGTTGGGTCCGTGTGTCCATTTTTTGCTGTCCGTGTGCCATCTGTGTTTCACTGACATTGCACAGCTGAAAAATAATTTTCAAAGTATCTCTTCTTAATGATCAGTGAAACACAGATGACACAAGGATGGCATCCATGGTTTTCACGGACCCATAGAGTATAATGGGCCGGATTGAAATAGAGCATGCATCTGTGCTAAAAAACACTGACCCACAGACCGTGGTAAAACACTGATGTATGAATACACACATTAAAATGAATGGGGACGTGTGCTGTCCGTGGAGAACATGTACAGCACACGTCCATGGAACACTAACGTGTGAATGAGGATTAACCCTGTATGCAGTGTGCTGCCCTTGGACGTAACCAACATTTTACTGAGAAGGAAAGGAGCAGGAACATTTGATGGTGAGGACTTCTTTTGCCGTATAACCACTATGGTAGGTATGCCACCATCCTAAACTATGAATTAGTATCAAGTCAGGATGACTTTTGTGTTATGAACAGTGAACTAGCTATAATCTATCTGAGCCTTAAAGGGGTTTTCTGATCTTAAAAATATGTGCATATATTTTACAGGCAGTGATATGTATCTGAAATCTCTCTGTAAGCCAAACTCCTATATATTTTCGACACCATGATCCTGGTTTTTGTCTCCTATTTATGTGATGTCTCCTACTCTGAACATAAGGTTAGGTCTCGAGCTACAGTACCTCTGTAGTACAGTAGTTTACGTATAACATGCCTCTTATCTCCACTACTACCTGGTTCTCCCCCTCCCATCCTGACATGGAGGGATCATGTATCACATGCTGGGCAGCAGATCATGTACTGTCAATAGCAGGTCTATGTTGTATGTGAAGACAGTGAGCACTCACAGCATTACTTTGCCCCTTGTAATAGAGGGGCTGACAGGCAGCTGTAAATAGATGCAATGTCTGTGAGAGGCGAGTGGAATCATGGGAACTGTAGTTCTTTACATGGAAATCCTGCCCACAGCAAGCACTTATAGCATCAAAGTAAGGGCTCATTCACACGAACGTATGGGTTCTGTTTCCGTATTGCGGATCCGCAATAAACGGACACCGCTCTGTGTGCATTCCGCATCATGGATGCGGACCCATTCACTTCAATGGGTCCGCAAATTAGGAGATGCGGAGTGGAAGCACAGAAAAGAACCCTACGGAAGCACTATGTGCTTCTTTGGAGTTCTGTTCCATACTTCCGTACCGCAAAAAGATAGAACTATCTTTTTGCGGAACGGAGGGATGCAGATCCATTCAAGTTGAATGCGTCTGGATCTGTCCCGGAGGCCTCACAAACGTTCTCTGTGCATTGGGGACCGCTAATCGTGGCGCCAATGCACGGAACGGAACACATACGTTCGTGTGAATGAGCCCTAAAGATGAATCACAAAGCTGGGCAAGACAATGAAAATGGATGACTTCTGAGCTATGTAATCTTCTGTAGAGCATTCACATTGTACGTACATAAACTTATACACCTGTATGTACATAAACTTGAAAAACCCCTTTAATTTTCGCAGCTATGGTATTGCATCTGAGGTGTATATAAGTACATTGCTTTGTAGATTTGTACAACTTTTTGCCCCTTCTACACCAGACTTGCCACTTTTGTTAAAAGTGGGCTGTGCATGGACAGAAAAGGATGGTGCCCAGGGGGCCAGACACATTTATCATTACTTATGCTAGTTTTGTATTGCCTGAAACTTATAACAGGTCCTAGCTGGCGAAGCTTTCAGATTCTGGTGCACAGACTGGCCGAGGTGTGCCAGAATTATTTAAGTGGCATGTGCCCCTTAATAGTTTCAGCCACCGCTTTGGAGATCAAGAATGATGTTACAAATGCCAGTCTTGATAAATTTCCCCTAATGGGTCATACTGTTTACGAGCATCATGACCAGCACCATCTTGGGGGTACTGTAGCTGACTATTGGATGGGTTTATGATTGACATTGTTGGCAGAGTTTAGATGTGACTGGCACTATTTGGGAGTGGTTATTGTGCCAGGCAGTTGTGTATTATAAGTATTCCTGCACCTCCCTCCCAGCTCGGCTTTTTAATTGAAGATGCTGACAATCATAGTTTAGAACTGATGCAGAAAAGGGAGGAAGATGTTTAGTTTGTACAAAATGTAGAATTTAACTGGAGAGCCAATATTTTTGCAGTTGACTCGTCTCTAAGTGATTGTTGCAATAATTTGTATTTTCATTCATCCAGAAACGCTGGAATTGTATGTTATTTGCAGGTGGATGTTATCTAGCATTGTCACTTTTTAGTTTGATAGAATAAAAATGCAAATTGTGTATAAAAGAATAGTATCCAAGTGTTATCAGACGTAAAACTGGTCAAAGAGACCAACAACTTAATTCAGCACTGTATAAAGAACTGGGAACTGGTGGGGTTAAAGACAAAAGGCCACCGAGTAAAGTGAGGAGGGAAGTGAACTGGAGAGGTGGCGCTAAATATACCTAGAGCAGTCATTTGAGGGACATGAAGGTAAATGAAAGGTTACACTTTGCCCCTTACTTTGTCACCACTGTTTGCTCTGTCAATAGCCAGTGACGGCTGTCAGGAAAAGGTAGAGATTAAGGTCAATAGCAGTGGCACATATATCAGGGCTTGTGTTTGAATATGGAGTATCAGCCTAATCTTATGGTTAAAGCTTTTCACACCCTGCAAATATCAATCAATATCTGTCCATTGTCTGTGCCTAACGTGTCTGAAATGAGAGATTAATAGGGATTACAGCAGGTGCAGGTAATGTCCAGCGAGGCAGGCTGGACCTCAATATCGGTAACATTTCTGAAGCGCCCTGTACATTCATTTGCTTGTAATTGTATTTCTCCTCTTTGTGGTCTCTCTGCTAGACCTTCAATAAGTCATTGAGAAGACGGGCAGCAAAAAGTAGATGGAAATAGCCATTTCCTGACAAAATGCAAGAAAAGTTTTACTGAACACGGAGACGTGCTCCGTCCGGGTCCTCTCCAGAATCGTAGTGCGATGTGGTGAGCAATCACTTAGGACTTCTCTCTGGGGTGACAATTAGCGCTTGTCACAGTCAGAAATGCTCATTATCACTCACGGAGATTTTCTAAATTACGAGGCACTTATTCCTTTCTTCTGTAATAGAAAAGGAAAAGACATTTTTAACACTTCACAGTATTGACAATGGAATACAGCGGGTCCCTGCGGGTTCCTGGATGGGCACATATCCACCTACATTTACAATTGACAACTGTATTCATAGCAATGATTTATACTTTTACTGCTATCATAGCTGCTATAAACAATTTCCTTCAGGACAATTATTTATTCATGTATTTCCCACTGCTTATATAGCACCAACATATTCCACAGGGTTGTACGGAGGATCACAGCAGTTCCTGACCTCAGAGAAGCTCACAATCTACACACCAAAGCCAGCCATACCCATCATCGGCATTCACATCTTGTCTTTTCTCCCATTGTAGGTGTACTTTAGGAGTATTTCCTGATTATATCTTCAGTGGAAGGTAGTAACATATGACATACATTACCTATGCTTTCTTATACAGTAAAAACATAGCAATGCAGACGCAGAGCAGTCCAGCATAAGCCAAAAGGATTCTCTTTTGGCAGGGGTGGATTGGCCATAGACCTTACAGGGAAATTTCCCACCTGCCAGTAAAAGTTTTTAGGGATGTATTTTGTGCTGCTGGCAGTATTTTGTGATGGACTGTGGTATTTGGCTCTGTTGGGGCGGTATAATGTGCCACAATATGGAATTGCTGACCTTGCTTTCCATCAATTTGGACCCGACTACAAAACAGAGGCACTTTTTGTATTTTTTCCAGGGCCACTTTAAGCTCCCAGTCTGCCCCTGTCTTTTGGCATATACTGTTGCATGGGGACATGTGCATACATTTGGTGTATGCACTGAAATCACACCGAGCATGTTCACAAAATGAGATGTGATACGGATAGATAGATAGATAGATAGATAGATAGATAAATAAGTAAATGAGAACAAATGTAAATAATAATAAACAAATGTAAACAAATAAACACATAAATTATACTAAATGTAAATAATAATACTTAAATACTGGTAAATGTAAATAAATAAATGTAAATAATAATAAATGATACTAATGTGCATGGGATCTCTCGAGTCTGACTTGGTGGCACATTTAGGAGAAATATGGATAGAGCATGTTTGATTTCAACATGACCCATCCTTTGTTCCCCTGATAGATAAGCTGCAACCTGAGGAGTCTGGTAGCTAATCTCCCAACTGAAAAACAACATGCACACGTGGCCTAGCATGGACATTTACGGTGGAGTCTGGAGTAACAGGTGTCAGACGAAATTTTGGCCAATTGGGCAATTTCATATAAGCTACTTAACCTATTGGGATTTATTTATTTATCTTTTTTTTTGGAGTATAGGATGAAACATAGGAGGAAGATGAAAGATAAAAAAAAGATTGAGATTCCTCAGTGGTTGATACCTTTTAATGGCTAACTGAAAAGATGACGACAAAATTGTAAGCTTTCGAGGCTACTACGGCTAGAGACGCCTGATGAAGAGGCCCACGTAGCCTCGAAACCTTGCAATTTTGTCATCATCTTTTAGTTAGCCATTAAAAGGTATTAACCACTGAGAAATCTCAGTGTTGTTTCATCTTTTTTTTATTGGCTAACACGGTACAATTATATATACCGTATATACTCGAGTATAAGCCGAGTTTTTCGGCACAAAATTTGTGCCGAAAAACCCGAACTCGGCTTATACTCGAGTCATCAGTAAAACTGTGAAGAGCGGAGTGGGAGGAGGAGCGGGGGGAGGAGCGGGGGGCGGGCATTTGCGGCAGGGCCGATGCGCTCACTGCGCTCCGGCCCCACCGCTCATGTATACTTTTTAAATTTGATTATACTATACACTTATTACAATTCTTGCCCCCACTGTACCTCATTACATGCGGCAGGCGGGCAGTGAATACTTCAGGCCGGGCGGACGAGAGCAGCGTGACTTGCTGATGTCACGTGCCTGCCCGGCCTGCTTTATGAATGAAGCAGGCGGCGCAGGCACGTGGCGTCAGTCACACTGCGCTCGCTCTCCCGCCCGGCCTGAAGGATTCACTGCCCGCCTGCCGCATGTAATGAGGTACAGTGAGGGCAGAATTGTAATAAGTGTATAGTATAATCAAATTTAAAAGCGATACATGAGCGGTTATGAGAGGATGGGGGGATGTGGATGGCACTGTTATGGGATGAGGGGATGTGGATGGCACTGTTATGGGGGATCTGTTATAGGATGGGGGATCTGTGGATGCCATCCACAGCCCCCATCCCATAAGTGCCATCCACATCCCCCATCCCATAACAGTGTCATCCACATCCCCTCATCCCATAAGTGCCATCCACATCCCCCTTCCCATAACAGTGTCATCCACATCCCCCTCATCCCATAAGTGCCATCCACATCCCCCTTCCCATAACAGTGTCATCCACATCCCCTCATCCCATAAGTGCCATCCACAGCCCCCATCCCATAACAGTGTCATCCACAGATCCCCCATAACAGTGCGTCATCCACAGATCCCCCATAACAGTGCGTCATTCACAGATCCCCCCATAACAGTGCGTCATTCACAGATCCCCCATAACAGTGCGTCATTCACAGATCCCCCATAACAGTGCGTCATCCACAGATCCCCCATAACAGTGCGTCATTCACAGATCCCCCATAACAGTGCGTCATCCACAGATCCCCCATAACAGTGCGTCATTCACAGATCCCCCCCATAACAGTGCGTCATCCACAGATCCCCCCCATAACAGTGACATCCATTTCCACCTCGGCTTATACTCGAGTCACTACTTTTCCCAGGTTTTTTTGGGTAAAATTAGGGGGGTCGGCTTATACTCGGGTCGGCTTATACTCGAGTATATACGGTATATATATTTATAGAAACCAAAGAGAAGCAGCAGCACAGTTTAAGGTGTGAACAGGGTGCAAGATCCTCCTGGGAACAAGGCAAATATTCCAGGTATATATAGTCCAAAGACGATGCAGCACTCCAGCATATGAAAAATGAGTGACCCAAGCCTAGGCTTGACAAAGGTCTCATTGAGAAGACCGAAACGTTGCCTGGGGAATAAAAAGGGTGACTTATTTTTCATATGCTGGAGTGCTGCCTCGTCTTTGGACCACTGTATATATATATATATATATATTTTTTTTTTACTTTAACCAATGGGAGGAACATACAAACTCCATGCAGATGTTGGCATTTTGACATCACAATACTACAATGTCCCACTAAGGAGACCTATAAATTTTATATGGATGACCAACACTTAACCCTTTACAACCATTGATTGTCTATCTACACTGGGCTCTTATCTTTGGTTACAATTTTTCAAATTTTAATGATAATCATGTGTAATTGGGCCGTAGGCCTAATGGCCCCATAGGCCTAATGTGAACAGCTGTATATGGTGCCCAATAGAATTGTGGCATGCTCCATTACATGCTGCATGAAGATTCCTAAAAATGAATATTATTCTAACTCATAAACCACACTAGTTGTCTAGATAGAGAGCCCCCCTCACTATGTACGCCACATGAGCTTTACTTGTAAAGAGCCACACCTTGTTTTTATTATAAAAGTGATATCTTATCTTCTTGTATCTTGTTCTATAGCAAAATCCAAAATCCAGGTTTTGTACAGTGTACCTAGAATAAACCATGGAAATCTAGAATGGAGCGACACAACTTTAGATTCATGTGATGTGGTAAAGTAATTGCAATTGCAAAAATTGCAAAAGTGATCCCCAGTGAGTTCCTGTGATAGAACGACACTATAAATATTTGAACGGTTTACGTTTTATTTCCCCCAACCACATTCTGGTCTCCTGCTTCTGTGATGAGTTTATGGAGTGACAGTGGAACTGTTCCATCAGCCAAAACAACCAAATGGGACAACTGGGGACCCATTGCTTTTCAACAGTGGCGGATCTTGTGAACATCCAAAACTGTCACACCCATTGGCAGATGGAATTCTGGACCTTGTGCCCCAAAATTATTCGGAAAGCTGTCGCTGAAATCTATTTTGGAAAGTTGGCATCCATTAGCTCGGATTACCATACAGAGTGTGATGGCTGGAGTTATTATGTTACAGCGCAGATTTAAATCTTATAAATTAATCACTCTTTAAATATGACTGCGGAATGATTTTCTCCTCTCTTGTTTCATCAGAAGGTGCTATTGATTTCAGCGGCAGTCTGCTCTACAAAAACACGCCTCTTGATAGAAAACCTTTTGTTCCGCTGAAATTTCTCTGCGCTTTTTTTTCTGTGACTTTATACTGCCCTCTAGTGGCCCACAAAGGTGTTTCAGGTGGAAACTCTACAGAGTAAAGCGCGTGTAATCAGGCTCCAGCAACAGAAGCTGACTTGTTCAATAGCTTTGTTACATCCCGGGGCCTGTGATTATTGTGGCTTTATATATTCATTTATTGTTATTGCAGAATCCGACAGTTTTTACTACTTGGGAAAACTGCATAAGACACAGATATTCTAAATAAAGGTATGACATCCCTGAAGGCATTATAAAAGTGATCGTATTATACACAAATGCTTTTTCTTCTTCTAGGGATAGTGTCTAATAAATATCTGCGTGCAAATTCATGGAATTAACCAGTTCTGCAATGCACCACCTTCTTTATATTATATATGGAAACCACTGCACTGATATCATTTACCCTATAAGCAAATAACTAATCTAGTAACAAATGAATTAAAAAGCATAATTAAGGGCTCATGCACACGGCCATAGTTTCAGTCCTTGTTTTTTGCGGATCGGATGCGCACCTATTCATCTCACTCATGTGCTGTCTGCCTCCGCAAGTCCGTTCCGTGGCCCCACAAAAAAATAGAACATGTCCTATTTTTGTCCATTTTGCGAACAAGGATAGGACATACAGGTATTTGCAGGAGTAAAAAAAAGGACGTGCATGAGCCCTTATGGCGATCATGGTAAATGTCTGGTAGTTCCACAGACATAAAAACAGATACACCTTGGTTTACTGCGCATGCGCTTGAAGATGGATGATATACCCAGCCTGTGCTGCATCAGCCAGGTCAGGAAAAGGATCGTTTGGGAGAGCAGCTTCACTCCTATGATGTCTTTCTGGCGCCTGAATGCAGTTAAAGTTTATTTTCTTCGCTACGCTCAATTGGCCAAGAGGTAGACAAACATAATGGATAACAGATGCTGGGGGCTTGGAGGGCAAACCTCATACACCGGCCCAGATTTACTAATGTGTCAGTGCCTAAAATTTGTCTAAAAAGTTACATAAATTGGAGCAATTGTTTGGGGCAACTAGGGTTTCTAGAATTTTTAATGCCATATTTGGCGTGGGGCTTCAGTGGAAGGGGCATGGCCTAATATGTGCCACAATTTTTACGTAAAATTCTGTAAGCCAACCAATAGTTGGTATAAAGTTAGACAAAAGTGTGCATCCCTGCACCACATGTATCCTCCAGCCTGATCCCCGGTGATAAATCTGGTGCAGGTCTAGACAGGTCTACGTTGGGACCATCTACAGGATATGTAAATCAGGACCACTGTGTCATGTCTGTTGAAGGTCCTGATGGGTGGGGCATGACACGAAGATTCATTCTTTGGTGTTTTTTGAAAGCCTGTGTCATACACATCCTTAAGGTCTCCCTCTTCTGCAAACATAATAAAATAACCTTCTGGGGTAAAATCAGTATGGCTGACAATATACTGTACTTTCCGTAAGGGTTAACCCCTTAACAATTGTACATTGTTTTAGAATAGGGGCAGCACAGATTTATGTAGCACAGGTCATACACCCACTATAGAGAAAAAGTTATTTTTTAACCATTTGTATCTTCTTAATCTGTGCATACAGAGTGTTCACTGAGCACCGTACGTACAATATAGGTGACAACAGTGCCATTGCCTAGATTGGGCCCAAAGATCTCCCGATGCCCGAGACAACTAATGCACCATCAGGGCTGTTTCAGCTGTAGCTTGGACTGTTATGGTCGGTAACTCCAGTATCAGGTGTAACATGTAGTTAAAAATGTTCCTCCAGGGTCTTTTCTATACTTTTAGTGCACAAACTGTAATTTTAAAATGGAAAAATCTAAATTAATAAAATGCTTTTACTAGGAAGCTATTTCCAAAGTGATGTCACACTGACCGCGCGGCAGTGGTCATAGACGTTATTGGTCTCTTCCAGGTTGCATATCCGAAAAAAAACACTTAGGGACACGCACTATACAAATAACATATCTTTATTAAACATGTAATGACTTACACAGTAAAATAACATCCAATATTATGTAAAACTAGCAGCATATAAGGTGATGGCTGAAAGCCAGTAGCTCCTGCGTACTAGGGGGTCAAGGCAACACAAAAGCATATATATCCAGAATCACAGGACTCACTATAATGTCCACACCAAAGCAACTGTGTAATGCTAAGCACAAAGGCAAATAGTGTACGCTATACAAATGGACAAATACATTATACCTGAATCTGGATAGACAAATTTCGAAAGTTGCAGACCTCCAGGTAGCGCCGAGCTCCCGCGACGTACGTTTCGCGCCTGCTTTTTCAAGGGGCATGGAGGTCCACTACTTTTGATATTTGTCTATCCAGATTCAGGTATAATGTATTTGTCCATTTGTATAGCGTACACTATTTGCCTTTGTGCTTAGCATTACACAGTTGCTTTGGTGTGGACATTATAGTGAGTCCTGTGTTTCTGGATATATATGCTTTTGTGTTGCCTTGACCCCCTAGTACGCAGGAGCTACTGGCTTTCAGCCATCACCTTATATGCTGCTAGTTTTACATAATATTGGATGTTATTTTACTGTGCAAGTCATTACATGTTCAATAAAGATATGCGATTTGTATAGTGCGTGTCCCTAAGTGGTTTTTTCGGATATGCTGTTACTGAGTCACACATTCTTGTACATTTATATAGGTGGGTTGTCTCTTCCAGGTTGGCAGCATCCAAGCGGATGCCCTGGATTATATATACGGACATCTAGCGTAGAGCGTCCATGCCATGTGAAGGCCTGTACACGGGTGTTATAGATATATAATATTATTTGACGGCTGCGTCCGTTATTTTGATATTGTTATTTAACGGCTGCGTCCATTACTTTGTACTCTTTTCTTGAAAACCAATAAAAACTATTGAATAAAAAAATTAATAAATAAAACAAAAACCCACAGTCCTCATGAAATTTCTCTAAAAAGGCATTGTTATATATAAAAAAGCATTGTTATATGAAAAAAGTGGCAGAATGGTACAACATTTGAAAGCACTATTATAAAAAAAACAACAAAAAAAACCACTATGGTGGGGAATTTATCAACAGCTTTGAGGTGATTTTTTTGCTGTTAAAAAGTCACAGTTTAAGCAAAACATTGTTGCAAATTTTGCAAAATGTTCACTTTTTACAGAAAGTCTGCCAAAAGTTGAAAAACAAGGATGTAGTTTAGTCTTAGTTCATCTGCTCCTTGTTGTGTAAGAATGAGGGGGCGAAAGTGCGACAAAGTTCACTCTGCACTAAAAAGATGCAAGAACCACTAGAATAGCATTTAAAAAATGTTTTATCTATTTAACCAACATGAAAGAGCGAGTTCACATCACGTTTTTTTCACACATTTAACGTACACAAAAAATCTTAACGGATCCCTGAAACATATGTCATAGATCTGTCACGATACAGTCCCATCGTAAAAAAAAAGAGCAAGCGTTAATGAATACTTTTTTTTGTAGGAGTCCCAGGATGGAAAAGCGTAGTGTACACACTTTTCCATCTGCAAGGTCAAGCTAAAGAAGTATACGTTAACGTTTTTTTACAATGGAACTGCATGGTGATGGTGGATGCCACCGTATGACAACTGTTCGAGGTATCTGATAACATGTAAGATTTTTGGGCATGTTAAACATGACAAAAACATTATGTGAACCCACCCTAAAAAGTATTTGCTTAAGTAGCAGACTGAGCGAATCGACTTCGGATGAAACATCCGAAGTCAATTCGCATAAGACTTTGTTTCAATACTGTACGGATTGAGCGCTCCATACAGTATTAGAATGTATTGGCTTCAATGAGCTGAAGTTATTACTTTGCGAAGTTTCGCAATCGAACCCGAGTTCGGGAAATGTTTTTTTACAGTCTAAATCAATTTCTGAAGTTATTATGCGAAGTCTCACGAGACTTCGCAAAGTAATAACTTCGGCTCCTTGAAGCCAATACATTCTAATACTGTATGGAGCGCTCAATCCGTACAGTATTGAAACAAAGTCTTATGCTAATTGACTTCGGATGTTTCATCTGAAGTCGATTCGCTCATTCCTAGTAGCAGTATTTAGGAGGTTAATCAGCTTTGAGTTTTGGACCAATTTAAATTTAAATTTTATATATGTAGGCACGTGTTAAAAGAAAAATGCTCTTGGAGGTGCCATGAAATCATCCGTGTATTACTGGATACACATTAGAAATGATGTGCATGAACACTGCAGGAACCAACAGCATCCAAATCATGTTTGTCAGTATTTTGTGAAATGTATTGGAAAAGATGATGTCTGAATGATGTGATGATGTCATCAGTATAGTCTATTCTAGCAAGGAAAGCCTGAAGGGAAAATACTACTACTGCTACCACTACCACCACAACTACAACTACTACTGAACTACTACTTCTACTACTACTACTTTATTCAGTATTATTTTTCAGATCATCTCAAAGGATTTCAGAAAACACTTTGGGTGGGGGATGAGTCCAGAAGAAGAAACTCATATTACTATGGAGTGTAATGTCTACTCTCCTTTTCACAGGGACAATGCTCACTGTGATGTCACTGCACAGGTACTGTGCATTAAGTGATGTCACAGCATAGCGATAATGCACACAGTAATGATTCTACATAGAAATATGCAAACAGTGATGTAACAATAGTTTGATAATGTAAATATGAGTGTCACAGCACAGGGAAACTGTAACCAGTGATGTACAAAAATAATAAAAACTACAGGCAAAATGCACAAAACAATGTCACAGCTATATACCTATGTCACAGCAAAGGAAAATATACTCAATGATTTCACAAAAACAGACAAAACTAATGTACAGGAATAATGCACATAATGATGTCACAGTAGAAGGATGATGTACAGGAATAATGCACATAGTGATGTCACAGTAGAAGGATAATGTACAGGAATAATGCACATAATGATGTCACAGTAGAAGGATAATGTACAGGAATAATGCACATAGTGATGTCACAGTAGAAGGATAACGTACAGGAATAATGCACATAATGATGTCACAGTAGAAGGATAATATACAGGAATAATGCACATAGTGATGTCACCGTACAAGGATAATGTACAGGAATAATGCACATAATGATGTCACAGTAGAAGGATAATGTACAGGAATAATGCACATAGTGATGTCACAGTAGAAGGATAATGTACAGGAATAATGCACATAGTGATGTCACAGTAGAAGGATAATGTACAGGAATAATGCACATAGTGATGTCACAGTAGAAGGATAATGTACAGGAATAATGCACATAGTGATGTCACAGTAGAAGGATAATGTACAGGAATAATGCACATAGTGATGTCACAGTAGAAGGATAATGTACAGGAATAATGCACATAGTGATGTCACAGTAGAAGGATAATGTACAGGAATAATGCACATAGTGATGTCACAGTAGAAGGATAATGTACAGGAATAATGCACATAGTGATGTCACAGTAGAAGGATAATGTACAGGAATAATGCACATAGTGATGTCACAGTAGAAGGATAATGTACAGGAATAATGCACATAGTGATGTCACAGTAGAAGGATAATGTACAGGAATAATGCACATAGTGATGTCACAGTAGAAGGATAATGTACAGGAATAATGCACATAGTGATGTCACAGTAGAAGGATAATGTACAGGAATAATGCACATAGTGATGTCACAGTAGAAGGATAATGTACAGGAATAATGCACATAGTGATGTCACAGTAGAAGGATAATGTACAGGAATAATGCACATAGTGATGTCACAGTAGAAGGATAATGTACAGGAATAATGCACATAATGATGTCACAGTAGAAGTATAATGTACAGGAATAATGCACATAATGATGTCACAGACACAGTAGAAGTATAATGTACAGGAATAATGCACATAGTGATGTCACAGTAGAAGGATAATGTACAGGAATAATGCACATAGTGATGTCACAGTAGAAGGATAATGTACAGGAATAATCCACATAATGATGTCACAGTAGAAGGATAATGTACAGAAATAATGCACATAATGATGTCACAGTAGAAGGATAATGTACAGGGATAATGCACATAGTGATGTCACAGTAGAAGGATAATGTACAGGAATAATGCACATAATGATGTCACAGTAGAAGGATAATGTACAGGAATAATGCACATAGTGATGTCACAGTAGAAGGATAATGTACAGGAATAATGCACATAGTGATGTCACAGTAGAAGGATAATGTACAGGAATAATGCACATAGTGATGTCACAGTAGAAGGATAATGTACAGGAATAATGCACATAGTGATGTCACAGTAGAAGGATAATGTACAGGAATAATGCACATAGTGATGTCACAGTAGAAGGATAATGTACAGGAATAATGCACATAGTGATGTCACAGTAGAAGGATAATGTACAGGAATAATGCACATAATGATGTCACAGTAGAAGGATAATGTACAGGAATAATGCACATAGTGATGTCACAGTAGAAGGATAATGTACAGGAATAATGCACATAGTGATGTCACAGTAGAAGGATAATGTTCAGGAATAATGCACATAGTGATGTCACAGTACAAGGATAATGTACAGGAACAACGCACATAGTGATGTCACAGTAGAAGGATAATGTACAGGAATAATGCACATAGTGATGTCACAGTACAAGAAAGAATGTACAGGAATAATGCACATAATGATGTCACAGTAGAAGGATAATGTACAGGAATAATGCACATAGTGATGTCACAGTACAAGGATAATGTACAGGAATAATCCACATAATGATGTCACAGTAGAAGGATAACGTACAGGAATAATGCATATAGTGATGTCACAGTAGAAGGATAACGTACAGGAAGAATGCACATAGTGATGTCACAGTACAAGGATAATGTACAGGAATAATGCACATAGTGATGTCACAGTAGAAGGATAATGTACAGGAATAATGCACATAGTGATGTCACCGTACAAGGATAATGTACAGGAATAATCCACATAATGATGTCACAGTAGAAGGATAACGTACAGGAATAATGCATATAGTGATGTCACAGTAGAAGGATAACGTACAGGAATAATGCATATAGTGATGTCACAGTAGAAGGATATTGTACAGGAATAATGCACATAATGATGTCACAGTAGAAGGATATTGTACAGGAATAATGCACATAGTGATGTCACAGTAGAAGGATAATGTACAGGAATAATGCACATAGTGATGTCACCGTACAAGGATAATATACAGGGATAAGGCACATGGTGATGTCATAGTGGAGGGATAATGCATATATTGAACTGAGCTCGGGGGTTACATTCCTTGGTCTCTTATTGACCTGAGTTCAGTTTTTTTATGCTGTTCTACCTCCATAGTTCTCATAAGTCCTTCCTATGGCTGGGACTGACAGTCCTGTATGAGCTGTAGCCAATGTGGAGTCAGAACTTTCATAACTTTTACTAATAGAAGTGAAGGCTCTTTTCCCGTCTCTTACTCCTATAGATACTACAGCCAGTATGCACATGGGACACATGTGAAATGTATTCCTCTGGCTGACAGTTCGTCACCTCTGCCAAGGGATGGTAAAGCCTGAACAAATGGTGCCACTGTCCACTGTGTGATGAATGATGCCCTTGTGTTTCTCTCCTTGCATTATTGTCTCGGTACATGATACACCCTTAGCTTGTCCTTGTAGTATCTCCAGTCCACATCTGAACATCATTTGTGTTTTAGGGAGTGTGACAATTTCCCTTGATACGGTCACACACAAAGTATACGATGTATGACCTCACTTCAGAAATGTCAGCTGAAAATGACAAATAGTGTGCACGGAACATGCTGCCTGTTTAAAGGCATAACACACCAAAAGGAAAGGACTGGAGAGGTTGGGATCTACAAAAACGGAATGCAATGTTAACATATTTACCAACTGTAATGGTATCGGTATAAAAGGCGTTCTCCAACAAAAAATAGTTTACATTTTTCAAACCAGCACCTGGATCTGAATAGTTTTGTAATTGCATGTAATAAAAAATGTTGTATACCCACTGAGTTATTCAGTGAAAGCTACCTGTATAGCGCCACCTGCTGTTTGCTCTTTTTCTAAATTCTCTGTCCAGCTCACTGAGGTTAACTTACATGCTCAGTTCCATCCTTCAACTGCCACCAGCTACAGCAGAAAGTATACGCCCCCTGAGAAAGTGACCTCTCTACTGCCCCTGAGCTGAGATTTCTCTTGTGTCTGTGTTTGAGCTGCATACACACATATTTGCTGAAGCTACAATTTGAGTTAGGGGATGTGTAATAAGGACCACCCCCTTTCTACTTGTAGCACCCATGGAGATCACTCCTGGAGATCAGTTGATCGCTACCAGGTTTTTGCCTGTTTTGGGTTACCTAGTATGAATAAAATGACTCAATGTTCACACGGTGACGGTGGTAACACTGTAGGTTACTAACTGTAGGATAGTTTATGTTATAGTAAACAGCAAAAAAAATAATAATTATAATACATATCATGTTAACAGCCAAACAAAACTCAATATTTATTGCCCTGATTCTATAGTTTGCAGAAACACCCCATATGTGGCCGTAAAATGCTGTATGGCCAAACGGCAGGGTGCAGAAGTGAAGGGAACGCCATATGGTTTTTCGAAGGCGGATTTTGCTGGACTGGATTTTTGACACCATGTCCCATTTGAAGCCCCCCTGATGTTTTCCTAGAGTAGAAACGACCTAATATGTGTAGTGTATTTAATTGTTTTCAATTTTTATTCAGTGATGTTTTTTTTTTTCATTTCATTTGTATTTTTTTCACCCAGACCCACTTGGTTCTTGTATATCCAGTGGATCTGCTGTCTATATAATACAGTACAGTACACTATACAGTGTACTGTACTGTATTTTTTTTTACTTTACATAGTCTAAGCAGACTTGTGCCTTTAGCACAAGTCTGCTTAGACTTTCAGGACCATGGAGAGCCGGACGCTTCTGAAAGCGTCCTGCTGCCATGGTAACCATCACCCGCTGCCAGAACAGAGCAGCGGATAATGAGGAAGGAGGGGTGCTCCCTCCCTCTGCGATCCCATCCTGTCGGGGGACTGCAAAGGCACAGCAGCCCCCCGATACCAGGGTCCTATAGGTTGAGTTAACACATTAGGTATTCCGGTGTATGAACTCACCTACCTTTGGGGTCTGTTCATACTGGTAGTTAGTCAGGACTTTGATTAGGGTTTTACTAGGAGGTGTCTATCTCCTTTCCCTAGTTTCCAGGTCTTATTCCCTCCTATGTTTAGTGTGATGTTTCCCTCCCACACCCGAACATTACACATGGCTTCCAATACCACCTCTATGCTGAGGACACTCAAATCCACCTCTCTGGCCCAGATGTTACTTCCCTGCTATCCAGAATCCCAGCGTGTCTGCCAACCATATCTTCATTCTTCTCCACCCCCTTTCTAAAACTCAACATAGAGAAAACTGAATTCATTGTCTTTCCCTCATGTCACTCAGCCCCCCTAGTTTTGTTGTTAACCTATTGAAATGCCCTTGCAGTCTTGTATATGTTGGCGAGAACACACAGTATATCTGAGACTGTGTGAGTAAACATAAATCAACCATCAAACTGGGACACACTATGCTACCAATCCCACATCATTTTTCCAAGATGAAACATCAAGTGTCATACCTAGGCGTTCAAATATTGGAACAGACAAACCCTCCAAGACGAGGTGGCAATCGAACATTAATTCTAAAACAGAGAGAGGCGTATTGGATTCACAAACTGGGGCCATTATCGCCAAATGGCCTTAATCGTGAATGCGACTTCTTTATTAATGTATGAATTTTGTCTCTAACAAACAGGAATTTAATATAAGTCTGAAAATCTAGTCAAATCTGGTGAGGGTGAGATATGTTCCCTACCCGTTTTTTCCCCTTTTTCCCTATTTGCCCCCCCCCCCCAACTTTACCTCCCCCACTTTCTCCATTATTACCTCTTCCCGTTCCCTCTCCCTCTCTTTAACCAGATATTACCGTATATGTATTATAATTTGTTCCGTTTATTAATTTTTGTTCTGTTCAATATTTTTGCATTGTATTTAAGAATGCTATACTAACATCCAGGGGTTAATTCCTTTACACTATATTTTTACCTACCATCATATTTACATATGTTCATGTACAGTATCCAGCTAACCTCATTTCTCCCAATCCCTTTCACAAACACCTTCCACGTTCTTTTTTTACTCGTCCCTTTATTTCACTTATCCCTGTGTCATACAGCCACATCTTTTTACTGTCACCCTATCCACCATACATCATACATAATTTTACCAAATAATTTTCTTCCATCAACTATATAACACTTTCATTCAATTACTCTCCCTATTTCCCTTCCAAACACAGCCACGCCGCCTGTGGAATGCATATTGCGATTCCCAGGGTCACGTGACGTCACGATGGAACGCATACATGCGCTACCCATATCGCGTGACGCTCCAATCATGTGACCGGGGCTCCAATCACGTGATTAGGTGCTCCATACAAGCGCATACAATTTAAAAAGCAGCAGACGCAGGCTAGCGTCCTGTGATCCAGGCCTTCTCTACCACGTTCTAAAGGTAAGTCAAGGTACAGATGTTAGTTTTACTTCAGATCCACTTGACCTCATCTGAGTTTTTCCAATCTTGCAATCACCCTCTCATATTTACTCTGCATACAATTCTTATATTCTGAACAAACTATCCTTACCTGGTCTCTACATATGAGGGTTAAACATACTCCCTACTCATCTTCACTTTCAGGGTATATGGCTCCCAACATTGTTTTATCAATATGCTATATTTAATATGCTGTATATACTTCTTTTTGTCACCTTATTTATTGTTTCTATCTGGTTACACTACTAATGGGGCCCATGTTATTAATATAGATAATAAAACCGCTGAAGAAGGTTCGTCCGGATCGAAACGTTCGGTCGCCATCATTATCCAGAGTGGTCACCAAAATTAATCCATAATGTAACTGGATCAAGATTTTTTGCATGATATCGCACCAATAAAATACTGAAATTGCATCCAAATAATCTGTGTGCCTCAATTTGCATATTACCTTTAGCCCCCCTACATGACCCATCCATCACAGTTAATAGCACAACACTTTCTCCAGTCTTGCAGGCCCGCTGCCTGAGGATAACATTGGGTTCTGCTCTGTCCTTTAAGCCACACATCCAAACTCTCACCTCCACCTGACATTTTCAACTAAAGAGCATCTCTCTTATTTGCGCCTTCCTCACCCCTGAGTCAACTAAAATACTAGTGCATGTTCTTGTCATCTCCCGCCTGGACTACTGCAACATGCTACTTTGTGGCCTCCCATCCATCACTCTCTCTGCCCTACAATTTATTCTCAACTCTCCTGCCTGGCTAATCCACCTCTCCCCTCATTTCGTCTCTGCTTCACCCCTAAGTCAATCCCTCATTAGCTGCCCATTGCCCAGCGAATTCAGTTTAAAATACTTACAACTATAAATAAGGCCATCCACAACCTGTCCCCTCCTTACATCTCTGACCTGCTTTCTCGATACGTTCCCACACGTAATTTCAGATCCTTACAGGACCTCCTCCTCTGTTCTCCTCTCGTCTGTTCTTCATACAGTCGACTACAAGATTTCTCACGTGCATCTCCACTACTCTGGAACTCGCTATCACAGCACATCAGACTGTCCCTCAACATCCAAACCTTCAAGAGTAACCTGAAAACCCATCTCTTCAGGAAAGCCTACCATCTGCAATAGCATGCTACCACCACACAGCCACATGAGCAGCCTATACCCTCACCCAATGTGTTCTTCCCTTACCTTGTAGATTGTAAGCTTTTGCAGGCAGGGTCCTCTGCCCCTCTGCACCAGTCTGTTAATAGTTTGTTCATTTTTATATTCATGTAACCCCTTCATGGAATTAATTGAGCTTTAAAATAAATAATAATAATTTTAAGAACCAAGATGTCAGAAAGAGATAAGTAGGCAGGACCATCTATGCCGGACTGAAGATGTAGGCTGGTAGAGGCCTGCATTGTAGACGATGGCGTGGAGCAGGGGTATGGTGTCTGCACCACTGGGAGCATTATACATACTGACACTACAGAGGGAATTATAATAAAGGGGACACTACAGGGAACATTATATATACTAGCACTATAGCAGGAATTATAATACAGGGGACACATTATACATACTGGCACTACAGGGGCATTCTTTTTACTTGGGGCGCTGTAGGGGGACCATATTTCTACTATGGGGGCAGGCGACTACTGAGGGGACTGTAGGAGCATTATTGCTAATGTGGACACTGTAGGGGAAACTATTACTAATGAGAGAATTACTACAATTGGTGGGAATTTGGGGAGCAAGATTACTATGGATGTACTATATGTATGGCACTATTATTTTTTTGGTATAGTGTTTATAGGCATTGTTGTTGTTGTTTTTTTAAAACACTTTTTGTTCCCCAGTGTTATGATGCTTGATTCAAATATTGATTTTAAAAGTGGTTTGAGGGTCTAGAAATATAGGTACCGATATGGACTGCTGAGATAGGTAAGTAATCCACAATTATATTTTAACCGCACTTCCCGAAAAATTATTAATAATTGTGGTGTGGGTGAGTGGGTGGGATGCTTGGGAAAGGCCATTACAGCCAAAATGTCCCTTTTGGATTAAAACAGAACACTTTGGCCCCGATTCATCAAGCTCAGTGGTGTCTGCTTATCATAAATTGCATGGCATCTCTGGCGGTCCATGCTCCGGAATGAAATCTGTGGCAGCTCGGAGCTGTGGGAGATTTCAGCATTATTTACACCAGTTTACCTCCAACCACTTCCAACTACAAACCCAAGGCATATTGGCTAATCATATTCAGGTAAATTCTTCCACGTTTGCTAATAATTGGTAAGTAGTTGTGGTGTGTTGTGAACATTACCTAAGATATGAAGAGTCATTCTTAAGGGGGTTATGTCTGATTGATGTAAAAAATTAAAAAATCATACATCAGGTAGTATCTGACAATCTCTTCATAACAAAGCTAGAACCAGCCCTGTACCTCACATGGATTCAGAGATCTCCCCATCGATTGGTTTGCTAGATCCTCTTCAGGCTGCAGCTAAGGTGTTGTCTTTTCTTGGGGCTGTGTCACAGCTTCTAATAGAACATATGGTTGGTGGTAGTTGAAGATTTTAACTGAGCGTGTGCGACCACCTCAGTGAGGTGGACGAGAAATAGGGAACAGAACAAACTGCAGGTGTTGGTTTGAAAATTGTAGAATATGTTTCATGGCAGAACCCCTTTGAAAGAGCATATTATATTTTTTCTTAAGTATAAGTTACTTTGTGTCTCACCAACCTACCTGAGTTTAGGATTTTATACATTCAATTGCCGGCATCAATCTACAAGGCAGTGCCATCCAAATAATACACAAAGCTTATACTGTGGAGCCTAACAGGCAGCCTAATGTTTCTGCATACAAAATCTGTTCTGTTAAGTGTTTCCTAAATTTTCTAACTGAAAAGCTCAGGTATTCAAGCAAGTAATTGAGAAAAAAGTGGTTTCCCCATGGGTTCACCTCCTTGAGGCGAGGATGCTAATATCCTCACAGTTACTGTATTAACAAGACCTAAATGTTACATATCAATAAAACATATGGTAATCCCCAATTTTATTGCTATTTCACTCGAGCAACAGCAGTGACTGTGAAGCTGCAAATTATCAGCAAAGTCCTCGAGCTGAGTGTTCCACAAACCTGTAATTACCTGGGGAGTAAAGAAGCCACCATACTGCTACAAGTCTACCCACAACTGAAAAACGAGCCGAGAACAAGCGGCAAGCTACTGTAGGACACAGATTATAGCGGCCTGAGGCCTCATGCACACGACCTTTGGTGTTTTGCGGTCCGCAATTTGCGGAACGGAACGCGGCCCATTGTAGAAATGCCTATTTTTGTCTGCAAAACGGACAAGAATAGGACATGCTCTATTTCTTTTGCCGGGGCACGGAGTGCTGTCCGCATCTTTTGCGGCCCTATTGAAGTGAATGGGTCTGCGCCCGAGCCGCAAAATATGCGGCTCGAACGCAGACCACAACAATGGTCGTGTGCATGAGGCCTTAGTCTCATGAATCCAGCAGACCTGATGTGGCGGTACAACATAAACACTCTTTATCGGTGTTGAGCGAATCGAACCTTCGATCCGAATTTCAGGAAAAAATTTCTCTGAATGGCGGTAAAAAGAAAAAAAAAATCATACTTACATCCTCCGTTCGAGCGTAAAGAGCCGGAGTACACCATTTTGAATGAAGATCTCACACGAAATCCCGTATGCGGTGACGTATGATGTCACCACACTGGCCGATGTTATACGTCACCTCGCAAGATTTCAAGCTAGATGTTCAATCAAGATGGCCGGCTCTTCGCAATCAAATGTGTACTGTATACGGTTTATGATTTTCACAGCTTCGCACTGACCCTGAATGGCAGGTACAGTAAATCATATTAACTAGTGTTAAGCATGTGGACTTCAATCCAAATTTTAGGGAAAATTTTATTCGCAGCCGAATTTTCTTGCGCTTCGTGGTAGTGAATCGATTTTCCCTGAATGGCGGTAAAAAAAAAAAACATGCTTAACTCATCCGTTTAATCATCTTGATTGAAGATCTAGCACGAAATCTCGTGCGTGGTGACGTATGAAGGCGTCACGGGGCGCACAAGATTTCAAGCCAGATCTTCAATGGCGGCGGCCGGCTGTTTGCTATGAAATGGATGAGGTAAGAATGATTTTTAAATTTGTAATTTTTTTTTACACGGTATTATTGCTGTCAGATGCCGCGATAATCTATGAAAGTGACATCTGAGGAGTACAATGATGGGTGAAGCGCCACCTCCTGTCATTGCACCCATTACTTACAAACAAATGTATTCCGTGACAAAGTAATTAATCACAAAGCAAATCTTTTTGTAGAATTCGGCAAAGCAGCCATATTGAATTTTTCCATACTTTGCTCATCACTATTCTTTATCAACCAATGATTAGGAGTACTGTGGGCAACTGCCCTCACAGCAGAGCAAACGCTGGCTATACTTCCTGGAATATACTGTTAGCGAAGAATAAAAGTCGATGGAGGAGCTTTATCAATATTATGGCAAGACTTCAATGGGTCACTGGTCCGCAGACCAGAATAGGGTGTGCTCTATACTTTGCGGAACAGACATAAGAATGCAGACAGCAAACGCGGACCGCCAAATATAGTTGTGTGAATGTAGCCTAACAAGAAGATGCACATGGCACAAATGATACCAGATGTATCAAAATTGCACATGCACATATGCTATGACAAGAGACACTTTTCTCTTGTGTTCACTACCTGGCTGGAGTACTGCATACCAGAGTTTTTCACCAGGAAAGGTGCTCTTTACAAATTAAATTACACCATTGAGATACAGTGCCTTGCAAAAGTGAAATGAGAAAAATATATAAATAAAACTATTGTTTAGAAATAGAAAACAGAAAATTGGCATGTGCGCATGTATTCACCCCCTTTATTAGGAAGCCCATAATAAGCTCTGGTGCAACCAATTACCTTCAGAAGTCACATAATTAGTGAAATGATGTCCACCTGTGTGCAATCTAAGTGTCACATGATCTGTTATTACATGTACACACCTTTTGTGAAAGGCCCCAGAGGCTGCAACACCTAAGCAAGAGGCATCACTAACCAAACACTGCCATGAAGACCAAGGAACTCTCCAAACAAGCAAGGGACAATGTTTTTAAGAAGTACAAGTCAGGGTTAGGTTATAAAAAAATCTCCAAATCTTTGATGATCCCCTAGGAGCACCATCAAATCTATCATAACCAAATGGAAAGAACATGGCACAACAGCAAACCTAAACAAAGCAAATAGGTCAATTTAGAAATTCATAACTTTATTATAACAATAAATAAAACATAATTGAAAACATAATTAGCAAGGTTGGTGGTACACAATACATACATATATAGCAACAACACCCAAGCAGGAGAATACAGGCTATTAAAGATATATATTAGGCAAGTGGGCAAATAGTAATACAATATATTACATTAGTAATCATATCATCTAGTAATCTGACATAACATGGGTATATTCAATCATACCAGTAAACCTGTCTCTCCTGCGTTCCGACGCGTGTTTCACAAAAGCTTCATCAGGAGGGGAAAAGTGCTAATGAAGCTTTTGTGAAACACGTGTCGGGACGCAGGAGAGACAGCTTTACTGGTATGATTGCATATACCCATGTTATGTCAGATTACTAGGACTTTGGGCTATTTCAGCAACATGCACTATGCATTTTATATATGCGGATTGTATTACTATTTGCCCACTTGCCTAATATATATCTTTAATAGCCTGTATTCTCCTGCTTGGGTGTTGTTGCTATATATGTATGTATTGTGTACCACAACCTTTCTAATTATGTGTTTAATTATGTTTTATTTATTGTTATAATAAAGTTATGAATTTCTAAATTGACCTATTTGCTTTGTTTGGTGTTGATAGCAAAGGGGATTGTTTGGGTCCTATGTATATGTAGAATTCCACACAGATTTATTGGTATTATACAACAGCAAACCTGCCAAGAGACGGCCGCCCACCAAAACTCACGGACCGGGCAAGGAGGGCATTAATCAGAGAGGCAGCTCAGAGACCTAAGGTAACCCTGGAGGAGCTGCAGAGTTCCACAGCAGAGACTGGAGTATCTGTACACAGGACGACAATAAGCCGTACGCTCCATAGAGTTGGCTTTATGGCAGAGTGACCAGAAGAAAGCCATTACTTTCAGCAAAAAACAAAAAGGTACGCTGTGATTTTGCAAAAAGGCATGTGGGAGACTCCCAAAATGTATGGAGGAAGGTGCTCTGGTCTGATGAGACTAAAATTGAACTTTTAGGCCATCAAAGAAAATGCTATGTCTGGGGCAGACCCAACACATCACATCACCCAAAGAACACCATCCCCACAGTGAGACATGGTGGTGGCAGCATCATGCTGTGGGGATAGGATTGGGAAACTGGTCAGAGTGGAGGGAAAGATAGATGGTGCTAAATACAGGGATATTCTTGAGCAAAACCTGTACCATCTCTGTGAGTGATTTGAGGCTAGGACGGAGGTTCACCTTCCAGCAGGACAATGACCCCAAACACACTGCTAAAGCAACACTTCAGTGGTTTAGGGGAAACATGTAAATGTGTTGGAATGGCCGAGTCAAAGCCAAGATCTCAATCCAATAGAAAATCTGTGGTCAGACTTGAAGATTGCTGTTCACAAGCAGAAACCATTCAACTTGAAGGAGCTGGAGCAGTTTTTCAAGGAGGAATGGGCAAAAATCCCAGTGGTAAAATGTGGCAAGCTCATAGAGATTTATCCAAAGGGACTTGGAGCTGTGATTGCAGCAAAAGGTAGCTCTACAAAGTATTGACTTTAGGGGGGTGAATAGTTATGCATTTTGACTTTTTCTGTTATTTTGTCCTATTTCTTGTTTGCGTAACAATAAAAAAAAAAAGAAAACATCTTGAAAGTTGTGGGCATGTTCTGTAAATTAAATTTTGCAAATCCTCAAACACTGCATGTTAATTCCAGGTTGTGAGGCACCAAAACACGAAAAAAGGCACTGTAGGTGCAAAAGTTATCTAAAACACATAATAAATATGTTATGCTGTTCACCCCCTTGGAAAAAGCAAATGGAACAATACACATCAGGAAGTGGCTATTCACACTGTGTATTACATGATAGCAGCAGCTGAGATTGGTTGAGGTAATAATTTTTATTTATAACTCTCTTAATGGGGTTGTCCTCACAAAAATATTCTACAGTTTTGAAACCAGCACCGGGATCTGAAAAATTTAGCATAGCCACTGAGTTATTCAATAAAATATATCTGTATAGCTCCACCTGCTGTTTGTTTTGTTTCTTATTTCTTTGACCTGCTCACTGAGATGGTCGCACATGCTCAGTTTCCTGCTTAGACTGCATCCTGAGCTTTGATAGGGAGAGCTGAGACACACCCCCTGAGCTGTGATAGAGAGAGATAAGACACGCCCCCTGAGCTGTAATAGGGAGAGCTGAGACACACCCCCTGAGCTGTGATAGGGAGAGCTGAGACACACCCCCTGAGCTGTGATAGAGAGAGATAAGACACGCCCCCTGAGCTGTCATAGGGAGAGCTGAGACCCCCCCCCCCTGAGCTGTGATAGGGAGAGCTGAGACACACACCCTGAGCTGTGATAGGGAGAGCTGAGACACACCCCCTGAGCTGTGATAGGGAGAGCTGAGACACACCCCCTGAGCTGTGATAGGGAGAGCTGAGACACGCCCCCTGAGCTGCAGCAGAAAAGACACGCCCCTTGAGCTGTCAGCTTGATATAAATCTAGCGGACAATGAATGTGGAGATCTCTGGATCCATGTGAGGTACAGGGCTGGAAAAAAAAACTCCTCGAATACCCCTTTATTAAAGACCCCCAACTACCGTGACCATCCTGTGCTTGACAGCTCTAAACACGATAAATAACTATTCCATACACTGGGATGGCTTTGTTATTTCGCCAGTAACAATATTCTTTAATTTACTAACCTTTCATGGTGAAATCAATGACTAATTAAACCACACGACTGACATTTCAATAGATTATGTGGAATCATCCAAAAACAGGGAGTGAAAACCTAGAGGAAGCCCAAATTTAGCAAGTAGCCGCGGCAATGCTGTTCTGTACATTGTGATGATACATTAAAGAATACTGTAGAAAATGTGCCAGCAAGGAAGCGGTTAAATGTGCATGGGAGAAGCAGTCTTAGCAGCGCATCCGGAGACAGAATAATCCATCTTTCTTATTGTTTGCACTCGATAGTCCTAATGTGTGTACTGTGTACTTTGCATACCTCTGTTGTAAATGTGCTTTAAATGCACCTTCAAAAATGAGTATTGATTTGCCCAGACCGCTTCCAAATTCACTTTGTATGCAGCGCACGCACCTGACTGTGCTTTTAATTAGATACCACTCCATAAATAAGCAAATAATAGAAGTTAGCAGAGGAGCAGTTGATCTAAATTACGACAGAGGCTCATTTATCTTCGTCCCTAACAAGACAATAGGAAGTGACATGTGGCCATTGTTTCCGACACATGAAAAATTCCGCATTTAAAGAAGTAGATCCCTTGGTGGTGCCAGGTGCCAAGATTTCTCAGGAATATTTACAATGGGTTAAAGATATTTTTTTAAGCTTTTAATCACGTATGTATATTATAGTAAATATATATATATATATATATATGTGTGAATAAATACACTTGTTTTTTCACCATTTACAGAGGAGTGCCGTGGATTTCTTATATATATACAGTATATATATATTATTTTATAGATGTATTATTACCAAACCCTGTGTATTGGATTAAGCTAGTCATTTATCATATTTAGTGTCTATATTCTGTGCCTCCATGAACATCTATTGGTTGGAAAAAAATAGACATTGATAGGTCTCGTATAGATGGCGAATATAGTCATAGTCAATATCACAACTGAAACACAGGACCAATATGAACATGTAATAGAGACTGCTTTATCCACATTTGCATCCACATATTAGATTTGTATAAGGGAATCTGTCACCACAATCTTGGACTATTATCTGAGGTAATACATAAGTAGTAGTGATGGGCGCGAATATGTGAATCGCGAATTTTCAGCACGAATATCGCCACTTCGAGAACTCGCAAATATTTAGAATATAGTGATATATATTTGTAATTTTCAAATATTCTAGATTTTTGTTCATCTAAACACATGATCCCTCCCTGCTTCTTGCTTGTGGCCAATAAGAAGGCTGCAATGTCTTTGTCTGAGTTTAGCAACCAATAGGAAAGTTGCCTCCCCCTTCCTATATAAGAACCTCCCCTGCAGACATTGTATGCAGTATTTTGCAGATCTGAGAGAGACAGCAGTGTCATTGCTGTGCTCTCTGCTTTCCTGTGTCAGGATATTACATTAGATAGTTAGTTAGTTAGTTAGCTCATATATATAATACAGATAGTTAGTGGGAGATAGTCAGTGTAGGTTAGATAGATATAGTGTAGTTAGGTTCTACTGTCCATACATACATAGTGCTGTGATGTCACAAGTTCACAGCAATACTTAGTGCACCAATCACTAATATGTAGTCAGACCTGTTAAAATGTGAAGATGCACCTATTGCGCCAAAATATTTGCATCATTAGTGCAGATTACGCAATCGTGAATATATCGGAGCAATCTATCTGCATATAAAGCTTTTGTAATGTTCTGCCGTGCCAACCATTTTCTCCAGTCCCAGGAAACTTCTAGCAGCTTGAAAAATGTAGCTATATAGTGACCCACGCCTGTATTGTGCGCGCATTACGCGCATATTACATTGCCGATTTTTGCAAACAAAACCATATTCACGAATTCACGAATAAATGATGAATATTCTACCAAATATTCACCAAATATTGCGAATTCGAACATTGCCCCTGCCGCTCATCACTAATAAGTAGTACTGTACATAAGGAGTCCAGATCACCATTTGTTATTTTTTTACTGCCTCATGTTTGTCCCACAGTCAGCACTCAATGCTGCATTGAAATACACAGTCCAGACTGCTGTGCTAACATAATGGATCTGTTACCATGATCATGGACAGTTATCTGAGGTAATACATAAGTAGCACTGCACATAAGGAGTCCATTTTTTATTTTCTTACTGTCTCCCGTTTGTCCCACAGTCAGCTCTCAAAGCTGCATTGAAATATACAATCCAGGCTGTGCTGTGCTAACATAATGGAGAGGACTATTGTCACAGCAGTCCGGGCAATGTATTTCAGTGCAGGTTCAAATGCCGATAGTGGGGGAAGGGGGGGGGGTCTGTAGGAAAATAAAAAAAAATGGCCATCTGGTCTTATTATGTGCAGTACTATTTATGTATTACTTCAGATAATAGTCCAAGACCATGGTGACAGATTCCCCTTAAGGCTAATTTCACATGGACATTTTTCCTAACTGGTTGCTGTCCGAGTTTACAACAGACAGCACTGAAAACGGACCCATTCAACTGAATGGGTAACTTCACATAGGCAGTGTTCCCCAGGGGCCATTGATCCAGCTGACAAAATGGCAGCATGTTTTACTCCTGTCTGTTTTTCATCTGCGTAAAAATCTATTTTCTTTGTCTGGAACACCAGGTTTACACTCGTCCTTCTAAAAGAGGTCTTAGGGCTATATTGAGTTTGTGGATGGATATACTCCAAAATTGGAGCCAATAATTCAGGTAAAATATGGCCGAAATAGAAGTACAACCTACTAAACCATCAATTAAGATGAAAAAATGTGTGACAATAGTACTACAACACCAAAAGAAGTCTAGGGACACACATATAAAATTCTAACATATTTTATTAGGTAATGAACCGTTACAAACAAGACATAAAATGCAAAGTTAATAATAAATACAGCAGCAATGCAGGCAGGCGCTGGGGCAAGAAGCTCACCTACTAGGCCACAGGTGACCCAATCCAAATAAAGGAAAACTCAAGTGAGTTCACTGAAAAGGAGAGGAATCCCTAATGTATACCGATACCTACTCAAACAATAATATGCAATACCACTTATACCATTATCCTGCGGAGTCAAACAAAGCACATGCTAATAGAAACACCCATAAGCAATGCAGTGGCAAAAAATGTATAAAAATACCTCAAAAGTGTAGAATCGGCAATGAATCCGTCCACAGACCAGAGGGGAGTGCACCCCGACGCGCGTTTCGCTTGTCTTTTTCAAGGGACGTGTCTGACTGTACCACCCAGCCATCCTATATACCTTCAGTAATTAATATTGTATGGTGTTCACCTGTGCATAGGCCCATAAATGCTCACCAATCTGAGTATCCGTATCACGGCACCCTGCCAAATCCAGGACTTGCGCGTCATCTCGCA
Source organism: Bufotes viridis (assembly GCA_033119425.1). NCBI lineage: Eukaryota > Metazoa > Chordata > Amphibia > Anura > Bufonidae > Bufotes > Bufotes viridis. The sequence goes on from CM065599.1 coordinate 37,638,549, forward strand.
AGACTACGCATAGATGACGTCTGCCATCACGTGATAGATGACGTCCGCCGGAGCTGTTTCTCACAGATGAAACACAGATCCCATGAGAATACGCAATGTTCTCGGGCGAGGTCACATATCAGGTTGCGGTCATATGACCGCACTTCGCTTTCTGACATTACATCGCCACAATAATGACATATACCGCTACTTACGGGAACCCTCTACTCTAAAGTACAATATGTATATCAGCGTTACATCCTCATATAATTGCAAACAATAAGTCCTCATATGTTACCAAGGGCAAGGGGATGCCTCAAGCCTTATCCTTTTGTACAAAAAGCTTTAAAAAGGCCGAAATATAAATGCAAAAGAAGATCGATAAAAGAAAGCAGTGCTTGAGTATCCACAGCGCATGCGTGAGATTTCGGGCGCAACAAACACATTATGCCAGCAATGAGCAGTGAATAAATTAGCAGTGGGGCGGTGCTGGGATCCGAGATAATGGGCACGGCTGGGCTCAAACAGCCAGAGGGACAGCCCCTTGGGCTACTTATCGAGGTAATTAGCATATGATTAAAAGCTATTTTCTAGACAAATGAAAAGACAAAGGGCTGTAATACTAGTATATTTTAATATAAATCGCGGAGACTGATGTGGTGATGTTAATAACTCAGTAAGTGAAATCCAGGTGACAGTGTCCCTTTAAGATAACTTCTACAGGGAAAGTATGAGGTGAACAGTTGATTCATTATGGCATCTGTGAAATTTCCCAGTTTATGTGAAATTAAAGGGTCCCTACAGTACAAATAAAAATTGTTGGCACCAGGCTTAGAGGAGGTTAAAAAATAAACGATGCAATATTCACCGATCCCTCACCACTCCCGATACAACGCTTCCTCAGTTCCGTTAGGTCTCTACTTCCTGATCCCGTCTCAGAAATCAGGAAATGCCCTCTCCACCAGTTACTGGCTCAGGCAGGTCACTACTGCGGTCAGTGATTGGCTGAGTGAGCTTTTCTAGACATTTCCTCTGTGTCGAGACAGGAACAGGAAGTAGAGACGAGCAGGAATGGAAGTGGCAGGGGATCAGTGAGGTATGTATTGGCTTATTTTTTAACCGCTACCGCCAATTGTTTTCCATTGGAAATACCCTATAATCAAATCCAAAGAACTCAAATAAATTGCAATTCCTTTATAATTGTCTGTGTTTTCAGTAATTACTGGATGTACCCAAGGGTAGGGCCACACGGTCAGGTTTCCTGAGAGGAAGTATAAAGGACAGATACAACTTCTACTCTTTTTTGAATTCACTCCTGGTTTTGGCTTCCAAAACTGCATCAGGAAACCTGACCGTGTGGTCTTACCCTAAATGTAAAGAATGAATGTGTTGTCACAGGAAACTTGCATATGATCCCGTAGTCATAGGTTACATCATACCTATTCATAAACCTATTTACACAGCTCCAGTTACATTATTTTACATATATCCTATTTAGGCAATAATCATTTTTTTTAAAAACAGAGTCCCTAACCACCAGCCTTGCTTCTCTTTACAAAGTCACCGAGGTCAGTGACAAAATTCTTACTGCTAGCAACCACCACTAGGGGGAGCTAACAACTCCAGAATATATGTCCTATTAAAAAAATATCTACCCACCTATCCTTTCATGACGCTTCCAGTCTTCACTGCACTGGAAATGGCTTGGTCCTAGTCTTCAGCAGTCATGTATGCCTGAGGTGCACTTCACTGCTAGTAAAAGTGCCATTCAAGCACATGTGACCGCTGAGGCCATTGACTGTGGCTGTAGTGAAATGCTATACAGAAGTGACTGGATGCAGGATCTGACTGGACCACCAGAGTACCATAGGATCCCGAGTAGATCCAGCTCACCTGCCTTCCAAACAGCCAGCCATCGGGCTCCTCCTGTGCTCGGATTTTAAGGTAAGACATTGTATATAGCAGAAACAGAAGAGAAGAATCCAGCACTTCCTATATTCGTTTTTAGCCGTAGCTTCTTTATTTCAGTGGAGACTCCAAGAAGTCATGAATAAGAACTGTAAAGTTTGAAACGCGTTGACTGACACAAAGGCCGCGTGTTTTTACCGCTTGAGATGTAAATAGCTATAATAATTGTCTCCACCGGAATAAAGAAGCTACGCCTAAAAATGAATATTGGAAGTGCTGGATTCTTCTCTTCTGTTTCTACCATAGGATCCCCCGGTAGGCCCAAGCTCTGTTACAATAGTAGCCCATTATAAAACAGGGCCGGAAGGTCTAGCAGAGGGGGGGGGCCTCCAGAATAATTTCTTCTTTAGGGACCAAGGAAATTTAGTCTGACTCTGACCGTAAGCAGCCCACCTTCTACCAAGAGCAGCATGGTAGTTGCATGGTCTGCCTCTATGACAATGTATTTATATTTTGTGCTTAAAATTTTAAAAATCTTTTTATGTTCCTAATATTACTTCTGGTGTCTACACATATCATGCGTCTAACATATTCTTCAGAGGTAAAACACATCTAGCAGTAATATTGTTATCATATAAAGAGTTTGATAAGCCTTCGAGTTATTTTGCCGCCTGCCCTGCGCCTGCACAGCGCACAATAACAACAGATGTGCGGAGTGTGTTTGGCAACCACCTAATGTCTGCGAGGTCCGTTCCGTCGTTGTCACCTAACATGGTGACATACAGGTTTATGCAGCTAAGGTTCCCATAGTCTCTGCTTTGCTAATTGAAGACACAGCAGAGAGAGAGCCCAGTTCAAGGCCTGAGGAACAGAATCCTTCTGAACAATGTGGTACCCAACAAAATGAATCCTGGGACAATTAAATTATGTGAATAAATATGCAGACATGTACAAGTGGTGAGGGCAGAGATTATTAAAGCGTGCATCTTTCCCACTGTCAAACAATGTATTAAAAAAGCATCTCCTTTATGACACAATAATTTAAAAATCATTTCATTACCGCAGGCAACACATATTGTATGAAGCTATTATTGCAGATGCAGTGGCAGCATGAGACTTTATGGGAACATTGAGTCTTAAAGAGATAGCGCCGTACACACAGGAGAGGATTCACAGTCTTAGCACTGGTATTTTACTTCCAGGAGACAAAGATTTTTCACATACTAATTGACAAGATGAAACTGCAGATATTAAGTAGTAAAAAAATATTCAAAGGCGGCTTCCATCATGGTAATAATATCTTTTATTGCTCAAACCCTACCCTGAGCTATAATTTACTTAGCCAATAGCTATGCATTAAGAAGTAGAAAAACGTAATAGGTACCAGGTATGTTACATTGTGCCTATACAATTTGCTCTTCTCCCTGTTTGACTCACATTGAAATATAAAATGTCACATGTTTGGGGGTATTATGTTATTACCTTTTTTGTTTCCACTCTTCCGTTTGGTTTGTTATTATTTTATAGCGTAGAAAAAACATTGCTGCGTGGAAACCATCAACAAGCTTGACATTGCTAAAGGCTCTTGTTATGGCTTGGGTAAGTGACCAGGATAACCAATCTGATTTTGGATAGTCACCTAAACTGGGAATTATGCAGTGGATGGAAAAAGAAGCACAAGGTTCTCTCCACTGTATAGTGGCCGTGGGCATGGTGTTCCATATAATATAGTATGCAATGACAAAGACATGGAAACAGAGGCAGACACAATCAGTGCGCTCCGTATACAGTGAATTATTCACTATATAGCGTATGTAAATCAGACAGTACACAATAATGATAAATAATGTTACATGTAGCCAGCCACCACTAGGGGGAGCTTATCGCATACAGATTTATGCAGCTTTCATTGAAGCCAATGGAAAGTGAATAAATACGTATGTAGTAAATTTGCTCTAGTGACAGATGCTGGATGTATCAGCGAACAGCAATGGGGGGTTTACTCCCAAAACTCATTCTACCCTTATGTACAGTATGTTCCTGCTACACAGCATGGGTGCATCAGTCAAGAAGACTAAGGCTAGGTTCACACGAGGACATTTGTCGCGCAACAAATAGGGCACAACAACACTGCAACATTTGTTGCGCAACATTTTGTTGCACCAATGTCGCGCTACAATTTTTAGAATAATAGTCTATAGGGTTGCACTGCGACATGCAACATGCTGCGACTGCAACGCAACAGTCTCAGAAAAATCCATCTTGAATGAATTTTTTGCAAATGTCGTGTTGCAGTCGCAGCATGTCGCAGTGCAACACCATAGACTACCATTATAAAAATTGTAGCGTGACATTGGTGCAACAAAATGTTGCACAACAAATGTCGTCGTGTGAACCTAGCCTAAAAGTTACAGTAATAATGGTCTTAGGATCGATGGCTTCCTGAATACACAGCAGCAACTAGCCAATAAATAGTATTATTTTATATGCCTAATACTGTAGATAGGACTGTCACAGGAGAACCTCCCCCTTTAGGGTGGCACCTAGAGCTCTGATAGTTGCGGGTATTTTCCTGTATATAAAAGACACAGAACACTTGTTACACTGTGCATGTACAGGATTGTTTGACATGAAGAAAGGGAAGTTCTAATCCCCAAAAAGAGTTATCTGTGTTTGGATTTTATCTTCACAAGAAAGAAGCATTCCTTCACGCCTGCCTTTTGATGTCAATAGACTGTCCCTGCGTCATGAAGCTATGAACCATTTGTTTATGTGACTCACTCCTGTCCAGAGAAGCAGGCACTTTCCTATTGGAAGCTTTCCACAGTGGCTGCAGATGGATTCACGCCACCATTGGTCGATACGGTTTCACTAGAGTTGTGCCTAGTTTTGCACAACCTTATCAGGTGAACTTTTTTGGGCTGTTTACAGCACAACTGAGTACCTGAATGTATTTACCCCTTGTTGCACCTATATCTCTTTCATAGCTTATGCTCCAGCCCGGTTATAGTATAAACATGTATAGAAAAGCATAGTGGACTATACATACTGTAAATCTAAGGTTTGGTGCCAAAATATAAACAGTTACAGTATGTCCCAAATGTGATGGGCAGAAAGCTAAGGGACAAGACACAAAGACCGGACAAGTGGACATGGAAGAGGAGACAGAATACACGGCAGTGGACCTGGAAGAAGAGAGAGCACACAAGGCAGTGGACCTGGAAGAAGAGAGAGCACACAAGGCAGTGGACATGGAAGAAGAGAGAGCACACAAAGCAGTGGACATGGAAGAAAGGAGAGCACACAAAGCAGTGGACATGGCAGAAGAGAGCGCACACAAGGCAGTGGACATGGAAGAGGAGACAGAATCCATGGCAGTGGACATGGAAGAAGAGAGAGCACACAAGGCAGTGGACATGGAAGAAGAGAGAGCACACAAAGCAGTGGACATGGAAGAAGGGAGAGCACACAAAGCAGTGGACATGGCAGAAGAGAGCGCACACAAGGCAGTGGACATGAAAGAAGAGAGAGCATACAAGGCAGTGGACATGGAAGAAGAAAGAGCACACACGGCAGTGGACATGGAAGAAGACAGAGCATACAAGACAGTGGGCATGGAAGAAGAGAGAGAACACAAGGCAGTGGGCATGGAAGAAGAGAGAGCATACAAGGCAGTGGACATGGAAGAAGAGAGAGCATACAAGGCAGTGGACATGGAAGAAGAGAGAGCATACAAGGCAGTGGACATGGAAGAACAGAGAGCACACAAGGCAGTGGACATGGAAGGAGACAGAGCATACAAGGCAGTGGACATGGAAGAAGAGAGAGCACACAAAGCAGTGGACATGGCAGAAGAGAGCGCACACAAGGCAGTGGACATGGAAGAAGACAGAGCATACAAGGCAGTGGACATGGAAGAAGAGAGAGCACACAAAGCAGTGGACATGGAAGAAGAGAGAGCACATAAAGCAGTGGACATGGAAGAAGAGAGAGCACACAAAGCAGTGGACATGGAAGAAGAAAGAGCACACAAGGCAGTGGACATGGAAGAAGACAGAGCACACAAGGCAGTGGACATGGAAGGAAAAAGAGCACACAAAGCAGTGGACATGGAAGAAGAGAGAGCACACAAGGCAGTGGACATGGAAGAAGAGAGCACACAAAGCAGTGGACATGGAAGAAGAGAGAGCATACAAGGCAGTGGACATGGAAGAAGAGAGAGCATACAAGGCAGTGGACATGGAAGAAGAGAGCATACAAGGCAGTGGACATGGAAGAAGAGAGAGCATACAAGGCAGTGGACATGGAAGAAGAGAGAGCATACAAGGCAGTGGACATGGAAAAAGAAAGAGAGAGAGAGCACACAAGGCAGTGGACATGGAAGAAGAAAGAGCACACAAGGCAGTGGACATGGAAGGAAAAAGAGCACACAAAGCAGTGGAAGAAGAGAGAGCACACAAGGCAGTGGACATGGAAGAAGAGAGCACACAAAGCAGTGGACATGGAAGAAGAGAGAGCATACAAGGCAGTGGACATGGAAGAAGAGAGAGCACACAAGACAGTGGACATGGAAGAAGAGAGAGCACACAAGGCAGTGGACATCGAAGAAGAGAGAGCACACAAAGCAGTGGACATGGAAGGAGAAAGAGCACACAAAGCAGTGGACATGGAAGAAGAGAGAGCACACAAGGCAGTGGACATGGAAGAAGAGAGCACACAAAGCAGTGGACATGGAAGAAGAGAGAGCATACAAGGCAGTGGACATGGAAGAAGAGAGAGCATACAAGGCAGTGGACATGGAAGAAGAGAGAGCAGACAAGGCAGTGGACATGGAATGGAAGAAGAGAGAGCACACAAGGCAGTGGACATGGAAGAAGAGACAGCACACAAGGCAGTGGACATGGAAGAAGAAACAGCACACAAGGCAGTGGACATGGAAGAAGAGAGAGAGCACACAAGGCAGTGGACATGGAAGAAGAGACAGCACACAAGGCAGTGGACATGGAAGAAGAAACAGCACACAAGGCAGTGGACATGGAAGAAGAGAGAGAGCATACAAGGCAGTGGACATGGAAGAAGAAACAGCACACAAGGCAGTGGACATGGAAGAAGAGAGAGAATACAAGGCAGTGGACATGGAAGTAGAGAGAGCACACAAGGCAGTGGACAGCAGAGGAAATTCCAGCCTCAGCTTACTGTACACAGCCATCCAGCCTTCCAATAACGTCTGTGCCAGAGGGATAGGTTAATCTGATTAAAGCCATATATCGCAGTTTATCTGTTTTCTCATTACCTCTCACTGTTTGACACTTGTGGAATAGAGCGGATGTTAATATAAACCATTAGGAGGCCCTTCCCCACAGGAACAAATCTAGCTTATCAAAGTGATATTTAATGTTTTCCATGATATTTATTTAACTAAAATGGCTGATTGGATCTTAAGCAGAACAGAGGTTAATGATTATTTTTATGGGTGTTATAAAAAATTAAATAGGAATATTATAGGATTAATGATGTATGTCCCCGTTGTTTAGACGCAGAATCAGACATGGAGCTATCTGTCACATGGAAGGATCCAGCTCCCAGCTGTGAGCAATTAGCTTAATTGTCTCACCTCTTTTTTTCTTAACTTTTCAATGAGATGCTTTGATTTTTTTCTCTTCATTTTACCCCGGCTTATGGATTTAACTTGGCATCGTTTAGAGCGAGTCTTGCCATAATCCTTTACCCGCTGCGCTTAAAGCAGCAGTGCTACTAATGCTCGGTACTATTTGTGCTTATGTAAATTATTAATATCTTGCAGCACAGTTACAGGGCGACTGAGTTTAAGAAGAGCCCAGATATTTCGTTTTATCAAATTAATGACAGAAATTCACCCGTATTAGAAATCAGAGTCAGCACTGCTGTGCTGTATTGTATGCCATTCGTACATTGCACATAATGCGATTTAGTTCCATGCAGAATGAAGAACCAGATACATAATATATGTGATTACTTCAATACCTGTCATTGCACACTGTGGAGGGATGGGGTACATGGGGAGAGAACCTTTCTTTTGGGATGTCTTCTACACATTATTGCATTGGACTCGTCAAATGGAAAGAATAAGATCTTACTGTAATCCTAAAAGGGGAGCACTTAGGGGGTTATGGTTGCCCAACAACCCCCTAATTGGTCCTAAAAATTGTTTCTTCTGTACAGGTGCCTTTCCCCTCCTCTCCAGCTGTGCAGCTGACACTAGGTAGTTGGAGAGGGGGGTGAAGATAAGTCAGGTTGTCAGGAGCCTATAGGTACATGTACACGTTGCAAAAAATCTGAACCAAAACCACATTTTTTGTGTTGTTTTTGGTGTGGATTTGATGCGGTTTTGATGCAGATCTAACCCTTCTATTGAAAAGAGTGAAATAGGCATATACTGTAAAAATGCAAAAACACTTGGAGATCAAAGTCCGCAAAGCAGGTCAATTTCAGCACTTAAGAAAAAAGCTAAGTGTACAGAGATCTGTCAATCTGTCATACACCTTGCTGGCACCTTATTACTTTAGTTTCTTCTGCATGAAAATCTGTACGGAAATAAAGCACATAATAACCATCGTCTGCAGGTAGCTTTAAAAGGAATATGTTATCAGAAAACGACCAATTGTTCAAATCAAGTTTTCATGTCAAACATATTTTTAAAGAATTTTTGGTGATTTTGCTCTTCATTTTCCCTATAGCGATCTATATCTAAATCTAAAAATCCTGCAGTTATTACACTGGCCACTAAGCCTAATAATCACTTCTTGGTCTGCACAGGTTTCTTTAGTGCAGTTACTTGCTTATCATTAAAGGCACGATTACAATGACAGATATCACCTCTCTCTCTCTCTATATATATATATATATAGATAACACAGGATCCACAATTCACAATAGATGATATCACAACTTATCTACTTCCTCCTGACCTCTGCACAGGGCACAGAGCAGGTCTAGAAAACTCTCCCATAGAAGTCAATGAGTTACCTCCAGTCTGTTGTGTCTATGGCCCATGTGGCTGCTGTAAACTATATATATATATATATATATATATATATATATATATATATATATACATATATATATATTGTGGGGAGTCGCTCTGGTAGACAGCGGTGCGGGTGCAGTATAGAGGCAACAGGGAGTCCAGAAGGTGCGGAAAACAGTGTTTTATTCACACTTGCATCAAAATAACAGCAGAAAGTCAATTGGTGTTAAGTCACACACATCAGCAAATGAAGGGGAAAACAAAAAGTCCAAACACAGGTTCCATTCACCTGGCAGGTTTGATGTGCGGGTTCGCACCTGGCTGTCAGCCCAGCCGCAGGACAATCCTCCTTCAGGGTTCCAGGGCGGCTGCACGCCTCCTTGCTGGGCACGTCCTTCCAGCCCAGAAAGCTCCACAACACTAGCAGCAGCTTCCAAGACAATCACTCTCCCAGCTGCTAGTGCTGGCTGAGTTTTAAACCCAGCCCAAAACCAGGACTGGGTCGTGGGAGCAGCCACCCACCCTACACTTTAGCTGCTCCCGGTAGAGCCGGCCCGGATCGGCTTTGCAGCCATGCTATCTAGCAAATGTGTCAGTAGCACTACCTGCTACTGACACCAACAAGCGGCTTTTACCTCACCGAGGCTATGAACCTCGGTGACACGTACCTGCCATCTAGGACGGCACCCTGCACCTTACCACATACCCCCCTTTGTTCAGCCCTGAGGGGTGGACACACGACAAACAGTGTACCCGGGAGAGCGCGTCTGCGTTTTTAACAACCGGCCCGCTCTGTGTTCCACCGTGAATTTAAAATTCTGTAGGGACAGAAACCACCTGGTGACCCGGGCATTCCTCTCTTTGGCTTAGGACATCCACTTGAGTGGGGAGTGGTCGGTCACCAGGCGAGCTTCTGCCCAACAGGTAATAACGGAGGGCCTCGAGTGCCCACTTGATGGCCAGGCACTCTCTCTCGACTATGCTGTACCTAGTCTCGGCTGGGGTGAGCTTGCGGCTGAGGAAGACAACGGGATGCTCCTCCCCGTTGACTTCCTGCGATGAGTACCGCACCAAGGCCAACCTCAGAGCGTCGGTCTGGACTATGAATTCTTTCCTGAAATCGGGTGTCACCAAAACCGGGGACCCACACAGGGCCGATTTCAAGGCGGAGAAAGCCTTTTCCGCCTGCTCATTCCAGCGGACCATCCCTGTCTTACGCCCCTTTAACAACTCTGTCAATGGCGAAGCGATAGTAGCAAAGTGGGGCACAAACCTCATGTAATACCCCACAATCCCCAGGAACGACTTTACCTGCCTGGTGGTGACCGGTCGGGGCCAATTCCGTGTGCCTCTACCTTATTTACCTGAGGCTTGATGACTCCCCGCCCAATGACATATCCCAGGTATTTGGTCTCTTCCAACCCAATCGCACACTTCTTTGGATTGGCGGTTAGACCGGCTTTCCTCAGGGCATCCACTACCGCCTGCACTTTGGGCAAATGGCTTTCCCAGTCGGTGCTGTGGATGATCACATCATCTAAGTAGGCCGAGGCGTACCGGCGATGTGGTCGCAGCACTATGTCCATTAACCTTTGGAAGGTGGCGGGAGCGCCATGCAGGCCAAGGGTAACACCTTGTAGTGATACAGGCCCTGCGAGGTAACAAAGCGTTTTTCCTTAGCCGACTCCGTTAAGGGTACCTGCCAGTACCCTTTAGTGAGGTCCAGCACAGAAAAATAACGGGCTTGTCCTAAATTCTCCACAAGCTCGTCTACCCGGGGCATGGGATACAGCGTCAAACTTGGACACTTCATTTAACTTGCGAAAGTCGTTGCAGAACCACAGCGTCCCATCCGGCTTAGGTATTAGGACTATGGGACTGGCCCACTCACTTTTCGACTCCTCAATGACATCGAGCTTCAACATTAATTTCACTTCCTCCGCGATGGCTCGTCGCCGAGCCTCGGGTACCCGGTATGGTTTTAACCGGATCTTGGCCTGAGGCTCAGTGGCGATGTCATGTCGGATGAGAGACGTGCGGCCAGGGAGGTCGAGAACACATCCGTGTTCCGACTGAGGAACTCCTGACTTCCTGAACTTGTTTGGAAGACAGGCTGTCTGCAATTCTTACCGTGGTTACGGCTTCACAGGCCTCGAGCGGTGGGGCTGGACCCTTTTCACCTAGAAGCCCTGGCCGGGGCTGTGGTCGTCGGCCGTGTCCCTATCTTTCCACGGCTTTAGTAAATTCACGTGGTACACCTGCTCCGGCTTGCGCCGCCTGGCTGGTGTACTTTGTAATTACTTCCCTACTTTCTCGATCACCTCATAGGGGCCCTGCCACCTAGCTAGGAACTTGCTGTCAAGGGTGGGTACCAGAACCAACACCCGATCTCCCGGCTTGAAGCCCCGTACCCGAGCCTGACGATTGTACACCCTACTCTGGGCTTGTTGCGCTGCCTCCATATGCTCCCGGACCAGCGGCAACACCTTTTCCATCCGTTCCTGCATCTGGGTGACATACTCAATGACACTTTTGTGGGGACAGGCTGTTGTTCCCATGCTTCCTTGGCGATATCCAACAGGCCCGAGGGTGTCTGCCATAAAGCAGTTCGAAGGGCGGGAGCCCAGTAGAGGCCTGGGGTACCTCTCGCACTGCGAACATGAGATAGGGCAGAAGCAGGTCCCAGTCCTTCCCATCTCTAGACACCACCCTTTTTAACATATTTTTAAAGTTTGGTTAAACCTCTCGACAAGACCGTCCGTTTGTGGATGGTAAACGGACGTCCATAATTGCTTTATACGCAATAATTTACACAGTTCCCTCATAACTTTGGACATAAAAGGGGTCCCTTGGTCTGTCAGAACCTCTTTTGGCAGGCCCACACGGGAAAACATTTCCATTAACTCTTTGGCAATGAGTTTAGCTGAGGTATGTCGCAGAGGCACCGCCTCCGGATACCGAGTGGCATAGTCGAGAACTACCAGAATGTGTTGGTGGCCCTGGCAGACTTTGGTACAGGCCCAATTAGATCCATAGCGATTCGCTCAAGCGGGACCTCAATAATTGGAAGCGGTACCAGAGGACTACGGAAATGTGGCTGGGGGCTATTTATCTGACAGGTGGGACAGGACTTACAATAATTCTCTACCTCCTTGAACACACTGGGCCAATAAAACCGCTGCAGTATGCGGTCCTGGGTTTCTGCCACCCCAGGTGTCCCCCAAGAACATGTTGGTGGGCAAGCTCCATGACAAGCCTGCGATACGCTGTAGGCACCACCAACTGTTCAACAGGCTCACCTCGGATTTGGTTCACCCGATACAACATATCCTGAAGGACAATGAATCGCGGAAACATTAATTCAGCCCCAGGTTTCTGGGGTTTACCATCAATTATTATGACACTTTCCCAGGCTCTGGTTAGGGTTTGGTCCCGGTGTTGTGCGGTCCCAAAATTTTCCCCGGAGACATTGAGGTCTGCCAACTCAGGTCCCGGTGGCAAGTCCTCCGTGTCTCCCACCATTACACTCAGTGGGGTTGTCTCCCCTCTACCGCTGGAGCAGTGGTCACCCCTACCGCCGGCCCTTCAGACTCGGGCTCCCAGGGTTCTGGCCTTCCAGTGGTATCAGGCCACTCTGCTAGGGTTACCCCTGTCTCAGGGCTATTAGCCACTTTCACCTCAGGCCATAGTGACGGAAAACCAGGAAGTCTCTCCCAATTATTAGTTCATAGGGTAGCTTTGAGGAGATCGCCACTTCACAAGTCCAGGTGCCGGCCGCCGTGGACAGAGACATTACCGCAGTGGGATAGTCCTTTAAGTCTCCGTGTATGCACACCACACCAACTTTCCGGCCCGTATACTGGGTGGGCTGTACCAGGGCAGCACTTACCAGGGTTACTAGGCTCCTGAGTCCAACAGCGCCACGGCCAGGTTATCCCCGACTTGCACCTGGCACAGATGATGATTGTCTATTGTCTCGGGGTGCCGGTCGCACACAGTCTCCGGGCATACATGGAAGCCCGGTACCCATAATTAACCTCCATGGGTTCTCCCCAGTGTGGACAGTCGGCCCTTACGTGGCCAGGCTCGTGACACCGCCAGCAGACTATCGGGGCCGGGTCTACAGGGGGTACACCCCGAGCAGGTTTCTCGGGTACCAGTCGTCGGGACTGGATGGGAGTCCTCCGGGGTTTGACCGGCCCCCTCCCAACAACACCCCCCTTCAAGTTTTGGGTGGCCTCATAGCGCTCCACCAGGTCGACCATTTCTAGAGCATTGGTGGGTGATACCTGGCCGATCCAGTGCTGAAGGGGGTAAGGCAAGGCCCTCCAGAACATGTCAGCCAGCAGACGGTCCAGCATAGCAGTCGGACTGGCGGGTTCAGCCGCTTTAAAGTCCCACTGGTGGACCCGCTGAGCCCGGACCAACACGTTTACCCCCAGTCTGGCCAGGATCTCCCCCTTCACCGTGGGATAGTCAGCAGCCTGGTCATCTGCTAAATCAAAAAAAACTTGCTGGGGTCCGGATGCCAGGAACGGAGCAACCACCTCGGCCCACTGGTCACGGGGTAACTTTTCCCTCACGGCGACCTTCTCAAAGACCGCCAGGTATGTCTCAACGTCGTCTGCGGGGGTCATTTTTGGGATCGCCGCACGGACCGCTTTCCGGGCATCATGGACGTGGTGGGACGCTCCTGCCGCCTGTAACGCCATCACATGTTGTAGCAGTAGCTGGTTGGTCTCCCGCTGCTGCACGTTAGCCTCTATGAGAGCCTTCACAGCAGCCTCCATGTTGCCAGAAATTCCTGCTTGCAACTTTGCTGGCTTAATATATTCCATGCACTGTGCTTAGCAAAAACTTTGGCGTTCACGCCAGCCTCACTGCGCATGCCCGCATCCGACACCAAATGTGGGGAGTCGCTCTGGTAGACAGCGGTGCGGGTGCAGTATAGAGGCAACAGGGAGTCCAGAAGGTGCGGAAAACAGTGTTTTATTCACACTTGCATCAAAATAACAGCAGAAAGTCAATTGGTGTTAAGTCACACACATCAGCAAATGAAGGGGAAAACAAAAAGTCCAAACACAGGTTCCATTCACCTGGCAGGTTTGATGTGCGGGTTCGCACCTGGCTGTCAGCCCAGCCGCAGGACAATCCTCCTTCAGGGTTCCAGGACGGCTGCACGCCTCCTTGCTGGGCACGTCCTTCCAGCCCAGAAAGCTCCACAACACTAGCAGCAGCTTCCAAGACAATCACTCTCCCAGCTGCTAGTGCTGGCTGAGTTTTTAAACCCAGCCCAAAACCAGGACTGGGTCGTGGGGAGCAGCCACCCACCCTACACTTTAGCTGCTCCCGGTAAGAGCCGGCCCGGATCGGCTTTGCAGCCATGCTATCTAGCAAATGTGTCAGTAGCACTACCTGCTACTGACACCAACAAACGGCTTTTACCTCACCGAGGCTATGAACCTTGGTGACACGTACCTGCCATCTAGGACGGCACCCTGCACCTTACCACAATATATATATATATATATATCGAGAGAGAGAGAGAAAGAGAGAGATAGATAGATATGAAGAAGGCAGCACTCCAGAATAGCGAAAAAATGGATCCCTTTATTCCACCTCTGCAACGTTTCAACTGCTCAATGCAGTCTTTGTCAAGCAGTAACTACAAGTGTGTGAGCAATATATATACAAAGTGCACATGTGCAAGTCATCATTTGGTGATAATACATTACAAAGTATCAAACATGAATAATATATGTGATCATCAATTAAAAGATAAAAAGATAAATTCATAGTAATCCTAACCACAAGTCCGGGTTATCATGTGACAAGTCTAGTAGGAAAGTGGACCGCGCTCTATTCCCATATCCTCCTCTTTTGTTAGCATAGGTGACCTCCTGTAAGAGGATACAAAAAGAATTCCGCTTTGCCTTTATGACACAGTATAATGACAATGCCGGTACTATAAAACAGATTATTAGAAAGAACTGGCCGGTATTGAAAAATGACCCAGTATTGGGAGATTCCATCCCGAAGAACCACGATTTCATCTTCAGAAAAGCGCCTAGTCTGAATAATAAACTTGTACATAGTGCTATTTCATTAGGAAAAGAGAAGAAAGGTACCGAAGGATTCAATTGGTGTGGCCTGTGCATTCCCTGTAGAAATAGGGACAAAAAAGATAGACTTATCAAACAAGGATCGATTCACTCTGTTCGGCGTAACAAGGATTACAAAATAAAGGGATCCCTCTCCTGCGATAGTATGCGAGTAGTGTACATGTTGGAGTGCCCCTGTGGCCTCCAATACGTGGGGAGAACAGTGAGGAAGCTGAAAACGCGTATCCAGGAGCACATATATAATATAAGAAAGGGCTTGGAAACACATGGAGTATCACTCCATTTCAAACAAGTACACCAGAAGAACCCAAAAGGACTAAAATTCAGCGCAGTGGAATTAGTTAAGGAAAATTGGAGAGGGGGAAGTCTAATAGAGAAAATTAATAAACAAGCGGTACACTGGATTTATGATCTACAAACCATCCAACCATATGGATTTAATGTTGAGTTTGATTTAAAGCCGTGTTTGATATAATCTACTGTAAAGAACGTCTTGATGTCTGTGCATCTGCGGGGAGTACGGCGGTCACAAAAAAGATCGCATGTACTAACCTGTGGCTAACGATATCTGTAGGACGTAGCTTGTTCAGGTACGAATGGGCGCATAGTGAAATATTATTGGTCGGTGTGGTCATCTGACCAGAGCCGTCATCCTGAACTGGGAGGCGCCAGTATTTTATGAATGGAGGAGTGCCGCTAGCTTATGAATGAAAGAGTAGTGAAGTAGTAGTGACCGGCATGAGCAGCTGACCGGAATATGTTGTGAATGGATACTAGAAGAGCCATCTGTGCCTAATGGAACCAGTTGATTGGAGGGAGGTTGGAAGTAAAAGGAATAATAATTTTAATTGTCATGTGTATTTTGGAACCGAAGGGAAAATTGCATTGTATGGATGAATGTCGATACAAGTGAATATAGTATTAGGGTGATACGCAACTGCGAGCTAAATGAAATTAAAAACAGTGGGAGGTGACAGGAAACCTATAAAAAGAGAAGTGAATTGCATTATGGGTAGACGCCCCTGACGAAGCGAAGTGGTGCGAAACCCGGGTCGGGCTGTTTGTATTTTATGCAAAGTTTTATGTGATTTTTGTAAGTACAATAAATTACTTTTAAGGAAATGCAATTGGCGGTATTACACTATCGGAGGTATTTCACCTGCAGCTATGATTAAGCGATCGTGGGAAGAGGGGAAGATTGTGGAGACCGTTCACGCGGTTATGAGATCACTGAAGGCTGAATTATCGTCCAGCGGCTTGTAAGTAGGTCTTATATATACCGCGGTGTATTCATCTAACGGAGCTTCACTATTGTATACTACGATCATTTTACAGAACAGAAGGGGAACACAAAGCTCAGCGTGTATCCTTGGTAACCCAGGAGGTCACCTATGCTAACAAAAGAGGAGGATATGGGAATAGAGCGCGGTCCACTTTCCTACTAGACTACTACGTGTGAATTACCCACAGCACTTTTTGGACTTGCTGCAACGATACGTCTGAGGGACACTAGTATTTAGTATTTATTACTTATACTTTTTTCAGTGGACATATCATGTGACTAGTGCATACACAGTGTTAAATTTTATAACATATACAGAAAACCATCAAAATGATATGTGAACAATTGTAGTGACAGTGATTAGTTGAGAATATACACCTGTGTACATCTTTAAAAACACTTATTAGGATGGCAATTGAGGAGTTTGTCAGGTCTGTAGACTCACCATTATCACGCTACATATTCGCGTCCGGAACTTGCAACTGCTCATGTGCTGGAAAGTATTACTAAGAGACCAGTATAGCAACTGAACTCAGTGCGCCTGCTTCGCCAAAAAAGACATCATGCGCTTCCGTATTCAACATCAATGAAGGGGTAAGGGCGGAAACATACAACTATGGCCACTGCGCATGTCCAAGTCTCTCTGAATGCGCACGATTGTATACCAAGAGTCACCATAATAACTAACGCTATGGAATCCTTAGGTGGCCATAATAGATCCATTTTATTACGATATATTAAACTAGTCATCATAGATGCCATGTTACGATTAACATAAATCCTAGGTCAAAGGACTATTATTAAACACCCTAGGTCCATCAGGGGATGCACAAGTCCAGACTATCTATGCGGGTCGCCGCTAGTGATGAGCGGCAGGTGCCATATTCGATTTCGACGAAATTCGCGAATATTCGAATGAATATTCGTTTCATATTCGTCGAAATCGAATATTCGTAATTTTTTCTAGTTATCGCGATTAACATGCGATTTAAATAATCGCATATTGCGATTTGTACTTAAGGCTACTTTCCTATTGGTTTCATATCTAGAATTAGCGAGGATGACGAATATGACGAATGTATCTGCTTATTCTCAAAACGAAGATAACGAGTATTCTACATCTTCGCTTTAGCTACCTATTCGCCAACCTCGCTAATTCTAGCAATCAAATAGGAAGGTTGACTATAGAGACAGCTGTAGCAATTCGCTATGCGATTTATTTATTTATTTTTTAATAAATAGAATAATTATAGTAATTATATCAAGTAATATAATTATTCTATTAAAAAAAAAAAAAATCGCATAGCGAATTTAACACAGCTGTCTCTATAGTCAACCTTCCTATTTGATTGCTAGAATTAGCGAGGTTGACGAATAGGTTGCTAAAACGAAGATGTAGAATACTGCTATCTTCGTTTTGAGGAATATGACGAATACATTCGTCATATTCGCTATTCGCTACTCCTACCAAGCCAACCATAACTTCTGTGCTCATGGAGCGTCCCCATCACCATGGGAACGTCTCCATATACTAAAATGTACTGTCGGATTTGAGGAATTACGTTGAAATCGCAATGCGATTAATTCAAGTTATATTAATCGCATTGCGATTTCAACTTAGAGCTGGGTTTATAATGGGTCAGCTTGCTAGAATGAACGAAGTTAACGAATATGGAATATAGCAGCAGTGCTAAGTTGAATTCGCAATGCGATTACTTCAAGTTAAATTAATCGCATTGCGAATTCAACTTAGCAGTGCTGCTATATTCCATATTCGTTAACTTCGTTCATTCTAGCAAGCTGACCCATTATAAACTCAGCTCTAAGTTGAAATCGCAATGCGATTAATATAACTTGAATTAATCGCATTGCGATTTCAACGTAATTCCTCAAATCCGACAGTACATTTTAGTATATGGAGATTCTCCCATGGATGGGGACGCTCCATGAGCACGGAAGTCGGCAGAAGCGGCAATGGGCACTGACTAGAGCAGCCAGGAAGCCAGGAATCCTCAGGACAGGTAAGAACTACTGTTGGGAAGAGGGAAAGAAAAAAATATAACAAAAAAAAAACAAAAAAAAAAACGAATATTCGAAATAGCGAATTTATAGCGCTATATTCGAAATATTCGCGAATTAGCGAAGTGCCGATATTCGCTAAAAAAATTCGCTTTTCGAATATTCGCGCTCAACACTAGTCGCCGCAACCCCGAGTCTTGGGGAATAGTAGTCAAATTCCTGTGAGACCAATCCCACACTCATGAAACCATAAGGTGTACCAATGTCCAAACCCCAGGTATATAATATCTGTCCCGGTAACCAGGGGAAGAAGCATATGGCAGTATGCCACTCCACCAGATCCCAGGAATATTAATCACATGGGCACCCTGTGACCATATTTATTATACTATCTCACCTCATTGGCCACATTATCCCGATTTCAACGGGTTAGTATTATAATAGTGCCATCTTGTGTATGTGATCGCCCCCCAATAACAAAAGGAAAAAAATACAATAAAATAAAAGATTTTAAAAATAATTTTTTTTTTGTCTTCAGCATATGTAGGGAAGGCTCTTGCAAATACCAGTCTCAACAAAAAATGAATTAATTATTATGGTTAGTTCACCCAGACGTGGCAAATCTCCGTGTCAACCCAATAATCTTCCAGCTTAAAACGATCTAAAGTATGACAAAAAGAGAGATAATGTCATACTGTGCATAATAAATATTTCCACACTTATAATTCCCTACAATCCGGGGAATGAGACAACCCGACCCCCAGGGGACCAACTGAGGTCAGA
This sequence comes from Bufotes viridis, assembly GCA_033119425.1. Lineage (NCBI taxonomy): Eukaryota > Metazoa > Chordata > Amphibia > Anura > Bufonidae > Bufotes > Bufotes viridis. The sequence continues at coordinate 37,657,648 of CM065599.1, forward strand.
CAACCCTAAATTCCACATTCCGCCCATCTGATTTCAAAGAATCCAGTGAAGTTCCTTACGTTTAAGGAGGGTAACCCTGTCCCCCCACCACATCTTAAGATTGGGACCTGATCTAATATCCTGAACCTAAGATCACACCCCGTATGTTTGCCATTAACAAAGTGGCTAGAGACCGGCAAATCCATCCTTTTTTCGCGGATGGAGAAACGATGTTGATTCAGGCACGTTTGACCTCCCATGTCGTCTCCCCCACATAGAGGAGGCGGCATGGGCACTCAAGAAGGTACACAGCATAAGTGGAGTCACAGGTAAGATATCTTTTTATTTGGAATTTCTCACCTGTGACCGGATGAACAAATTCAGGACCCTTAAACATAAGGGAACAATTTACGCAATTGTGACATGGATAGCATCCAACTCTTTTTGACCCAAAATATATACTTAAAGGGACTTTTTTAGTTCCTACATCTGCTCTTACTAGACTGTCTTTTAGGTTACGTGTGCGTCGGAAGGATAGAAGAGGTGGTCTGTTAAATTCCAGGATGTGTCTAAAGAGACTTCCCAGAATCGGCCAGTGTTTCTTGATAATAGCACCGATCTGTGTGCTTTGTTGGGTATTATCAGAGACAAACAGGATACATGGCTCCCTCTGTTTAATGCTGTTAGACTCTAATAGGTCGTCCCTAGACAACTGAGTTACCCTCTCCCTATGATGTTGAATGAGGGACCTGGGGTAGCCCCTTTTAATAATTTTTTCTCCCATCTCATCAAAGCGTGTCTCAGTTAGATTTTCATCATCCACAATTCTTTTCACTCTCAGTAGTTGGCTGAAGGGTAAGGATTTAATCATGGGCCTAGGGTGACCACTATTATACATCAATAAAGTGTTACGATCCATACTTTTAGTAAAGAGGTCGCTATGAAGTCGACCCTCTTCTATTGAAATCAATGTATCCAAAAATGTACTTGTTTATCTGAGTAAGTGAGAGTAAACTGGATGTCCTGATCTACTGAGTTGAGGTAATCATGAAATCCCTCCAACCCAGCTACTGTTCCTGTCCAAATTAGGAACACATCGTCTATGTAACGGCACCACCCCATGATGAAATCGAGGTGGTGGTCCATATAGACGTGTCTCTCCTCAAACCGCGACATAAAGATGTTGGCATAAGTGGGCGCCATATTAGACCCTATCGTGGTCCCTCACTGTTAAATAAAGAAATTCCCTAAATTCCCTGCTGGGAAACGTTGCAGAGGTGGAATAAAGGGATACAATTTTTTCACTATTTTGGAGTGCTGCCTTCTTTATATCTAAATTATTGGGTGCTGCTACTTTTTTTAAATTTTTCTTATTATATATATATATATATATATACAGTGTAACGTGTATATAAACAGTATAACGTTTCGGCCACATTTGGAATTTATTAAACTACAGCAAAACATCAAATATACATAATGTCAATTAGTGTTGAGCGCGAATATTCGCAAAGTGAATTTTTATCTCGAATATCGTGATTTCGAGATTTCGCAAATATGTTGAATACATGACCCTATATTCGCAATTACGAATATTCACTCTTAAGATGGATAGTGATAGGGAAACTGTATTGAAAATAAAAGATTCAGACTTAATTCCTGCTATTTCAAGCTTTCAATACATGTAAAGCTGTTTAAACGTTATTAATAACAAATAGATTCTATATAATTCTATATAACTTGATAAATTAATCGCAAGTCATGATGATGAATGCAAAATAACGAATATTGCGAAATCTCGAATATATGATAAATATGATGCAAATTATTTGTCAAAAATCGCGAAATCAAATATGGGTCTTTGCGCTCATCACTAATGTCAATCAGTGTGACAACCACAGCAATGCAGTGTCTAGTATATACATATCACAAAATCATTGCTGTGGTTGTCACACTGTTTGATATTATATCTATTTGATGTTTTGCTGTAGTTTGATAAAGGCCAAATGGGGACAAAATGTTACACCGAACCTGTACAGCCACATTCTCAATAAAACTTCACATCTTTGCATCAACATTCTGGGAGTTTTTGTTTAATATATATATATATATATATCTTCTGTTAAGAACAGCTCAAGCAAGATGGCTGCCTCCATAATCATGTTCAGGAAATAGAATAAAAAATAAATTAATTAATTGATAAATAAAAACAGATTTGAAAAAAGTATCAGGTTTTAACTTACAGAAAAAATATTGGTGACACATTCTCTTAAAAAGGGCCTGTCACCTCTCCTGATTTAGTAACTACTTGTACTCTAGATGTATTAACAATTTTGGAGCATTTTTCTTATGACTCCATGTTTTGCCATTTCTTTATTATTCCTTCAGGTACTTTCACACTTTCACACAGGTTTTTTTCTAGTGTTTTTGTGCACTCTTGCAATTTTAGTACATTTTTTTTTTTGCCCCTTCATTTTTTTATTGTTTTTGGCAGAAAAAAACACCAGTTCCAGATGTTAGCTGAAGGTCTTAGGGAAATAGACTTAGGGCTCATTCAGACGGCCGTATGCTGTCTGCAAAAAAAACGGATTGCATTCTGCATTTTTGCAGACCCATAGACTTCAATGGGACCATGTAAATTATTTTCACTGACAAGTATAGGACATGTTTTATTTGTTTTGCAGAGCTGTAGAACGGAAGAAAACTGCCCTATAAGAAGTGAATGGGTCTGCATCTAAGCCACAAAAAATTTCCGCATTTTTGAAGACAGCATACGGCCATCTGACTGAGCCCTTACTGCCAAAAAATGCAATTGCTTATTCTGGAGTTTGTTTTACAGGTAAACAAAGCAAATGCCAGAGCCAAACTCATGTGTGTAAAGACTTGTCCAGACGGACAGCACATGAATGTCCGCATCCATATGTCCGTTCTGAAAGTTATTAAACATTTTCCATTCTTCGCTGTATTGCAGATGAGAATAGCCATTTCTCATGATGGGAGTGAGAAAAATTCAGATTACATATGGAAGGTGTCTGTATTTTGCAAATCCTTGGTTTGATGACTGCAATACGGAGGAGGTCGTGTTCATGCCAAAATAATCATTAAAATAATCATCTATGTTTTCAAGATTGTGAAATACAGTAGAAAAAATTTCAATGATTTACACCACTTTTCTAGTCTATAAAAGTTGCACGTTTTAATGATTTTGCCATGAGCGTATTCAATGAGAAATACACTCCGTTTGTAAGAGGCTATTTCCCATACTGAATGCTGCACCCGGGGTGGAACACATATTATGTACTTCTTATTATAATCAGACAGAGATGCGGAAATTACATCACATTGCCATATGTTCCAAGCTGGAACACCTAAAGCTAGCAGGTGAATGGGGCCTGTGGGTATATATGGATGCACCTTTCAGAAATAGCTGTGCGTTCCATAGTATCAGGATGCCATCATCTCTCATGTCCTTCATACTTTGGTCCCCTGAAGAACCGTATACATCTCACCTGGGGAAAACCTTTTTTTTTACAAAGTAACTAAAGAATATTCAGAGCCAGTAAATGGGTTTAGCCACTGAGAAGTGGGGTCGCCACCGTCAGTTGCTCTGCTTTTAGGCAGGGATAGCCGCATGGGCGTACTAGGGGGAGATCCCGAAAGTGGCTCCACTTGTTCCAGAAACTGTAAGCAGCATAACCATGAGTAGTAGTAGTAGTAGTAGTAGTAGTAGTAGTAGTAGTAGTGGTGATCGATTTGGCATAGTGGCCACATCCATCTGTGTTAAGTTGGTTCGCTTTATCTTGCCATACTGTCACAGTGATTGGCTGTTACTGATATCTGCTATATGGCTCTCCTACGTACAAAGCATTTTCTATGACCACTAATATACAGTATATCTAGTTTTATCAGGGGCTTACTTTGGCTATTTGTTGTTTATTCCCTATTTTTTTAAGTAGGACATTAAAAGTGAAGTTTTATAGGGGATATTTTGTTGGTAGTGATTTGTTTAGTACCTGATAGACGCTTTTCCTGACATAAATTTCATGGAGTTTTCTACAAACCAAAAGAACTTCCCTCTAAAAGCCAAGGGGGTCATTTAATATGCTGAAATATGCCTAAATTAGGCGTATTTCAGACGCAGATAGCGGCGCAGCAGCTTTGCCCCGCTCACGCCAGGTCTAAAAAAGTTGGCGTGACGGGAGAGCAGACTGGCCAGGAGGCCCGTCTCATTCATCATTTTCTACGCCTGGTTTAGGAGTAGAAAATGGTCTAAATATAAGACAGCTCGGAAGCTGTCTTACATTTAGAAATGGAGCTGGATGCGCTGAAGTTATGGAGAGGCCTGCGCCAGTTTAGGGCATTTTTTTTTTTTTTAAGACCGGCATCTAAAATGTGCCCCTAAGTGTGGCAGAATTTCGACATGGACTTGCCCCTTATCTCATTCTGCACTGAAAATCCACAAAATCGTCACCACAGAAGAATTTCTGCACTGTGTACACAAGACTTGGAAAATGTCATCCACTTAGCTGGTACTTTATTACGCTGTGGATTACCCAAATGAATATCAGCACGTAAATGTACCATGTGCATATACCCTTAAGCCTGACTTTGCCCTGACCATATATAAAATGCCTGTTTATCCTAAAGAATCATTTTAGAAAAGCCGTCAGGCATTTACACGGAAAGAAGACTGCGTCCCAATATGCCTCCGATTTAGGCGAGCCCCTGTTATTTAAGCCTGACACTGCAGAAAGCAGAGGGTATAAATTGTAAGGGGAGCAGACATGATGATTCACAGGGGCTCTGCTTCTCCAGCTTTACACCGAGGGTGTAAAGGAATTGGGGGGAGAGAGTGTGCAAATCAGGTCGGGGTCCCATCCCTCTGACCAGAACATGCCAGAACTTGGCATAAGGTGTGTATTTTTAACATTAGGTTCACGGCAAGGTGACTCCACACTGACTGACCCTCCCTAAGAATTCCAGATAAAACAAACCCAGACACGAGTCCTTTGAATCACCCAACGTGGAATGTACAATAAGTGAGCGTCCATATATCACCTTGTCAGCTGCCTTCCTCTGGGGAGGGAACATGGGTAGAGAAATGGAACTCTACATCAAATCTCTTTTCCTGTGGGCCTCACAATGAGGTGTCTGACGAAATAAATATGGACCATAAACCCTCACTGGAGTGTAATGACTCTCTTGGGGAAAGGCTTGGCTTTTTTTAGGTTTAAAATCCATGCTCGCAGTTACTTGATATTGTCATGTTTCCTCTTCCCCAATAAGCAGACTGAATGATTTCTACTCACTAGGAAGTATAATAGCACTCATATTTATTGTTTAGGACAATGCAGAGGATGTGCAGAGGGGCCAAATGTCAAGCAGTGGGAACTTCCATCTTCGTGAAGATTACTCACCAATTTGCTGGATTATTCCTGTGGGCTGGAGGGGCACATCTGTATCAGCTTCTATTCCTGGGGTGCTATACATCCTCTGCCTAGACTCCAGTTACGTAACTCTTACCAACCAAGTCCAACCACAGACTGGAAGTATTGGCTCTCACTGGGTGGCAAGTCCTGGTTACCATGTTTAATGTCCTTATGGAAGAGTAATGCTGAGGAAAGGTATTAGAGTTTTACCAACTAAATGATTGACTGGTTTAACGCTACGGAAAATGTGCAAAAAAGTATATATAAGGTATACAATTTTTTTTTTATAATGGAATATGGAATTCAACTGTAGTGCTTTTTTCTACATATATAAGCCAAACATTGAGGAACATGACAATGGCAAATAGAGCCTTAGTTGTGCATACCTAGCAGCACTGTAGCTTCAGGGCCTATAAGCTCCACCCTGGGAACGCCCCAATCCCACCCAGGTAGACCTACTTTCAGCCAGAGAGCCTAAATTTGCAGGGAGTGCGAATTCGGGACTGTTGGCAACTATGGTTGTCACATAACTCACAGAAAAAAGATGCACCACATGGATAAGCAACTGACAACACTGGCTAATCCCTCACTCTGGTGTTAAAAGCTGAGAGATTCGCCAATATTTTCAATCAGGAACATATCGGAGCCCCTTTAAGCACCACTTCACGGTATCTCAGCATGACATGGGGTCCTACCACTAGACTACCTATGGTGTGTGAACAAGGTCTGAACAGGTATTAAGCAGCCTACAGCCCCCTCCCACTCACCTGCATTGCAGGACCAACAATGCAATGGGGAACAAATGAGGCCGCAAGCTACACCTACAACAGACCATGTGACACCGGCTTCCAGGTGCAACAGAATGTTTACCAGCCATATGCAATGGCACATTCAATACATATAAAACAAGAATCACAGAAATAAACATGGCCTAAATGGGTGGGACTGCTCCAAACCCCAAACACTGTGGCGTGTTTCTAACTGGGGTTGTCAGTAGAGATGAGCGAAGTTCTTAAAAATTCAATTTGGCCGCATCGCTAAATTTTACAAAAAAGTTTGCTTAGTGATGAATTACTCCATCATGAAGGGCATTTCTTCGTAAGTAGCAGGCGCAATGACAGGGAACGGCAATTGTGTGCCCCCGTCATTAAACCCCTCAGATGCCGCGTTCATCGCTGATTGCGGCATCTAAGTTTAACATTAAGGCCTTTCAGAGGTTAATCATTTCAAAAAATTTAACTTGTACTTACCTTATTGATTTGAGTGCAAAGAGGCTGCCACGACCATCACGCTGGCTAGCATTGTGACGTCATATGTCACCATGCACGAGATTTCGCTTAGGATCTTCAAGCAAGATGGCTGCAGCAGCCTCTTCGCGCTCAAGTATGTTTTTTTTTTTTCATCTTTACCACCATTTTAGAGGAAAATTGATTTGTTACCACGAAGCACAAGGAAATTTGGCTTCACAGCTTTTAGATTTTTCCCTGAAATTCGGATTGAAGTCCACTTCGAATACTTTGATTCGCTCAACACTAGTTCAGAAATTAAAGGTCTTCCTGGAGTTATTATATTCTTTTAGACTGTCCTTCAAATCTGGTCACCTGAATAGAGGCTGCTCTGCATGGCATCCAATCTGTGCCTCCAGGCAGGAGCAGACTGACTGTTTAGATATCAGACACTACCCAAGGGTTGGTTTGTTTTTCTTAGGCCTTATACACACAACCGTATTTTATTTCAGTAGAGTTTACGTTTATAAAATGGATAGAACACTGATTCATAAGTCACCAAGGTTATTCACACATACGTTTTTGTTCATGGATCTTGCTGCAGGACCTATTCTGGTCTTCTTTTGCTGATAAGAATAACGCTTTCTCGCTGCCTGCAGCTGCCATAAGAGGTAGATTATTTCACAAATATATACTGTATACAGCTCACATTGAGTTCAGTGGTTTTGTGGAAATCCATACAGCCCTTTAGTCAGATGCATGCAATTTCAAAGGCTCCTTTCTACTGAATCTTTACTGTGTCTTTTATCTGAAGTTTGAAGTAAGGTTAGGGGCAGGGGTTGACTGGGAATTTAAAGTGGACCTGGAAAAAACTAAAAGTGGCCCTATGTTGTAGGCGGGTCCAAACTGATAGAAGGCAGGGCTAACTCAAGTATGCAGAGTAACTAAAGTTCTGCATGGGCCAGCAATTCAGTAGTACTGCCCCTGCGGAACCGAATACCACAATGAATCCTAAACTAATGCCCCAGCAGCACAAAATATCTTCCCAGAACCTGCTCCCCTGTGGTGGCCAGAGCCAGCTGCCACGTTCTGTCTTCCTACTCCAGTTGCCTCAAGATGGCAATACAGTTAAATCCAGGAATCAAGAAGGCACATGAGGCCGCCAACCAGATACATAAGTAGTTGATGCTCACAGCATTAGTTAACCTTTGGGAGTGTCAGCTTATTAGTTACCTGGCTGGTGGCCGTGAGAAGGACTCAGGTGGCCCCCTGGAAGTTTTCCTGTAGGGTCTATGGCCAGTCCACCCCGGATAGAAGACATAGATAGTTGGTCAGTACAGTGCAGTAGCGTCCTTAGGCTATGCCTCCACAGGGAGGCTGTGATGAGGAAGTTGCAACCTCTCTAACCTGAGTAGGCTAATAGCCAAACAACTTTGAAGGTAATGCATTCATTAAACCGCAAATTTGTGTCACCATTGGCTGTCGCGTGTGGGTGCAGTTGCAGGTGCCGCATCTCAGCTGCCCCGTGAAAAACCCAGCATTATTGCTTCTGATCCCAACACAGCTCCTTTATTTAAAAAATGCAATTAACCAAGAGATAAAAGGGGTTGTCCGGGTTCAGAGCTTCACCCGGACATAACCCCATTTTACACCCCTCTGGCCCTTCTTACATCAGCATTGGAGCATTTTATGCTCCGATGCTCTCCCTTGCCCTGTGCTGGATTGTGCAGGGCAAGGACTTGTTTTTATTTTCACACTGCTAGGTGGAGGCTAGTACGTCACTGGATCTCCAGAAAATGCCTTTGCCCTGCGCGATTCAGCGCTCATATCAGGGGGGCTGCCTGGGTGAAAATGGGGTAACCCGGAAAACCCCTTTAAACCTGGGTACTTGTGTAGTCTACTATAACTATGGCTGAAAACCCATCTATGCAGAGACATAACTAGAAGTTTCTAGGCAGCAAAGCAAAATCACCAAATTTACATGTACAGCAAATTCTGGTATTGTTATCATGTGGCAGAGGAACTGGCAGGCAAAACTGTTGACGTACAGACCGAATGTGTCCATTGGCTATAATGAAGCTAATTATTTTCTGGACAGCATATGTATTGTAGCTCTGTGTTAAACAATTACATACATTAGGGCCAGGTCAACAGGTAGTCCACAGGTCATCTGCTGTGCGCTGGTTCCTGGGCTGTGTGCGACCTGCTCTCCTGCTCCTGGACCTGTTATTTTCCGTTTTCTCACCATGATTTCTCTCTTCCAGGGGAAGGTAATGACATTGTTCCTGAACACCAGTCTGCTAATTTTAACTCACCCTTTTTTACTGACCATCTAAATATAAGAAACACTTTTCCTCTTTCCATTAATTATTGATGGACAGGTACATGGCCTTTACCGTAGGTGGGAACTGTCTGAGCTGTTTTTTTCAGATGAGGAAACAGAGTAGTTTCCTCAAAGTTGACCCTTATTTGACAGCTTTTTTTCTACTTTCCATGTTGTTTTTGGGAGAATTTCAGTAAATTACATGGTTTTTATACATTTCACATAGTGAATATATGTCTAATTGGAAAATCAAAGGAATTGAAAGGATTTTTATCATTTCTCCTCTCATGTCTTAAGTCTAAAGTGAGTGAAAGTCTAAAATTATGTACATCTTTATTACTGTCAGACCGCTATTTTTATGAAATAGAACTCTAAATCACCTCCATATAAAGTCAATCCAAAAGACCCCCTATTTGAGAAGACTAGCGCTTATCCAGACCAGATTTCATGTGAGATTTTCAGTTTCACTGTATATTTTGCATATTGACCAACTATCTTCTTTGAGAAGACCATCTAAAAGAACACTTTTCAATGTGATTTTTGGAGGTCTCAGAGAGATTTCACTGTACATGAATTATGACGGTCTTAAAGGGGTTATCCCATGAATCATGTAAAAAATGAAAATCAGTCATCAGGTAGGCATCTCTTTCAAGCAAAGTCAACCAGCCTTGTACCTCACATGGATCCAGAGATCTCCTCATTCACTGCACCAATTGTTCTGCTAGATTTATTTCAGATTAGGGGCCATGTCCTTTCTTAGGGGGTGTTTCTTTTCTACTGCAACTGGTAGCAGTTGAAGGATGGAACTAAGCATGTTTTTATTAGAAAAAGAGCAAACAGCAGGTGGCACTATACAGATGGATCTCATTGCATAACTCAGTAGCTATAATAAAGTTTAAATTACATGCAATTACAAAAGCATTCAGATCTAGGTGCTGGGCGGAAATGCATTTTTTTGGTCAATTTTACCCCACGTGTAATATTTCCCATTTCCAATAAAAGACATTAAATGGTGGCATTAAAAAATACATTTCGTCCTGCAAAAAATAAGCCCTTATATGACTATGTAAACGGAAAAATAAAAAAGTTATGGCTATTGGAATGTGAGGAGGAAAAATTAAAAAATGGGAATATGAAAATGGGCTCAGTCCTTAAGAGATTAATTATATTGCTATGCATCAGATTTATAAAAGTCAGAAAAGCAAAGTGTCGACTTTGTGTCGATAGATTAACCAATAAATCAGCACAAAATGGTGGAAAACGAAAAGGACAATAAATGTTGATATTCACTTTATAGGGGTTCTCTTGGCTTTTTATAAAAACTGCCCTTTCTTCTGCCCTCTGGAAGAAAGATCATTTGGTTAATACATACCCATCCCAATGCCACCATCCCTGCTATACTCACACAGGCTCTGGGCTCTTCCGCCCGGGTCTCAACCAGATGTGTGCATTTCTTTTCCTGTCGAGCTGAATTTACTATTATGCTGCTGAACAGGAGAAGAAGTGCACACATCCAGTCGGGAGACCCTAGCGGAAGATACTGCAGCCTGTGTGAGTACAGCGGGGATGGCGGCATCGGCAGAGGATGGGAAAGTATTAACAAAACTGTCTTTCTTCCACAGGTTAAAGAAGAAAAGTTTTTGTAAAAAGCGCAGAGAGCCCCTTTAAGCTATTTTTTTTTTATTTTATTTTTTCCCCAGAACATTGAATTATTAGCGTTGAAGGAGTTATAATGGATTGGTGCTCGAGATTGAGTAAGGGCTTCATGAAGGGAAAGGGAGAAAGAGCTGCTTTATTCACAGTCAGGACACAGAGCTGTTTACAGAACTACTACAGAGACTATACACTTTGAACTACTAGTAAAATATAAAGAAAAACCTGATAAATTTTGCATTGGGCTGATAGTAGTTCCCATGTACAGTATAAGGAGAGCTTTTAAAAAAACTTTTTCCTTTTTCTCAAATGTTGTTCCTCGGGACAGGTGATCAAGCATATTAGAAATTATATTTTTATGTTAATTTATGTTCAGGTTATACTTTATAAATCCTTGTTTTACAGTAAAATCTGTTTTACTATTTTCTATTGCCGTCGTTTTTTTATATGGTTGGATCAGCTGCTGTTAATCGGGATGGAGGCAGTTTTCTTAAATTTGCCAAGGGTAAAGACGAAGAATATATGAGCGAGCAGGGTTTGAGGTGATCTCGTAACGGAGCTTGGTCAATTAATTTCTGACTTCACTTCCCAAGCCAAAACACAACAAGCAGGAGTCCATATTCACAGCAGGCTTCCTGTCAGAAGAGTGTTTCACACTCAAGTGCTGACATATCCAGCTGTGAGATGCTGCGCTGTTTGTTTTTTTTCTCCCGTGCTTGTTCTGGCTTCACTTCAGATTTCCAAAAGCATTTCAATATATGTCTAGAATGCACTGATATGTTACTCTCTGGCCTCTCTTTAAATAGGAAGGAGCACATAGACCACAAGTCACCCAAGATAACCCATGTCAGCCCTCCGTGAAGTTATACAGTTTCCAGAAATCATAGTCTAAGAGTTCAATTGTGTATTTCCAAAAGGAAGGACTCCTGCAGGGTGTGAGGACATTGATGGTGTCATTTGAAGTATACCCAAACATAAAAAAATTGTATTAAAACCTATTGGAAATGTTCAGAAAATAATATTTTTTATTTGCTCAATTTTTATTTATTTCCTAGAGAAATAGGCATCTGAAGTTCAGGTGTCTTTCGCACTTTGCAGTCTGCACGTCTGTACACTACAGTGTATGGGAGTTAGGATTCCTTTGTGGCCGTACTGAGCTCTATACAGGCTGGAGCATTGCTTCTCTGGGGGTACCATCGCTGCTCTTCCTCAAGCCTGGCATACTGTACATATGTCTGTCCGGCTCCTTGGTGATATGGATTGCATTTGGGGCTTTAGCTGAGCGGGCACAGGCAGAAGAGCGATGTGGTATGAGTTCCTGCCTCGCTCAGCTCTGCTCATAACCTAATAACATCAGAGAGGAAGGGGACAGGATAGGAGTGATAGTAGCGAGAATGGTGGTTCTAGTTGTTACTCACTGTGGTACTCCCCTGAGCCCTGCAGTTATGGGAAGGGCTCACCTTTCTTACCTTTGGGACACAACCTTGTTCTGGGGTTTCTCCTGCCTTATGATGGTTTGATCTGCCCTTGATGTTCATGAGTTGTAAGGGGCAAGGCAGGGTCCTTTGGCAGTTGATGATGGTATGGCAGTGTCAGTGCAGGCAATAATGAAACCAGGTTAACAGCAGAATGTTTTTTTTACTGAAGAATTGCCTTCCATCCATATTTTGAATTGGTGGGGGTGCTGGGTTTGGACGTCAATTGATCTGATATTGATGATGATGACCTATCCTTTATTTATTTTTAGATAAACTTATCATAAATAGAATAATACAATAGTACATTATTATAATATTTAAGAAATAAAACAGCATATTGCACTATTTATCTTTATCACAAATTCCATAAATAAGGAATACAATTTTTTATAAGATATCGTTTCTTACTTGTAACCCACCCCGAAATTATTATTCTATACTTATCTTAAGATAGCTTCACAATTTTTCCGACAAATTCATATACAATCCTGATGATAGATCATCTATCTAAGTCTGGAAAACCCCTTGACATACTATATACCTTGCAATGGATATTGTAGAATTTGAAGCTAGTCTTTCTTTCACCATTGCCGAGATTTAGTTCACTGCCTATCCCTGTATCTAAGTGCTCTGAACAATGCAGAGTTATATTTTGGCTCATCCCCTAGCACCCTTCACCTGGGAATCATGCCCTGCCATACCCCCTTCCCAGCTGTATTTTCAAGAAGGCTAAGCTTTTTCATACAGTGAATAAAAACTGTATCCAATAAATCTGTCAAGTAAATGCTAAATGAACATATTCATAGGGATCCTTCCTACCTGGATACAGGACATTTTCATTTTACCTACAGAACGTAGCAACAACTCACTTGCCTGAAGATAATTCAAATAATACCCCATCTTCACAGTCTGGATGCCAAAAATATTACCTTCTAGATTCTGAGTGTGCATACCACTTACCACCATGGACAATATGTTGAATACAGCCACCAGTTGCCTCTGTTGCATCTAGACTGCCTTTTACCCTCCTGAAAATGAAATGAGCTTTGATTGCCTCTTTTAGGCAACCACACAAAATTACATTGAAAATGGTCCACCAAAAAAAACTTGCATGGATACACATGTATATTATGGAGCTGAAAATTTGGTCTACAAGAAGAGATGGTGGTCTTCTCAAAAATGTGGTCTTTTGAAGAGATTTCACTGCATTTTTGGAAAGGAAACAGAAAAATGTTGCTTAACTAATCCCAGTGTAAATGTGCCAAGACTAGAATGGGTGTAAAGAGACCTGTGATATGACGTGTACATAAGGACTAGAGATAAGTGAATCGAAGCTGACGAAGTGGAATTCATTATGAATTTCAGGAAAAATTCAATTCGCACTGAATGCAAATTTCCTCGCGCTTCGTGGTAACAAATCGCAATTTCTCCTAAAATGGCTGCTAAAATGGCGGCTACACGTGTAAGAACATTGGGCAAGGAACTCTGGGAAGGCGGGATGACCCATAATGCCATGCATACAGCCAATCAGCAGCCATAAATACGGCGGCCATCTTGGATTCATACATTTTCCAGCGTTCTGAGTGCAGGGACAGATGTGAGAAGGCGCTAGGGACAGCAACAGGAAAAACCTAATTGTGAAAAAAAAATAACTGAAAAAAACGATTTATAAGTGCAGGGAAAGGATAGGGAGGAATCATTTCACGGCATCTTAGTGCAGGGAGAGATGCCAGAAGGCGCTAGGGACAATGCTAGGGACAAGTGCAGGGAAAGATTATTTGGGGATCCAAATAGCCGTTATGCAGCTCTGTCATTCCAGTCATTCCAGCAATTTGTTATTGTTATTGGGGTGCAAATGCAATGTTAAAAAAAGCCTTTAGTGGCCTATTTCAGTACAAAAAGAAAAATATATACGCGCTTCACTGTTGCAGTTATTTGTGATGAAAGCGTTTAGTGGCCTATTTCAGCACAAAAAGAAAAATATATGCGCATTAGACTGTTCCAGTTATTTGTGGTGAAAGCGTTTAGTAGCCTATTTCAGTACAAAAAGAAAAATATTTACACACTTCACTGTTGCAGTTATTTGTAGTGAAAGCATTTAGTGGCCCATTTCAGTACAAAAAGAAAAATATATATGCAATTCACTGTTGCAGTTATTTGTGGTGAAAGCATTTAGTGGCCTATTTCAGTACAAAAAGAAAAACGTATACGCACCTCACTGTTGCAGTTATTTGTGGTGAAAGCGTTTAGTGGCCTATTTCAGTACAAAAAGAAAAATATATACGCACTTCACTGTTGCAGTTATTTGTGGTGAAAGCGTTTAGTGGCCTATTTCAGCACAAAAAGAAAAATATATGCGCATTAGACTGTTGCAGTTATTTGTGGTGAAAGCGTTTAGTGTCCTATTTCAGTACAAAAAGAAAAATATATACATACTTCACTGTTGCAGTTTTTTGTGATGAAAGCGTTTAGTGGCCCATTTCAGTACAAAAAGAAAAATATATGCGCATTTCACTGTTGCAGTTATTTGTGGTGAAAGCATTTAGTGGCCTATTTCAGTACAAAAAGAAAAATATATATGCGTTTCACTGTTGCAGTTATTTGTGGTGAAAGCGTTTAGTGGCCTATTTCAGTATAAAAAGAGAAATATATATACGCATTTCACTGTTGCAGTTATTTGTGGTGAAAGCATTTAGTGGCCTATTTCAGTACAAAAGAAAAATATATTCGTTGCTTTTAGGCGTGTTTTAATTTGCTTTAAATTTATTTAGTTCAGCAAAAATTATGTCAGATAGAGAAGTGCCAGGCCATGCACAGAGGACTGGCAGAGGCCTAAATGTTTCAGGCGCAGACAGAGGCCTGAGCTCCTGGTGTCATTTAGCAGTCGTGTCTTGACCAGCAACCCAGCAGTTTTTGATTGGGAGGTCATCCACTTCATCCCAAGTGACATCAGACACTCCCAGCCAACAGTCGGTGGGTTGATCAGACACAACCCTTAGTTGGCATAGCCTGAGAGCAGGCCCTGTGCCCTCACCTGTCCTCAATCTGCCTCTGTCCTTTGCTGTTCCCTCAGCCACAGAAGTATTGTATGCTGTGGGCTCAGCTCCACTATACAGCGAGGACGAGCTACTAGAGGACAGTCAGCAGCTACTGCCCAGCCAAGATTTGGAGGAGACATCCGCCTTTTCCTCTGCTAGACGGGCAAGTAGTGATGAGAAGAGTACCATGGGAGGTGGTGTTACGAGCGGTCAGGCTCCTGACCCAGAGACTGTTGAGGAGGACATCAGTGAGGTGCAGACACTAATCAATGAAGGAGAAGAAGGGGCTTCATCATCATCAGGAGAAGAGGGTGGCAGCTTGCCCGTAAGGCAGTAGCTGAGCCAGCAAGGTGGTAGCATGGCTGGGAGTCAGCAGGGTGGCAGCAGTGGGAGGTCGGGAGCCAAATGTGCCCGGGGTAGACCACCTGCTTCACAGCAGCCTATCTGCCCGGAAAGCAGTTGTGCAGGGATTCACAGAAGCAGCAGTGGTAGCAGTCAGTGCAGACTGTTGGGGGGGAAAATCACCTACTCAGCGGTGTGGCAGTTTTATGTTAAGCTGCCGGAGGAGGTGAATGTGGCCATATGTAGAATCTGTGGGCAGAAGGTGAAGCATGGCCAGGGTGCCAATGTTGGCACTACGGCCCTGCGTCAACATATGGAGCATCGCCATATGGTGGCCTGGGAGAACCGTGGCTCCGATGTGGTGGTCCAGCCTGCAGCAGCAACCGCTGCATCACCCAGTGGCACGCACCTGGTTTCTGGCAGTCAAGGCTCCACCACCTCAGCCAAAGGGAGCTGTCTGTCATTCCCATCTTCTGCTGGTCCAGATGCTCCTGCTCCTCCTCGTCAGTCATTCCGTCAGCAATCGATCACAGAAGCGATTGCCAAGAGACAGCAGTATGCATGCAATCATCCAACGGCGCAGAAGCTAAATGTGCTCCTGTCCATGTTGCTGGTGCTGCAGTCCCTCCCTTTCCAAGTGGTGGACTCTGCACTTTTCAGAGAACTGATCGCTTGTGCCCAGCCGAGGTGGAGAGTCCCAAGCCGTAATTTTTTTGCCAAAAAGGCAGTACCAGCCCGACACAAATATGTAGAACAGAAGGTGGGCCAGTCCTTGAGCCTGTTGGTGTCTGCTGGAGCTGTAACTAGGGTCAGGGACAATACATGTCCATTACAGACCACTGGGTGAATGTGGTCCCTGCACAGCCACACCAGCAACTTGGCCAGGTGATGCCGCTTCTGCCTCCACGTTGTCACGCCATTGGTCCTGCGAAAAAGTCACAGTGCCCTTCCTGCATATCACATGTGCAGGGCGCGGCGGTGTCACGCTGTTCTGCACCTGGTTTGCCTTGGCGAACGGAGTCACACAGGGGAGGAACTGCTCCGTGTGAATTATCAAGAAATAGAATCCTGGCTTTCTCCGCGACAACTAAAAATCGTAACCATGGTGACCGACAACGGGAAGAACATGGCGTTGGCGCTGTGTCAAGGAAGGCTGAGCTGTGTGCCCTGCATGGTACATGGGTTCAATCTGGTTGTCAAGCGGTTCCTGAAGTCTTCCACCCATCTGCAAGACATCCTAAAAATGGCCAGGAAACTTTGCATGCACTTCAGCCACTCGTACAACGCAAAGCACACCCTCCTTGAGCTGCAGCGGCAGAACGGCATCCCACAACATAGGCTGATATGCGACGTTTCCACCCGTTCGAATTACACCCTCCATATGTTGGACTGGCTATACGAACAGTAAAAGGGCATCAACGATTTCTTGATTATCCAAGTGGATTGGAGTACTCCCCTGTGTAACTTTGATGTCAGCCAGTGGCAGCTCATACATGACACCTGTCATTGGCTCAGGCCCTTTGAGGACGTCACGTTATTTGTCAGTCGCCAGGAGTACGGGATAAACAACGTAATCCCACTGCTTCATGTCCTGGAACAGATGGTGGTAACAATGGCTGGTCAGGGGACAGGAGACGTGGTGCCTAGATCCAGGGCCAGTGCAAGGATTTTTGCCGCCCTAGGCAAAAGTAAAGTTTGCCGCCCCCCCATGTGACATCACAATGCCCCACCCATATGATCTGCCAAATTTAAGGGGTTCTGCAGTTTATTTAAACTGATCGTCAGGGGTCCGACACCCAAGACCCCCGCCAATCAGCTGTTTGAGAAGGCAGCGGCGCTGGCAGTAGCGCCTCAGCCTTCTTGCAGTGACGTCACGACTAGTATCATTGGCCTCGGTGGGGCTAAGCTTCATTCAAGTGAACAGAGTTTAACCCCGCCAAGGCCAGTGATACTAGTCGTGACGTCACTGCCCCTGCGGTAAACAGTAAGAAGGCCGAGGCGCTACTGCCAGCACCGCTGCCTTCTCAAACAGCTGATCGGCGGGGATCCCGGGTGTCGGACCACTGCCGATCAGATGCTGATGATCTATCCAGAGGGCTTACTCTAAAACAAGCCTCTCCTAGGCTAACAACCTACAATATAGGCAAAGTAGGACCCAGCTATAAGTTGCATGCCTCTCCTGGGCTTCCAGCCTACAATATGGGCAAAGTAGAATACAGCTATGTAATCCTGCTAATCCAAAGCACACGGAAGATGGGCGGTGGTGCACGGTTCAAAATCACCAACAGGGGGTGCCACCCCCCCAGCGGTATATTCAAATGGAAAGAAAAAATAAATGAACCAGCACCTCCATAATTTATAAATATGAGAACGCAGGTGCACGCTACCTTGGCAGAAACACAATGTTATACATAGAACTACAAGTAACTGCACACTGCTTATTAATTGCACAAAGATATAAGCAAATGATGAATATAAAATAAACTGCTTTTTCTATGTATTACATTGTGTTTCAGCCAAGGTAGCGTGCACCTGCGTTCTCATATTTATACCCTCTCCACTCTGTCCAGGGGCTCAACTTGTATAAGCGTTTAATAGAAATGGTTCTGTAGTCCTCTATGTGGAATGAGCTGACGAGGGTGTAAAAGGAGTGCGCTTCTTCTTGATGCTAACATTGACCTGTAAGGCTGAGTTCATACTTGAATTATTTGGTCAGTTTTGGCCCCGTGACTGCCCAAATAAGTGAAGTGTGCAGTGATTCTAAGAGCGAACCCTGTCATCTGCATGTCATACTGACTCAGAGTATTATTTCAGTACCACAGAAGACTTCCTATGCGTGTTACTGCAAGGCACCGTGTTCTACACCACTATAAAGGCTCTCTGCAGCCAGTAAATAGGCGTTTTTTTTAATTCAATTTAATTATATTGCCGCAAATAAATTCAGATCGAAGCAAATTTTTTCGGAAAATTTGGTGAACCGGCTGAATCGAATTTTTAAAAATTCGCTTATCTCTAATAAGGACCAGGTCACTCTCAGGTTGCATAGGAGTACAACCCCCAATCTCAGTAAAAAATAAAGTCACATTTTGCAGTTTGACCTATCCCCTGTTATGCATTGGAGGTAAATCATTTGTAATATTCAAGCCCAAGGCCTTTGGTCATGTAATCACTATTTTCATTTATAATTTGTTATTATTATACAAAAGTAGCGGGGACTCCCGGTTTAGTGTGGCATGAATGTGGTTTTTGTTCTGAAGTGGATATGGGTCACAGGACTGCAATTAATAACCCTTGAAGGATTACACTTAGGAATACGTTCTTTCCTCCTGACACCCCTCAGACCAGCTCCTTCATCACCTAACTGTGACCAAGACACATTCAGGTCTCCATATGGTTCTGATTTAGGGGCCAGCGTGGGAACTTTAGGAACCATTTTTCTCCTCTCTGTCCCCTTCCCCCTCCTAGTATATTTGCACCATCCCAGAAGTTTAAATCTTCTTGTTAAATGTCATGAGCAAAGTGGTGACTGATGAACAGAACTTAGCCTTGACCTTGTATCCCTCAAAAATACAGGTCCTTATAGACATAGGGCTACCTAGCCCAGTGCCCCAGCCTTTACACCAACCGTCACTCAGACTTATGTTGCTTCAGATCAGAATGGATGTTGGCAGGTTTGGGTTGTTCTCGTCTGCAGTCCACTGTTTATGGAGACAGGGTCAGAAAGTTCTTCAGGTCTGTTTCTCATATGTCTTGATAATTATGTATACAGACAGTTCTGCCTACGCTTGGTACAAATTAACATGGAGGCAAAGTTTCATATTTCATTCTATGAAGTCCCCATGAAACTGGAATAATGCAAAAAGGAAACATATAGCTAAAAGTTCCCGCAAAATGCCAACCTAGTCTTCTCCGCTGTTGCATCTGATTTATTAGAGAGATGGTTTGTTGATTTCCCTGTTCTACTTCTTCCCTATTTGTACCCTTAGAATATTATACCCATTATGTCTTGTGAAGCAGTTGCTTTTCTAGTGGAAATATCCTATATGAACCAAGTAGGGAGACATTCTTATTTTTATTTTGCACATTGTAATCTGAATTTCTACAAAGAATTTTTAACTTTTGACCTGCACTAGGCATAACACAATGTAATGGATTATCAATCGCTCATTTTATATTATCTTTTCTACACTAAGATTTCCTGACCATAAATTGTACCACCAATTATTGTGCTTTATAAAGCAACGAACCAGAAATTTTAATAAGGGTTAAAAACAAATTAAAAACAAAAATATTTAGAGTAATGTACACCAGTATTTTAACTATATCAGTACAAAACACACCGTTTTCCAATTTAAGTTTCACCATTTTCAGTTCCTTTACTCACCCTTCTGCAGCTTTGGTCTCTTCACCTTCTTTGTGTGGCATCCTGTGTGACCATTAATCAGCTGCATCTCCCAGGAGGGCACTACTATCCCTGCCCCACCATGTTCTGCTGTCTTCCTCCCCTACATATACAGCCCCAGCGATTTCACAAATAAATAACACTATGGTATGCAGTGCCCCTCCAATTTCCTTCGTCCTGCATAGAGAGATATAGCTCTGCGTTTCTAAGAATTTAACGGTAGAGACAAATGAATGAGTCTGGACTGCTTCACTATGAGATCACTACACCAGCACTGAGAGGAGGATGGTAGCAGAGAAGCTACTGAGCATGTCGGTCCACCACTGAATGAAGGAGAAGGTGGGACAAAACGTCAGCAACAGGCAAAACAGTAGAGGGCGCTACCAGAGAGGCAAATGTAATGTACATTTAAAGAAAATTAACACTATTTTTATTATAGTTATATTGCATCAATAAACCATACAAAAATAGCTAAATTAGGAAGGCAATTATATTTAGGACCAATATTACAAATATCAATCACTGTAGAAAGTCCCAAACATCAATGGTAAGTAGAAATAACAAATGGACACTTATTTGTCCAAAAATATGTGTAACTAAAAGAGCTAAAAATGGCAAAATCACCATCAAATCATGCAAGTACCGTATGCTGATTTTGCTTCTCTTCATTTGGTATCATCCACGGCAGTAGCATTGGAATGGAGTTCATTTTAACAGTATTGGTAGGTCTCTTTCCAACTGGAACAGTAGTTCTGGTAATAACAAAGATAAGTATACACCATAATTTATTTATGGTCCTATCCCTCCCAGAATAACCGTCCTGAAAAAGGTGACCCTGCAGGAATGCCTCTGTTGAATCCTACTATGACCCTAGTGCACCAGCTCAAACGTGTTACACTGGTGGGATCATCAGTGAGGGAGCAAGTCAACTAGGCCAAAGTGAAAGACCATATGTATCAAGTGACTAGTGGTATATGTGATAAGATTTTTACACAAGCCCAGTTTTAACCGTTTTTCAGTTAATGCTATATTGCAATAATACTTTATTTGAAATATAAAATATTTATTACATAATAATACATTTTATGGAATATCTCATAATGAGAAGGAGCAGTTTTGTTTGCATAGTGTATGAACTTATGGTTCTAAGAAACTTAGTTTAGTTTCAGGTTTGCCTGACTTTTGAGTAAGTATAGGTTCAGAAGATGATGTTAGGTTAATATATCCATGGTCACAATGTGTGATTTTAGGTAATGTTTCCATCTGGGTTCTAATGTTTAAAGGGCATTTTCCAGGACTTTTCCTTTGGATTAGCCATCAATATGATATCGGTGGGAGCACAGGTGGACTGGCCATAGACCCTACATAGGGCCACCAGAGCCCTCCTCACTGTCGCTGGTTGGGTACATAATTGTATAGGGGTCATTATTAGAGAAAATCCAGGCAGTATGCTGAAGATAGGGCTGTCTTGGTGTATGGCCCTCATCTCACCTCCTAAGTCCCCTGCTCCATATCCATATTAGAGACAATTGGAGGAGGACAGAATGTGACAGCTATTGATGGCCACCACAGAGGGACAGCTTTTGGGGAGGTATTTTGTGCAGCACTGTGGTATCTGGTTCTGTGGAATGCTATTATGTGCTGCACTATGGTATTACTGACTCTGCCAACTTGTATTGGCCCCATCTACTTGTGCTGCCCCACCTTCTGTCATTGAGATCCACCTACAACATTGAGGTCACTTTTAAGAAAAATTCCAGGGCCACTTTAAGTTCCCAGTCCACCCCTGGGTGGGAGTCTGACAGTCTGCACTCTACACATGAAGATGAGAATGCAGCATCCCTGACATTGTTTACCAGGCACAGCTTCTCAGTTTCAATACCGCGACTCCTACTGGTATGATATTGATGGTCTATTGGTCTAATTTTGTAGTTGGCTTTAAGTGATCAGCTCCATAATTATTCATTTTCCCCTCCATCAATATGATATAATGAAATCTACTTCCCATTATGTAATGTGTTCAGGTCAAGATGCTTACTCTGTGGCTGAGAATGTTCTTACTTAAAGGGTTCTTACTTTGGGTTCAGAGCTAAACTTGGACATATCTCATTTTCACCCAGGCAGGCCTTCTGATATGAACATTTCATGGTCCGATGTTCTCCTTTGTCCTGCACTGTATTGCGTAGGGCCTCTGACATTATATTGCGCAAAGGCTTTTTCTGGCTCTCCATGGGAATGCTAGGCGGAGGCTTCCGCCTAGCAGTGAGCCCGATTACGTCACTGCCACTAATGGGCGGGCTTTAGCGCTGCCCTAGCCTGTAAAATGACTAGGGCAGCGCTAAAGCCCACCCATCAGTGCCGGTGACGTCACCAGGAACACTGCTAGGTGAAAGCCTCCGCCTAGCAATAAAAATTATAAACGAAAAAGCCCTGCCCTACACAATACAGTGCAGGACAAGGGAGAGCATCGGACTATGAAATGTTCATATCAGAGGGCCTGGCTGGGTGAAAATGGGGATATGTCCATGTTCAGCTCTGAACCTAGACAACCCCTTTAACCATATCTAGGTTGTTTGATACAGATGGCAGACCATTTAATAGTTCGTACCCCCATTTCAAAGCCATCATTATGGTTTAGCTGATTACAGTCCATGAACTATTAAGATACAGCCTGGTTAGTGGTTTATCGCAGACACAACATGTCAAAAAAGAATCAAGCGAGAGAATAGCTAGGACCAGGCAAGTAATTAGCATTGTTCCTGAGTCTTGTTATTTGTAAAATGAGGTCATTATGTCCCACAATGCTTTGGAGCTGGCGTGTAGCAGAGGGGAAGAAAGAAGGCAATGTGTCTAGGGTGAAATAACATCTTCCTGCAGAGAAAGTTCTATGCATTGCAAATAGAAGCTAAGAGGCTTGTGTTTCTTCTGTGCATCCACAAATAGAACACCAAGAACATTTTTTTTGTATCTGATTTCACCCCGTTACGCATCTTCCCTTGCGAAAACACTTTCCCCTGTCACTTAAGATTAGACGGGTTACCCCTCAGAGCTGTAATTACACTTGACACGTAATTATTATGGTTTTTGATGACAAAGTATTTTCCTCCCTGCTTTCTGACTTTCTTCTGCTGAAAGCTGGGAATGTTGAATATGATTTTGCATATACATCCAAGTCACTCATTTGCTCCAGGCTCAGACCTCCTCATTCCAGCCATCGGTCAGATAGAGAGCGTGCTTAGACCCCGGACAAATTTTCCATAGCCTGTGGCCCTTTAGTCTAAACGTAGTGTGGATCTCGACAATTATAATTGTGTTTCCGAGTTGCATTTCTGTGGGGAATCAGCATGGGCTAAATGAAGCTCTGCAATGTAAATTTAGTGGAGAGAATACTATCCATATGGCAGATATAAAAATGCTGTTCTGTGATATGTACAGAAATAAAGCTAGGTTTTAATCAACTGCAGTGACAGTGACACATTAGCTCTTTGGGCATCCGGGGAGCATTAAAGATTTAGGGGTGTATACATCAATGTCGCATTCCGAAATAACAGCTGTTTTTCTACAAAGTACTGCTTTTCTCAAAGAGGAGAATTCATCAAAGTAATAGCCACATATTTTATCAGATTAGAAAAAAATGTGCATGAACAGGTGTTCTACCCTCCAAACTCGTATTTTTGTTTAAGTACGAGGCTTGTGATTTCGTACAAGTAGTTCCGACATTTAGCGAAATTAGTTGAAGGACGTCTATCCAATCTACAGGAAACCAATAATCAGCGTTTTACTCTGTTCTGTAAAACAGACACGTGCTGCCTATTCCCTTCTAAAAACGTATGTTTCTTAGCTATAGCTACAACACTACTTTCAGCTAGGTGTGAACAACGTCTATTGTTTCTTTATTTGCTGTGCGTATTAATGAATTTTCCAATCCCGACCCAATTGATGCCCGAACAAAATTTGCCAACTAAACTCTGACCCTAGGTACACACCTAAGCGTTTTACAGCGCGTTCAAACGCGCTGTAAAACGTACAACATGTGAAAAGCCATGCTTCCCTATGGGCATGGTTCACATTTGGGCGTTTTACAGCACGTTTGAACGCGCTGGAAAACGCCTAACGCTGTCGCTTCTACTTGAGCTTCTTTAGGGCGTTTTTGCGCGCGTTTCCGTCCATAGGATTGTATTAGAACGCGCAAAGATGAAGAAATGCGCGTTTTCTGTTCCAAAAACGTCGCCGGGTCGTTCTCCGACGACGCATCCGCAAGAGCAACACTCCACACACCATTGCTGCCACTTGCGTTTGTCTCCTAAACTCCATAGAAATCCACCAAATTAACCACACCAAACTCCAACAGTACAACACTCTCAAACACACCTAATCAATAAAAATAAAAATTTGGCAAACATTCAACACCTTTCATATAGGTAGGCCTGCATTTTTAGTGGATCTTGCACCTGTCAATCACAAAACGCGCGAAAAACGCGCGTTCATTAATGACAAAAACGCGCATACAATCGCGCGTTTGTCGCGCTTAAAAACGCTTGAAAAAATGCACGCCTGCAAAACGCTTAGGTGTGTTCCCAGCCTGAATGTTGTGCAAGTGGTAGACAAAAGAGGTAAGTACCTGGGCACAATGACAACTGATGGGAGAGTGATGCACATTCTTCAATAATATAATTACAGCTCAGAGACTATGATGCTTGACAGTATTTTAGAAGCAGAGCACTTTCCCTTACCCTAGGTTCACACCTGAGCGTTTTACAGCGTGTTCAAACGCGCTGTAAAACGCTCAACAGATGAAAACCAATGCATCCCTATGGGAGTGGTTCACACTTGAGCTTTTTACAGCGCGTAAAAACGCGCTGTAAAACGCCCGACGCATAAGCTCGTTCAGGAGCGTTTTTTTGGGCGTTTGTCGCGCTTTTCCTCCCATAGACTTCTATGGGAACGTGATACGCGCGTCAATGGGGCGTTTTTGGCACCAGAAATGCGCGTTTGCAACGCGCGTTCTGGATTTTACTACATGTACATTCCATGGTCTCCCAAACTCACACTCTCCCTACACACATGGATTGGCTACACTTCATATAGGGAGCTCACTGAGCTCATTGGACAACACTGCAGTCAATCACACATACGCGCGTTAAACCCGCGTTCAAACGCGCGTCTCAAAAACGCTCAGGTCTGAACCCAGTGTTAACCCTAAGTTCACACCTGAGCGTTTTACAGCGCGTTCAAACGCGCTGTAAAACGCTCAACACATTAAAACCAATGCTTTCCTATGGCCCTGGTTCTCACTTGAGCGTTTTACAGCGCGTTTGAACGCGCTGTAAAACGCCCGATGCATAAACAAGTACTTGAGCTTTTTTTGGGGCGTTTGTCACGCGTTTTGTGATTGACACCACAGTAGTCAATCACAAGAACGCGCGTACAAACGCGCGTTTCCTATTTGCAAAAACGCGCGTTTCAAGAACGCTCAGGTCTGAACCCAAAGGGGTTGTCCCATGAATAATGTTCTATAGTTTTCAAACCAGCACCTCTATCTGAATCCTTGTGTGTAATTATAAATTTAGATTTCACTGAATAAGGCCTCTTTCACACGAACGTATGGCCTTTTCAGTGTTTTGCAGGCCGTTTTTATCGGATCCATTTTTCCATTTTTGGTTTCCGTGTGTTTCCGTTTCGGTTCCGTTTTTCCGTTCTTCCGTATGGAAAATACTGTATACAGTAATTACATAGAAAAAAATGGGCTGGGCTTAAAATTTTCAATAGATGGTTCCGCAAAAAACAGAACTGATACGGAAGATATACGGATGCATTTCCGTATGCGCTCCGTTTTTTTTGCTGACCCATTGACTTGAATGGAACCACGGATCGTTATTTGCGGGCAATAATAGGACATGTTCTTTGCACGGAACGGAAAAATGCAAATACGGAAACAGAATGCACACAGAAACACTTCCGTTGTTTTTGCGGAACCATTGAACTGAATGGTTCCGTATACGGACGCGAAAAACGGCCTGCAAAACGGAAAAAAAAAACATGGTCGTGTGAAAGAGGCCTTACTCACTGGCTTTACTATCTGTATAGCGCCACCTGCTGTTTGTTATTTTTATAATTTCTTTGTCCTAGATTCTCAGCCTGATAGAACGTTAAAAAGGAACAAAATAATACATTTTTATTAAGAACACTATATGTAAAAATAAGGGGGACTTCACACCCTCTTCAGTCTGAGACCAACAGGATACCGATAATGTATAGAGGGGCTCAAATAAACACCATACACATATCTTGTAGCCTGATTAGAAACCCTGTAGTGCGCTATGTATAAATAAACTCACTCTTTGGCTACATGCACACGACCGTTGCCTGCCTCCGTGTCCGCTCCTCCTGGAAATTTTGCGTCCGTCAAAAAAAACGGATGACGGACCGTTTTTTTTTACCGATCCGATTTTTATAGCAGATCCATTGTAAAAATGCCTATCCTTGACCGCAAACGTGAAAAAAATAGGACATGCACTATTTTTTTTGACGGAATGAAAACACGGATCACGGATGCGGAACAAAAACGGTTGACCATCCGCATTTTTTGACGGACCCATTGAAATGAATGAGGAAGCATCCTATCCATGAAAAAAAACGGAACGGACACGGAAACAAACAACGGTCGTGTGCATGGGGCCTTTTTCTCGGTTTCAGTAGCAGTGAGTACATATGAGCACAAAGGTGGTAGAGACAGCCTGATTAAAGCAGGTACTGGCTGTTGTCAGATGTCTCTCTAGTTTGTATCCCACTACTCAGTGTTCCTCTTCAGTCTAACTGGGTGGGAGGGAAGTGTAATGACTAGTGATGAGCAGCAGGGGCAATATTCGAATTCGCAGTATTTCGCAAATATTTTGTAGAATATTCGCCATATATTTGCGAATTCGAGAATAAGCGAATATGTTCTTGATTGCAAAAATCGGCAATATAATATGCACGTATTGCGCGCACAATACAGACGTGGGTCACCATTGCTACATTTTTTAAGCTGCTAGAAGTTTCCTGAGACTGGAGAAAATGGTTGGCACGACAGAACATTACAATCGCTTTTTTGCAGATATAGTGCTCCGATATATTCGCGATTGCGCAAATCGGCACTAATGATGCAAATATTTTGGCGCAATACGTGCAACTTCACATTTTAGCCGGTCTGACTACATATTAGTGATTGGTGCACTAAGTATTCTTGTGAACTTGTGACATCACAGCACTATGTATGTAGCATGTGTGGGGAGTCGCTCTGGTAGATAGCAGTGCGGGTGCAGTATAGAGGCAAAACAGGGAGCCCAGATAGTGCAATAAACAGTGTTTTATTCACACTTGCACAAAATAAAACAGTCTCTTGGTGTTAATTCACACACATAAGAAATCAAGCGGAAAAACAAGACAGTCCAAAACAGGCTCCAGTCACCTGGGAGGTTTTTAGATGCAGGTTTACACCTGGCTGTCAGTCCAGCCGTAAGACAGTCGCCGTCAGGCTTCCAGGTCGTCTGCACTCCTCCTTGCTGGGCTCTTGCTTCCAGCCCAGAGAACTTCCAAACACAAGTGAAACAGTCTAACAGCAGCTCCAGGACAATCACACCCTCCACACCCAGCTGCTGGCTGTGTTATAAAGGCCCTGGAAAAC
This sequence comes from Bufotes viridis, assembly GCA_033119425.1. Lineage (NCBI taxonomy): Eukaryota > Metazoa > Chordata > Amphibia > Anura > Bufonidae > Bufotes > Bufotes viridis. The sequence goes on from CM065599.1 coordinate 37,685,184, forward strand.
CCGGCCTGGACCGTGGGGAGTAGGCACCCACCCAACTCTTTGCCTACTCCCAGTAAGAGCCGGCCCGGATTGGCTTTGCAGCCAAACTAAATAGCAAGGTGTCAAGCAGCACTAGCTGCTGCTGACACACCAAAAATCCGGCTCTTACCTCACCGAGGCCAGGAACCTCGGTGACACGTACCTCCCGTCGACCACAGTACCTTGCACCTTACCACACATGTAAGTATGGACAGCAGAACCCCAGCTACACTACATCACAATCTAATCTACACTAACTATCTGTCTTATATATATAAGATAACTATCTAATGTAATGTGACACAGGAAAGCAGAGAGCACATCAATAACCCTGCTGTCTCTCTCAGATCTGCAAAAAAAATTGATAAAATGGCTGCTGGGGAGGTTCTTATATAGTAAGGGGTAGGCAACTTTCCTATTGGTTGCTAGGGATGTTGCTAAGCTCAGACAAAGACATTGCAGCCTTCTCATTGGCCCACAAGCAAGAAGCAGGGAGGAAGCATGTGTTCAGATGGAAAAAAAATCTAGAATATTCGTGAATATCCCATCATCTATTTATCCCCAGGACTGTGACTGTGACGAGGGGACATCCTCTGTGTCTGGAGGAAAGAAGGTTTGTACACAAACATAAAAGAGGATTCTTTACGGTAAGAGCAGTGAGACTATGGAGCTCTATGCCTGAGGAGGTGGTGATGGCGAGTACAATAAAGGAATTCAAGAGGGGCCTGGATGTATTTCTGGAGTGTAATAATATTACAGGTTACAGTTACTAGAGAGGGGTCGTTGATCCAGGGAGTTATTCTGATTGCCTGATTGGAGTCGGGAAGGAATTTTTTCCCCTTAAGTGGGGAAAATTGGCTTCTGCCTCACAGGGGTTTTTTGCCTTCCTCTGGATCAACTTGTAGGAAACTGGCCGAACTGGATGGACAGATGTCTTTTTTGGGCCTTATATACTATGTTACTATATAGCACTATATTCTAAATATTAGCGAATTCTTGAAGTGGCGAAATTCACAATTAAAATTCGCGATTCGAATATTCGCCCCCAACACTAGAAATGACCCAAAGTACCATTACCACCTAGTTTGTACCCCACTATCTGTAATGTGTGATCCTGTGTCATCTCTAATATTTATCACCAGATGACACAGGAGGTTAGTTAGCCAGTAGGTCAGTCCAGCCTACCCCCTCCTGGGGAAAGGTTGTGTGTCGGCTAGCAGAGCCCTGCCTGCTCTGCTAGGCCCCAGAGGCCCTGCCTGTAAAGTCCTTTATGGTTGCTTGTCCCCTCCTGGGCTTGCATTGCCTCCCAAGCTAACAGAGTTTATTGCCAGAACAAGTTCATAGTATTAAGGGCTAAAGTAGGAGACAGACTACAGGCAGCTAAGCTAAGTTTCAGCAGAAGAGGAAAAGGTTCCTATTTACCCAGCCTACATAGCAGATCTTAGAGAGCTACTGCATAGCAGTGCTGAGATTGTTGCAGAGAAGTGTTTTCCTGCACAGATTATGCCAATACCTGCTGATGACCAAGATAAAGTTTGGAAACTGTTTGGATTACCGTTTATGCCAAGTAAAGCTGTGTTCAATGTTACTACAAAGTCTGGACTCCATTTATTCTACCTATCCATCATCCAAGTTCAGCTATCCTTTTTTGCACTGCTTCGGACCACATCATCAATTAGTTGGCCAAAGAGAGGAAAGAGAAGGCGCTCATAGGTAATAATGCGTAAAAAATACGTAAAAAATATAGTAGTGCAACCTCCCTCCTACCTAGGTGAGCCCGTTGTACTCACCTGAAGGGGTTGCACTTGATATGGTGCAATCCTGGTGGAGGGAGTCAGGGTGGTTTTGAGACCTTTGGGTTGGTGCTGCCGTGTGATGTCCGAAATAACCTTGGGTGAGGGCCAGATCGCTGCTTAGGTAAGTATTAAGATATGCACTGAGGGGCTCATCTGGATTGAATCCGAGCAGATGGACATTAGGCGCATAACACAACCCTGGTTTTTTTGTGTTTTTTGAAGATTTTATTGATTTTATTGATCAATAAAATTTTCAAAAACCACAAAAAAAACGGGTTGTGTTATGCACCTAATATCCATCCTCTCGGATTAAATCCAGACGAGCCCCTCAGTGCATATCTCGGACCACATCATGTCTGGGATCCAACTGTATCCAAGTAGAAACACAGTGACATGTGTGTATAACAACTACAGAGACAGTAGGCTTCCCTGCACCACTCTGGCAATCCTACCCTTGGGTACCAACATTACCATCTACAAAGGGGACTCCATGTCCTCGCTGCTTCACGGCAGCTGGTGTCACAATTACTTGCTTTATAAGAGGGACATATTTCGTAGAAACCTCCTAAGGGGCAAGGGACACCCCAGGCACGGCCAATGGGCCTGTTGCAGAAACATTCACTGACACATTTAAGCACAGTGTGCCCAGTTCACAAGCACAGCTGCTCCCTGTCCTGCCTATAACACTCTGAAGATGAAATATATAGCACTCGCTCGACGCGTTTCTGCGTGGAAATAGCCACGCTTCATCAGGAGCGATTAGTACAGATGATAATTATCTTGCTGTCAATGTTAGTACTCATAACCAGACTGTTGCATGCAGGAATTGGTGCTTTGATGGCCGTGCACGGCCGAATGAACGCTGGACTGATAAAATGTAAACCCCTCCCTCAGGTGGGGGCGTGTGCTGACGCTGAAAGCAAATCTGGAGTGTGGGCGCGTCATCAGATGAGGTGCCCACACTCTTGATTGGCTTTCAGCATCAGCACACGCTCCGGGGGAGGGGCTTAAATTTTATCAGTCCTGTGAGAAAAAGAGTGAGTTTATTTACAGGGTTTCTAATCAGGCTACAAGATATGTATATGGTGTTTATTTGAGTCCCTCTATACATTAACAGTATCCTGTTGGCCTGTCTCAGACTAAAGAGGGTGTGAAGTCCCCCTTATTTTTACATATAGTGGTCTTAATAAAAAATGTATTACTTTGTTTCCTTTTAACGTTCTATCAGGCTGAGAATCTATGACTAATCGTTGAACGTATACCTTCTAACGTGATTTTGGAGTGTTACTAATTTCTTAGTCCTGCTCACTGAGATGGACGCACATGCTCAGTTCCATCCTTCAGCTGCCACCAGCTGAAGCATACAGGACATGCCCTCTGAGAAAGAACATTTCCCCTGAACTGCCAGCTTAAAATAAATCCCGCAAAACAATTGGAGCAATGAATGGTGAGATCTCTGGATCCATGTTAAGTACAGGGCTGGTCCTAGCTTTGTTAGAAAGATGATGTCGTGTACTAGACTATGTATGATTTTCATTTTTTTTTATTAATCATGGGATAACCTATTTAACACATTTGCTTCTACCGTTCCCTTGCTCTCATCATGTTTGGAAGATCCTCTTTCTAAAACCTTTTTAAGGAGAACTGGATCTTGGTGCAAAGGAAAGGGGAAGTATTCCTGAAGGTTTTTCCTCCATTATACTGCAATCTGATCCTTTTTTTGATCTAAAAAACATATAGAAGAACTGACCCAAACATGAGGTGGACTTAGGGTGTAACCAAATTAGTGATAGCTATGCATACTCCTTTATTGCTAAATTATGGATGGGGCTGGAGCAGGGCCGGGCCGACACAGAGGCTGGGGAGGCTCCAGCCTCAGGGCGCTCCAGCCTCAGGGCGCAGGCAGGGGCCGGCGAGAGGGAGAGGGACTGACAGGGGGGAACCGCTCAGCGCTCCCTCCTGTCATTCCCTGAGCAAGGCCCTGTCAGAGCGCTCCTCTCACCTCCATTATGCTGCTTCAGGCCCCCAGCATCAGGCCCCGCTGCCTCTGGCTCTAACTAGAAACAGAGTAAGCAGGTGGGCGGAGCCTAACGGACCTCCGTTAGGCTCCGCCCACCTGCTAATGTGAGGCAGCGCTGGGGCCTGATCCTGAAAGCCTGGAGAAGTGACCATAATGGAGGTGAGAGGAGCGCTCTGGGAGGTTAAAAGAGCATGAAAAGATGGGGGAGAATGACGGGGCAGAAAAAGCATGACAAGAGTGGGGGCATGACAAATTACTATGTGGGGGCACTGCTGTGTGGTTGAGGGGGTGTGGGGGACATTACTGTGTGGGGGCAGTGTGGCTGACATTACTGTGTGGGGGGCAGTGTGGCGGACATTACTGTGTGGGGAGCAGTGTGGCGGACATTACTGTGTGGGGGCAGTGTGGCGGACATTACTGTGTGGGGGCAGTGTGGCGGACATTACTGTGTGGGGGCAGTGTGGCGGACATTACTGTGTGGGGGGCAGTGTGGCGGACATTACTGTGTGGGGGCAGTGTGGCGGACATTACTGTGTGGGGGCAGTGTGGCGGACATTACTGTGTGGGGGAGCAGTGTGGCGGACATTACTGTGTGGGGGCAGTGTGGCGGACATTACTGTGTGGGGAGCAGTGTGGCGGACATTACTGTGTGGGGAGCAGTGTGGCGGACATTACTGTGTGGGGGCAGTGTGGCGGACATTACTGTGTGGGGGCAGTGTGGCGGACATTACTGTGTGGGGGCAGTGTGGCGGACATTACTGTGTGGGGGCAGTGTGGCGGACATTACTGTGTGGGGGCAGTGTGGCGGACATTACTGTGTGGGGGCAGTGTGGCGGACATTACTGTGTGGGGGCAGTGTGGCGGACATTACTGTGTGGGGGCAGTGTGGCGGACATTACTGTGTGGGGGCAGTGTGGCGGACATTACTGTGTGGGGAGCAGTGTGGCGGACATTACTGTGTGGGGGCAGTGTGGCGGACATTACTGTGTGGGGGCAGTGTGGCGGACATTACTGTGTGGGGGGCAGTGTGGCGGACATTACTGTGTGGGGGCAGTGTGGCGGACATTACTGTGCGGGGGAGCAGTGTGGCGGACATTACTGTGTGGGGGCAGTGTGGCGGACATTACTGTGTGGGGGCAGTGTGGCGGACATTACTGTGTGGGGGACAGTGTGGCGGACATTACTGTGTGGGGGACACTACAGTGTGGGGTGGCATTATACAAAAGCTCTGCAGATGCAACTCCCATGTATTGGGTCACCACAATTTGGGTGGTCAATCACTAAATGAACCCTGTTATGGGGAGAATCTGTGGATGACACATATTTGTCCCACAGACACCCCCTCCCCAAAACAGGGTTAATTTACTGAATGACCACCAATAAAAGAGGTGGGGGTCACATATGCTATTTCATAATGACAGCAGGGCCCGCGCAGTGACTGTATTCTACTACCCCCATCCCCCGCTCACTGGATATAATCTTATTAACTATATAACTCTAGTAAATCACTACAGTTATATAGTTAAGATTATATACAGTGTCGGGGGGGGAGGGGGGTGTAGTAGAATACAGTCACTGCACGGGCCCCGCTGGCGCTGTCATCAAAAAAGCAGATACAACCCCACAGCCTCACCCCTTGTATTGGGGGTCATTCCTACATGGACCCTGTTATGGGGAGGGGGGATCTGTGGATGACACAAATGTGTCATCCACAGATTCCCCAATAACAGTGTCATTCATCACAGATCCCCCATAGCAGTGTCATTCATCACAGATCCCCCATAGCAGTGTCATCCACAAGTTGGAGGGGGGGGCGCACTTGGGCAGCTCAGCCTCTGTTGGTGGTGGACCTTGTCCCAGCCCTGGGCTGGAGGCACATTTGGTCTTTCTAAATTTGTCACTGTTCTCCAATAATACCTAGATCTGAGTACATTTTAATCTTTTTGTAAGGACCCAAATCCTGCCCAGTAGTGTTGCTCTCAATGTTTGGAAGATAATTTTTGGGCAGAATAACCAGATGTTCAGAGATTTACTATTAATATCTTCTACCCATCACTCCTTTCAGATTACAGTGAAGCCTCAAGGATCAGCAGACTCAGACTGTGGCCTGCTGCCCCATCAGGACCCCGTTCTCGGGATTGCGGATAGGAGATAACTTGAAAACTCGGCACAAACCTTTTAATGACTGTGTCCTCAAGACATCTGTTGGGCACAACATTCTCACTTGTGAGAGTCAAATATATGTATGTGCACTTTTCAATAACCAGGTTCATATTCTAAACTTTATGCATATGGCCATGGGTATTGGTTAGTTCATATAGAAACACAGATAATAACTTGTAATTCGGGATATTACAGTAGATATTGTAGTATAGTAAGTCATTAGTTGAGTGATCACTATACCCAAAAGATGTTTTCAGTAGGCTGTGTAGAACAAATGATATCACATCTTTATCTAGTCTTTCATGATCCTACATTTTACTACTGTACAATGCTAAAGCAAAGTAGTTAAAGATTACATATAATATAACAAAACAAATACAGAGTTACAGAACCTACATACATCAGTGTAAGGGGGAATTACTAGAGAGCCCCACCAGTATTGAAGTATTCAATATACTTTTAACACATCGTTAATCCAAATACCTGGCACCTCATCCATACTCTAATTATGCTGTTCTAATACACATTTTATTTTTCAGGCACCAATTGTCAATTAAACATATATATTTTGGTTAATGGATGGCTCCTATAAAATTAACTAATAACCATTTACTTCCAAATTGAAGTGATATAAAAATATGATGGTCTTTTCAGTTTCCATGCAATTGTGCTCATACTGGAAAAGATAGGACCCTACACTGTAAATATTTGAGATGGTGAATTATAAATGTTAATAGTCGGGGCTCAGGAGGTAAGGTTTTCCAGAGAAGATGGGCAGTGCTTTTACCTGTGCATGAAATTCTCTAAGTCCTTTAAATAGGCCTTGAGACATGATTCAGATATTAACCCCCTCAGCCCCCCTAGCTTAAACACCCTTAATGACCAGAACACTTTTTACAATTCTGCATTACACTACTTTCACCGTTTATTGCTCGGTCATGCAACTTACCACCCAAATCAATTTTACCTCCTTTTCTTCTCACTAATAGAGCTTTCATTTGGTGGCATTTCATTGTTGCTGACATTTTTACTTTTTTTGATATTAATAAAAAATTAAATGCAAAAAAATGAAATTTTTCGCTTTCTGTTGTAAATTTTTTTTTAAAAAAACTACATTTCTATATAAATTTTTCTCAAAATTTATTGTTCTACATGTCTTTGATAAAAAAAAATGCAATAAGTGTATATTTTATTGGTTTGGGTAAAAGTTATAGTGTTTACAAACTATGGTGCAAAAAAGTGAATTTCGGCATTTTGAAGCAGCTGTGACTTTCTGAGCACCTGTCATGTTTCTTCAGGTGCTAGAATGCCAGAATAGTATAAATACCCCCCAAATGACACCCAAAAGTATTCACGGAGGGGCATGGTGAGTTGATTTATGATTTCATTTTTTTTCACAAGTTAGCGGAAAATGACACTTTCTGAGGAAAAAATAATAATAATAAAGTTTCCATTTCTGCTAACTTCTGGCAAAAAAAAAAAAAATCTCCCACGGACTCACTATGTCCCTCAGTGAATAGCTTGGGGTGTCTACTTTCCGAAATGGGGTCATTTGTGGGGTGTGTTTACTGTTCTGGCATTTTGGGTGGGGCTAAATTGTGAGCAACCCTGTAAAGCCTAAAGGTACTTGTTGGACTTTATGCCCCTTTACGCACCTAGGCTGCAAAAAAGTGGCACACATGTGGTATCGCCGTACTCAAAAGAAAAAGGGCAATGTGTTTTGGGGTGTATTTTTACATATACCCATGCTGGGTGAGAGAAATATCTCTGTAAATTGTCAACTTTGTTTAAAAAAATGTAAAAAGTTGTCATTTACAGAGATATTTCTCCCACCCAGCATGGGTATATAAAAATACATCCCAAAACACATTGCCCTACTTCTCCTGAGTACGGCGATACTGGTCACGCGTCTCAGACTAAAGAGGGTGTGAAGTCCCCTTATTTTTACATATAGTGGTCTTAATAAAAAATGTATTACTTTGTTTCCTTTTAACGTTCTATCAGGCTGAGAATCTATGACTAATCGTTGAACGTATACCTTCTAACGTGATTTTGGAGTGTTACTAATTTCTTAGTCCTGCTCACTGAGATGGACGCACATGCTCAGTTCCATCCTTCAGCTGCCACCAGCTGAAGCATACAGGACATGCCCTCTGAGAAAGAACATTTCCCCTGAACTGCCAGCTTAAAATAAATCCCGCAAAACAATTGGAGCAATGAATGGTGAGATCTCTGGATCCATGTTAGGTACAGGGCTGGTCCTAGCTTTGTTAGAAAGATGATGTCGTGTACTAGACTATGTATGATTTTCATTTTTTTTATTAATCATGGGATAACCTATTTAACACATTTGCTTCTACCGTTCCCTTGCTCTCATCATGTTTGGAAGATCCTCTTTCTAAAACCTTTTTAAGGAGAACTGGATCTTGGTGCAAAGGAAAGGGAAGTATTCCTGAAGGTTTTTCCTCCATTATACTGCAATCTGATCCTTTTTTTGATCTAAAAAACATGTAGAAGAACTGACCCAAACATGACGTGGACTTGGGGTGTAACCAAATTAGTGATAGCTATGCATACTCCTTTATTGCTAAATTATGGATGGGGCTGGAGGCACATTTAGTCTTTCTAAATTTGTCACCGTTCTCCAATAATACCTAGATCTGAGTACATTTTAATCTTTTTGTAAGGACCCAAATCCTGCCCAGTAGTGTTGCTCTCAATGTTTGGAAGATAATTTTTGGGCAGAATAACCAGATGTTCAGAGATTTGCTATTAATATCTTCTACCCATCACTCCTTTCAGATTACAGTGAAGCCTCAAGGATCAGCAGACTCAGACTGTGGCCTGCTGCCCCATCAGGACCCCGTTCTCGGGATTGCGGATAGGAGATAACTTGAAAACTTGACACAAACCTTTTAATGACTGTGTCCTCAAGACATCTGTTGGGCACAACATTCTCACTTGTGAGAGTCAAATATATGTATGTGCACTTTTCAATAACCAGGTTCATATTCTAAACTTTATGCATATGGCCATGGGTATTGGTTAGTTCATATAGAAACACAGATAATAACTTGTAATTCGGGATATTACAGTAGATATTGTAGTATAGTAAGTCATTGGTTGAGTGATCACTATACCCAAAAGATGTTTTCAGTAGGCTGTGTAGAACAAATGATATCACATCTTTATCTAGTCTTTCATGATCCTACATTTTACTACTGTACAATGCTAAAGCAAAGTAGTTAAAGATAACATACAATATAACAAAACAAATACAGAGTTACAGAACTTACATACATCAGTGTAAGGGGGAATTACTAGAGAGCCCCACCAGTATTGAAGTATTCAATATACTTTTAACACATCGTTAATCCAAATACCTGGCACCTCATCCATACTCTAATTATGCTGTTCTAATACACATTTTATTTTTCAGGCACCAATTGTCAATTAAACATATATGTTTCGGTTAATGGATGGCTCCTATAAAATTAACTAATAACCATTTACTTCCAAATTGAAGTGATATAAAAATATGATGGTCTTTTCAGTTTCCATGCAATTGTGCTCATACTGGAAAAGATAGGACCCTACACTGTAAATACTTGAGATGGTGAATTATAAATGTTAATAGTCGGGGCTCAGGAGGTAAGGTTTTCCAGAGAAGATGGGCAGTGCTTTTACCTGTGCATGAAATTCTCTAAGTCCTTTAAATAAGCCTTGAGACAGGATTCAGATATTAACCACATCAGCCCCCCTAGAATGCAACTTACCACCCAAATGAATTTTACCTCCTTTTCTTCTCACTAAAAGAGCTTTCATTTGGTGCTATTTCATTGTTGCTGACATTTTAACTTTTTTTGATGTTAATAAAAAATTAAATGCAAAAAAATGGCATTTTTCACTTTCTGTTGTAATATTTTTTTTTTTAAACTACATTTCTATATAAATTTTTCTCTAAATTTATTGTTCTACATGTCTTTGATAAAAAAAAAATGCAATAAGTGTATATTTATTGGTTTGGGTAAAAGTTATAGCGTTTACAAACTATGGTGCAAAAAAGTGAATTTCCGCATTTTGAAGCAGCTCTGACTTTCTGAGCACGTAGCATGTACGTGCTAGCCAGAAGAAGCGCGTTCACTGCGCGAAACGGCCGTCGCTGAAGCCTGTCTCTCTGATCAAGGTGAAGTCCGCTCCATGCCCGATTTTTACCCTTTGGATTATACAATAAAGAACATTTCTACGACACGGTGAGTGCCGCCAGTTTCATTTTCTGGATTCTATATTCATTAAACAAAATTAGAACAGTTTGGGCCCATGGATCAACGCTATGTTTGGAGGAGGAAGAACAAGGCCTATGAAGAAAAGAACACCTTGCCTACTGTGAAGCGTGGCGGGGGTCAATCATGCTTTGGGGCTGTTTTGCTTCTACAGGTACAGGGAAGCTTCAGCGTGTGCAAGGTACCATGAATTCTCTTCAGTACCAGGAGATATTGGATGAAAATGTGATGCAGTCCGTCACAAACCTGAGGCTTGGGAGACGTTGGACCTTTCAACAGGACAATGATCCCAAGCATACCTCCAAGTCCACTAGAGCATGGTTGCAGATTAAAGGCTGGAACATTTTGAAGTGGCCATCGCAGTCACCAGACTTAAATCCGATTCAGAACCTCTGGTGGGACTTAAAGAAAGCAGTTGCAGCGCGCAAGCCTAAGAATGTGACTGAACTGGAGGCTTTTGCCCATGAAGAATGGGTGAAGATACCCGTAGATCGCTGCAAGACACTTGTGTCAAGCTATGCTTTACGTTTAAAAGCTGTTATAACTGGAAAAGGATGTTGTACTAAGTACTAAGATTGAATGTCACTTGGGGGTTGAATAAAACTGATAATGATGTGAGCACAGAAAAGACATTTGTGGTTATTTCATTATAAATGTTATGTTATATTTGTCTGACTTACAAGTGCCTCTTTGATTTAATTGTAAACAAGATGACTGAAATGATCAAAATCAATGTCAAACTGGCCAAAACACTCAATTTCAGTGGGGGTTGAATAATTTTAAACACAACTGTATATAGGTGCGGGTCCCACACTTATAAGACAATGGTGTCATCAGGGCCGGCGCCACCTGTAAGGCGACCTAGGCAATTGCCTAGGGCGCAATTTAGCAGGGGGCGCCGGAACCCTGCGATAAAAAAAAAAAAAAAAAAAACTTATGTGGTAACGCCGCGGGGCGGCCGGCGTGCCGCCCCGCTATCATTTTGCACTGCCTGAGGGGGGGCGGACCGTACCGGCTGACACCAGTCCCTGGGGTAACACCCGGTGCGGTCTCCCGGCCCCCAGGCACCAGAGCAGAGTCGCGGCAGCGGAGCGTGCAGGAGGAGGGCGGGCCGGAGGCCTGTCCCGTCCTCCCCTGTGCATCTGATAGGCTGCCGGCCTAGTGCTGGCAGGCAGCCTATCAGAGGCCGGTTCAGGAGGCGCGATGACGCATTAGGACTGCTGGCACATTAGGGGGGGCTACTGGCTCATAGGGGGGGTCACTGGCACATTAGGGGGTCACTGGTGCATAAGGGGGCTACTGGCACATTGGGGGCTACTGGCTCATAAGGGGGTCACTGGCGCATAAGGGGGCTACTGGCGGCGGCGCATAAGGGGACTACTGGCACATAAGGGGGCTACTGGCTCATAAGGGGGCTACTGGCATATAAGGGGCTACTGGCACATAAGGGGAGCTACTGGCACATAAGGGGGCTACTGGCAGCGGCGGTGCATAAGGGGACTGCTGGCACATTAGGGGGCTACTGGCTCATAAGGGGGTCACTGGCACATTAGGGGGCTACTGGCTCATAAGGGGGTCACTGGCGCATAAGGGGGCTACTGGCACATTGGGGGCTACTGGCTCATAAGGGGGTCACTGGCGCATAAGGGGGCTACTGACGGCGGCGCATAAGGGGACTACTGGCACATAAGGGGGGGCTACTGGCTCATAAGGGGACTACTGGCACATAAGGGGGGGCTACTGGCTCATAAGGGGACTACTGGCATATAAGGGGGGCTACTGGCACATAAGGGGGGCTACTGGCACTGTGGCACATAAGGGGGGCTACTGGCACATAAGGGGGGGCTACTGGCACATAAGGGGGCACTACTGGCACATAAGGAGGGCTATTATTATTGTTATAAGGCCGCCTCTGTACTATTATTATTATAATGGCCCCCTCTGTACTATTCTTATGTTAATAGCCCCCACTGTATTAGTATCATTATTTATACAGAGGGGGCCGTTATTATAATAATAGCACAGAGAGGGCCTTTATATTAATAATAATACAGAGCTGTGCTGCCATGTCATGGAGGGGGAGAATTGGGATATACCCTATATACTGTGTATTATATTATGGGGGCACTCGGAGGAAGGCGGGAGAGGAGCACTATGGGGGCATTTACTAGGGGGACTATATAGGGGTATTTTATACTGGTACATTATGGGGACATTAACTGAGCTGGGGCATTACAAGGGGGTATTTTTTGCACTGTATATTATAAGGAGAATTATTACTACAGGGGGGGGGGGTATTATGGTGGGCTTTATTACTCCCCCATGTTATGACCCCCAGTAGCAGCACCAGCCTCTCCCTGCTCTGCTATCCCTCTGAACCTTCTCCAAATCCTTATTCTGATATCTTTCTCTTTAGGATAAAACACATCATCTGCTCCGCCGATCCCCACAGTATACCTCTACACCGATCCCCCGGCCAAAGTGTGAAGTGGTGTCCGAGATCCCCAGAGGCCAAGCCAAGTAACTGTAAGTTTTCATGTGAAATATGTTTGTTATACACATATAGCATACACTGCGCACAGCGTCATTGATTGCTATGACGCCGTGCGCTTCGTGCCGCCGCTACAGTACTGTAAGGGCAGATCATCTGATGGGGGGGCGTCAATTTTTATCTTGCCTAGGGCGGCAAAAATTCTTGCACCGGCCCTGGGTGTCATATCCTAGCGATATATGCCCCCATTGTTTATGATGAGACAACCCCTTTAAAAAGCTCATTTGCATACCTTTCTTCATGAAGTTGTGTTGAAATTTGAGAACATATGTATTCTTAGGGGTCTTATTTTTTTGAAATGAGGATGCTGGGCTGATAGGGAGCACAATAAATATCACATATAATATTACTTGTGATAAAATTGGTCAAAGGGACCAATGTAGTACCAAGAAAGCAGCTAAAACTATTTCCCAGCAAATAGAGTAACTTCTTAAGAAATTGCATTATTTTGGCAGAGTTTTCATCACAGACATGAATATTAATAATGATGACAGCTGGAGTACTTGACATTTTTTATCAAACGTGTAATCCACAGATAGGTAAATACAGTTCTTCAAGGGGATTGTGCACACTGTTTGCACAGCCACATGTGTTTGACCTGGTCTTCACCTTTTCACTACCCTCCCAACTCTACATCATCTACCAGTCAAAGTCAAGTAGAGCTGACAACCGCCATTTATCATCCTGTAAGACTAGACTCTCAAATTGATCAGGGTTAATCAGGAGTTAATCAGTGACAGAGGGGGGGGATGATTGGTGCACTTACTTTAGCTGACTGTGTCCTCTGGTGGTCCCAAGCAAAAGAACCACCAGAGGAGCAGGCAGCAGGCATATCAGACGCTGTTTACAAAACAGCGTCTGATATGCGATTTAGATGGCTTTTTTCTGACATCTACAGCCTGCCAGCGCATGATCAGCGCTGGCAGGCTGTAGTAAAACTTCCTCCTGAAGCGATCGCGTTCACAGGAAATCTCGCCTCTCGCGAGATGACGCGCCGAAGCGTCAAGGAGGAATAACCCGGCCGCCCACAGGATGCATCCCTGCGTTAGGCGGTCGGGTAGTGGTTAAATAAACCAGCACCTCATCTGCAGGCAGCTGTTTCAGGGTGATTGCCCCTCATCAGTGCAGAGCGGAGAGTCTTAACTGGGTGAGAGGCCTAAGTCAGGATTTGGGGATGGCGAGGGGGGGGGGTGTACTCTCTTTGGGGAAAGCACCACGCCTTAGGTGCTGGCTTATTTAATATCCGAGTCATGTCTCAAGGCCTACTTAAAGGGTCGAATATTGACTTATAGGATAGCTGCCTTACATCTGATGGCATCAGAGGCAGAGCTTGTTAAAGGGGTTGTCTCATCATGGGCGATGGGGGCATATCGCTACGACATTCCCCCATTGTCTTATAGGTGTGGGTCCCACGCCTATATCGAGAATGGAGCCCCGCAAGTGAAGGAGTGGGCACTGCGCAGCCACCCTCTATTTATTTTCTATGGGCCAGCGAAAATTGCAGAACGCTGACTCAGCTGTTTACGTTGGCCCCATAGAAATGAATGGGAGCGGGGGCCGCGCATGCACAGTACGCTCCCATTCATATCTATGTGGAGCCGGCTTGGTGGTGGCCGGATCGGAGTCCTCTAGCCACCACCTTGCTGGGCTCCGTTCTCTACAGTTGTGTTCAAAATTATTCAACCCCCAATGCTGTAAAGGGTTTTAGGGAATTTAGTGTACATTTGTAATTGTGTTCAGAATGAAATCTTACAAGGATTTTTTAAAGAACCAAATGCAACTAAAATGACATCAATTGTTTTTGTAATACAGTATTAAATGTTTTTTTTGTGAGTTCTTCATTGACACAATTATTCAACCCCTTAAAGACGACCACTCTTAAGAACAGAGGTTCATTCAAGTGTTTTCGATCAGGTATTGAAAACACCTCTGGATGTCAAGGAGCAGCAATCAAGCATAATAAGCCCTAATTACGCAGATGTAAAATGACCTGATACTCAGCTCCTTCTAGACATTTACTGGTATGTTTACAAACATGGTGAAGTCAAGAGAATGGTCCAGGAAGACAAGAGAAGAGGTGATTTCTCTTCACAGGAAGGGCAATGGCTATAAGAAGATTGCAAAGATGTTAAACATACCAAGAGACACCATAGAAAGCATCATTCGCAAATTCAAGGCAAAGGGCACTGTGGAAACGCTACCTGGTCGTGGCAGAAAGAAGATGCTGACTTTTGACTGTGCGCTACCTGAAGCGCAAAGTGGAGAAAAGTCCCCGTGTGACTGCTGAGGAACTGAAAAAAGATTTGTCAGATGCGGGTACTGAAGTTTCAGCTCAGACAATAAGGCGCACACTGCGCAATGAAGGCCTCCATGCCAGAACTCCCAGGCGCACCCCCTTGCTGTCTCCAAAGAATAAGAAGAGTCGACTGCAGTATGCCAAAAGTCATGTGGACAAACCACAAAAGTTTTGGGATAGTGTTCTGTGGACTGATGAAACAAAATTAGAACAGTTTGGGCCCATGGATCAACGCTATGTTTGGAGGAGGAAGAACAAGGCCTATGAAGAAAAGAACACCTTGCCTACTGTGAAGCATGGCGGGGGTCAATCATGCTTTGGGGCTGTTTTGCTTCTACAGGTACAGGGAAGCTTCAGCGTGTGCAAGGTACCATGAATTCTCTTCAGTACCAGGAGATATTGGATGAAAATGTGATGCAGTCCGTCACAAACCTGAGGGCTTGGGAGACGTTGGACCTTTCAACAGGACAATGATCCCAAGCATACCTCCAAGTCCACTAGAGCATGGTTGCAGATTAAAGGCTGGAACATTTTGAAGTGGCCATCGCAGTCACCAGACTTAAATCCGATTGAGAACCTCTGGTGGGACTTAAAGAAAGCAGTTGCAGCGAGCAATCCTAAGAATGTGACTGAACTGGAGGCTTTTGCCCATGAAGAATGGGCGAAGATACCCGTAGATCGCTGCAAGACACTTGTGTCAAGCTATGCTTCACGTTTAAAAGCTGTTATAACTGGAAAAGGATGTTGTACTAAGTACTAAGATTGAATGTCACTTGGGGGTTGAATAAAACTGATGATGTGAGCACAGAAAAGACATTTGTGGTTATTTCATTATAAATGTTATGTTATATTTGTCTGACTTACAAGTGCCTCTTTGATTTAATTGTAAATAAGATGACTGAAATGATCAAAATCAATGTCAAACTGGCCAAAACACTCAATTTCAGTGGGGGTTGAATAATTTTGAACACAACTGTATATAGGTGCGGGTCCCACACTTATAAGACAATGGTGTCATATCCTAGCGATATATGCCCCCATTGTCTATGATGAGACAACCCCTTTAAAAAGCTCATTTACATACCTTTCTTCATGAAGTTGTGTTGAAATTTGAGAACATGTATTCTTAGGGGTCTTATTTTTTTGAAACGAGGATGCTTGGCTGATAGGGAGCACAATAAACATCACATATAATATTACTTGTGATAAAATTGGTCAAAGGGACCAATGTAGTACCAAGAAAGCAGCTAAAACTATTTCCCAGCAAATAGAGTAACTTCTTAAGAAATTGCATTATTTTGGCAGAGTTTTCATCACAGACATGAATATTAATAATGATGACAGCTGGAGTACTTGACATTTTTTATCAAACGTGTAATCCACAGATAGGTAAATACAGTTCTTCAAGGGGATTGTGCACACTGTTTGCACAGCCACATGTGTTTGACCTGGTCTTCACCTTTTCACTACCCTCCCAACTCTACATCATCTACCAGTCAAAGTCAAGTAGAGCTGACAACCGCCATTTATCATCCTGTAAGACTAGACTCTCAAATGAAACCCATTACTCCCATTTTTGCCTTAAATATAGAGGAGGGGTTCTCTAAATCAATTGAAGATGTTATCTTAAAGGGAAGCAAAACATCTGATTAAAGGATTACAGTGGTGCTCTGCAAGGCATGCTCTGAGCTTTAAGTTCTACACATGTTGTAATTATCTCCAGGCCACAGTCATGGAGCTACGTGCCTTCCCCAGAGACATTAGGAGTAGTTGAATACATCTTTGTAACCAGTCAGGTAAGCCAACTGTTCTATGTCATATGTATCCGATATATCGTTGTTCGGCATTATTCTCTTCATTTTGCCGATAGGACATCCTGAGAGGTTTTATTTCAGCATTTAGCAGGGAAATGGAGCTGGGAACATTGGCATGTCTATCATAAGCATTCATTGCTTACCTTTTAGAGCAGCAAAATCAGAGGAATTTGTTTAACAAGCACTTTGTTTTGGAAAGGGAATACACTGGCATAAGGACTAGAGTTACGAGGGGTTCCAGAAATTGAGAACCCACAAGTTGTCCGAGAACTAGTAAGAAGGTGAGCACCATAGGCATGCTGGCATATCATAACTGCACAACACTATCTCATACAAATTGCCAGTATTTATGGAACCTATAAAAATAGATGTGTATGTCATTTTCTAGTTATTTATCTGTAAATAAGGCCAGATGCAGAAATCTGGGAGCTATGTCGCCTGTGACTAATATGTACAAAAAACCTTAAACAGAAGAGTATCTAAGAGTAAGACCTCATGCACATGGCAGCATTAAAGGGGTTATCTTCGGCAAATAGCATTTGTTAGGTAAAGGAAGTTAATACAAGCCACTTACTAATGTATTGTTCTCATCCATATTGCTTCCTTTGCTGGCTTATTTTTTCATCACATTAGACACTGCTCATCTCCATGGTTATGACCACTCTGTAATCCAGCAGCGGTGGTCGTGCTGGAACAGTATAGAAAAAAATGCAGGCTTGTGTGCACTCCCACAGTCCCAGCCACCATATCTTTAGGCTTAGTAGTCATACTGAAAAAAGTAGGATTTAAAAAATATATATATAGTGACATGGAATATTAAACATTACATCACCAAATTTTCTTAAATATGTTTCAAATAAAAACTCGGTCTAAACATTAGAACGTTTTTCGATGACACATTCCCTTCACGTGAGCCATAATAGAGCCCTTATAGACATTTATGGGGACTACTGTCACTATCTATGTTTCCAGTTTCATACAGAGGCATATAAAGTATTTTTCCCTGAAGGAACCTGAAAGTCCTGCCATGTTCCATCTGATGCTGTATTATGGAGGCATTCATTCTAAAATATGGCACAGCAGGGAGCACCGTACTGTGGCACACCCTGTGGCATTCAGCAGGCAACCATACATCTTACTGCACATAGCTCCCCGTGTGCCTGCGTCCTCACGATGCATGGATTATACTCTGGTGTTGGGTCACATTTCTTAGATATTAGGTACCTTCTAGTTTAACTTGAATTTGTGCTGGTAAATAATACATGAGATATACCTTCTAAACAAGAAGAATATAATTATTACCAGTTGTTACCATAGTCATAAGTGAGCTAAAAGGTGTAAAGGGTAAAGTGTAAGTGTCGTAAGGCCAATGCTCGGTCATTCCAGCTTTGAATGACATGGCCTACAGCTTTCAAAAATATTTTCCATTTAATACATACATGTTTTATCCATTATGCTGTAGCATTTGTAGCTACAATGTGGTATGAAACTAAATGAACCCCACAAATTACTTTAATTGGTGACAATCTTCTTAGTAATTATTAATGACACATAATCTGCCCTAGAGTTGTTTGACTGCTATGTGATCTCTTGTTAAGTGAGCTGGAATGTGCAGATGGGATGCTCCCGTTTTGCCTCTTTTTCTGAGCGGTCTGATTATTTGCAAAGCATTGGGTGGCTTCATTAGGTCTCCTTAATCCCTTTTAATCCTTTCCAAATAAAGACATGGAGTCTATCCAGAGATCATCATTATAAACAAGATTTTGCAGGCGGGATTTCTGATACTACAACCTGCTGTGGATTCAGTCACAAATATGATTCCATGCAACCTGTAACAGGTCAGCAGTTAGGGCAAAGGGGATTATGCATGATAACCGCAAAGCTAAATTAGTGATCACGTGTTTTGCAACCTCCTTATGTCTAAAGCTCAAGTTTAGACCTGACTTACAGAATGTTTTTTAAATGGTCAACGAAAAACAAATAATATTGTATGTGAATAAATGAATCTTGTTGGTAAACAATTTCAGGTAAATGATAAAAATATTTTACAATAAAGAGATTTTTATGGTAATGATAAAAATACCTTTTCAGGAGTTCTAGGTCTTAGAAGCTGGACTGCAAGTGTGAGTATGGTCAGTCAATTAGGAAAATGTTGCTTACGAGTTTTCGATTATTGATATAGAACTAGTTCCAGACACAGAAGCCTGAAGATACAAATTATTTGACATCTTAAACCTCACCCATCAATAAGGCAACATGTTAAGGGGTTGTCTGTCAGTTAAAACTTTTACAAAAAGCTCAGAATTGGTTAAACAATAAAAGAAACATTCGGCATTGTTTGCATTTCCATCTTACCATATTTTTATTTCATACTATCTACAGTCTTTTGCATTGACTGGATTTTGGATACTCCAGTTAATAGTGATACTGTCCTCTGCTGTGTATACTAGTACTGATCCTTTGATCTATTTGCTTTTTTTATTTTTTAACCAAGCAATATTCACAGATGCCTCACCTCTCTTCTTCTAATGTTTCCCAGGTCCCCTACTGGTCTCTTTCTTTTTCTATATTGAATACACCTCAATATCATAGTCTGAGATTTTTACTCTTTGACTGGGTGTGGTCTCCGAATAAATCACATGAGCAGGCCTATGTCCTGATGGTGAATGAGCAGCTCTCTCTATTTCTCCCACATTCTACTGGAAAGTCTTAGCAGCAGGCAGCAACTCAGCTGTGATTGATGTCTTGTATCTGAGGAAAACGTCTAGTTCTCACCTCTACACTAATTCATTTTAATCAGCAAACACTTCTGTGATGAGAAGTGAATTTGTGGTTTTGCTGATGATGATTAGATAGTTGATCATCTCTGGAATAAAAGTATGTACAGTGTATGGAGTCAATGTTTCTTGGTGCACTCCTGACAGCTGACAGTCCACTATATACTAATATCAATTTCATTAATTGTCAGTTTATAACTGATATTTACAGGACATACTGATTATACAGGGTATCTCCATTGTTTTAGTAAAATATAATGCAGAAAGGTCAGCTGATCACTTCAAGTGCATGTTCCAATACTCCAAATGGCACGGAAAAGATGCTCACGCGTTTTGATCAAAAAGATATTCTTAATTATAGCATTGATTAAGACGTTTTTTTTATTGTTTTGAAATGCGTGAGCATCTCCTGTGGTTGAACACATAGGGGCACATTAATTAAGACTGGTGTTTTAGACGCTGGTGCTAATAAGCCCTATAGCTGGCGCCAGCCTCTACATAACTTTGGTGCATCCAGCGTTGATTATAAATGTAAGACAGCAGCCTTGCACGAGCAGGGAAGAAGTTGCAGATTCTGCCGCACCATGGCGTGTGGCAGAATCTGTGTCAAATGTATGCCACAGAAGTGGCATATATCTGGTCATAAATGCCCCCTGTAATGTTTTTAAATTGTGACAATAAAGGAATGAATTTTTAACTTTAAGTTACTCATGTGTGGCAGCACAGATGTTTGGACCATGGTTTGGCGAATGAAGTTCTACTAGGCTTGTGGGACGCTCATTACATTCATTACATGAATATTACTGCTGTGAGCAGTTATCTATTGTTACATCTATTCTGTTACTTAAGACTGGGATTTAACATATTGATTTCGGCCACATTCAGATTGACCTTCTGATAATTATTAGAACGTCAGTGTGGGCTGAAGATTTGCACACAAAGTTTTTTTTTCTTTTTACAAATGCTGTATGTATGACTCAAATTACAAAAGGAAAATATCTTCGAGACCAAGCTTTCTGAGAAATCACTTTATGCATTGCTCTGGTTATTCCTGAAATGGAAGTATACAACCTACACATAGCACAAGACAAGAGGGCTGACACAAGACACAATTAGATTCAGCCTGCCTGAGCCTGATCAGTCTCAGACCCTTGTCAATGCCAGACAGCTTATTTGATTTCAGAAATGAGTGACACAACGGCAAATGAATAAAGAAGGGGGGACAAAGATACAGAAATAGGTAACGGCTATGTCCAGCTGTACAGCCATTTTATTTTGTCACAATACTAATCTAATATATAAAAATGGACCTTTATAAGGTACCTTTAATTTCAGGGTGCTGTACATATGAAAAGGGGAGTATGTACAGTACATAATAGAAAACAAATACAAAAAGCATGGACTAACTTAATGACAGATTGGTACTCTAGGGAAGAAGACTCTCAGAAGTAGGGTATGAGATCTGCAGCAAACAAAACCTGGCTCATATCTCTAGGTGCCATATAGCCTGAGATATTCCAGGTTCAACCAGCTTCCCCTCTCCTCAGTTGGCCAGCATGGAGGAAGAGAGGAGGAGAATTGGGGGAAGTCCTGACAAGCTACAGGGAGAGGAGGAGAGGTAACGGTACATGATATGAGGGGAGGGGTAAGGCTGTGTTCACATTGGCATTTTTATTTCCAATGTTCTGAGCCATTATATGTGCACAACAATAGAAGAATAGAAGCAGCATTTCAGTCAAATGATGAAAACCAATGCCACCTGATGGACTATAACGGGATCTGGTTTCCATTAGAACATAGCATGCTGCACTAATTACCTAATTATTGACACCACCATCCAGATGTTTACCAGCGTCTGGACCACAGCATCAATTTAGCTGCACCAAATACACCATAAATATCAGTAAAGTTCCCGTGTTACACTGTTCTGCTGTCCATACTGAATCTTTAGTGTAAAACATGCAGGTCACTTATTTAGCGATATCCATTAGACACTGCAGTAATAGTGAAAAAAACTCTCACTGGAGAGGAATATCTAATATATTTCTAACAGATGGAAAAGGTCTCCACCCATCAGAAATATGTTCTCTCTCTCTCTCTGATTGTTGGAATAATTCATTATTTTCAATAATTTTCACAAAACAAACCAGTATGACAGACAAGGACTCCCGCTTAGGGCTCATGCACACGAACGTGTGCTGCCCGCTGCCGGATCCACAATACACGGGCACTGTTCCGTGTGCATTCCGCATCACGGATGCGGACCCATTCACTTCAGTCTGGCAATGCTGAATGGTGCGAAACGGAATCACGGAACGGAACACTACGGAAGCACTTGCTCAATCTTTTTGCGGAACGGACGAATGCAGACCCATTCAAGTTAAATGGTTCTGGATTTATCCCGGTGGCCATACAGAGGTTGCCCGTGCATTGGGGACGGCAAATTGCGGCCCCCAATGCACGGAATGGCCCACCTACGGCCGTGCGAATGAGCCCTTAGGGCTGCACATTTCAGGGGTTACCAGTGAGACAGGTGGAGGAGATGTATTTTTCTTGGCTTTGCAGTTATTTGCTTCTCCCTAACTGTTTATTCTATTACATCTGTTCACACATGAGTCCGCCGCATCATTTTTGTTGCATTTTATAATAAAAATGACAAGAAAAATTGTTTTATTAAAGAAAAACTCAAAACATGATTAATCCATTGTTGTCAAGTAACAACCCATGTTAAACCACACACTAAACTACTCCTCCCTTTTTACCCGTGTGAACCTGGCCTGCATTTTTGTAGGAAAACGTGGCACTAGTTGAATGACATGGGAGAAAGATGATGAAGTCTGTTCTCTCCATGTCAAGTTTTAGAAATCAGAAGGAGAAGGTAGATTTAGCTGATAGACATGCTTGGGTTCTGGATAGCAAGTGACATCTCAGTGAGGGAGGTAAATTAGGGTGTAATCAGCATTAAAGTGGTACTGAAAGTCATGGGACTCTATCAGCTGTCTCCGGCCAAAGGTATAAAAGAAAAAAGAGTAGGGGTCCCAGGACAGAGCCTTGAGAGACACAGACAGAGGGTGAGATGAGGAGGCGGTGTGTGAGTGGGAGCCACTGTGTATTCAGTTGATATGACAAGATCCTAGAGCAGGACAAGTCTCTGAAGCAGAGGGATGAGAGAAGTTGTAACAGAAGGCAGTGATCAAGTTTGCTGATGGCTGACGAGGTCTAGAAGGAAGAATATAGAGTGATGATGTTTACCTTAGGCAGCTAGCAAATCAGTAACGACTTTGATTAGGGCAGTTTCAGTGGATTACTTAGCAAATAAACTTTTTTAGGGTGCTTTCACACTAGCGTTTTTACTTTCCGTCCTAGAGTTCCGTCCTCGGGGCTCTAGGACGGAAAGATACTGATCAGGATTATCCCCATGCATCCTGAATGGAGAGAAATCCGTTCAGGATGCATCAGGATGTCTTCAGTTCAGTCTTTTTGACTTTTCAGGACGGAGATAAAACCGCAGCATGCTGCGGTTTTATCTCCGTCCTGAAAAGCCTGAACACATGACTGAACGCCTGATCAGGCCTTAAGTCCCATTGACTTACATTGGGGCCGGATCCGCCATAAAAAAAAAAAATGAAGGATGGATCCGTCCTTCAGGTGTGCGCATGCGCAGACCTTTAAAACAGTGAAAAAAATACAAGACGGATACGTCTCTCCGCATGGCAAACGGAGAGACGGATCTGCACTTGCAATGCATTTGTAGACGGATCCGCAATCCGGATCCGTCTACAAATGCTTTCAGTTGTCATGCGTTGTGACGGATCCGGCGGGACAGAAGTGCACGCCGGATCCACACAACGCAAGTGTGAAAGAGGCCTTAAAAGCTGGTATTCGACCTGCAGATTGTTCAGCCAATTGTCGGTAAGGAAGAGTTCCTTCCTGGCAAATGCCTGCTTGCTAGTGGAGGCGACTTCTACATTTAGATGCAGCAATCTCCTCCACACTATAAGGAGGAGTGATCGCTAATGCCATCGCTCGTTCACATACAGAATCATTATTTGCTGACAGCAGACTGTGTTTAGACAGTTTCCAGCAAGGCCAGATCTGGAGAACTCCGGAACGCTGTTTTGGCAAAGATCTCTGCTGCAGATGTGAAACTAGCGTTGGATGCTTTGGAGCAGTAAAAATTGTTTGCAAAGGTGTAAACTGCACTGATTTTTTATGTTTCACCTGGAACAACCATATAAATTGTGCAAATTACCTTTTTGATGAGAAAAGTAGAGGGGCACATTTAAGACCAACGTTTTAGATACCGGTCTTAATAAAGGCCCATAGCTGGTGGTGGATCCTCCAAAGTTATAAAGAGGCGTTGGCCTCTCCATCATCACTTCGGCATATCCAGCGCCAGTTCTAAATGTAAGACATATGGCCTACGTTTCGGTCCAATTCCTGGCCACCAGGATTCCTCTAAACGCTATACACAAAGGCCCTGAGAAAGGTCCGGAATTGGACCGAAACGTAGGCCATATGTCTTGTATACATGTGTGGTGGCAATTCTGGAAACATTGTTCAATACAAATTCATTAGGAGATTCTGTGGAGTGCCGTGTTGTAATCTACTATTAGGATTTCCCGAACACAGAGCACCCATATACCTGAAGTGGAGTGCCGACCAATTATTATTTTCGAGTTCTAAATGTAAGACAGCTTCCGAGCTGTCTTACATTTGGACCTTTTTCTACGCCTAAGCCCGGCGTAGAAAATGATGAATGAGATGGGAATGCTGGCCCCTCCCCTTACCCACCATACCACACAATTTTAAAGTGGCGTGGGTGGGGCGAATTTGCAGAAAGCGGCGCAACTAACCATCTGTGCCTGAAATACGCCTAATTTGGGAGTATTTCAGATTAGTAAATGATTGCCCGAATTTCTATATTGAAATGCTAAACAATGTGTTTTATTTTTACTTTTTGTTGTAGGAGGAGTCCAACAAGACGATTTCTGCTACACATGATCAAAACTAACAAATAATACACAAAGAATTGCTAAAAAACAAATCATAGAGTATACAAAAATAAAATTCTATCATTCCGATCTTTTTTTTTTTTTATAAACAATTAGCCTTATGGTTAAGCTGGAGTATTTGTAGCTATTTTATATTTGGAGCTATGTGCATTGATTGTAATATGAGCAGCGTGTCGGCGCGTCTCCGGAGAAGTTATTATGACATAAGGATTGTAAGGTAGCTTCTTGTCTGGAGCATTCTGCTTGTATCAATGAATGTCTGTAGCGGTTCTCTTGGGTACAGCACAGGTAACATTGACAGGCGGCTCCTGTGAGGAACAAAATGAGTTTAAAAGACATCATTCCTTTGAAGGACAAAGCGCCAGTTTGTTTACCTATCTCGCTTAACCAGCAGCGCCTGGAAGGACAGGTTGTTCAGATCCCCAGGGCCTTCTGGGAAGAGGAATTGTATGCTAGGCTCGGCCTCATCAGTCACCGTTGATTATTCGGAGTGTCAGTAGGAATCAGTGGCCGTGATCTGATTAGAGGAATAATTTAACCACTGTCACAAGGAGAGATAACCATGATTTATGACCAAGGCTATAATTTGGTTGCAAGCCCACTGGTGTATCTGGGCGAGGATCCCAAAAGGACAGCAACCTTTCTATTAGGACCTAAGATGCCCTTTGAAAAACATGCATGAATAATCATTAAGTATGCCTAACCCCTTATGTACCACACATCACGGTTGACAAAGCATTAACCCTTTGTGCAGGACAGCCGTTGACGGCAGAGATTTCCCTTTCAGACGTGTCTACAGGTTGTTCGCTAATTCATATCCCGAGTAACGTCCTGTGAATATTAATACAGGCTATTGATCTTCTCGTGAACGTTTCCATTACTGCTCATTTACTGTGCATAGACAATTCATATCTGAGGTCAATCAAAGCATTTCCAAAAATCCTACCCTCACCCAAAGAGAGGACAATCGGTATAGTTTACTTACTATTCAGCTTTTTCGGGTTGTAAGGTGCTGCAAATAAATGGACAAAATTTTAATGTGAAGATGGACAAGCCAGAGATACGATCCCCATGAAATTTACAGCAAAGCCATGAAGTTTATGAAAAAATCAATGCCGCGTGCCAGTGTCTGACCACGTTTTATGAAGACTGAAGCCTTTATGATGTCAGTTCATTTCATTAGCACTCCCTAAGTTTGACATTTCTTCAAGTTATAGGCAGATATGTATCAAAAGTGACTTGCAAGATCTACTAACTGGTTCTTATTCATTAGCAGGACGTCGGTCTAAATGACTTAATACAAAATTGTAACGTGCATGATGGATCTCGCCAAAGTTATTACCTGACAAAGTAAAATAAGCAGCTCAGACTGCTTCTTACTACTTTACAGTGTGGGCTGCTTGATTCTTGTATCGCCTTTGGGTAATTTTTACCAAAGTAATACTGATACTGATCAGGTTGTAATCCTCTTAAAGCGCACCACAAGCCAAAAAGGCAAACATAACTCTGCTCTTGAATCCCTATGTATAGTAACCATACACAAGCATCTAGACATCTCCTTTAAAAGCTGGCCATACACCTTCAATTGATTGCATGGGGCTGTTCTCAATCGGGAGAGGGGTGCCGCTCAGAGATACCCATATTGCAGCTTATCCTCCCTAAAATTCAACATGCCTTATCCTTCTTTCTCCTGACATCATCTGTCAGGTGAAAGTTGGGACACCCTAATGCCAGGGGTGCACCACCTATGAGTCCAGGTGAGCCGATCAGGTAGGGGCAAGAGGGGGGCAGCGGAAGGGCCATGGGCAATGAGCGCTTTCATTGTGGCAAAGGGGTTAGGTTAAGAAATTGGCATTCAGTTTTCGCCTCAGGCAGCAGAAAGGCTGGGTGCTGTCAATCTTACCTCTCGGTATTGGTAACCTACAACTACTAATTAACTTAATATGATGATGTTCATTTATTGTACCAGATGTCATTGTAGTACTGTTTACGATATGCAGTTCTCTCATCACTATGCATAAAGACATGACTGTAAAACCCTATGTTGCTTTGTAAGAATAACTGTACTGATATATTGTTGTTCATGTTCTTATAAAAAGAACTTTGAAAAGAAAAGAAAGGCTAGGTGCACCCCTGCCTTATGCACATTACAAGGTTGGTGTTTCCACCAAAATCTGTGGTTCGGATGACATTTATCTAATTTATAGATAGTGTCTGGCCAGCTTCACAGCTACTATTGTCAGCCATAACAGATCTCTTGTAGTTAGTTTAAAAAAGTCCACCAATGTCTTCCTCAGCATTCACCAGAGACCCCCTTCCCATTTCGTACTGTGTGTTCTGTGCTTGATGGGTGGGTGTTATTATTATTATATTATTCATGTACAGCATGAGGACCAGAAGTGCAACCATCTTTATGTAGTGCTACTATGCAAAGCCCTAAAATCACTACTTTGAGGAGTTAACTTGCACAACGATTTATGCACATATACAGTTTTTTTTTTGTTGAACTGCATTTTCTATTTTATTGTAATATATCATTTACACTGGTATTGCACTATAGCTGCACTGCAAAAGGGTAAATGCACCACAGCTATTACCGACAGACTTTATGGCTTTCTACCTATGAATATGTACAACAGTGAGGATATGGAAATCATCAAAACTTACCTTTTACTGGATATATATATTGGTGAGAAAAATAAAAGGATATAATATCTTTGGCTGACAATATACATGACATAACTGGCTGATGAAGGATGTTTTAATAATGAAAATCTCCAATTTGCCATTTGAGTATATGTTTCATCATGCAAATAAATATAGAAGAGGTAGGAGGCTTCCAGAAACCTTGTCTTTTTCTTATTAAAGTACTCGGCTAATCGTTAATGGGTAGAACACTTGATTACTAAAATAATCTATAGCTGCAGCCCTACATGCAACAGATCTGAACACACGCAGCATGCCGTACAATCCATATATAATCCAAAAAGGCAGCACTCCCAGAATAGAAAACAAAAAATGGGTGCCAGCGTACAACACCTTACAACACTGCCAGTGAACAAGGTTTTCTAAGCCACATTAGGGCTCATTCACAAAAGATTCGGACAGTACACCGTGTGCTGTCCACATATGTTGTTCCGTTCCACGCCCCCACAAAAAAGATAGAGCATGTCCTATTCTTGTCCGCAATCGCAGACAAGAATAGGCATTTCTATCATTGTGGCGGCCATGTGTGGTCCACAATTTGCGGAACACACAAGGTCCGGTATCTGTGTTTTGCTGATCCGCAATTTGTGGACTGCAAAACATTACTGTTGTGTGAATGTAGCCTTAAATATATAGGGAAAAACACAGATTATATATATATATATATATATATATATATTGTGGGGAGTCGCTCTGGTAGATAGCGGTGCGGGTGCAGTACAGAGGCAAAAGGAGTCCAGTAAGTGCAGCAAACAGTGTTTAATTCACACTTGCACAACATAAACAGCATACAGTCACTTGGGGTTAATTCACACCCAGCAGAAAAACGTGAGGCAAAACAAAAAGTCAAATACAGGTTCCAGTCACCTGGGAGGTTTAGGTGCGGATTCACACCTGGCTGTCAGTCCAGCCGCAAGACAGTCGACGTCAGGCTTCCAGGCCGTCTGCACTCCTCCTTGCTGGGCTCTTGCTTCCAGCCCAGAGAACTCCCAAATTCAAATGATTCCACAGCCAACAGCAGCTCCAGGACAATCACACCACCTGCTGGTGCTGGCTGTGTTTTTAAACCCAGCCCAAAACCAGGACTGGGTCGTGGGGAGCAGCCACCCACCCTACACTTTAGCTGCTTCCGGTAAGAGCCGGCCCGGATCGGCTTTGCAGCCATGCTATTTAACAACTATGTCAGTAGCACTAGCTGCTGCTGACATCAACAAAAACGGCTCTTACCTCACCGAGGCTATGAACCTCGGTGACACATACCTGCCATCCACGACGGCACCCTGCACCTTACCACAATATATATAGCTGTGTGTATATGTGTGTGTATGTGTGTATATCCGCTAAAGAAATCTCATTTACAATCACGAAATTTGGCACACAGATAAATCAGGTGTCTGGGAAGGTTTTAGACCGGGTCTCGGCTCTCTAGCACGTACCATTCCTGAGATATTCCCAAAAAATGCTTTAGCCAATAGAAGCCTCCATGACCCTTATTAGCCAATAGAAGCTCGCAGGTCCTTAGTCTCCACATATACACAGTTTTACACCAGGTTTCCATAACAATCCAGCCATTTTTCTTCACTGCTGTAGGTCAGCTTTAAAGGGGCACGGCGCTGTAAATGACACTGTTAAAGGTCTGGAGTGCTGTGGAGATCACAGTTCCGGGGCAGGTAGGGTGGCTATTCAGGCCACCCTCAAAAGAGGGACTTAAAAACCCCGCCCCCGGGTCCCGCTAAGCCACGTCCCTGACCCGGTTAGGCCACACCACCTCCCACTCCGCAGCCAACGGGACTGGAAAAATGTAGGTAAAAATCAACTTCTGTCAGCTGCAGGGGGTGGGAGGGAGGGTGACCTTCTCCGCAGCTTATGGTCAGACAGCACAGTACTGCTGTCTGAGAGTGAGCTGTTCAAAAGGACATCCCTGTGTCCGTCCAGGCCCCGTGCCGGACGGAGGACAGGGAGCCTGAAAGCCGGAGTGTCTGGCCTAAAACCAGACCTCTGGCCACCCTAGGTGCAGGCTGCTGTGGAGGTCACAGTTAGGTGGACAGTCCACTATGGAGGTCAGTGTTAAGGGGCAGATTGCTCTAGAGGCTACTGTAAAGAGAAAGGGGTGTTGTGGAAATCACTGTTAGGCCTTATGCACACAAACGTATTTTCTTTCCATGTTCGTTCTGGTTTTTTTGCGGACCATATGTGGAACCATTCATTTCAACGGGTCCACAAAAAAAAGAAGGTATTCTGCATGCATTCCGTTTCCGTATGTCCGTATTTCTGTTCCGCAAAAAAATAGAACATATCCTATTATTGTCCACATTACGGACAAGGATAGTACTGTTCTATTAGGGGCCAACTGTTCCATTTTTCAAAATATGAAATGCACACAGACGCCATCTTTTTTCTTTTTGGAACCATTTTTTAAGGTCGTGTGCATGAGGCCTTAAGGAGATGGGGTACTGTGGAGGTCACTAATAAAGGGGCGGCCGCTGTGGAGGTCACTGTTAAAGGGGCAGGATGCTGTGGAGGTCACTGTAAAAGGGGCGGGCTGCTGTGGAGGTCATTGTTAAGGGGGCGAGATGCTATGGAGGTCACTGTTAAAGGGGAGGGCGCTGTGGAGGTCTCTGTTAAGGGGGCAGGGAACAGTGGAGGTCACAGTTAAGGGGACGGTCCGCTATGGAGGTCAGTGTTAAGGGGTGAGGTGCTGTAGAGGTCACTGTTAAGGGGGGGGCTGCTGTGGAGGTCACATTTTAAGGGAACGGAGCTCTGTGGAGGTCACTGTTAAGGGGGCGGATTATTGTGGAAATCACTGTTAATGAGATGGGGTACTGTGGAGGTCACTAATAAAGGGGCGGCCCCTGTGGAAGTCATTGTTAAAGGGGAGGGCGCTGTGGATGTTACTGTTAATGTTAAGGGGGCAGGAGGCTGTGGAGGTCACTGTTATGGGGGCGGGGTATTGTAGATGTCACGGTTATAGTTGATACTGTCGATATCTTTTAACGACACACACAAACATTAAATGAAATAGATGAAATATACCCATGCAAAGCCGGGTCCTTCTGCTAGTGTGTGTGTATATATATATATATATATATATATTTACACATATTATATGTATTAATTTATTTTCTAGCAAGTTGCATTTTGTAAGATTATTAGTGTTCTTATTCCAGAGATGAATTGGGGACCTGAGACTGATCTTTGCCACCTCTAGATGCTACTTATGTTACATTTTACACAGACATATCTACACAGAGAGTTTTGCCAGTGTTTGACTTCCTTCCCAAGAGGATGAGTGTAAGGAAGTTAATCTGCTCATTATGGGGTTTTAGGGTCTGTTGCATAATGAACCCTTTGAAGTATGTTTGCTTTTGAGCAGGTTCTACATGCCAAAAGTGGGATTAGATGCCCCAACAAAAAATCTCCCATTTACCATCAGGCCCCCACCCAGAAGCACTTTGGCAGACACACTGAATTACATGTGTTTCATGTGCTCAAGTTCCTGAGTCAATTTCACTCCAAAGTCTTGAAGAGAGAGCTCCTTCTCTGCCAGGAAGACAGATACTTATAGCTCTGCCTGGGGAATTCTGTGCATTTAGTGCTACAGAAAAGGTTCTTCTGCATATCCCAGGAGGCTTATGATCCCTGCTTGTAAGGGGGCTCTACATGAGGACATCCCCTTTTTTCTTTAAGTATGAACATGATCTAAGTGTATCATAAGGGGCTAGAGGAAGGCTTTGTGGCTGTGCTCTCTATCATATTTAATTTGTCCATTAAAGATACATGAACCTCAGGATCAATCAGCAATGGTGGTTAGACCCCCATGAGCCAGGCTAATGGCTACACCTTGTCTAACATGAGAGATGTTGATTGTGGTTAAGTAACTGCTTCCCTAAGAGAAATTTGAGCCTCACAAATTTGTCAGCTAAGACCTACCTTCTGTTTCAATGTACTTGGTGCTCAAAGCTTTAGTACTTAACATCCCTTCCATGTACAACAATATTAGCGATGTACATTCATTGAAGCATATGCTGTCATTCTCCTTGGTGAGAGCTTTCCATATACATATCACATATCTCAATTCTATAGTTATGACTTTTATTATTTCTAACCATTAATGGTTCTCTGTAACTAATTAGTCTATTACTTTTATATTTTTCTTTGACAGGTTTCAAGTTGGATTGTTGTAGAGGAAAGGAAAACTTGTGACTCTCTCCAAAATGTAGATAGTTCCTCTGTTATTCTGTGATTCATGCTTTAGTGCCGAATTATTCTAAATATAGTGAAACCTCTCTGAAAGACCTTCTCTTTGAGAAGGCCAAGCCTTTATTTAAGGCAGATTTTCAATGTCAAATTTCAGTTCCATTATATTCTATATACACTGATCATCTACTTTAGGAGGACCATCACTCTAGAAGACCCGTTTTTAATGCAATCTTGGGTTGTTGTCTTAAAGATCTTTCACTGTGTAACTGAATTGATGTTTAATATTACTGTATCATCATTACAGTCAGAGTGAAGGCCCCCGTTTACACAGGCAGACTGATCAAGCAGTTATCGGGAGCAAACAGTTTGTTCCCGATAATTGTCTTATAGAAGGTGGAGGTGAGAGCTGCACTTGAATGCAGAATTCACCTCCACTGTATGGGGATGAGGGATTGCTACTGCTTTTGCTGTTGTTCCTCCCATGCAGATGCCTACAAATTCATTGTTCCTGGGCAGAAGATCCCTGTTTACACATACAAAAGATAATTTAGGTGACCACATCAGCAATGCTGTCACTTGATGTATAAGCATTGATCAGGTGTCACAGACATTCCCGCGACAGGTGAAAGGAGATCGGTGAGACTGGCAACACGTGGTTTGATCTGAGATGTTTCCTTGTGGATCAATAGGCATCTGTGTTGTTTCTAGTAAATTGCCAAACCCCTTTCCTCAGGTGTTGCTAATGTGGTCATTTAACTTTCCTTATTTATAGTTGCTACTCCCACTATGTTGTGCGGTTTATAACTTCAGTCTTAGTTGTGGATTGCTGTTGTGTGGATCTCGGCAGAGTTCCTGGTGCTTCCATTGCTCCTTTGAATTTAAGTCTTTCTTTTCCCTCTTTGCATTTTGTTTGATTCTGTGTGTTGCATTTCCCTGTCAATTGTATTAAGGCCTGAGGGAGACTCTTGTTTGTCCTTTCTTTTGGAGGAACAGATTGTCTCAGTCCTGACATTAGTACCTGGGTCCTATAGGGTGAGTTAGGACATTAAGTATTCCTGTGTATGAACTCACCTACATTTGGGGTCTGTTCATACTGGTAGTTAGTCAGGACTTTGATTAGGGTTTTACTAAAAGGTGTCCATCTCCTTTCCCTAGTTTTAAGGCCTTACTCCCTCACCCCTTTCCCTCCTATGTTCGGTGTGGTGTTTCCCTCCCACACCCGAACGTGACATCAGGGGATCAGATACACCTTTATGGTACATTCAGCAACAGTGGAAATCAGCCATTTGACAAATGCTTTTTAAATGGCCATCACACAGCTGTTTTCTGAACCATTTCAGAACCATAACAGTTGGTGAATAGCGGTTGTCAAAAAATAAAAAATAGGACATGTCATATTTTTGGCCATTTTAACTGTAAGATGGATCCCATTGAAATCAATGGACCTGTTTTTAACGTCCATTTGGACAGAAGCGCAGCCATCTAATGGCCGTTAAAAATGAGTAAACTTTGTAAAAAATAAATAAAAACTCACCTTACCACAGGAACACACAGGAACACTTGCTTCCGCCTGGAGGCAGCAGGACCTGATGCTCCCAAGTCCCATTATGATCATGTGACGCCATCAGCCATGCATTTGGTGAGGTGAGTATTTTTTTTCAATTTGTCGGCACTATCATGGTTGGGGTTATTGGGGCATTATATATGGAGCCATTAAAAATACAGGGGGCACTATGGCATCACGGGAGCATTTTTTTTATACAGAGGGCACTATGGTGGCATTAAGGGGGCAATTATTTATATTAAAGGTACTGTAGGGGGGCATTAACATTTACAGAGGACACTATAAGGGTGCATAATATATAATGGTGGCACTTTGGGGGGGGGGTGCGTAATATACATTGACGTTACTAAAGGGTTAAGGTTTAAAAAAAGGCAATTAAATCCATCCATTTTTAACTGCCATTAAAATGGATGACAAAAGGAAATTAAAATCATATAGATGGCCAGGAAATTGATTCACACATGGATGCAAAATGGCTATGAAAAGCTGACAGTTTATCTGTTTTTAACTGCAGTTTTTTTACTATCATGCGAATGTACCCTTACACAGGGCAATCATCAGGAACCAGCATTTCTACAAATGTTCCTTCCCAATAAGGGTGTCTTAACACGTGGCAGATTTTGATGCAGAAGTAAGTCCAGATAATCAGACCATGTAAGAAACCCTTTACAATGAAATATCCCACCTCTCTATGGAAAACACAGGTAAACCATTCAAAATGTATACACTGGAATACAGATAACACTGGATCCACCATTTACATCAGGCGATGTCACCACTTCATCAAAAAGCAGTTAAGTCCATCAGTCCAGGAACTAGTTGCTGGAAAAACAAAGACTTCTTTATTTTTCCATGATGACTAATAATAAAGTAGAAATAAATCTACACATTAGGATATGTTTTCTACAGCGTATAGTGTTTATTTTCCAAAGGTTAAAATGATTGCCCTACGATATGTTCCCAAGATATAATTGTAGACGGTGTCCAATGTGCAGCCAGGAAGGTAAAAACACTCCAGTGTTATTTTCTCTGTCTTTTTACTAGTCATGGCAACCCGAAAGCAGGGTGATCTCCAGGTTTTTTTTTACTCCCTGCCTTCCAAAACCAATATATATATATATATTTTTTTACTGTTCACATTGCAGTATGAAGACTATTTCTATCTTTAGCGCTGCGTAAGGGCTATTTTTGTGGGTAAGCTGTAGTTTTTAACATTTTGGAGAATGTATAGCTGTGTAATCACTTTTTTTCCACTTTTTTGGGAGGCGAAGTGACCAAAAATTGTGATTTGTTGTATGCACCACTAGAAAGATGAGGAACATAACTAAGGACATATTTCAGAACATAATTCAGTTATAGAAAAAAGGCAGTGTGTGGGGGCATTAAGGCATTTTATTGATATAGACAACAGATCTCTGAATGGTTTCCAATTTCTTGGCATTAAACATGTAAAATAAAACAATGAGAGGCAGAGATGGCAGGAGATACCTCCTGAATAGAGAGGCATTCTGGATTCCTAGGTTAGCTACTAGATACCTGAATGGGTTAGAGAAGTGACTTACTGTATATTAATTAGGTTTACATCTACTGTGTGCCTCATTGGATTACTGCAACAAATGTATGTGCTTCTGCTTTGGGGGTATAGATATATAATTATCTCACAAATGTTTATATTTACTGCCTATTTAACTTTGTTGATGCTTGTATTACTACATCTAGATATGTTTCTGCTAATTGTACTTTGTAATGGATTGGTCGGTCTTGTTTTTAAGCTGAGATTTTGAAATTACTGCAGCTGTGAGACTGGCTTTACACATTTATTTTTTTTATTCAATTTTAAAGTAAATGTAAAGAGTAGATTCACAAACAGTATAAGATTCTTTTATATATGTCCTCCTGGCTTTAAAAACTGCATAAAAAACCTGAACATAGAAACCCAACCATGTTTTTGAATCTCTCTCTAGTTTAGCCCGTGTGAACAAAGAGAATCCATTGTCAGGATTTGGAAATTCATATGGAGTTTAGAAGCTGCTCGAAAAAGAAGCAACTGTGCCAGGAGACTAACCCTGACTGAAAGCAGGAAAGATTTCCACAACCTGTTTAGGACCAGGTGAGTGCATGTCTAGTGACAGTACAGATACATTGGACTTTTCTGCTTGTGCAATAGGTTGTAGCTAGTGTTGAGCAAAGCGAAGTATTTGAAGTGTAATTTGGTCCGAAGTTTAGGAAAACTTAAATTCTAAAGAAATCCAAACTTCCTTGCGCTTTGTGGTAACGAATCAGGTTTTCCTAAAATGGCGGCTCCACGTGTTACATAGCAATATAAAGTGTAGAAGAGACAAGCCCGGGAACACGAGGACACCCTTAATACCATGCAGCCCGCCAATTTCGCAGATTGTCACAGCCCTAAAAAACCCTCACCCCGCATGGTCTCCGACACTATCTTGTGAGCTGAGCATAGGGAGAGACGTGACAATCGCTCATGCGCTAGGGACAGTGTTGCTGAAAACGATTAATAGAAGAATATTGGAGAGGGAGAGTGTAAAGAGAGTGCGGGGAGTGTGTAGGGAGACTGTAGGGAGAGTGCAGGGAGACTTTTTCTGCGTCAGTTTTATTTAATTATTCTTACATTTACTGATTCCTACACTTAGCTGTAAATGTAATTCAATACCAATAAGATATGAAGCCTTCATTATTCCACTGCCAATGTGACGAACAATACCATCCAGTTTGCACTCCTTACAGGAGCCTGGTCTTAATGATGACCATCCTTATCTTTTCTTGGCTTTACTTCTTCCAAATCATCTTTCTTGGTCTCCATGTCCTAGAAAAGTCAGCAAGACGCAGAGAGAGGAGGAGCTGGATGACATATTCTCATCGATATTAGATGATGTGGAAAAGTAGATGGCAGAAGAAGGGCTCTCACCTGTAGGACAGGAGTGCGCTGGGGTCGGAGAAGTGGGTATGCAAGAGCTGAGTAATATTCTGTGTTTACTGTCAAATAACCTGCATGAGATTGCAGACAAGAACAGCAATGATATGCATATTGTCCCCTCGCCTAACCAGCCAAACCTCTTACCAGCAACAGCCCCTGTTTAAAGGTGCCGTGTGGTCATTAACAATGAAGAAGGACTATACAGTGCAGTCTTCATTATTCATTATGGCTCCGTGTGGCCATACCCTAAGGCAGAGTGACCTGGTTATACCTGATTTTTAGCAATTCGGGACAAATTAGTTCGGAACAAATCAAATTTCTTGGTGAACTTCAGTAAAGTTGCCAAATTGAATTTTTTAAAAACTTTGATCATCTCTAGTTGTAGCCTCTGGCGCCTACCCCATTTTTGAGAGACTTGCAAACCTGTGGTTAATTTGGGAAGATTGCAGTGTTTGGAGAGAGACTCAGGGAATACTACTACCATTATTGCCTCTACCTATACACAGCCATTGGGGAAAGTAAGCTCTGAGTTATACCTCAGAACTGTGCCTATTGCTGCTTTCTGCACTGCAATTCTCCTCATCCTCAGTAAAGACATTGTACATCACTGTTTTTCACTACACTGGGCCTGGTCTCTGTCTCCATATTTTTGCTGGCTCTGCCCCCTGCCTTGAACCCTGCCAACTATACACCATCAACTGCAAGAAAACTACTTTAAAAACCAAAAACGTCTCTATATTCCGTCATTTTAGATCTATCGGCGCTGCAGATCCAATATGCGATGTGGGTAAAGTTCGCTTCACGTTCAAAAGTTCCAAAAGGTAAGGATCGCGCTGTCTACGAGTGTAGGAATCACTCCCAGATTTTTTCTCAATGCGCAGATGTTTCACTTTGTAGCTAAACAATTGATTTTCAGGGATCGGTGCACTCCCGTACACCCTCACCCTAGAAGGAAGTTTTTTTGCACAATAGTGAAGTTCCACCAGGTGTTTTCACTTAAAAGCACATTTATTGTACTTACACGATCGACATGAACAATACACCTTATAAAAATCAAGATGTCCGTGTCTACAGAGTCCACCCGACTCGGGTTTTGCCAGTCCAGCTTCGTCAGCTACTGCCAGGCCGGGAGTCCCCAAAGGCTCATGGTGTGTCCCGAGGGAAAAAAGAGTGCATGGTCTCAAGGGAGCACCAGAGTGAGGACAGCCACTGTGAAACTACTACCACAAACTCCGCTTCCTCCCAGTTCTTGCCCGGAGGGTCGCTGTATTCATATACTGGATCACCTCTGTCAGTATTTCAGTAAGCTATATACTGGTTTTGATTAGGTTTCATGCAGCAGTTGATGGCTGTATACTGGTGGTGTAAGGAGTAGAATTCCTGTTGGTAGTTATCAGTGTTTCTGGCGCTTTAGTAAAGATCTACCTTTGTAAATTTTTCGGTATGTAAGTAAAGGCTAATAATTATGCTGTAAGTCCATAAAGATGATAAATAGCACAAGCTCCTGGAAGCTCAGCCTAAGGAACATGGAAAGACTGTATTTCACAGACATTAATCCACCTAAGAAGGATTTTTTGCACAGTGTATGCTGTTTTTTTTTTTTTTTTGTTGTGTTTTTTTTTAAGTCGGATTACCAAAGTGTACAGAACGGCCTGATAAAGGATAAATGAGGAATAAAGAGGACAGCGGCTTAGATAAAAGGAAATGAGTTACAGCTTCATACCTTAGCTACAAAAACATTGATCCCAACTACTTATGGAGGTAAAAAAAAATTTTTTTAAATACTTGAGAAAGTACAGAGAATGTGTCATCAAAAGACGACGTATTATCTAAATGATATTTGCATGATATTCATTTTTATAATGTTATTTTTAATTTTCCATGTCGCTATCTATGTTTGAAAAATATAAAATCCTAAAATCCTCCACTTTTCACTCTGGCAACTGTTCTGCAGAAATCAATTTTCATCAGTCAACTCATTATCATTACTAGCAGAATTACAATGACAGATAAAACAGCTGATAACACAGGATCCACCATTACCAATAGGTGATGGTAACAGCTTATCCACTCCCCCTTCATACACAATGACCTCTGCAAGTCACAGAACATTTCTAAAAAATTATCTTCTAGAAAGTTGAGTCATCTCCTGTTCATTTTGTCTATGGTCCATGTGGCCTGTTTAGCATATTCCTAAATGTTAGCAGCAGCTTAGGCAAGATCACTTCCCCAGTAATCATGTACAGAAAATTATCATATCTTTCACCCAATAAGATGCACTTTTTTCCCCAAAAGTGTGGGGGGTGGGGGTGGGGGGGAATGGCAGTGCATTTTATAGAGTGAATAATAATGAGCGCTCATTAGTACAGTAGGACTGGGGAGCAGTAAATGCAGCACTGCTTTTGCTGGCTGTACTCACCGTTGCCTGATCTTATTCTGCTTGCTCTGCACTGTGCTGTGACTTGCGCACAGCATGAAGATGTAGGTGTGCTCTGTGACTGTAAAAGCGGCCGCTGTGCGCCACTGTTCCCCTGCTTACCGCCGCGGTCCTGGGCGACATGTTCAGCGGTGATCTGCTGCCAGTGTTTCCTTTCAGCCACAGCATGCTTGCTACTTGTTTCCTGCAGCATTTCCCTAAGGGCCGGTGCGCGTTACTTCCTGTGCTTTATGGGTTGGATCATGTGACCTCGCTGACCAATCCTAGCCCTCCTGCACATATATAAGTGGCTCAGACCCCTTCCCAGATGCCTCAGTGTCAAGGTCCTTGTGTCCTGTTAAGGTTTCTGATATCTGCTTGTGTGCCTGTGTGCCTGTGTTCCTGACTCGTGCTTGTATTTCTGGACTCTGCTACCTGTTTTATCCCTGCCTGCTAGCCTTGACTCTCCTGTTGCTGACCCGGATTGCCTGACCTGAACCGGGTTGATTCTTTTTTTTTTTGTCTGATCTGAGGTCTGATTAACATTGGGGAACTGATCAACATTGGCAGTCTGATCAGTGGTCTTTTTGGGGGTCTGTGCTTAGGTCTAATTAAGATTGTGGGTTTTATCAGAGGTCTGATTAACATTGGGGGTTTGATTGGGGCTCTGAGCTGAGGTCTGACTGGGGGTCTGGGCTGAGGTCTAATTAACATTGGAGGTCTGATCTGAGGACTGATGATTAACATTGGGGGTCTGGTTAACATTAGGGGTCTGATCTGAGGTCTAATTAACTTTGGGGGTCTGATCTGAGGTCTGATTAACATTCGGGGTCTAATCTGAAGTGTGATTTACATTGGGGGTCTAATCTGAGGTCTGATTATCATTAGGGTCTGATCTAAGGTCTGATTGGGGGTCTGATCTGAGGTCTTATTAACATTGGGTGTCTAAGCTGAGGTCTTATTACCATTGAGGGTCTGACCTGGGGTCTAATTAACAGTGGGGTCTGATCTGAGGTCTAATGAAAAAAAAAATTTTCTTATTTTTCTCCTCTAAAACCTAGGGTTCATCTTATGGGCAGGTTCGTCTTATAGGCCCAAAAATATGGTAAATTAATAAAATCTAAATATAACAAAAAAAATGCTAATTAGTAAAAGTAAAATACTTTAGTAAGAGTAAAATACAGCTGAGAAAGTCAATTTAACAAAGTAAGGCATTGTGCCCACTCCATGCCTGTGTGAGTCCCTGTGGCTCCACACTAGGCCCATACTGCTGATGATGAAGGTACAGTATATGGAGGTACAATAGGGTCCCATAGATTTCAATAGTTGTCATCTTAGAACTCCATGCAATGCAGAAGTTTTATGGACTTGATATACACTTATGTACAAGAGGCCTAAGGAAAGTCACTTGAGCATAACATGCAATACTTTTGCACTTGAATAGTGATGAATGAAGCACATCTGTCTTCTATCTGTGAAGCTCTTCACAACTCTGGATGCATGGAAAACATTAAGAGTTAACAACTTATCATGAACCTAATGGGGCACATTTGTCAAGACTGGAGTTCCCATACGCTAGTGTTGTTCCTGTTGCGCTGAAGTTAGGTGTGCTAATTTATTCAGATGCAGATGTCTCTTAATAAATTAGGCGCATCTCTGGCTCAACACCAGATACTCAACAACAAACTTACGGGAGTTTCTGGTGTAAGTTATAGTAAATCCGGTGGACAGTGCGAAGCCACTCCTCTGTTAACCCCTTTTCTCACCACTTCAGAAAAGTAATCAGAAGCTCAAAAAGTCTTAAATTGTGGTGCAAATATGTTCTGCTCCATAATTTATTCCTTTTTTACGCCACAATATTGATGTAAAAGCTTTAATAAATATCTCCCAATATTCTATGTTCACACTTGTACTCAACAAACATTTTAATTGAAATGTCATCTGCAAAATCCACAGCAGAAAATCCAACCTGTGTGGACATACCCCTCAAAGAGTTTTCCCATCAGAGAGAAACCCTTTCAGAATGCAGCCCATGAGGTGATCAGCTGATCTCCCCAAGTCCAGTTTCCTGGCACCCTGGGCAAGCACCTAATTTTGCTGGGGCAAACCAGGTCCTCTAGATAGATTATCATTATCTGATCGGTGGGGATCCGATACCCAGGACCACCGCCGATCAGCTGTTTTGAGAAGGCAGCTTACCAAGCACAGCGCTGTACATTTTATACTGGCTGTGCTTGGTATTGCACTGAGCCCCTATCATTTGAATGGGGCCGAGTTGCTCCTAGGCCACTTGACACATGAATGTGTCATCACTTGGCCTAGGAAAAACAGAGAGAAGGCCGGCACTCACAGAAGAGACACTGCCTTCTCAATCAGCTGACCGGCGGGGTCCCGGGTGGTACTGGGCAACTACAGGGGACATTTTAAGTACTGGGGGGCACTATGGGGGCATTAGTAAGTATTAGGAGCACTATGAGGTGGTGGATTATAGGTACATGGCCACAATAGGGAACATTATATAAGTACTGGGGGGCACTATGGGGGCATTAGTAAGTATTAGGAGCACTATGAGGTGGTGGATTATAGGTACATGGCCACTACAGGGAACATTATATAAGTACTGGGGGAACTATGGGCGCATTAATAATTGTTAGGAGCACTGTGAGGGGGGATTATAAGCACTGAACCACTATAGGGGACATTATAATTACTGGGCCATTATAAGGGGCATTTTAAAAACTGGGGGCAATAGCGGCATTATAACTATTAGGAGCACTATGAGGGGATTATAAGCACTGAGCCCCTCTGGGAGACATTATAAGCACTGGGGGCACTAGAGGAGCATTATAACTATTAGGGGCCCTATGAGGG
Organism: Bufotes viridis; assembly: GCA_033119425.1. NCBI lineage: Eukaryota > Metazoa > Chordata > Amphibia > Anura > Bufonidae > Bufotes > Bufotes viridis. The sequence goes on from CM065599.1 coordinate 37,726,609, forward strand.
TATTATAACTACTGTAGGCACTAGGGGCATAATAAATACAGGGACCACTATAGTGGCCCATTATAACTATTGTGAGCAATATAGGGGGGTATTTTAACTACTAGGAACTATATGGGAGCATGATAACTACAGGGGGCATTATATGTGGGGGCACAACGGGGACTGGGTGGGATTGCGTGTGTATAGACAGGCATTGGGTGGAGTTATAGGTGAGGCTTAGTGCACAAAAAAGTTCTGCACCACACGTAGCACGCTGATAATACCATCCCTATATTTATGTGTTTAGCATATGGATGGGGCATGTATAGTATATATGGTTTACTGTATGTGTTTTTATATGTGTCAGGGTCATGCAACAGAGATGTCAACATTACAGAAGTGCGGGCAATCACACACAAAATTCCTCTGAAAGAGTATTTGTTTGGTGTCTTTGTAAATATATGTCATGACACCGCATGACTGCCATTCTCTGTTGGGTACGGTACCTGTTGTCAGAAATTTAAATCCCACCTCTACCTAGTAGAGAGATTACATACAGCATACCTCCCAACTTTTTAAAATGGCAAAGAGGGACAGTATGTGCGGCGCGCATCACGGCCCTTTTTTCATACTAGGCCACGCCTCTAACCCCGCCCAAGGCACAATCACTGACTCTGCCGTTAGATGAGTATAAGTTCCCTTATTTTTTTACAGAACGTGGAGCCCCTGGGACAATTTTTTTTCTTACACTTAAATATCCATTTAAATATTAGCACGTAATTCATGAGATTATAGATATTTTAAGGTCCAAATTGCACCAAATAATGAAGTTATGGCCTACTGTACAGGTAGAAACCATAGAGATAGTTTAGTAGGGAGCAATTTAGTAAATTTATTAATGCACATTTATGCATTAGTTCTCCAGGTCAAAAAGAGAGATATTTACCCTGGGAACACACCTGAGCGTTTTTCAGCGCATTCATACGTGTACATAGCATGTGAAAAGCCATGCATCCCTATGGGCATGGTTCACATTTGGGCGTTTTACAGCGCGTTTGAACGCGCTGTAAAACGCCCAACGCCCAAACAAGTACATGAGCTTCTTTGGGGCGTTTTAACGCGCCTATGGACAATGTTGCCATAGGGGAGAATCACTGAATCGCGCATATGACGCGCGTTTCTTAGTTATAAAAACGCGCATCCAAAAACGCGCGTCATACGCGCGATTCAGAAACGCCTAGGTGTGTTCCCAGCCTTAAGGATCAGAGAGGGACAGAGGGACTTGGGTCCAAAAGAGGGACTGACCCTCCAGAAGAGGGACACTTGGGAGCTCTGCATACAGTATATGAGAAAAAGACTAATTGCAGTGCATACATATTGTGCACAATGCTGTGGAATATATGTACAGTAAGCGCAATATTGTTATAAGGCAGTAGGAAATGTGACCGTTGCTCCTTTATAAATTAGTTTACACTTACGGTATACACCGAGACCTCATTTATATAAAATGGGCATAAGAGACGTGGTGTACGAGAGAGAACAACAAACATAAGAGGCCTGATCAAATAATAAAGCATCTGTTTTATATTTTACTGATCCTCAACAAGCTTGACACACATCTTCATGGTACCCTGTTGGCCACTTTAAAATGTACATAATAACAGTACATGATGCTAAGATGTATGCGGGCAATTCTCATTTTATGTGTTATTGTCCCTTTAAATTGATGTACATATTAAAGCAGCATAACCCTGCCTAGAAGCACATTTTCTTTGCTCTGAATAATGCACTCAATAACATGATGCAGAGGGGCTAAACAGCAGTATTAAGCATTAAGGGACATTAAGCTGAACTGACACTGTTTGCTTGTTATAACATCAGTTCTCCATTTCTGGCTTCATAATTAGGACTCTCACATGCATAATATTTCAGCTTTAGCAAGCAGTGGCCCCATTTTATATTCCTCTCTATTCTCTCTTTTAGACTTTGGATTATGAAACACTTTCTCGTAGATATTTGAAATCTAATAAGATATAATAATATATAATAATACAATAATATGTATACCATATACGTAACATAATATGCTGCCAATAATACAAAGCATCAATAGAGTTGGCATGTTTTTACTGTACTTACAATTGATTCTTTAATCTTCACTCACCTGGGCCACCACCTACCATGTACAGCGAGCCCTTGCCCCTCAGGTCATCGCTCCCGGGGGTTCTGTGAAGTGAAAAGGAGATATGAGGGAATCAGGTAGATGTAGAACAACAAACATTTTTCTGCATTCACTGCATCATTCTTTACTGAGTGCAAAGATTGAGTTACAGTACATCCAGCTGTTATGTACAAGATGCAGTGTCTCTTTCCCCAAATGATTAGGTATGTAGGCAGGCAATATGGCAATCAGTAGCAATCTAGGTCTGTCCTACTTTCTCTTCTGATTTCCCTCCGCTACAGCGTTAAACTGGCACCTGTGTCAACTTGATGAATACATACTTTTGGGTTTACCTGAGCTGTGCTATAGCGATGAGTGTCTTAATGTGTTCTCCCTTACCTGCAGCAGTATCTGTGAACCTATAACTGCTGGTCACCCTGCTGCTCTGAAAAACATACACGGTCTTCGACCTTCAGTCTCCCTGGAGCAGAGTTCCTCACAGTTGAGCCGATTCTGTTGCGCTTAAGACCCTTTCAGCGGGAGCAGATGATTGTGTTTCCTACAGGAAGTTGGACCAGCCCATTCCCACCAAGAGGGGACACAGCGGACCGAGCGCCTCACATGTCAGCACGCAGAGGCTGTGCCTCTGTTCCAGCTGTCAGCCCTGAAACGCGTTGTCTCTGAATAAACGGAAACCTATCTGAAACCTGGTTGTGACCTGTGCGCCCTGTGTGTCCTCGCGCTCGCTTGACCTCTACAGTCCAGCGGCTCTTCAGCACCTAGAGGGGAGGAATGGGATGGTAAGCCCGATTCCTAATGCCAACCATACCTTATCATTGCTAATGTACATAACATTACAATATAAAATATAAATAGCATTACACTACATAGAACAATTACAGATACCCCTAGGTCTGGGGCACTGTACATGAGTTATGATAATGTGCCTTATAATATTCTTGTTTTCTTACATGGCAGAATAGTTTTGGGCTCATCCCAGGCACAAAAGTAAATTCTACCTATGCATGGACCTCTTTTAACTGTTCCCCAGGTTCCGACCAGTATCACAGGAAGAGATTTATCTACTAAAATGGTTTTAGAGTAACTTAGTAAACCAAAGAGCCCAGAAACATAACTCAGGAGACAGACAGTCCTGCAGGAGCGGTCAGCAGAGGTGTTGCTAAGAAGATTAGGCCCACAAGCCCAAAAGGTATATGTATAAAATTCCTTCCCCCAAGTGAAGGTCACATTTTACATTTCAGCATATATACACTGGTTCAGCAGTACCCTGTCCCTGGATGTTACTCTTTAAGTTCAGTATTATAGAACTTACAGAAGAGTATACCACTGATCAGACACAGACACATGCAAAATGTACAATTACATCCAATGACTCAAAGGTGAAATCTTCTGTGATTGGAGTTGTTCTCTTTCCTCATCTTCTCCATTCAGTCCAGATCACCATGATGCTTTTTCCGGCCACCACTTACTGCAGAGTTAGGCCCCTTTCAGACGAGAGAGTTTTCCGCGCGGGTGCAATGGTTGATGCAAACGCATTGTGCCTGCACTTAATTTTAATGGGTCTGTGTACATGAGCGTTGTTTTTCACGCATCAGTTCTGCATTGCGTGAAAATTGCAGCATGTTCTATATTCTACGTTTTTCATGCAACGCTGGCCCCATAGAAGTGAATAGGACTGTGTGAAAACCGCATCTGCAAGCAAGTGCAGATGCGATGCGTTTTTCACTGATGGTTGCTAAGAGATGTGGTTTGTAAACCTTCAGTTTTTTATCACGCACGTGAAAAACGCATCAATACGCATTGCTACCCGCGCGGAAAAAAACTGAACAACTAAATGCAATTGCAGACAAAACTGAATGAACTTGCTTGTGAAATCGTGCATTTTTAACTGAACGCATCCGGAACGCATCTGGACCTAATCCGTGACGCTCATCTGCAAGGGGCCATTGCTGTAAAGACACCCTGGGTTCCTCCCTTTTCTGCCCATAATAGTGTGCTGTAGAAACATTATTGGCATACAAATAATAGCGCCACACAGATAGTTCCCCCCTACAGTAAATTGTTCCTAGTGCCCAGAATTGTACCCAGCAAATAATACCCCTAAAAGTAATAGTGCCACAAACATAGTGCCACGGTGCCTCAAAAAAGTACCACAAATAGTAATAATTCCTTCATAGTGTCACCATTAGTAATAATGCCACTAATACAGTAAATGTACAGGATGTGGCGCTGACCTGCTTCAATAATTTTGGGAATGCTCAGGACATAGCACCAATGCAAATTTAAAACAGGAGAAGAAATCCAGCTTCCCATAAAGAAAACTACCTTTATTTGAGTGCAGTAAAAAACGTACAGACGTACACCAGGAAATACACAGCAACTACGTGTTTCCAATTGAGGAATACAGGTCCTCAGATCTGTATTCTTCAATTGGAAACACGTAGATGCTGTGTATTTCCTGGTGTATGCCTGCATGGGTTTTACTATGCTGAAATAAAGGTTGTTTTCTTTTATGGGAAGCTGGATTCCTTCTCCTGCTTTGAATAATGTCCCCGATAGTAATAATGCTTCCCAGGTATATATGCCCCAGTTGTAAAAGTGGTTCCCTATACTGCCACCATATTTACCTAGCTCCTCTTTCAGGTCACCTTCATAGTTGCCTTTTGCCAGAATCTTAAAGTGTAGCTGTACATTTGGCTTAAACGCCTAAAAAGGAATTTGTAATCCTCCACTGGTCATAATCAAGTAGGCACCATCAAGGAAGACAGTATTTGCTGATACTAGTCAATCATTTCAGTGGCTTCCCTGCTTGCTGACACGGGAATAGTGCTCTTATCTATATGACCCACCCTGTCACGCAATGCGTATATTAACTAAAATTAGATAGACACTCACCTTCTGAGTTCACCATGTACAACAAACGTTTATTAAAATATATTCAATAAAAACGATATCATACACACATATAGAAACATAAATTCTCCTAATCTAAAATCGATTTTTGGTTATCTAAGGGTGTCCCCTATAGTTGGGGTCTCCAATTTGAGTGAGAGAGGTGTAAGAGGTTGTATAGATTTTCTCTGTGGAGACTTCAGCTATATATGGACCTATTCAACTAGTCCAAATTATGGTCCCAAATATTTTAATTATAGAGATTCACTCTCACATCTAACTACTCATCTCGATGTAAAATATCAAATATCAGATAAAAATCAAGAAATATTGAGTACAACATATAACATCACAGAGATTTCCCTTTAAAATACTGTTGAGGACGTACGCTCTTTGAATATATATTATCCACTTCTTGGTGTGGTTTCTATTGGTTGTACTTAATTAGGATTGCACTGTATTACATAGTATTGCGATGTATGGCTGCTGTCTGTTACACTTGAGTAAAATTGCACTATATTTCGCTGTATTACAGTATATTTAATCACTTTGCTTTCCATCTGTAAATCCAGAAATTGTAAGGCAATATCCCGATGTTGGTGGATATGTAAGTATAATATGTCCAGTATCGGTAATAACGTCTTTAATATCCAGTGTCAATGTTGGAGACTTTGACTTGTGACTAATTCAGATTGCACGATATTAATCTGCGTTATCGCACTTTAAATCACACCTTCTTGATTGTCTCAATATTATAAACACATATTATACTACTGTTCATTGATACGCAAATATAGAGGAAATAGTATATTGCCAGTTGGTGTTTACACTGCTTGTTGGTATCTGCGGGATTACTCACTGTTAGAGATGAGCGAACTTCTATTTTAGGTTCGGGTTATTGTAGCATCACGTTATGGATTCGATAACGGCATTTGGAATCCATAAGGGGCTGCTTCATTGAACCCGAACCTTGGACAACCCTAAAGACCTGGGGTGAAGTCACCGTCATGTGATCAGTGCAGGGGGCGTGGCTCAGCACTGGATTGGATAAGAGGTGATCCAGTGCTGAGCCACGCCCCCTGCACTGATCACATGACGGTGACGTCACCCCAGGTCCTTAGGGTTGTCCAAGGTTCGGGTTCAATGAAGCAGCCCCTTATGGATACCAAATGCCGTTATCGAATCCATAACGGAATGCTACGATAACCCGAACTTTGGACGCCGAACTAAAAATAGAAGTTCGCTCATCTCTACTCACTGTTTAATGTACTGGAGCAGAGATAGGTGCCTGCCGTGGCGTCCCACGTGGTGTTCGGCACTTTTCAATCTTACCTCCGTATGTCTCCTCCTGTGGTAAGTATTGTGGTGCTGCGTTCACTTCTTGTATTGCATGAGTGTTATTGGCGTCCCACGTGTTGAGACCGCCATATGTTAGCGTCCTCTCAGCTAAATCCGAATTCTCCGGTCTGTGTCAATTTTAAATGCCGACAAATAGAGACATGGAGCACTCCTTTCAATGAACAAATAACCGTGGGTACTTGGGCATAGATTCGGTCATACCAGACGCGTTTCGGAGTATTAAACACTCCTTCAGATGGATGCACTTCAGCCATTCAATACTTATATATCTCCCCAAACTTTGTTTACTTGTAGCAAAGATCTATTGTTCCCTAGTATAAAGTATTCTACAGACATGTAATTTTCCAGTACAGTTTCCCTTTCTATGTGATTGTAATAAATTTTACTGATTTACTGTTCCAGAAATTTGGGGGATACTGTTTAGACCTTTGAAGCAATGATGTCATGACATTCATTTTTTGCTCAGCATGTCCATTGTATTTTTCTGAATCTTAAAGCTTGAAGGTATTTTAGGAGCTTTGAATAATCCATAGAATATAATCCACCTGGTGTCCTGCTAGTAGCAGAGATTACACTATCATAAATAAATGGCTGCGTGTTTTAACCAAAGCGTCTGTCTTGTCTGCCCCAGAGAAGAGCAACTGTTGAGGACCAGATCTGATTCCCATTATAGGGAATAAGTCGACATTTAGCACAGTCCCAGTGGCTGATAAACCTTCAAACAGAAATCTTTTGATGCTCCCCCTCCACTGATCCCACTACAAAGCTCCGAGCACTGTGCGCGGTCACGTGACATCTTTGCTGGGTCTGTGGGAATTTTTAGGTCAGACAGTACAGCTGTGTTGCAACTCTCCATCTCCAGCCTTTTTTGCTCATCTCTGCACATTGTAATGTTGCAGGCTCATTTTTCAGTGAGGGACAAGGGGAGGGAGATGGTGCCTTCGCATAGGGCACTGTTTTTTCTTCTTCTTCTTCTTTTTTTTTTTAAGCACAAAAACATCAAAGCCTTGCTAAGCCTCCAGGTTTTCTGCAGATGTATCGCTCAAGAATGATTGATGGACGCAGCTGCGGTGAGGGAGGGCATTGTGGTCCTGCAGCATCAGCCAAAATTATGTGAATACTTTCCTGCCTGTGTCAGAATTTTAGAGCAGAAGACATTGTTAATATTTTTTTTTAATGAAATATCAACACAGGATTAGGGCTCGTTCACACGAAGGTTTTTTGCTTTCCGTATACAGACCGTTTTTTGCGTTCCGTATACAGAACCATTCATTTCAATGGGTCCGCAAAACAAACGGAATGTACTCCGTATGCATTCCGTTTCCATACTTCCGTTTTTCCGTTCCGCAACATTTTGAGTCAGGTCCTATTAATGTCCGCAAATCACATTCAGTGGCTCCATTCAAGTCAATGTGTCTGTATAAAAAACGGAATGCATACGGAATACATGTCGGTATGTCATCCGTTTTTTGCAGATCCATGCTGTAGAAATGACATGCCCAGCCCATTTTGTACATGTGTTTGCAATAATGACAAAGTTCCTGTTTTTGCGAAAAAACGGAACGGAAACGGAAACACAACGGATCCAAAAATCGCAATAACGGATCCATAAAAAATAAACCGCAAAACCATACGGTCGTGTGAACAAGCCCTAAGATGTATGTTTGGTACCAGGCCGTTCATTTTTTTAAAGCAGTAAAGGTATTAAAATAAAAAAACATACCCCCTTCGTTCTGGTATCACCTCTCAGATGCTCCCCGCCACTGCAACTATTACATCATGTTTTTGACTGCAGTGATGATATGCCCTTATACTGCCCATGACTGATGGAAACAATTCCTGGCCTCAGTGGTATACTGCACGAGATGCGCCAATGATTGCCACATTTATGTATTACCATGAGTGGATTGGAAACTAAAATTTGCCCTGGAAAAAACCTAAACGTGGACCCATGTTTTAGATAGCCAAGCCTTCTGCTAATTTGGACCTAACAACAAGTAGGTGGGATCAGCAATACCATAGTGTAACACAAAATACTACCCCAGTGGAACCAAAGACAATAGGGCAGCCTAAAATACTGCCCTTATAGAACCAAATATCACAGTGCAGCACAAAATACTGCCCCAGCAGCAAACAGTACAAAATACCTCCCCAGAAGCTGCCCTCTGTGGTGGCCTGCATCAGCTGCCATATTCTATCCTCCTCCTCCAGTTGTCTCTAAATAAGATATGAGGAGGGGGGCTAAAGAGATCAGGCATGGGTTACAGCACCAAGCCAGCCCTACCCTCAGCATCTAACAGCACTACCAAACATGCGGGAGAGTACAGGATATAATATATATTACATCTAGTGACACTTCCTCATGTTCTCTATTCAACCCAGACCATCATAACTTCTTACAGTCACTCAGTTTGCCACACAAACATTTTAGATGCCTTTCTTTTCCATTATCTTCATCTTGCTGCCACCCCCAATACTGTGCCCGCACTCCTCCCCAAAACGGTTGAGATACTACATGCTAGAAAAACCTATGGTTGAGGCTTCCTTTCAGGAGATTAGTACTTGAGCCAAGTATTTGAGTCTGTGCTGTAGAATAAAAATGAAGGGTAATAACACATGTACAGAACTACATTAAATCATTAAAGGGGATGTTTGCCTTTGTGGACCTTTTCTACAGACCCCACAGCTTGGCTGGACCTAAGGTGGTAATCATACTTAGCTGATCCCCACCGCTGGGTTCCAGCTCCATCGCGGCCCCGTTGGCTCTGCAGGTCCTGGGTCCCTCTTTGTCAACATCCAGTCAACATCTGCAGCAGTAACCCAGTGACATGATGCTTGGGTAACACATTACTTCTGTGGCCAGTCAGAGGTCACTTGACCAGATGTTGACACAAGAAGGACCAGAACCTGCATAATTGAGGGGAAATATGCTCGATGGATCCAGAACCCATCAGCATGGAATAAGTACATACATGATTACCACTGCGGGTCCTGCCATGATGTGGGGTCTGTAGAAAAGGTCCACAAACAACCACTTTACGTTGTAAGTTAACCTAAAAGCCTTATGATAAAGGACACCATATATGGAGCCATAGCCGATGATTTCTGATTATCGTTTCTTAGTATCGCCACTCGTATGAATAGCCCATCTATCATTTAAAACGGTAATAAATCATGGACCATCAAGTCTATGATCTCTAGTGGGAGACATACATTTAAGCAGCAGCAGATGAAGGGTTAACCAGCCGAGAATAGATTTATAGTTTTAACTCCAAGTATGTCATTTTATAAGTAATCTTTTATCACAGGGCACTATTAAATCATCAAATGGAAAATGACACTGGAGGCAAGATATAGCAACAGAACAAGCTTTTAACAGGCCTGAAATCTTTATAAAGGGACATTAAGAGACATCAAATTACCTTATCCCAATCATAAACTCCCGAGCGCCAAGACATTAAAGAGCCTTAATTAATGGTGTTCACTGTCTGATATTCAATCTCCTTATCAAAAAATGACTCCTTTGACAGTAGCATGGGCAAAGCAGTGAATTAAATATGTAATATTATTAATCAGTTAATGAGCACCGGCTGATCAAACGGGAATAAAACTACAAGATTCATCTCTGGCATTAAAAGCCCTGATTATTGGTCACACATTGTTTCAGATTTTAGAGTAAAATAGTGGGGGTGGGGGATGTCCATTGAGCAGGACATGGAGGACATGTTGTGGGAATCAGGCTAATACAAATGTGGAGATGTCGAAGGACCGGGCCTCATTGCTGCCGTGCTGCATCGTCACTGCCATGCAGAACATTGACCTGGTGGGCAGTTAAAGACATGTACTGACCCTGCCCATAATGGCTGCTCCAGGTGTCCATCATGGCATGCACTTTTCTGCACAGCAACAATTGCAAGTAGTGGCCCATGTTCTCTGCCACATGACAGTACAATTAGGCGTGTGTTTGCTAGAAAAGCAAAAAAGAGGAGCGCGCCATAGGGTAGTATGTTCCAGATGGGTGGAACCGGTTAGAGGAGCAGAAAATGGAGGCTCACCTTATAGAGCTGTGCTATAAATAGGCACAACTCTACTGTAGGCTTGGAGGAATGATATGTCCAGTAGTCGGGTGTGCAGCCGTGGCGTCCAGGAACTTCAGGAGATGAGGCCCGATTCTCTCCAAAGAAGTTGCAATGTATATGTGGCAGGACCGCAAGATGGCATGGCACAATAACACTGCCCAGGACACTTGAATGTAGGATAAGAATCTTCTTCTTTATTGAATATTCTTTTAGCCAAGTGAAACTATGCATTTCAGGGATGCTAAGGTCCCCTTCATCAAGTTAAAATGGCTCAAACTGGAGCCATCTGAAGTTCGATTCACTAACCCCTATCGCCATCAACACATCTATGCATCTGCCTCCTGCCTCTACCTAAACCTCCTCCTCATGGTAGTCAATATGCTGACTGTTCTCACACAAATGATCAACAGGGAGACTGTTTTCACTACCTTCCATAGTACAAGGAAGATAGCCGGAGAATCAAATGCCACTGGGACTAAATGGGTGGCGGGCTTGTCTTGATTGGCTCAGAGGCTGAAAGACAGCCTCATCAGCCAATCAGAGGGTCAGTAGTCAGAGAGATCCGTGTGTTGACTGTGAAGACGTTTCATAGCGTGTTCAGCTTCTGACCTGGAAGGAGTGTGTCTGGCAGTGTCTGACATAAAAAGGATTATAGACATATACCACTAATGTAGTATAATAAGAACCATTATAAGCAGAGACATAGAGATATAATTGTGTAGAATTTAGGAACTTGATCAGGAAAAGCTTTGAGGGAGTAAGGGTCTGGTCACACTGTGCTTAATACAGATGCTTACTGCATGGAGCAGCTTGGCCTTGCAGTTCTGCATTAACTAACCCTTGGCAAGAAAAATATATATACAGAAAGACAGCTTTTCTTTTCAAAACCTGTACCAACTAATCAGTTTGGCTTTGGGCTAAACCTGCAGGCATTGTCCTGGCAGCACCCTGGTTTTAACACTTTAACCTTTATACAGAAATCTGGACTTTGCTGCAAGCGAACCACCAAGCTGCTACCTCTTGGAATAGTCCCGGTGTAGTTGGCAACTGACACACTGGGTCACAACCACAGGTGCAAGGCACCGGAAACGCAGGCAAGACTATATACAGAAGCAGGCAAGGACTGACAGGCAGAACACAAGTGAATCTAATGCAAAACACAGACAGAACTAGACTGCTGACAAACAGGTAGAAACATGCAATAGCCACAGAACTGATTTCAGGATTTAGACTTAGCAGAAAGATGTGCCCACTTCTGCCCAAAAGGGGAGAATGGAATAGTAAGTTCCGTTCTATCTAAAGATCTCTCTTTACACTGCCACCTGCTGGTGAACCAGGCATATAACATGTAATACAATAAATTACAGTTACATAGCAGAACAATAAATGCACAATGTAAGAGGACCTCAAATAAATACACAGATGACATTATGGTTAGCTCATTAGAGACAGTAGCAGGGTAGCAGGGTATAGGAATGGTAATACCACTCTGGGGCATTACACATGGTACAATGGCAAAAAATGAAATGCCATAGTAACATTAGGGTTATTGCTAACACAGCACCCTAGTAGCATCCTGCTGCAAACACTGTGCAATTGCACATTTTCCTCAGTGCATTACATTTGTCTTATTAAACATGTTGCATTATAGCAAAAGCATTTTACAGCAAAAACTCAATTTTTATACTCATAGTTCAAATATTTTACCAAAAACACTGCACTGTTATATCCATGTTAGTGGACACGTTACTATATCAGACCGTGTGTTTCAAATAAATTTTACTACAAAAATGTCATTGTTAAACCAGTGATAAAAAAAATCATAGTTCAAAGACATTTCACCTCATACCTTGCATTATTCCCAAAGTAAATTTACTTTGTCAATACCAGTGTGCAGTGTGTTTGTAGAAGGGGACATTTAATTGTGCCTCTGTCTTTAAATAACAGAAAACACAGTTGCAATTTTCCTATTAACATCTAATAATCTGTGTCTACCAAACCTGTGACTTTTCATTTATATGAAACCCCTGACATGTAATTTATAGGAAACCTATGACTTTTTATTTATAGGCCTTATAATAAAATGTCTGTAAAATGGAAGAGTGCAAAACAAAAGTCCCTTGCCTCATCCTCCCAGAGTATGAATGTGGGTAGTAGCAGCTGTAGGAGTACAAACCATCCAACAAGTTGTAGTATTAGTAGGCCATAATTCTCCTTGGATTCCGAAAGGTCCAAAATTATTATTGAGGACAAAGAGGATGAGATTGTGGACTGGATGGCTCACTCTGTCTCTCAGTCACAACAGGATGATGTGGAGGTCACTTTTGAGTATAACACTGTGCCAGGGGGTCACAGCATTCCTCTTACTCCGTTTCCTTGCAACCACAGAAAAGATGTTCAGTTGCATCTTCTCTGTTTTCACTGCCCTTTCCTAGTGGGGCACCTTCTTTTTTCCTTAGAAGGGGCAACAAAACCCTACCATGCGCTACGGAAGATACTCAAGATAGTCTAGAAAACCATAATGAATGAAAAAGATTATAAGTAATACCTGTATATAGCTTAATGTCCTGATAAGAGCTTATTATCAGCATTTACTGTGATTTGTAAAATGATGATAATTACCACCAAAATAATCTAGTCAAGTACCACCAGCCTGAAAAAAATCACGGACACTTCTATTTTTTTTTTCACGGACACAGGAAAAAAGTTACCAATTTTTACAGACTGTCCAGAACTTTCTGGACAGTTGGCAACCCTGGTTGAGGAGTTGTGTGAGAACAGTCAGCATTTGGACTGAGTATGCGGTTCAGGGGGAAGAAGACCACATGCATAGCTGTTTTGATGGTGATGGTGCTGGTAGTAATGGCACCTGTAGCCAGGGTAGTGGCACTAAGGACAGTGGTAGCAACAGTGGCACTCAGGAAAAATACAGAGAAGGGAGGGAGCCAAGAAGCCCATGATGACAAATCACAATCTGAAACAAATTGGTATTGAGGGGGAGGATGTCAATAATTGTGTGTTGGATGGTGAACAAAAGACAGAGAACCGTTCCTTATGTATTGGGTATTGTAGGGCACCAGGAGGGAATGGTAAGGAGAGTCGCTTACCGAATGGTGCTATGCTAGACAGGCACAATACTGACAGGCATACAGGCAATAACAGCAGCACCCTCCTGCAGTAGAAGAAGATAGATAAGGACAGATTGATGGGCACTATTTAAAAGATTTTTTTTAAAACTAATACATATAAAAATAAAAACAATAAACAGCACAATGTGTTTTCCCAGTGGGCTGCCAGCTTCCTTAGGCACAACAGTGTCCCTAGATCTGTGTTTTTATCTATCTTCTTCTACTGTGTGCTGGACAGGACCTGGGAGCCAGATTGCGTTGCTGAGGAGGAAGAGACATCAGAGGAGCAGGGTAGTGGCCACGGTAGCAGCAATAAAAAGCAGAGGCAACGTACTGCCAAAACCTCCTGAACACCTGTCAGGGCGAGAGCTGGGCAGGCCACTGACCTAAGTGAAGCTCTGCTGCTGCTAGCTCTGTGAGGAGTGTGTGGAGTGTATGAGTGTCCCCTATCTGGCAGTTTTTCTCCACAGTGTCGGAAGACAAAAGCATTGCCATGTGCAAGATCTACAGAATTAGAATTGGCAGTAGGTATTCAAACACAAATGTAGGCACCACGGCTCTACTGTAGCATATGGAGCGGCAACTGAGTCTTTCTTAAGCAATCAGATAAAGTGCACTGTACATTCTTATATACAGGTAGGCGCCAATTGGGGTGTGTTCAGGGGGGAAAAAAAATTCCACCCACCTACTAGCATGTGTAAACAGTATACATACATATACCAGCCCAGTATATACATAATTCCTCTAGTGTATACATATAGTCAAGGAAATTGCGCTTGCTGTGGCTAGAATGAGGTCAAATGAGGGTGATCCATCACAATGCTCGTCAAAGTAGGCAGGAGAAAACATGCAGCATTGTGTTCTAAAGACTGCGCATGCGTCGGCTCATACAATAGAGGTGGGCCGCAGCACAGAGCAGAGCGCCTGTCCCCATCCCTGACTATGACATCAGGGAAGAGGCGGGTTATTGCATTATGTTGGTAGAAGACTTTGGAAGGATGCCAGTTGGTTGAAGGATTGGTAGGTGTTCAGTTCTCTGTGGTGTTGTAAGCCCTATCCATTACCAGCCAAGGAAGTTTATTTTCCAGTAAACATCCATTCAACTCAGGAACGAGCAAACCTTTTATTAGTGGAAGCTGCAGTCAGAACCTCAGAACATGTGGACAAAAGAATGGAACATCTTAGATGTTAGTTGACTTCATCCTCTGAAAAGTACACATTGTCTGTTACGTCTCTGGTATGTTACTTTGGGATGTTGTCTTCTTGTCGCTGTATAAATCCCAGGTCTGGCATTGACCATGTGTACATTATAATACAATCATAAAAATAGACATTTGCCGGCTGCTTGGGAATAATTATACTCGGCCTAGCAAATCAATAGATAATGTCGAGAATGCGTGGTGTGAACTGTATAAATTGTTTTGTCTCTGTCTTTTCGTATAAGTGTTCCCCCATGTCAGACCTGCCGTCCACAATTCTCATTAATTTCATTAATCCATCGATAACAGGCCTAATTAGGTCAGGGGCTTTTTGATACTCAATTAGGCCTAATTATTATTAACTGCGCTAGGCCAGAGCCTTTCAAAGAACTAATTGATCCCATTTGTCTGTGGGTTTTGAAGATTGCTTTGGCCGTTCTGATTAATAAATGGATCTTTAGAAATAGACTCTTAGGCTACTTTCACACTAGCATTTTTTTTTTCCCCGTCATGGATCAGCAAAAAACGCTTCTGTTGCAATAATACAACCGCATGCATCCGTCATGAATAGATCCGGTTGTATTATGTCTTATATAGCCATGAAGGATCCGTTTTCTATTGTGTCTTGCTCCGCACCACATCGTGGACAGAAAAACGCCGCTTGCAGAGTTATTCTGTCCGCGATGGGGACGCAACGAATGGAATGGAACGCATTTTGATGCATTCCGTTTAGTTCAGGTCAGTTTTGTCCCCATTGACAATGAATAGGGACAAAATGGAAGCGTTTTCTTCTGTTATTGAGATCCTATGACGGATCTCAATAGCGGAATTGAAAACGCTAGTGTGAAAGTAGCCTTACACAGCAGCAGCAGGCCTTTTCATCTTAACTTGTAGCACTTCTTTTTCTAATACTTTGGTATCTAATAGGGTGGGTGGGCTTTTATCCCCTTAAAAGGTTTGTCCCACAAAAATATTTTACATTTTTTAAACCAGCACCTGGATCTGAATAGTTTTGTAATTACATGTATTCAAAGATTTAGTTTAGGAGCTGAATTATTCAATAAAATGTATCTGTTCTGTATAGCACCACCTGCTGGTTGTCTTTTTTCTTATTTCTCTGTCCACATGGGCTTGGTGAACGTATGTGCTCAGTTCTATCCTTCATCTTTTGTTGGAAGATGCAACAGACTGGCCACATGCACACCACGCATATTACACATGGATTTTCCATGTGTAAAATCTGCAGCATAATACAGATAAGTAGCTTTTCTAAAACTCATCTACACAGTATGGGAATTTTCCATGCAGAAATTAACCTGTGTTGTGGATTTTGAATTGCTGAGCATGTCAGTTTGCATGTCAAAGAGTGAGATCTAGACAAATTTGAGTCAAGACCTGCAACAAAATTTCCAAGTAATAAATGTGGATTTTGGTGCAGAAACACGGCAAAATCCACAAAAAAATCCACATGTACCCTTAGGCCTGTGTCACACGGGCGTTCCGGATTTGCTTCGGATGTATCCCGGGTGAATTGCGGCAAACCCGCGCGAGTGCGCACGCAATTTCAGTCAGTTTTGACTGCGATTGCGTTGTTCAGTTTTTTCCCTGTGAGACAATGCGCTTTGCACGCGCGTGAGAAAAAACTGAATGTGGTACCCAGACCCGAACTTCTTCACCGAAGTTCGGGTTTGGGTTAGGTGTTGTGTAGATTTTATTATTTTCCCTTATAACATGGTTATAAGGGAAAATAATAGCATTCTTAATACAAAATGCTCACTTAAATGTGGCTTAAGGGGTTAAAAAAATAAATAAAAAATAACTCACCTCAGAACCTTTGATGACGTAATCGCACTCACCACGTGGTGAGCATGGTGACGTCAGCGCAGGTCCTGCTGAATGAAGATAGAATGGGGCAATGAATGGGGGGATCTCTGGATCCAGTACAGGGCTGGTTCTAGCTCTATACCTCACATGGCCTCTTTCACCAAACGCACACCATTTTGCAAGCATGTTCAGTTAGCTTTGTCTGCGATTGCGTACAGTTGTTCAGTTTTTTCCGTCTTTTGATGCGTTTATCACGCACGTGATAAAAAACGGAAGGTTTACAAACAACATCTCTTAGCAACCATCAGTGAAAAACGCATTGCACCCGCACTTGCTTCCGGATGCAATGCGTTTTTCACTGAAGCCCCATTCACTTCTATGGGGCCAGGGCTGCGTGAAAAACTGAGAATATAGAAAATGCTGCGATTTACACGTAACGCAGAACTGATGCGTGAAAAAAAACGCTTATGTACACAGACCCATTGAAATGAATGGGTCAGGATTCAGTGCGGGTGCTATGTGTTCTCTTCACGCATCACACCTGTGTGAAAAACTCGCTTGTGTGAAAGAGGCCTTAGAAAGAGGTTGTCATGTACTATATGATGTCTGACCATAGCAACCAATCAGATTCCTCCTTTAATTTTTGACAGTTCTTTTGGAAAATGACAGGTAGAATCTGATTGGTTGCTATGGGCAACTAAGCCAGTTCTACTTTACACCAGTTTGATAAATGACCCCAATTGTCTATTTGGATGTTTAATGATGGAGATTTTTTTTCCCTTTATATTTCAAAAGTCATAACTTTTTTATTTTTCCATCTATATCATCATATGAGAGTGTTGTTTTTTGTGTGTTTGTTTTGCATTTTGTTGTCTATCTAAAGTGTTTATCACAGCACAAGTAGTCCCAATGATAAAACTGGACGTTTGTTTATGCTGCAAAGAACATCCAGGAAAGCAGCCAGAAAAATAAGTACATAAAGGTACGTGTGTAAATTACGAATAGCAGCGATCACCTATCATAATATCTTCAGACAAAATAACAACTATGAGGCCCAGATACCAGTTAAATCGGGCCAATCATTGGGTCAGCTATGCTATATGTAGTACTATACTATCATAACTTTACTCTGATCCACTGAGGAACCAAAAAAAGTGGGGAAACACGTCAGGATCATCTAGGTGCAATGTAGGGTTTAGACTTCAAGAAGTGGGCTTGCCCCTGTCGGTGTGGGTGCTCTGCTTGTAGGCAGCGGTAGCCTTAGGGACTTGCAGGGATAAGTGAGGTTGTCCTTCTTCCTGTGACTCCTCATCATTATTACCGATGTAAGGTACCAAATTGCGATGTGTTATACACATGTTTTCTGCATTTATTTATCAGATTGCTAGTGATTTGGGGGTGCACTTTTTATTAGTAGCGGATATAAAAGTTAAGTTTTATCATAGGGATTAGGGCTCTTTCACACTAGTGTTTTTGTTTTCCGGCATAGAGATCCGTCGTCGGGTCTCTATGCTGGAAAAATCCTGATCAGGATTCCCAATGCATTCTGAATGGAGAGAAATCCATTCAGGATGCATCAGGATGTCTTCAGTTCAGGACCGGAATGTTGTTTGGCCGGAGAAAATACCGCAGCATGCTGCGCTTTTTGCTCCGGCCAAAAATCCTGAACACTGGCGGCAAGGCCGGATCCGGAATTAATGCCCATTGAAAGGCATTAATCCGGATCGGCCTTTAGCTAACCGTCATTTCGGCGCATCGCCGGATTCGACGTTTAGCTTTTTCTCAATAGTTACCATGGCAGCCAGGACGCTAAAGTCCTGGTTGCCATGGTAAAGTGTAGTGGGGAGCGGGGGAGCAGTATACTTACCATCCGTGCGGCTCCCAGGGCGCTCCAGAGTGACGTCAGGGCGCCCTACACGCATGGATCACGTGATCGCATGGATCACGTGATCCATGCGCATAGGGCGCTCTGACGTCATTCTGGAGCGCCCCGGGAGCCGCACGGACTGTAAGTATACCGCTCCCCCGCTCCCCACTACTACTATGGCAACCAGGACTTTAATAGCGTCCTGGCTGCCATAGTAACCTCAAAGCATTTCGAAGACTGATCAGGATCCTGATCAGTCTTCTAATGCTTCAGGCGACTTGCGTTCTGACGGATCCGGCGGGACGGAAGTGCCTGCCGAATCCTCAGAACGCAAGTGTGAAAGAGGCCTTACTTGTGCTGTGATAGGAATTTATGTACTCTGTGAGTACTACAGCATTTGATGCTGTGATAGCAATTTAAAGTATTGTATACATTTTATAAATTTTTTGTGGGAGAGGGGGCGAAAAGAACAAAGCAATTCCTTCAATATTTTGCATGGAATGTTATTTTAATTTTTTTTCTTAGCTTTTTTAAAAACATTTCTAAACATTTTTATTTTTATGTCCCATTATGAGACTTGAACATTCAATCCTCTACTCTACTCATATCAGGCTATGTTCGCACGACGACAATTGTCGAGCGACAAAAAGTCGCACTATTGTCGCGCGACAATTTTTATAATAGGAGTCTATGGTGTCGCATTGCAACATGCTGCGACTGCGACATGACAGTCGGAAAAAATCCATCCGGGATGGATTTTTGGCGACTGTTGTGTCGCAGTCGCAACATGTCGCATGTTGCACGTGCGACACCACCATAGACTCCCATTATAAAAATTGTCGCGCGACATTAATGTGACATCAATGTCGCGCTACAAATGTTGCAGTGTAGTGGTTCCCGATTTGTCGCCCGACAAATGTCGTCGTGTGAACGTAGCCTAATACACTTGTATTTTTTTTTGCCAAATCTACGCTACCCCTAATGAAGCCGTGATACGGCAAACATGTCGGGGAGTTTTGCTGCTAATAATTTTAATGTTCACTCCTCCCATAGTCACAATGATGGCTGGCAGTGGCGCACTGCATTTGAAGGCCAAGACAGGGATGTATATCTAGTGTGATATCCCACAGAGCTGGTATCAGGTGTATAGTTATGGACTATCAGCACCATAGCTCTACGTCTCAGTACTGAGTGGTATATCAGTACTCTTACAGGCAGACTATTATTAGCAGGTTTTACACTGCTCGGCTGGAATTAATTTTAGATTTGTCCTAGTTTTAATAGGGATTTAGGGGAATTGTCTTATTTATTGTTAAATAAAAGTTAACTTTTCATATTGAGGTAACAAACAAGGCTTTTTTAGCCTCTGGCTAATTTTACCATATACTGTAGTTCATGTACCATGGATCAGTGGCATATATATAGAAGTAAGGGCCCCATAGCAAGGATCAAACCAGGGCCCCCACACAGGACAGAAGGGTTTCCGCCTAAACCCTTTTCAATGACCCTTGGACCATTTTATCCACTGCTTCATTTGCTAAAAGTTGTTCCTTTAGAGGGTAGAGCCCTGACCAAGTTTTTACCCCCAGTAGAAGAGGAGATGATCCCAACTAAGACTGGGCCCCCTCCTGCCCTGGGCCCCATAGCAGTCGCATGGTCTGCCGCTATAGTAGTTACGCCCCTGCCCTTTATATTTCACTACAATACTTCCGACAGGCCGGCTATCATGTCCTGCCTCAAGCTTCTGTATCTGGCTGCCCTGGAGGCCAGTATTAGGCCCCAGGCTGTCATAGCGGTGGCTATTGGGGTGAGAGAGTGGGGCCCCTCCCTCTTTCTAACCACTTATATATAAAGCTCTCAGTATTGGCAGGGATCTAAGGGATAAACTGCTGGAATCGGAGATGCATTAAGGGATAAAATGTCACATTTTTTAAAGATAAGATAAATGTTAATTTGTAATTTAATATTCTGGTGCCTTGGACTGAATTTGGGATTGTGTTGGATTGGTGGAAAGTCTCACCAAGTACATGCAAGGAATGAGGCAAGTGGTGCATGCATATGAATTGTGTATTGCCTTTAGTGGGCACTATATGCACTTTTATTTTAGCTCTCTCTCTAATCTATGAGATTATTGGGCTAGCATATAGGAGTATTATATGGGTGCTGTATTGTGATATTGGGCACTGAGTCATGCTATGATTTGGCACTGTGGGGGTCATTTAATATATTGAAATATGCCTAAATTCGGCGTATTTCAGACACAGATGGTGGTGCAATGGTTAGTTGCACCACTATCTGCGACTTCACTCTGCTTACGCCAGGTCTAGTACTGTGGGCGTAGCGCGGGTGGGAAAGGGGAACGAGTATTAGGTATTTAAAATGACAGCGAAATCGAGAAGACATTTTAAAATTTTAATTTTTTGCAGATTTTAAATTTTAATTCATTTTTGTAATACAAAAAGTATACATAGAGAAACAAACTCCAATATTCAGTTTCCAGAAATAGTTTAGTAATTGACCCACACAGGCCTCAGAAATGGAGAAGCACTAGAAGGATTTCTTTTTATTAGGATGTTTCTCACCATTTGAGGTTTGCAGAGGCATTGGGGTGCTAAAACATGAGAGAAATAATGCACTAAAAACATTTTGGAAACTATGACCCCCAAGGAATTCATCTAGGGCTGTATGATCCATTTAACCCCCAGGTGTTTCATAGAAAGAGCAGATCTGAAGTCCAGTTTTGCTGGAATGCATTTGGGCTACATGTTGCATTTGCAGAGCCCCTGAAATACCAGTACAGAGGAAAACCCCAAGAATTACACTTCCCAAGGAATTCACCTAGGGGTATAGTGATGGTTTTGACTAGAGATGAGCGAATTTCCGCTTATGAAATTCGTTCACACTTCGCTTGTTGGTAAAAGGTGAATTGCGTTATGGATTCGGTTACCACGGACCATAACGCAATTCTATGACGGAATGCATAATGGAATTCCTTTAGACACAAAAAGTTATTCATTCCGTCATAATAGAAGGTGATGTGCTGCAAAACAGATCTGTCCCGTTTCCGTTATGCAGGGTATAGACTTCTATTATGAAGGAATAAATAACGGAATGCCTCTAAAGGCATTCCGTTATAGAATTGCGGAAATTCGCTCATCTCTAGTTTTGACACCAAGATGTTTCAAAAAAATTTTTTTTTCCAGTAGTACATTGTCATGTTTAAGAGAAAAATTGCCCGATAAACTGTGATGC
This sequence comes from Bufotes viridis, assembly GCA_033119425.1. Classification (NCBI taxonomy): domain Eukaryota; kingdom Metazoa; phylum Chordata; class Amphibia; order Anura; family Bufonidae; genus Bufotes; species Bufotes viridis. The sequence goes on from CM065599.1 coordinate 37,748,370, forward strand.
AATTTTACCCAAGTACGGCACTAACTCATATGTGGTCATAGCCAGTTGTTTGGTATATTATAATAGTCAGTGCGTGTGGGACCATCGTGTCAAAGAGTCAGTTTGACTTTGGGAGATCCTGGCAGGCCCCTTTAACCCATATACAGGGATAGAGGCGAGCAGCCAGGCTGCTATTTCTTGAAATAGTCCCGTATGGCTGACAGCTGACTTTGGCAAAACTCATAGTCAGTAACAGACCAAGGTCAGGGCAGGCAGCTCAGAGTCAGTATGGTGATCAGGCACAGGTAAGGTCACACAGGACACAGAAGCCTGGGCGCCCTGTAGGATCACTGGAACTGCGACAGACGTACAGTGAGTGGCCACCAAAGTAACAAATATGGCAAGATTTAGAAGGGAAGGAGGGCTGAAGTGCTAAAATTAATTTTTAAGGACAAAAACATTTATTTTTAATCGGTAGAGCTGGGTGAAGGCTATTTAATCTGTCCCAATGGTCATCAATATGTGAAACCTGGAAAACACCGTTAAGGCTTCAAGGCCTGAGTATACCCACAGCAGCTGCACCCCCTATAGTTACACCCCTAATTCCCAGAATACAAATGAACATAGAAAGCTGGAGGTTGTAACGCCAGTTCAATGAGTATGAAATGAAATGTATTTACATGGTATTCTATACCAAAGGTCACACTAAATATTTTTCAGCAGGGTAAAAGCACTCCTGTTCAAATTTTTAAAGGGGCTCTCTAGGAGTAGAAAATTAATGACCTGTCCTTGGGATGAGTTATCATTATCAGATCGGTAGGGGTCTAATTCCCGCAATAGGCTGTTTGAAGGGGTTGTAGAACAGCGGTAAATGTTGCTGCCTCCTCACAGCATATCAAGCACAGAGCCGCACATTGCATAGTGGCTGTTCTTGGTATTGCAGCTCGGACTGAGCTGCACATTCTGTAGGCCATCTCACAGGAGCACTGTGGCATTCTCAAACAACTGATTGTCGATGGTGACAGGAGTCGGACCCCTACTGATTAGATATTGATGTCCTATACTGAAGACAGGTCATCAATATTAAACTCCCAGTTGTCTAGGATTAGAAAAATATGGCTGCTTTCTGCCAAAAACAGAATCACCGCTGTCCACAGGTTGCATGCGGTATTTGAGCTCTGGCCTATTGACTTAACAGAGCCAAGCTGCAAAACCAGACACAACCCATAGACATAGGTGCTGCTGTTTTTTGAAGGAGGCAACCCTGTTTGTCTAGCCCTGAACAACCCCTTAAAGGGATTGTGCAAAAATAGAGGGGTTTTTGCAACCCTCACCCACTTTCCCGGACCTGTGAAGGGAAGCTTACTTACCTGCTTCCTGGCACTGGCTCCTTACATCTTCTCTCCTGGCCTGTGATGCTCTACTAGGCTCCTTCGTTGAAAACATCCGACTTGATGCCGCCCAAAGCCAATCACTGGCTGCAGCATTGACCGGATCCTCTTGCATCATCAGACTTTTTGTCAGTGATTGGCCGGATGCGTTCAGCGAGGGAGCCCAATAATACATGGCAAGCCAGAAGGAGACGGAGCAGGGAGCCAGCGCCAGGAAGTTGATAAGTAAGCTTCCTTTTAAAGATTTGGCCAAGCGGGGAAGGGTGGGGGAGATTTCGAAACCCAACCCCCCCCCCCCCCCAATTCTTGCACGACTTCTTAAAACAAAGTAGAATAAACATGTCACATTAAGAAGCACACTAACTAATGTACTGGTATGTAAACAGGGGCGGACTGGTCATAGACCCTACAGAGATATTTCCCGGTGGGCCGTCTTCCATGACTCAGCCCGAGGCCTCATCACGGCCACCAGCTGGCCAGGTACATAATGTTCTGAAGCTCTCAGCATTAATTAACACTTGGATCATCAGGTACTTATGCACCTGGCTGGAGCCACTGGGTGCCTACCTGAATTCAACTGTATCTCCATCCTCAGGACAGTAATACAGTTGAATACTGCAGTGGGGGCGGCAGTATTTTGTGCTGCACTGTGGTTTTTGGTTCTGCTGGGGCAGTATTTTGTGCTGCACTGTGGTTTTTGGTTCTGCTGGGGCAGTATTTTGTGCTGCACTATGTTGTTGCTGGTCCCACCTTCTTCTGTTGTCCCTGCCTACTTTTGTTGCTCCTTCTTTTGTCAAATTAGACCTGCCTAACACATGGGACCACTTTAGGTTGCTCCTGTGTGTCAAAAATAATTAAATACGATAAAATAATTATTTTCAAACTTCTAGTAAAAACTATGAAAATAATATAAATCTGTTTATTCCAACCAAAAGAAAATACAAAACATTATAAAGAAATGGATTTTGTGTTAGTAACTGATTGTGTATATGGCTGTTATTACTGGAAGGACGCAGAAGTGGAGAGAGACAGCATGGAGCAAAGCAGGTAGCTGTATATCCAGACTCTCAGACACAAACACAACCTGCCCCTCTGGCTGTATTATACCTCATCAGTAGATGCTGGGAACAGAGGATGAAGTAATTCTAGGATTCACACTGTGACCAGGGAAGGAGGGAGTCAATAGTAGATATGCACTGTGCATGGGGTGGACATTCATTCAATTACAGGGACCATTACCTCATAGCTAAGCTGGTGCTACAAGCAGAGAACTGGCACCACAATGATTTAAAAATCATTCCTGTAATGCCAAGTGAGCGCTGCTGGGTTCTCTGCTACAGACACGTGACCCCAACTGGACAGAAATGATGTACAGCCTAATTCAATGTTTTCTCTTACGAATCGATAAGTGCTGTAATTTCATTATTAAAGGCTATTGATAATGAAGTTGCTTCACACATGTGACCACAGAGTATCAAGCATTTCAAATATTAAAAACAGAGTAAAAAACAATAAAAATGATAATGCAGAATTGTAGGTATGAACTCAGTCTCATCTGTGTCAGAGACTCTGTTAGGGGGCTCCATCGCAAATGCCATCAAAAATATTGGACAAAAAGGTCCTTCATGCAAAACTATGGAAATGATTGGTGCTAATGTGAAAGCAAATGGAATTGACAGCAATCTAGAAATAAATGAATAACTCTATATAAAGGTATAATGTAAACTCACTTTTAAATTGCTAATGTAGAAACTGTATGGTATTACTATTATAGGGGCTGTCTAAGGCAGAGGTTCTCAACCCTCCATACGCGTACCTCAAGGTCATTGCTGGTGGCTAGGATCTCTCTATATTCAACTTTATCACTGTCCTCAAGGTGACAATGCAGTTGAATGCTGTGGCCATTAACTCTTATAGGCACAAGGCATGAAGACTATCAGAGTAGGACACAGACGGGGAGATAACTTCATCATCATGGTGACTGCCTCAGCCGCTCAGGACGCCTGTTGAAAGAGGCCTGTGTTCTGCACCGCCTCACAGACAGTGGCATGGAGGTGAGTATTAGTGTTTGTTCTTTTCCTTTGGCACTTTGGGGCAGCATGCTATTGGGCCACAATAGAGGAGAGGCCATTATAACTAGGGGCATTTTGTTCTACTAAGACACATTACGGTTGCTTTAGTACTACTTGCGGCACTATAAGGGGGAATTCTCTTCTACTGGGACACATTATAGGGGCTTTATTACTAGTAGGGACAGTATATGGGGCATTATTACTGCTAGGGGCACTATAGGAAAGCATTATTTCTTCTGGGACACACTATGGGGGCTTTAATTCTACTGGGGGCACTATGGTGGGCATCATTACTAATGGGGGCATTTTAGGGGGAATTGGTACTAATAGATTACTGTGAGCACACCATTTTGGTCATATTTACCACTGTGGGGGCTTTAATACTACTAGAGGAATTAAGGTGGACTTCATAACTACTGAAGGACACTGTGGTAGGCTTTATTACTACAGGGAGCATTATGGTGAGCTTTATTACTACTGTGGCACTATTGGAGGCAGTATTACTACTGGAGGACATTATGTTGGGCTTTATTACTGTTGGGGGACTATGGGGACATCTTTACTTCTGGGGGGAAAGAAAAGGCATTATTATAACTAAGAGCACTCGAAGAGAGAATAAATTATTATTGGGGAGACTTTTGGGAGCAATATTACTATGGGCACACCTTGGCACACTATCAGGTGCACTATATGCTGGGGGCAATGATTTTTGAGGGCACTGCATGGCAAAAATTATTTAAGGAGGCACTATCTGTGTGTGGTACTAGTATTTTCAGCTAGATTATCTGTTTCTGGAGTATGGTATTGGGGAGCACAGTGGTCACAGTATTGGTAATGGCAGGATGGGGTGTTCAGAAGGTGGGGCGGATGATGGAAAAGTACCAACCTAAGTCGATGTTGTGTTAGAAAAATTTTGCAGAAATGAGAAATGGCTGAAAGAAGTCATCATAATGGTCTGGCCCGAATGGAGAAGATGAGGAAAGAGAACATTTATATCAGAGTAAATGTCAATGGATGTAAAAGGTAGGTAAAACTTTATTTCTGTATGTTTAGTAGTATGAAATATAATCTAAGTAGTATTAGTCATCCATCATGGGTCTTAATGTGGTGTCTGTCATTTTGACAGGAAGATTAGCACTGCATGCTGCACTATTCTTTCTGTCAAATCTGAAGGAACTGCTGACAGAGGCTTAGAACGGAGCTTATGACAGAGGTGTGGGAAGAGCCTTATTTGGTTAACATTTATCACTGTTCACTTCCTTGGGGATACTCAGTTGGAACTTCTTGTAACTAGGGGATACTTTCCATGAAAAGGTTAAGATTGAGAACCTGGCAGGGGTCCAACTGCTGTGAGCTCCGCTGTTTACTACAATGAAGTAAAATAGCACTGTCTCCTGGCAACTTTGCTTAGCCTTTTCTACATGGTTATATGCTCTGCCATTCTGTTACAGCAGTGTGTAGAACCACTGTGTCAACCAACAGATCTGACTTTGGACTAATCTTAAGGGTGTTATCCTGGCAGTCCCCTGGTTTTCACACTTTAATCCCAATACAGGGATCTGGACTTCACTGCAGGGGAACCCCAGGTCACTACCTCCTGGAGAAGATGACCCATGGGGGCATAAGACACCGGTGTGGAGCACCGAGGGATCAGGAAAACTGTAGTCAGGGCCAGGCTAATGTAAGGACAGGCAGAGAACAAGCAATCTGATAAACAGTCCCAGGTCGGGACAGGTAGTGAAGGGACTCAATATGAAGGTCAGGCATAAGTCAGATAAGGCAGTGGAGGTTTAGAATCCAGTAGACGAGTAGAAATTGGTAAACAGGCAGACAAACTAATATAGGACACCTTTTCAGGACAACCTATTGCTTAGGTAAATAAATAGTACAAAATGGCTGCTCACCAACTTAACACAATTTTTATGTTGTTAAAGTCCAGGAATAGAGCAAATGGAGGCCATTGACCAGCGGCACCAAATACAACAACAAAGTAGCTTCTCCAGCACTTCATAAAGCTGTTATTTTTTTGTCATATATTTATTAAAAAACATACTGCAATACAGTCTGTTCTGCTTGCGTGTTTCAAGCTCCTTCTGAGATCTTGTTCACAGCATGAGTATGCACAAAATACAAATCTTTAAAACCAAGCAGGCTCATTTTTGTGCCACTGCCCACCCTACTATCCCAGCAGGTTACAATGACACATCCAAAACCCGGACTGGATTCATACTGAGATGTCTTATCTCAAACTTACACTATTATATTTGTGAAATATAAAATATTATATCGGCAATTAATAAATCTACAATAAATCAGTTCTATAATTAAGGCCCTGAAGAAAACAGATGGATCTGGGCCGCTGAAGGGAAAGCAGGAAGATGAGTGGAGCGATACCTGTGCCCGCTTAGGGAAGTGGAACATGGCGGGCACCAGTCATCAGTATCTGATTGGTGGGGCTCCAACACCTGATGGAAGGCCTTTTCTTCTGAATTATAAATTCTTGTGAGTGTATGGATGTATGTATATTATGTTATGCTCCTGAGGTTTATTAATACCCTGAAACATGTCAAGCTCTTCTTTGAATAAAGAGTACCTTGTGTTTATGCTGGAGTCCACCGGGTCATCTATTAGAAGGACAACAAGGGAACAACGACCCTACGGGCGATCTCGGCGAGGGAGGGTCTGGCGACAAGTGTCTTGACTCTTGAGCTTATCTTGCGCCACCCTCCCCGGTGAAGTGAGTAAGACACAAATATTGTGTGAATATTACATTGGAATTGACATAGTGGACCTTATTTACAGTTTATTTTTAGCTATGTAATTTTATTGGCTTCATATAATTATTTCAATACCCTCCATCTCTAGAATCTTCTTCCATTGGATAACAGTTCTCCTACTTCATCCTGTACTATAAACTATCACTTACACTTTAGGATCACCTAGCTCTACCTTGATGCCCTCTAGCCCTGGGCATTTGGTGACTTCTGTCTAAACACTTTCTCTAGGCCAGGGATGCCCAACCTGCGGCCCTCTAGCTGTTGCAAAACTACAACTCCCAGCATGCCCGGACTGCCTACAGCAGAGCATGGTGGGAGTTGTAGTTTTAAAACAGCTGGAGGGCCGCAGGTTGAGCATCCCTGGTCTAAGCCATTTGACGTCACGTTCATAGGTCACATGACCTATGCGCAGCTTAGCCCTATTGAAGTAAATGGGGCTGAGCTGCGACCAAACACAGCTGCTATACAATGTACAGCACTGTGTATGGTAAGCTAGGGGAAGGTTGTGGCGTTACTGTGAGCGCCGATGCCTTCTCAAAAAGCTGATCAGATACTGATGACCAATCCATCAGTAGAAAATTCTTGAAAAATCCTTTTTAAATCTATTTAGGCAATTAAACCTATGCTGTGGTCACTGATCGTGGGAAGATCAAAAAATCAGGATAGCAGATACTAGTAAATACTTATAAATTAGTTTAAGATCATAACTGCATTGCGACTTGCAAGAATCCTTGCTTGTTGCTAAAGTTCAACCAGGAAAGGTTTTAAAAAGGGAAATAGATACATAATAAGAAAATTATTTCTGTTCCAGCTTATACTAATTCATGGATTAAGATGACAATTCTTGGGAGTCTCCTGTGCATTGAGAATGATCATGACATGCTCCTAACTAGTAACTTCCTTCCATTCATATCACTCTTTATAAGACCACATCATGGTCGGAGACCCATGTGAAGACCTGCGTTTGGAATATTCTGTATTTGCTAACATTTGCTTTGTGTACTGTAAACCGGTTGGCCTACATGACTACAAATAGCAGTTGGGTTGCAAATTACAATAGCGCATTATCTTCAACCTGCTATTAATTATACATAGAGTAATTTATGTTCTTCAAGGGGAGATAGCACCACCCCCACCTCTCCACGATCAATCTTTCTTATTGGCATTTAGATCAATACTCTGTATTAGTTTTTGCACTGACGTTAGTTACTACTACAAAACTTACTACTGAAACCATGAAGTTGCCAATGCTTTACCATTAAAGGGGTTGTCTCATCTTGTAGTTACTAAGGTGAGATAAGACACAGTCCCGACCACTACCCAGCCAGGAAACAGCGGCTCGTGATGGCTGGAAGTTATGGAAATGCTGTTTATCTAACTTGAAAATAGTATAGCTTGCTGTGCTATGCTGTTTCCTGGCCGGCTGGTGGACGGGACCGTGTCTCATCTTGACTTAGTAACGGCAAAAAGAGACAACTTCTTTAAATGTTCTTAGGCAGTAACATCTGTGTTGAATTTGGCAATTTTCTAATTTCTAAAAAAAAAAATGTTAGTAAAATAAAGAGGTACTTCTGGAAAACCAACCATCTGACCACAATGCTGGCACCTTAGATAGATGTCTGCTGAAAGCGATCTTACCCTATCCTCGAATGTACATGAATCAGGAGAGGGGACAAAGCTAATACCAGACTCTTCTAGCAGCAGATTTTCTCCCCAAAAATAAAAGGGGACAGTATGCTGGTGTTGGCAGGTAGTACAATTCAGTGACTAAACACCAGGTCTTGAAATGGCATATGGAATAATTAGGTAACTGCTGGACATAATTTTGTTTTACTGCCAGAAGGCTCAAAAACGTAATGGTTACTTTAATGAGGCTTCAAAGTGTGGGAATTACAAATAATACCAGAAAGAGGCCTAATGGTAGGTGGTTAGCAGTTCTCTCAAGGGCACAATACATAAAGACGTTATTCCATGAAGGGTGGCTCTTTCACCCTTTTCACCAGGGTAGGATACCTGGGCTCCACTTGGCCCAGCTGATCTCAGTCCCGCCTGATGCCTCTAACCCTCTACACCTTCATTTGACTAGCATGTCCCAACAGTCCTCCACACCAACTCTTCCTCAGACCTCACAAATAGACCACTCCATTACTCTTTCATACTACTGGACTTCTCTTTTAGGAGCTGTGAAGTAGACCCAATTTTTTTCAGTCCAAAGCCAGGGCATCACATCAACAGCACACTACTCCCTCTACAGGCAAGAGTGACACACCTATTAGTGGCACCACTGTTAAGGTTCCTGGCCTCTGACAGTTCCCATCTCATTAAGTATAGGGATTAAACAAGAACAATTAACCCTTCCCCAGAGTCCAACTTATTTAGGAGCTGTGAAGCAGACCCAACTTTTCAGTCCACAGTCCGGACACCACATCTACAGCCACACACTACTCCCTCTCCCTCTATAAGTAGGAGTGACCCACTTATAAGTGGCGCCACTGTTAAAGGTCCTGGCCTCTGGGAGTTGCTATCTCATTAAGCATAAGGATTATACATGCACAGTTAACCCTTCCCATCCCCACAGTCCAACCTATTTAGGAAGGAAACACAAAAATATAGCATGTTTTACGCATTGTTACATTATTCAGGCCGCAAATGTAAACTGTAAGGTAAGTGCTGATCCTTATCTCCCACAAAATCTCCCACTAGGAGAGTCAATTTTTGTGTGCCTGGTTAGCATAGGCTTTATGAACACTTCTAAGTCCATTTTTATGGACACAGAAACCACTGTGGATATTGTAACGGACAGTGACTGTGGACCCACTGTGCCAACTAACCAGTCTGACTTTGGGCTAAACCTAAGGGTGCTGTCCTAGTGGTTCCCTCATATTCATCCTTTAACCCCTGTACAGGAATCTGGAATTCGTTGCAGGGAACCAACCAGGGTGCTACCCCTTGAAGTAGTCCTGGTGCAGTTGACAGCTGACCTATGTGGGTAAGAGACACTGTTACAAAGCCCCAAGGACTCAGGCAAAAGGAGTAGTCTGAACATAGTCCAAAGTCGGGGCAAGTCGAGTACATGCATAATCCAGATAGCAATTCCAAAGTTGGGGAAGGCTGAGTATATAAGTAGTCCAGGTAGCAGTTTCAAGACTGGGGAAGGCGACAAGGAGCAGAATCGGTGGACAGGTAAGGTAGGGTACACGGTTAGTCAGACAAGAGATTACACCTTCGCTGGTTACTAAAGACTAGAAAATCTCAAAGTTCAGGCAAGGAGGTGGAACCACCAGCCCAGCGAGATAGAGACGCTGATCAGCCCCTTAGTCATCAGCTGGCCAGGGAGCAAAAGGGAAGGATTAACTCTACCAGTGCTGAAAGAAAGTTCACTGAGCATTAGTCCCAATACACAAAGGGAGAGAGGAGAAAGACCCATGCCTGCCCAGGACAGCAGCGGAGGACATCGGCTGTCAGCCTAACATATGTGTTATTCACTGTACAAAACAGAGTTGGAAAATATTGGATGCCTAGAATCTGTATTGAAGCCAAGATGCCAGGATTGTATTAGTGCCAGCTGCTTCTATCCACAGGGTTAGCACACACCACCTTCACAATATGCCAGTATCCAGTAGTCAGTCATTCTGGGTCTGCAGATTTGTGCCTTTATCTAGCTCCTGTACCCTGTGGTTCTGACACCATTCAATACCATTTTAGCATGATGTAGGCAAGTGGACGCTGCTGACTTCTCATATGCCTGGCCACTCCATTCTCTAATTACAGGGGTCAACACAACCTCAGATTACTGTTTCCGGACTATGTCAATGGAAGAAGTAGCAGTCTAAAAGTTCATGGTGAAATGGATCCTTTACCTTTCACAGGGGTCACACATGCGGTTTACAGCCATTAGCACAGTGCTACAGGAGTAAGGCTACATTCACACCTGAGCCTGTCCTCTCCGGCAGGATGTTCTGGCATAGAATCCCGGGAATAGGCTGGATAAAAACCATTAAAGGTAGTGTCTTTTATCTGCCCAATTCCTGGTATATTTCCTGGGTAGCCGGCGAATCTCTGCCGTACCCCAACATAGTCAATGTGGTCCGGCAGGCAGGCGGCAGTATCTGGCAATTCCACATCCGGAAGACTCCGGCAGCAGATGTGAAACTAACATATGAATGTCAGGCTGATATAATATCCAAAACATCTGGCCGATTGGACAGTCGCTTTAACACGTGAATGAGGTGAAAAAATAATTAATGTATACATGGTCCTCCATTACTGCGAGGCTGCACTTTATGTATTTACCTTAGATTTTTCAAAAATCCTGGCAAAACCGCAACAGAACTGACATCTTATGGATGCAGAGAACATCTCCTTGCTATACAGTCATCGGTGTTTATTATGTAGAAGTTTATGTTGGGCCAAAACATTTGTATCCGCAGATCTTGGAATTAACCATCTTCCACTCCTGCTGCCCCGCAGAGTAACACGTCCATTGCACGGTGTATCAGCTCCTGTTAGTGATGCTCGTCAATGAGTGTGTTGCATTATTCTGTCCTGTTGCTCAGCTGAGACAGTGACTTACCTGCCCCACCATCTGTCTGCTGTCTTTCTTCATCCCCTTAACCTCCCCAGATATCACCTGTCAGCTTACACATATGTTCCCTGTCTGTCAGGTGAGGATACTTCAAACATAGCACGTTCCCCCCAGGGGCGTCTTCTCCCATCCCGCTCCTTGTCTCCGTTCCATCACATCTGTGGCCTAGATTCTCAATCCCTGGTGGAGGCACAAAAGCTACTCCAGGGTCGGAAGATAATTATTTGTTTCTTTCTCCATAATAATAAACAAATTTACCCTTTCATGGGCGAAAAACTACTGCAAATAGACTAATGATATACCCACAATCATGGAGCAAGCTCATTGTGGAGAAAGTGTAAAGAAGAAATAAGGCAAGTATGTATTATTTTATATTACATATATAACTGTATAACATTGTGTAGGTCCCCAACATGCTACAAAAACAGCTCTGGTCCATTGAGGCATGGACTCCATAAGACCTCTTAAGGAGTCTTGTGGTATCTGACACCAAGACGTTGATAGTAGATTCTTTAACCCTTCAATGACCACCGCTGTACATGTCCAGCGGAAGTCATCTGTTTAAATATGGCACCTGCTTGCAAGTTTAGTGGGCGGCATCGCCGGGTATCTGCTGTTTCAAACAAAACCCAGGGCTAACGTTTGCGATCAGTGATAACGCCAATCGCAGACATTTATCCCTCCACGGCTTCTGAAAGTTCAAAACGCAGAAGTGATGTGCTTCCAGGTCTGGAATAGCTCCCCCTAGTGGCAATCAGGGAAGCTGTTCATTTCCTGCAGCAGCCCTGGTCCTCTTGAATGATCCGAGGCTGCAACAGCTATGTTCCTATGGAGATCCTGCCTGAGTGAAATTCTCATAGACTCAAACGCTAATGCATTGGAGTCTATGACAGAAGGGATCTGATGATCTCATGTTCAGCTTTCCCAAGACCATAAAAAGCACATCTGGCTAGCTATGGCACAATTTGGTTGTAAGGGAGATTTAGGAATCTGGGTAACAAAACTTCAAGAACTGACTGTTCACTTGCGGCCTAATATATCCCTTCTGGAGATCAGACCGGCCTATCTTAGTAATTCCATAGGACATTGAATTAAAGGTAATATTATCTTGTGATATCAGGACATCTGTACTAAGCCACCACAATATGTGACTGTGAAACCTGGTGGCTCAATGCGAAGGACTTGTGTGTTCAAATCTGAACTGCATAGAGTTTGTACGTTCTCCCACTGATCAGGAATTTAGGTTGTGAGTCCTCTGGGGTGATGACGATGTAAAAAGTGTTCACAGTGTATTGGCACGATATAGGCAAAAGCAAGACCTTTGGAGATATATTGTATAACCACATGTAACTTTACAATGAAGATATCCATTAAGGGTCCATTCACAACTCCGCATAATGGGTCCGCATCCATTCCGCAATTTTGCGGAATGGGTGCGGACCCATTCATTTATAATAAAAAAAAAATAGCATGTCTTATTCAGGCAAGAATAGGCATTTCTATCATAGTGCCGGACATGTGCGGTCCGCAAAATGCGGAAAGCACATGGCCGGTGTCCGTGTTTTGCGGATCCACAATTTGCAGACCGCAAAACAGTTGCGGACATGTGAACGGACCCTTAAGGTGTTATCCAACACTGAACAACCCCCTCACAATGCCTGGACCCACAATACTAACAATACTTACCTGGTTCCCCGATTTCCTTCCAGGATCATCCCACAGCTGTCTTTGTATCTCCCTCGCATACAGATAACAACATTGCAAGGGGAGCAGGTCAGCGCCACGGCCTACTATTGGCTGCATTACTCCGAACCCCCATTCCCAACTAACCCCCTGACCCCCCGCCCGTTGACAGATGTTGTTTTCTGCACATGGGGGAAATGCAAAGACAGCCGTGGAGTGATCCAGAAGTAAAGGAGTCGGGGATTGGATAAGTATTCTCAGTATCACGGGTCCGGCCATTGTGAGGGGTTGTACAGTGTTGGACAACCCCTTTAAGTAAATTATGGCTGGCTTATTCTCTCTCTTTCCCTGTGCAATGTATGTAGATTTGAAGTGAATGCGAACTGTATTTACCTGGACTTGTAATGGGTTCATCTGGTTCCCACTGGGTTTAGTTTTTTTTCCATGACAAGAACAGTGCTGCAAACGATGCTATTCTCGCCATGAAAAACAAGGACAGCCGGGGGAACGGAGACTGGCACTGATGTGAATGGAGTTTTAATTCATCTGTACGTCATGGCAATGGGTCACAGTCAAGGGTTGTGACATGAGAACCCCCTAATACAATGGCCTTTGTTGGAGAATCTTCTACAAGGCATTCTCGTACCTGACCATATATTGTAAGGCCTCTTTTACATAAGTGATATGGAATATGTCAGCGTCTGTTCAGTGAAACATTGATGGTTAAAACGGTTTTGTCTGCAATTGCATTTATTGTTTGAGCTTTTTCCAACCCGATTGCATCCACTTCGAATCAATTTTTCATGTGCGCGAAGATAAGCTAAGGAATAACACTCAACATCTCCTACCAACCATCAGGGAAAATTGTTTTCACAAAAATCCGTTTTTCATGCAGACCCATTCATTTCCATGGGGCAAGGGCTGCGTGAAAAATTAACAATATAGAACATGCTGCAATCTCTCCTGAACGCAAATGTGATCTGTGAAAAATGAATGGATCAGGATTTAGTCCGGATGCTGTCCTTTCGCAAAACAAAACACATTCACTCGCGTGAAATTAGCCTAAGGCCTCATGCACACGGCCGTTGGTGTTTTAGCGGTCTGCAAATCGCGGATCCGCAAAACACGGAAGCTGCTCCTCGTTCCGCTCCGCAATTTGCGGAACGGAACACGGCCCATTATAGAGATGCCTATTCTTGTCCGCATAACGGACAAGAATAGGACATGCTCTATTTTTTTTGCGGGGGCACGGAACGGAGCAACGGATGCGGACAGCACACGGAGTGCTGTCCGCATCTTTTGCGGCCCCATTGAAGTGAATGGGTCCACGGCCGAGCCGCGAAATATGCGGCTCGGACGCAGACCAGAACAACGGCCGTGTGCATGAGGCCTTAGATTGCAGAATCTACTCAGCAATTATTTCTGTTTTCTGCAACTGACACCCAAGGATGACTAAGGCCTCCTGAACACAACCGTGTCCTTTTTGCGGACTGCAAATCGCAGACCCGCAAAATACAGATGCGGTCCAGGTGCATCTTTTCGCTGTCCGCATTGTATAAATGCCTAGGACATGTTCTGTCATTTGTGGCACGGCCACACTGTGCTGTATGTATCGTTTGCGGCCCCGTTGAAATGAATTGCGGAACGCGTGCGGACCCCTTCATACGGGCCCTATCTAGCCCAATATATTCTCCTGTTTAAATACAATGACTGTAATGAGCAGGAATTCTGGAGATGGGTAAGGACAGTCTAAGCACAAGACATGGCAGAGAGCAGGGTTAGCATTTACTGTGTGTCTGAACCAGGGTGAGGTGTTTAATAAAGGTGTCTGAAGGAAGCGAGCTCACAAGGTTCATGCACCGAGTGGGAATTAATGATCTCCGGGGTCGTTTGCCTGCACAGGAGTCTATGTTGGGACATGCTCGGCATTACTTTACTATATTGCATGTCAGTTCTCGGAGCCGCGGCTCTCAGCTAATATTATCTGTAATCTGCCCCCACCTCCTCGTCCGGGCAGCATTATTTATTAATGACGTGCTCACAGCTAATGTTTGGCCTGAATTATTTAAATGCATCTTCATTTATCAATACACATAAAATGTTAAACAAAGAACACTGATTGTAGGCATTATTTAGCTATAAGATTTTATGAGGCTTTTCCGACACGCTGTTCCTATTCTGATTTATTAACCCAATATATTTTGTAATTATTTTACTTTACCTCTTTTTTCCAATGCAGCGAGAAAACTATAAATAATAGGTGGAAATTTTCCTACGCGCAGGCGGCCTGCCTCCGAAACTGGGAAACAAGCAAACATCAGCCCTGTATATCTCGCTCGGTTACAGCCGGATAAATCATTACAGATCTGTGTTCATTTTTACGCTTATGTTAATATTGTCTCTTTGAGAGCATTAAACATGCATTGATTTTCTTTTTGCTTGTGTCTGTTGAAAAGGAGAAATTTTATTTTACTACCTATGGGTCAAATCATCAAACAGAAAACTAGCCTAGTTCTCCATAAAACATGCACCATAAAAAGAAACTCATTTTAACCTTGGAATAAAAATAGTCTCTTTATGACACATGGTGATTTGTGCTTCACGTTTCCAAAGGTGTCCTTAAACACTGGATGTTACACAAGGAACCTGTTTAAAATTTCCCTTTATATTCAGCGCCAAATGCTAAGGATGGGTTTCCACGTTCAGGGTTTAGTTGAAGTTTTTGAAGCCAGGAGTAGATTCAAGAAGATGAGAAGATTCAGTCTTTTCTTTACATGTTTCTTCCATTCTCCATTTTTGATTCCCGGCTTTGTCTCCAAAATCTGCATCAAACCACCTGAATGTAGAAACTTAGCCTTAAAGGAGTTTTCCAGGCTCCTGATATTGATGACCTATTCTCAGAACAGGTCCTTAAAGGGGTTGTGTCACAAATCATTCTACATTTTTCAAACCAGTACCTGGGTCTAAATACTTTTGTAATTGCATGTAATGAAAAATTTAGTATAGCCACTGAGCTACTTGATAAAATGTCTCTGTATAGCGCCACCTGCTGTTTATTCTTTTCCTTAGTTTTTTGTCTGTCTCACTGAGCTGGTTGAGCGTGCTCAGTAGCCATATGTTCTGTTAGAAGCTGTGACAGTTACAGAAAGAGAGCTGCAGCACAAAGGACATTCCCCCTAAGCGGACAGCTTGAATTAAATTTAGCAGAACAATTGGAGCATGTGGAAATCTCTGGATCCATGTGTGGTACAGGGCTGGTTAAAGCTTTGTTAGAAAGTTAGTGTCATGTAGTATATCAGGCATGCTCAACCTGAAGCCCTCCAGCTATTGCAAAACGAAAACTCCCAGCATGCCCTAATAGATGTAGGTTTTCCAGGCATGCTGGGAGTTTTAGTTTTGCAACAGCTGGAGGGCCGCGGGTTGGGCATCCCTGTCCTATAGGATGTCAGGTTTTCATTTTTTCATCAATAACCCCATATCCGATTGGTGAGGGTGCGATACTCGGCAGCCTCACTGATAAGCTTTTCCCTCCAGTCCTCAGTGCAGGAACTAGCTCTTGAACGGAGCAGGAAGCACAGCGCTGTTCAAAGTGCAGTGGCCATTTTGGGTTACTGCAGCTCAACTCCCATTTCATGTATATGTCGTCAGAGGTATTGGAGTAGGTATTATAATACTTGTTTAGCCTCTAGGTGTATAGCCAACATAAAGCAACGAGTGCTGTTGAGCACAGGAAGAGGCAAGGGACACTTAAAGGGACTAACTGGGAATTTTCTAATCCCATAACTGCTTTATTCCTAAAACAGTGCCACACCTGTACCCAGGTTTTGTGTGGTATTGCAGCTCAGCCCACTGCAAATCACCCAGTAAAGATAAGCTGCAATAACAGGTGTATCCCATGGACAGGTGTGTAGTTATTTCTACAAGAAAGCAGCCATGTTTTCTTCATCCTCTTCTTGGTGGAGAAAAGGTTATATTCTTTTCTCCACTGGCGCTATAAATGATTTAGGACTAACGCTGGTCCTACCAATCAGTCATAGAAAACAAGTAGATAGCTAAACAATCCTACACATGGGTGATCCTATGTGTCAGCGATTAATATAGATTTTGACCTCAGACCCTGGCTCAACATAGGGTCCTCTTGTACTCAATACAAACCCATCCAGGTCCATAGGCATGTTGTCCCTGCAGTGCAGGCTGACTGCTGGAAACAGTGTATAGCAGTCATTATTTATAATTCATGATTTTTTAGTTTAAGAGAATTTCCAAGTATTTCACCTCCTTTCTGTCTAAACTCGTTTTCAATGTTGCTATTTCTATGACCCTTATTTTATTGCCACAGTGGCCCTCTACAGTCATCCTGTGGAGGCCTGGACCTTGGAGAGTTACAGTGATGGAGCGATGGGAATATGATGCAGCTCAGAAGAATAGACAGATCTGACCGTGAAAAGATTAAATGGGGCTCTTTTAGTCTTACAAAAATCTTTTAGGCAATGAACTTTCCTTGAACTCGGAAATAATGTTTTCTTGTAAACAGCGATTCTTCCATAATGTGATTTTACTAAGCATAATGTCAAGAAAAGACTTGATCATGGTCAGAAGCTGTGATCCTGTTTCTGTGTATATCCAGCAAGTAAAGCCTCGAGAGTAACATACAAAAAGTGCAAGTTTTCAGCTTGATGTCCTAAAGTGCAAATTGAAGGGACCAAGGGTGTATAAAGGGTATGCTGTTACTTATCTTTAGATATATTCCCACTGTCTTAGGGCACTATCTTTCGCATGTACACCAGGAAATTCTTCTAACCTATACATCTAACTTGCCCATTAGCCGAACGCATGCCAAAAGACCGCATGCATTATATGTCTGACTGTGCACCTGTAAGAGGCAGTTGGTGTGGACCCACTGCGCCAACTAACCGGTTTGACTTTGAATTAAACCTAAGGGCGCTGTGTTAGCAGTCCCCTGGTATTTATCACTAAACTCCTATACAGGGATCTGGACTTCGCTGCAGGAAACCAAGCAGGCTCCTACCTCATGGAATAGTTCCGGTTTAGGTGACAGCTGATTCACAGGGATCAGAGACACTGGTACGAAGCACTGAAGGAGCAGACAACATTCACAGTAAGGATACAAGCTGGGAACAGGGCCGGCTGAGAACATGCATATCTGTAAAACAATTCAGAGGATCAGAGTTGGTAAGGGTGCTTTCACACTTGCGTTCTGAGGATCCGGCAGGCACTTCAGGCCCGCCGGATCCGTCAGAACGCAAGTCACCTGAAAGCATTTTAAGACTGATCAAGATCCTGATCAGTCTTCGAAATGCTTTCAGGTTACCATGGCAGCCAGGACGCTACTGAAGTCCTGGCTGCCATGGTACTCCGCAGCAGTGTACTTACCTGCGCTGCGGCCACCGGGTGCGCCTTCATGACATCACAGGTCCCCGCAGCGTATAGATCAATGCGCCGCCCGGACCTGTGACGTCATGAAGGAGCGCCCGGGGGCCGCAGCGCGGGTAATTACACTGCTGCGGAGTACTTATCATGGCAGCCAGGACGATGCGCCGAAACGACGTTTAGCTTAATTCTGGATCCGGATCAATGCTTTTCAATGGGCATTAATTCCGGATCCAGCGTTATGGCAAGTCCTCCGGATTTTTGGCCAGAGGAAAATCCGCAGCATGCTGCAGATTTTTCTCTGATTAAAAAATGTTTGGGTACTGAACGGATGACATCCTGATGCATCCTGAATGGATTTCTCTCCATTCAGAGTGCAATAGGGTAATCCTGATCAGTAATTTTCCAGCATAGAGCCCCGACGTTGGAACTCTATGCCGGAAAACAAAAACGCTAGTGTGAAAGTACCCTAAACAGGCAAAGTGACTACATGGGTACACAGACAGAAAAAGCACACCTTCACTGGGATTATCAAACACTAGAATACCTAAAGCTGAGGCAAAGAAATAGAACGAACATCCCAGTATAAATTGGAGACCTGATCAGCACCTTAGTCAGCAGATGGACAGAAAGCAAGAGGGTAAGATTGACTATCGCAGTACCCCAGACAAATTCACTGAGCACTAGCCCCAATACACACAGAATGAGTGGACCAATGCCTGCACCTGCCTGAGATAGTGGAGAAACAGTGAGTACTTGCTGCCAATGTAACAGTACCCCCTCCCCCTTTTGCTCCCTTTTCTTTGTGCTGGATCTTCATAGGAACTTCTTTAAAAGCACCAGAGCATTAGTCTTCTCCAGGGGCTCACAGGATCTTTCTTCTGGGCCAAAGTTCTTCCAGTCCACTAGGAATAAAGTCCTGCCTATAACTTTCTTCATACCAAGGATATCCTTCACTTCATATACATTTTCAGGACTGACTAGTCCCGGCAAGACAGCGGGAGTTGAACATCTGGAGAAGCGATTGAAGATCACAGGCTTCAAGGAGATATAAAGAAGGAGGAGTATTCGCAGGAAGGCTATAACAAACAGGATTCAATTTCTGAATTACTTTAAATGGGTCAAGAAAATAAGGAGCCAACTTGTGAGATGGTGCCCTGGGTTTGATGTTTTTAGGGGAAAGCCATACTTTGTCACCTGGAGAGAACTGAGGAGGAGGTCTGTGTTTCCAATCGGCACATTTGTTTATCCTGACAGTGGCTTTTACACGAGTGGCCTTGTTCTCTTGCCAGATCTGAGAAAAATTTTCAGCTGAAGGATCTGCTGCCCTAAAGTAACAGGAACTTTGAGTTGACGACCATACACAATAAAAAAAAGGAGATTTGCCCATAGACTCACTAGCATGGAAGAAAAACTTGTACATGTCTTCAATTAACTCATACTCATAAAAAAAACATATTATGGGTCATTTTTGGCATGCAGTTGTTCTGGGAAATGCAGTAAAATACACTCTTCAATAAAGTTTAGAGAAGGGTGCTGTTACGCTGGTGTCCCATTCACTGCAGGTCCACTACCCCCAGTGGGTGCGGGCATCGTTCCACTCACTTTGTGTGTAGTGGGGCTAGAGTTCAGCGAACGTCTTTATGGTACTGCACCATTCATTTTAAATTGTTGTCCTGCCTATTCCTTACTGACCGGACCAAGGTGGCTTTCATGATCTTGATCTGTCTAGCAAGGTACTAGCCTGCAGAAATTCCTAGAGACTTTTCGCAGAGTGTTGGAAGAATCCAGTTGCAACTCTTCTGCTGCCTCCTATCTATTACGTCTATGCCAGTTGACCAATATACCATCCAGTTCCAAACCCTGGCCTCAGAGATAGCCTGGAATAATGAGGCTTTAGTGGCAGCTTTCTGGGAGGGCTTCTCAGGGTGAATTAAGGATGAGGTGGCAGGTTGGAACATTCCATCTATCTTGCCACCTGCATTTACCTATGGTTCAGGGAGTATGCCAGAGAGGCAGTGCATGAGAACAAAACCTCTTTGTCTGGCACCTACTTTTCAGAGACTGCTGTCACCATTTCCTTCTGCCTCAGCAGGGGTTCAAACAACCTCTATATCTGTGACGGCTAACCTCCAGCACTTCAGCTGTGGTAAAACTACAACTCCCAAGATGGACAATTGCTTGGCTGTTCTTAGAACTCCATAGAAATGAGGATGCTGGGAGTCATTCCTTCCCCACAACTGGAGTGTCGGAGTGTCACGATAAGTAGGTAAGTGGGGAAATTACCAAACACAGGAAAACAAACAGAACAAATGACTAGGCCCAAAAGCTAGGGAGAAAAGGGTCACCTCTTAGCAATCCCTAAAAGCTTTCCCTAAACTGCTGTGCCCATGTGCAAACCCTAATGGTCAATATGCATGTGCCCTTGTGCCTAAGACTATACACCTTGAGCAAACCCTAAGCTGTAGGGAAAAGGGAAGAGACAACCTGCTTCTTCAAACCCAGAGGAAGCAAGCGTCTCCCTAAAGGCCTAGAAAAAAAATTATCTAGAGCATAGCTGGGGTAGACGATCCACCACATCTCCAGAGCTCACAGGAAAGAACTATAACCCGCACAGGCCACTGGGAGAAGGAGGGATAAATAGCCTCACTAACAATCAAACCCAGTACACCTGAGGGAAGGTGGATCTAGCTCAAATCAAAACCATACAAACAGAGAAGTCAGACATGTGCAGCCAGTCTGACAGACCTACGCACATTCACAGGGCAGGGCGTGACACGGAAGTTAGCCATTACTGCTCTATATGTACTGTGCAGATAAGGAGCACTATGCACATGTTCTCTAGAGCCTAGAAAATCAAGAGCCTAGGGTTGGTGGAAGAGGACCCTGGGTTAAGATCAGTTCTCTCCGTAGTTGACTGTACCTGCGATGCTGTCCTGCAGTTGTACATAGTTCACTGAGGCCTTACCGGATTTTGGCTTAGCAGGAAACTTCCTGTACCAGGCCTTCGTGAATCAATACAACATTCCAGTCCAGTACATACAGAGGGTGTTAAAACACTGGTGCCTTGACCGACAGGTGTGAGATCATGAAAGCCACCTTGGCCCAGTGAGCAGAACAACAATTCAAAATGAATGGTGCATTGATTTATGAACTCAGTACCACAGAAAAGTTCACTGAGCACTAGCCCCACTACACACAGGGTGAGCGGAGCAACACCTGCACTCACCTGGGATAGTGGCGTTGCGGAGCGTATGGGCCACTAGCATAACAGCACCTCTGTTTCAGCTTTATAGAAAAGTGTATTCTACTGCATTTCCCAGTACAGCTGCATGCAAAAAATGACACATAATACTGTATATGTTTTATTGATATGAGTCAATTGAAGTCATGTATAAGCAATACAATTGCACATGTTTGGCAGTACAATTTCAGTGTAGCATGTGCCTAATCTAAACTGAATATAACACTAAAGGTCCCCATACACATCATATTATCGTCGGTCGAACCCACTAATTTTGGCAGGGTTGGTCTAAGAAGCCTTTAAAGGGGTTGTCCAAGTTATATTGATTGATGACCTATCCTTAGGATAGGTGAGGCTCGGACTGGCCCACAGGGGTACAGGGGAATCCCCCGGTGGGCCCCTGAGCAAGGTGGGCCCCTAGTCTGCCACCCCCTGCACAAGTGGCACATAACACAGTAGATTTTCTGCACTACATACATATATTCAATGTACAGCACCTCACCGATCCTATGTTCATATAAAAAAAACTTGTTAAAAATAAATGTTACTGGTGGGCCCTAGGTACCCCAGTCCGACACTGGGATAGGTCATCAATATCAGATCAGCAGGGGTCCAACAGCCGGCACGGGACGGATCGCTCCTATACAAGTGTATAGGAACGAGCCGTCCCATTGAAATGAACGGGATGGCTTGGGTGTAATTACACCTGCTCACCGCTGCAGATGCGACAGCAAGCAGGTAAACACTGAAGAGGAGGCAGCGTTGGCACGACGCACCCCTTCTCTTCAAACAGCTGATTGGCAGGGGTGCCAGCTGTCGGACCCCTGCCGAACTTATATTGATGACCTATCCTAAGGATAGTCAGATAATATTATAGAGCAGCACTTACAGACCTCAACTACCAAAACCGGAATGCACCAGCTAAGGATAGGTCATCAATAAATATAACTTGGACAACCCCTTTAATAGTAACAGATATAATAATAAAAATATAAAAAAATAAAGAAAAATCAGCAGTCCATGGCATCATGGAAAAAGCTGTATATAGGGAATAGGCAGTTTGCTGATGATCCATCTAAGTCTCTCTCTCTTTATGCACATGCAATCTTTCCAAAGGACTAAAGGCATGCAAGTCCTTTCTCAATATATCTGGTACCCAGCTGCACGGTGCAGCCCTAAATCGAATGGCCAGTCCGTCTCAATAGTGTGGTGGGCGCCTGAAACAACATTACCCAAACCAAATGCAGTAAAGTCGAAAACCGTAAATGTGAGTTACCTTTACAGGCTTTAATGTCCACGCACTGTCCCTTTGTAATGTACCTCAATATTCTATAAACGTTTTCTCTGCTCTCTCTCAGAGGTAGACTCCTTAGACTCCCAGCACAATTGCTTTTTAGCAGCTTGATATCTCACAGGAATGGTGCCTCCCTTGACTTCTGTTTTGGCCTACATGGCAGCAACACACACAAAACAGATCCTCACTCTGGCTTGCTTGCTAGAAGACCTGCCAGTAATCTAGTTCCTACTATGAGCAACCTTTTAGAATACAAAGTGCATAATACAGCTACATTAACCATTTGATACTTTATCAATGAACCACCGAGACATTGCCTCTGTATACTGACTACTACATTTGGTGTATATGTTGAGAAGTGATTACCCCTTACAGATATGTCCTTCCTCACCTTTGCACTTGGCTCAAAATCCTCTGAGAGGTGTGGGATGTGTGGCATGGGATGACCAGCTTTGATTTAAAAAAAAAAACTGATAAAGATACTCTGTCAGAACTCGCCTATGCTATATGTGTGTAGGTGGCCACCTAGTGGTTTTGAAGTGTATAGCAGCCAGTCAAGGGATTTTAGTAGCAGGTCACGCCAATGCCTGGAAGTTGTTTTGTGAGAAATTGGAGTACTTTACAAAAATAGAAGAACGGTAAGGGTGGACACATCTACTATTATCTATACATATCCTGAAAGTGCGTCACCTAATCACCCCAAAAAGCTTTATTTTGTTAACTGCGTTGAAAAGCGTACTCATGCTTTTCAATACAACTGCAAAAAAAAAAAAGATATACTGTACCGTACCTCGGGATACAGTTGCATACATCTAGTGGGACCTAGATGGTGTGTATTACATCAGTCCTCCAGCTGTGAGACACATTAGGTCTGTGTGATTTTTCAGCCCCAAATGTAGGAATGTTTCTATTCACTGACAGCACGTAGAAATCCTGAAAATCAGGAAGAAATTAGAAAGAATTAGAGAAGGTCCCCCAACTGTTCCGCAGGACAACTCCCTGAGATGAAATATATTTGAGAGCTACATAGTGAGTGAGTTCATCCATTTATACATAGGCAATTGTTAAGTCTGTACCGGTGTAAGGGTTAAATCCCCCTCATTAGCCCGCACCTGTTGATACCCCTCTGGCATTGTAAGGGTTGTTGGTATCTTTTCTGTAATAAAGATGTTTTATGATGGCAATAAGGCCACTGCGGGGTGTATGGTTATCTCAGTGTAATAGAGCCCTGGGGGCAAGGCTCACACTTGGCTGTGCTTCATAACACCCAGTGCGTCTGTTTTACTCCTGATAACGGTGCTCCGTAATATGGCTCATTGCCTAATGACTCTCCCATCATGCGGAACGCTCATCCCTGGCCCTTCAGCGCAGTTTTACTCTGCCGCAACTGCTATCTTTGCTGGCGGGCCTGGCAGCTGGTACAGCTTTCTCTTGAACCCTGTGTTGCCAAGTAGCTGGTTAAAACTATAAGCTATGTTCCCAAAGGAACACGTATGTTATACTTTTATACCGCCGCTCCTCTGACAGGAGACAATAAAATGACAATAAAATAAAAAGAAATGTGCTTAATTGAAAGCTACAGTTAAGTTGGATTCTCTATGTCTTGTAAATACATATCGCTTCACGCACTGATCTACAGAAACCATCTATCTTTGGTCAAGTTTTTAAATATTCTGTTGCGCCATTTTTAGATAGATTTCACTCTGGTAAAGCTGGGTGATGATTAAATGATCGCCATTACAGCTCCCAAAGGGGTCTTTGTTACCCAAGTTGCAAATCTGCCTAGTTATATACAACTTGCAGGATGAGAGGCCGAACTGGATAGACAGATGTATTTTTTCGGCCTTATATACTATGTTACTATGTTATTTAGAAATATGGATGCTATGAATGATGATTTGTTAGTCAGGGGAAAGATTAGCGCCAGCCTCCACTGAATGAATTTATGGGCCATCATCTGGAAGGATATAAAGAAGTAGTAGACAGGCCCCCAGCACAGGAACTCAGCGATGGGAAGCAGGTGAGTATTTTTCCCTCTTTAGATACACTAATCTACCCATATTTATAATGGGCAGATTGTAAACAATAAGAAGGAAATGGTCTAAGATAAAAAGAGCCAGTGCCTGATGAATCCACCACCACTCCACCGCTGAATGCACTGGTGGTTCCTGTCGGAATGTGTCCTCAGTGGTTATGTGCCATACATGCCAAGATCACCACTGAGGACAGTGATTGGCAGCAGTGGTCCTGTCAGTGTACTGCTGCAGGAACATTTTAAAAAACTGGCCAGGACTAAGGCAGCAGTGGAAGATTTACCAGATAAGCAATGGTTCATTTTTTAAAATTTTCTGCCAATTCCTCTTTATCTAGATTTTTAATAATCCCTGAAAAAAAGCTTTAACTACAGTAACTCAATTGTGCCGCAGCATCTTTTTCTATGATGGGTATTGAGTTTGTAAGGGACCATCAGCTTCATGACCACTTGTGCTACAACATAGGATGCAATGTTTCTTTAATGTGTTAAAGGGGTTGTCCCACCAAAAATTATTCTACAGTTTTCAAACCCTCACCTGGATCTGAATACTTTTATAATTGCATGTAATTAAACATTTTGTATAGCCAGTGTGTTATTCAATAAAATGTATCTGTACAGCGCCACCTGCTGTTTGCTGTTTTTCTTATTCCTTTGACCTGCTCACTGAGAAGGCCGCACATGCTCAGTTATATTCTTTAACTGCCTCCTGAGCTGTGATAGGGAGAGTATGGACACACCTCCTGAGCTGTGATAGGGAGAGCTGAGACACAGCTCCTGAGCTGTGATAGGAAGACCATGGACACACACCCTGAGCTGCAGCAGATAAGACACTCCTCCTGAGCTTTCAGCTTGATATAAATCTAGCAGAGCATTGAATGAGGAGATCTTTAGATCCATGTGAGGTACAGGGCTGGATCTACCTCTCTGCCCAAAGAGAGAAAATCTCTTTAAGATTGAACTAAATCCTTTATCCACGATCTAATGCTTTAAAGTATGTCCTAACTGGCATTGTTACAGGACAGCCCTGGGGACTTTTTTTTAAAGAGCCTCTGTCAGCATGATTAATCCTATTAAACCAGGCAAACTGCCTGATAGGGTTGATCATGCTGAATAAAACAATATATTTTAATATATTTTTGGTGAAAAATATGTGCTTCTATTTTTTTGCAGAGTTGGGAGCTGGACCACCGAGGGGCGGGTGTAGCTCTTGGAGCACCACCACTGCTACATCCCTTGGTGCTCCATACACTCCTCCCTCCGCTTGTGTTCTCCTGTCGCTGTGCCACCAATATAATTCTTTGTAAACATCATTTTCAAAGCTCTTTAAACCTTGAGCTGTCATTTATAAAAGTAAAACCCCACCAATCACTATGCCAAAGTTCAAAGATAGCAACGTTTTCTCTGATCCAGGCCATTTTTGCAGCAGGGCAGCTATCAATTACACCATCCCTTGTGTTGGTGATCCTGCTACACCAAGAAAAGTACATATCAAATCATAATGTCGGAAATCCCATCAAATACAGGAAGGGGCTAAAGGAACACTTCAGGCAAAACTTATACAATAAGTTATGCCCAGTACAGACCATGAGTGGGCAATGCAGAGAGAAGTCCTACAGTATGTCATACACCACGGCCCCCAGGCCCTGCACTAGGCATAACACAGTGAGGCTGATTTACTAATCCTGTCTAAGATTTATGGCGGGTTTACTCGGTTATCTGGGACATTTCTACGATTGCTCTTCCCTGATAATCTGCCCATGTAAGGCCTCAAGCACACGACCGTTGCTTGTTTCTGCTTCCGTTCCATCCGCAAATTTTGCGTCTGCCCAAAAAAACGGATGACAGACCGTTTTTTTGGGCGGATTCCGTTTTTATGGCAGATCAGTTGTAATAATTTCATATCCTTGTCCACAAACATGAAAAAAATAGGACATGCTCTATTTTTTTGACGGAAATGAATGGGGAACCATCCTATCCGTGAAAAAAACGGAACAGACGCGGAAACAAACAACGGTCGTGTGCATGAGGCCTAAAGGTGCAGCAGATCACGTGATGGACAAGCAAATCGCTCTTTCATCAGATCAATACATCTTTCATGCAGACAACTCAATTATTGTTTCTGGGCAGTAGATCATGCAGTGTGAACAGTGAGCTGCTGCCCCTAAAAAATTAATCTGTATGAGGAGGAGCGATACCAGTAGCCATCGATCTTCCCCATACAGTGGAGGTGATTGCTGCCTGGAAATGCAGCTCTTCAGCATCATTGACAGACAATTATTCCGCAAAATGGATAAGAATAGGACATGATCTTTTTGCAGGACTGTAGAACGGACACACAGATGCAGACAGCACACGGAGTGCTGTCCACATTTTTTGCGGCCCCATTGAAATTAATGGGTCCACATCCAGTCTGCAAAAAATGCAATTTGGATGCGGACCAAAACTATGGTCATGTGAAAGGGGCCTTAGACAGTGGAAACTTAGACTAAACAGACTACAGATACCTCAGACTTCTAACAGTGGGTGACGCTGGAAGATAAATTAGGAGTATCTTTCTAGTCTAAGATTATACCGCCTATTACTTGGCACAGTTTGTACCAGAATTAAGTGCTGTAATTTTGGTCCAAATTAGTAAGTTTGTTCAATTTTGATTTAATACAATCAGATCAGGCTAAAATGGAGCCATAAGGATGTATTAAATGGAACGGATGCTTTTGATTCAGGTATTGAGATCCTGTACCGGATCTCAAAACATGAATTAAAAACACAGATGTGAAAGTAGACTTAATCATTTAGTCTTCCATATTCCATGGCATGACCACTAGGGGCTCTGATAAATAGAGGATGCAGACAATAGCGACTGTTGCTACTATACAGTAGATATCAATGTATAAAAGAGGAAAAATCTGTCATCCTGCATGTCCATTTTTACCTTCCAGAGGTGTGTACTAGAGATTAGCAAATTTCTTGAAAATTTTTCTAACGAATCTGAAAAACAATTCCATTAGAGTGTGAATTCATTCTACCCAAATCAAAAGTGCTCAAATTGGCCTGAAAAATGGCATATCACACTATGTTTTATAGCTATAAATGCATTTGACAATGTTAACAAATAGCCTTTTTAAAAACACACCGCACCTTTGGATTTGTTATGTTGTTTAAAATTAAAAACATTCCAAAAATTGTCTCTAATTTGGGGGGAAATTATATTTAATCCCACACAGTGTTATTAGATAAAATAGTTGCTTGCTATGAACGAGCAGTCAAAAAAGTATGCCTTACTCGGGACAGATATTTGCCCATATTTTTACAAACAAATGGTATTGTCAGAAGAAACAGTGACTT
Organism: Bufotes viridis; assembly: GCA_033119425.1. Lineage (NCBI taxonomy): Eukaryota > Metazoa > Chordata > Amphibia > Anura > Bufonidae > Bufotes > Bufotes viridis. The sequence continues at coordinate 37,776,166 of CM065599.1, forward strand.
GCTTGGAACAAGCGTTTCAAAAATTGTTTACAGAGGAAAGCATGGTGAAACACATGTTGGCCCAGTCCTCTGGTCTGTATGGATATTTTATTAGCTGTTGTAAAGGTGGATATCTATAATTTACCAGGGAAATATTTTGTATCTATACCTATTGGATGATTTATGTACTGATTTGGCTATACGCCTTCATATATACCCAGGAATTGCTATAATATATGTATAAATTGTATAAATAATACGGTATGGACTAGATTCCACTTTTTTAATGTTTGTGTACTGCTGCTAGTTTAATGTATTCTATTATGCATTTTCTGAATAAAATAAAATTATCCTTATATACTTGGTTGTAGTGGGGTGATTTCTTTGATGGTTGGTATAGTTTTATATTTAGATCCTACATTGTATACTACTAAGGCTCAGGTTTTGCTATTTTGGTGGTCTTAGTTTTCTGTGTAGGAAATCTAGGCACGATTAAATGTCCCCTGCTACAAACACATTGTACACTGATATTGACACACTAAAATGCACTGAATTGCACACTTATAAATGGTAGCAAAATTGCACCTGATTTTTGAGAAGAAAAAGGCGCAATTGCACAGTATATGCAGCAAAATATATGCTGCTGGTGGCCTTAGGAATATGCTGATAAAACACTTATGAACTAAAGCCTTGTAACAGGTTGTTGGGAAAAAGGCTAGCTCGTGCACAGATAATGAAGAGCACTGTCTCTTTAAATAATCTTTGTACAGGATTTTTGAGCAGGCGGCAGTGAAAGACATGAACAGCTCCAGCAGCTGCCCTCACTGTAAGACACCCAGTCCCAGCCCATTAACTGCCCCTATGCTGTCCCTACTGATAAAAGCTGACTTTCTACCTAGTAATACAGTCTACCTAACTAAATATATCACCACACTATTCCTGCAAGATCCGAAGATGGCTAGCTTGTGTCTGTAATTTGTGTCTATTGAGACATGGCAGACACATCCTCTCACATTAGAGGCTGACCTCAGAATGGCGTCTGTGCTTCACAGCTAACACAGAACCTGATAGCCCAGCCAATATCCTGCCTCCTGATTTGCTGTCAGGCCGCCTGCAAAGGATTGTGGGCAAGTCTGCTGTCTGGGGCCCTGCCCAGGGTCCTGTGATTATCTGTATTCGTCCCCCCTGTCCTATTTTCCTTGCTAATGTACTGAATTTTAAAAGTAAAATGAGTGAGCATGCTTCGGCAATTCATCCAAAGCGACTCGTCAACACTTCAGATTTGTTTGGCTAAAGAGTTTTTGTAAAGTTCATGACGAATCAGATTAGTTTAGAATTGATTCTCTGATCTCTAGTATGTACTGCAGCTTCAATTTCCGGTATGAATTCAAATATCATTGATTTTTTTCAAAAGCAAAAACCTACACAACCGAGCACTACTGGGAGTAAACAATACTATACATAAAAGCAGTATCAATCCAAGTGTCTCACATCCCAGATCATGCCTTTCTTCAGGGGGTACATCATGGCATGCTGCATGCTCCTCTGATTTTCCTGGTCTGGACAGTAATTGTTAAAGGCCAAGCAGAGCCGGGAGATCCTTTCATTCTGATATTACATTTCAGATGCCAAGAAGCTGTGTTGTTTATAATAATAGTAGTCATCAGGGAAAGGTTGCATTATAGTATATTTAATTTCTTTTGGAAATTTGTACATTGATAGAAACAAATATACATGTTAGACGAGTAATAAAGCTAAACGTCTAGTGTTGATCGAGCACCAAAGTGCTCGGGCTGAACACATAGGGATGCTCGGGTGTTCTACAGAGCACCCGAGTATAATGGAAGTCAATGGGAGAACCAGAGCATTAAACCAGGCACCCACTGCTCTGAAGAGGGGAGGGTGTCAGGTTCACAGGAAAAGGACAGAAATTGATGGAAACACCACTGAAATGGTTCGGTAACAGCATGGGGACGATGCCTGGATGCATCTTGGACTTCCAGGTCGTATACAAGGAGATATATAACTTATACCAGCTGTACATGTATAATTATATACAGGAGATACCCAGGTTATACCAGCACTTTTCATATCACTATATACAAGAAGATATATAACTTATACCAGCTGTAGATATATAATTATATACAGGAGATAGCCAGGTTATACCAGCATGGTCCATATCACTATATACAAGAAGATGTCTAAAGTATACCAGCTGTAGATATATAATTATATACAGGAGATAGCCAGGTTATACAAGCATGGTCCATATCACTATATACAAGAAGATGTCTAACTTATACCAGCTGTACATACATAATTATATACAGGAGATAATCAGGTTATACCAGCATGGTCCATATTACTATATACAAGAAGATGCCTAACTTATACCAGCCGTACATGTATGAAGGACGATTTATTGGCCTGTATTTGTGGGAGGCGTGTTAGTAGCAGATTTATACCAGGCAGGCACCTCCCTTGGGCGTGTTGACGGTGCTGCGTAGTTGTGTGTAGTCTGAGCCAACTGTTGCAGCACATGGGCTGAATCAGCAGCTTCCGTACCCAGTCGGTGTTCAGGATCCCAGTTGAGGTCGTTCCGGTCGGGTGAGGGTTTGTTGCAAGCTCGTGCAGCATCGTCTCGTTACAGTCCGGCCGGCGATGTGTCGGCTCCTTTGGTGAGGAGGAGCAGCATTGCACTGGAGCGATCTGCCTGGCAGCCCACGTTGGCCCCCACGCGGCAGTACGGTTAGGCAGCAGGGGTCAGCGTGACTCAGTCTCGTTTCCTCGCAGGTTTCTGTGTCTTGCACAGGCCACCTTGCCTCGCTAGGGGGAGGCGGGATGGTAGGGTTACGTGCCATTGCTACAATCATGTTTTACACATTCATGTCAGCAGCACATGGGTGGTAGCACCAGCTGCTTTTTGAATTTAGCGGCATGGACCTCAGTTCTGCCATGACACATCGCCGTGGTCCGTGCCACCCCCTCGGGGGGGGGGGGGTTTAGGGGGTGAATATGTCATCAGTTTGTCTGTGCATATCTATATGTCTTTCTTGTCTGCTTTCACTTCCCTCCTTCCCTTCCAAACCTCTCTCGCTTTCCGCTATTATTTCTGCAGACAGACTAAGGCCTTGTTCACACTGACATCCAGCACTATCCCCTTACTTGCATTATAGAGGGTGAGGTGCGGGTATCTGATTAATCCAGGTGAAGCAGAGTTGCTGTTGACAGTGTTTTTGTTTCTTTAGTATAACTGCTATTTTGTGATATGTATATTAAGTAGACGGTAAGCTCCTCTGTGTTAAGGTATCTTCCCTTGTCTTGTTTCATTTGTTTTGCAAATATAAAATGTGTGTGTGCCACTTTAAGGTTGTGAACTTGAGTTTGTGTACTTAAAAGCACCTATTCAAGGTGCCGGGGATCTATCTTCAATTCAGAATGTTAGCTGGACACTGGGGGAGCTACTTGTTACAAAGGTAATTGCAGAGACCCATGAGGACCATTTATTTTGGTATTTTGCCTTGTTTTGTTGCTTTATTTGTGCTAAAATAGATGTGAGCGTGGCTTTCGCCAAGTACTGAGTTTAGTTTGTTTTTACGGCATATACCCACATCTCAACAGGGCGTGTTAGTGTCAGCATACTACCACAGTGAGGATTGTCTTTACATGTCATTTTTTGCTTTTCAGGTCATGTCACAGCTCGCCATTCTCAGTTGATGTGGTCAATCACATTGTTTGCTAAGGTAGTAGAAGGGAAAAAATAAAAATAAAAGAAAATGTTCACATTACGGGTGGATTATCCATTAGGTTACGGGCTTTGCTACTTGACGTTTTATTTTAAGGTTGTTATAGGTTCAGAATGTTTGGTAAGTCACATTTTCATCAGTTTGCAGTGTCACAACATCAGACCTGACCCGTCACTCAGGCCTCGGCGATTTCAACCATTTCGTTAGTTTCTGATGCCTGCATGCCTCGTGTTAGTGTCAGCACACTATAACAGCCAGGATCGTTTTTGCTTTTCAGGTCACGTCACAGCTCTCCATTCTCCGTTGGTGTGCTCAATTACGTCTTTTGCTCAGGTAGGAGGATAAAAAAATAAAAAACTACAACAAAAAAGTAAAACTTTATCAGCTTACAAACTCGCTACTTGACGTTTCTTCAAAGGTTGCTATAGGTTCAGAGTGTTGGGTAAGTCACATTTTCATCAGTTTGCGGTATCACAATGTCAAACCGAACACGTCGCTCAGGTCACGGCGGTTTTCAACTATTTGGTTTTTTGATGCTTCCGCTGGCACTGGTTTTGTTGCCATTACTTGGCCCCAATATAATCATTTTCTTTCCGACTTTCCATTCAGGGTGCCCGTTCAGGTCTTTCCGCAATTACTGGCAGCAGTAACAGACCGAGGCCTTGAGAGTACTCTGTTGCGGTTCCCACAGCACCACTCACCACCTCTCAGTTGTGCGGCATGTCCGTATGCCCGTGTCCAATTTAGGGTTGAAACCGACAGCTTTCGGGACTTTCCTTCAGGTGAGGTGCGGCATATGCTGCCTCTAGGAACATAAGTTCTGGCCCTGATTATCCAGAAATTAGGTCGATGGCGCTCTGCATGTTCAATATGTTCATACCTCAACCCAGTCGAGAGATGTTCTTGCATTCCAGAGGTTGGTCATGTTAGTGTTGTTGCTATAAGCTCTTGTGTATTATTTAGTGGTGGGTTTTTGCCCCCTTTTTGGCATTCCTCCTACGCAGCGGTTATGGCACAATTCAAGCCGCTTAGTTTAGTTAATTAGGCAGGTAGACGGTTACGTGTCATGTAGCCCCGACCACAAGTATGAAGGCCGATTTATTGGCCTGTATTTGTGGGAGGGGCGTTACTAGCACATTTATATCAGGCAGGCGCCTACCTTGGGCGTGTTGACGGTGCTGCGTACCCTCCCAACCCGCCCTTCTTTTCCATAAACGCCTTGCAGGGTATGCCCCCTTTCAGGCATTCCTCCAACGCAGCGGTTATGGCACAATTCAAGCCACTTAGTTAATTAGGCAGGTAGACAGTTACGTGTCATGTAGCCCCGACCACAAATATAATTATATACAGGAGATAACCAGGTTATACCAGCATGGTCCATATCACTATATACAAGAAGATGTATAACTTATACCAGCTGTACATATATAATTATATACAGGAGATACCCAGGTTATACCAGCATGGTCCATATCCCTATATACAAGGAGATATATAACTTATACCAGTTGTACATGTATAATTATATACAGGAGATGCCCAGGTTATACCAGCATGGTCCATATCCCTATTTACAAGGAGATATATAAAACTTATACCAGCTGTACATGTATAATTATATACAGGAGATACCCAGGTTATACCAGCATGGTCCATATCATTATATAGAAGATGATGTATAACTTATACCAGCCATAAATATATAATTACATACAGGAGATGCCCAGGTTATACCAGCATGGTCCATAAAAATAGACATGTAAATAGATATGTAAAAAGGCTGAGATGTACCTTTTCTTCAGAATGTTATTCAGATACAAAGAATGCGTTTCACCTGATGCTTTGCTGCTTGGACGGAAAGTTAACTACCTGAGATATCTAGTAGGGGAAGAGACTCGAGCATCGGGCTCAAACACACGGGGTGCACTATAAGCATTTTTCTATAACATTACATTATACAGTATATTGTATTCTGTAACCAGTATAACTTTAAATGGGAAAAAAATGCACGTCCATGCATTACTTTGATTCTGTAATGTAATTTACAGAGCAGAACTACAGCCAACAAACTCAAAAGAGCTCCATAGTGGCTACCACAGGGCCTGCACCAGCAGGGGGTCCAGGATGGCAAGACCAGGAGGAGGACAAATGATTTACTTTCAGGGCCCACCACCTGCAGCAGCAGGGGCCCCCGGGCTTGTATACACTATAGTGGCACTGGGACAGTACACAGACTCTGTCCTGTGCCCACCACTGCACACAGGGGAACTGGGGTTGCTCAGCAGTGCAGAGGACAAGTGGTAAAGGATGTTACAATGTGAGGGGATGGAGCTTCTGTGCTGTACGTGGAGGAGAGGTTAGTGGTTTCTCCTCCTCTATAAGTTATCAAATACTAACAGTTGTAGTTCTTTCCTTATACTCATTCCATGTAATGTCCTCCAATAGCCTATTATAATAGTCTGGTCATGCTAAGGGTTGTAGTTCACTCCTCTCATACCCCCCTCCCTATAATGTGTACTGATGCCCTAATAATATATGATAATATATATAATAATAATAATAATATTATAATAATAACAATTGATGGATATTGATGACGGGAGACCTGGGGCTTGCAGATCTGGCAGTGGAGCTGGAACCCAACGGTGTGGATCAGGTGAGTATGATCAGGAGGTGATCCAGCTCCATATAATGTTGCAAATCAGATCGCGCTGCTAGACATACTTCTTATCCTTAAACCAGACCACACAAAAGGATTAATCTCCTCCACGTTCTTAAATGTCTCTTTTTATGGACACAGAAACCTGTAGAACATTAGTATACAATTTGTAAATGACGAGAAAGCTGAGGACGTACTTCACCATAGTGCAATTCTAACGTTCTACAGGTTTCTGTGTCGGTGAAAAAGACACATTTAAGAACATGAAGGAGGAGATTAATCCTTTTGTGTGGTCTGGTTTAAGGATAAGAAGTATCTCTAGCAGCGTAATCTGATTTGCAACATTGTACCTTGAGTGTTATTTACCCATGCCACTTGAAGATCTGCAGCGCTTGAGAACCTGAGTAATTATAACAGAGACTGAGTGAATTTTGATGGATCCAGCTCCATATGCAGCGGGTGCCCATTGGAGTTGTGGAAAAGTTGCTGTGGGAGGGCTCATTTAGAAATTTGCTATGGGGCCCAGTCATTTGTAGTTACTCCCCCGGATTGAGAGGTATACAGTAGCCTTCAGATTTCAGTTCAGAAGTCAGAGATGCATGTATATTCAGCCCGAATTGTGACCCATTTCTAAGTGCTGTAACCACTGATCCTGGTCTTTTTTTAAAACTTAGATTGTAATACTGCTACACAGCCTGAGATTCAGCCATCATTAGCAAAGATGTATGACATATGTCCTTGACTATTGAAGTGCCACCCTCCAAAGACCTTTGAGATACGGCCTTGGCAGAGAAAGGATTAAATTCCATGCCTATACCTCTGATTGGATGTTGACCTCTAGCACTGAATGCCTTGTGTCTCTAGTCTCTGATTGGCTGACCAGCCTGGGTTTGACTGTCTAACAACCTTAAAGGGTTTGTCTCCTCTCACTGTTACTAAGGCGATATGAGACACAGTTTTGACCACCTCCCGGCTGGGAAATAGCAGAGCGCTCTGGCGCTCTGCTGTTCCACTGTTCCAGTAGCTCCCATTGCGTGCATGACAGCTACTGAAACAGCGTAGGACAGCAAGCTATACTGTTTCTGAGTTGGGGAAACAGTATAGCTTGCTGTGCTACGCTGTTTCAGTAGCTCTCATATAAGGCAATGAGAGCTACTGAAACAGCAAAGAGCCGGAGTGCTCTGCTGTTTCCCGACAGGGAGGTGGTCGGAACTGTGTCTCATCTCGCCCCTTCTTTTTTAGACCTGGCGTGAGCAGGGAAAAGTCACAGATTGTGGAGCAAATAATCTTTGCACAGTATACACCAGAAAGTGGCATATATCTGTTTGCAAATGACTCCCTTAGTTTCCTTTTACGCATATGATCAGGCAGATTATCGGGAATGAAGCAGACACGCCTGATATCTATCAAATTATCAGTAGAGAAGAGAGCTGCATTTACATGGAGCAATCACCTCTGCTGTATGGGGACAAGCATTAATATAGCGATTGTTTGTCCCAATAGAAAATCATTACTCCTGTGCAGCAAATTGTTGTACTGACAGAACAATTTGCTGCACAGAAACAATGATTTTCAAAGGCAGAACCAAATTATCATCAGATGAATGAGCATTTGTTAATTTATTGGATAATTGCCAACACCTTTAACACAAGCAGATTATCGGGAATGTACATTAATACAACTGCTTATCCCCAATAATTTGCCTGATAATCCGTCCGTATAAAAGGACCTTTAGTTTTATGGCAAATTGGTCAGACTTTGTTCAACCTGTTCTGTTTGGGTAACAAAGGAACACAAGGTAACCTCTAAGCAACTAAAGGCCTTTCTCATATTAGCTAATCAGGAGAACACTCAGCAACAATAGTGTACTGCAAGGAGAAAGCTGCGGCTCTCCAAAAGAAACATTGCTGCCCGTCTGCAGTTTACTAAAAATCACATGGACAAGCCAGAAAGCTATTGGAACCATGCTTTGTGGATGGATGAGACCAAAATAGAACTTTTTGGTTTAAATGAGAAGCGTTAGCTTTGCAGAAATGAAAACACCACATTCCAACATAAAAATGTCATCCCATCTATGGAACACAGTGGTGGTACTATCATGGTTTGGACCTTTTTTGCTTTATCTGGGCCAGGACAGCTTGCCATCATTCGTTTCAATAGTTTTTTATTGAGTTTAGCAAATATGAAATAGAACATACATAAAGTCGGGCGAACCCGATGGGTAAATAGTATACAATAAAAGGAACAATCTTCTATATGAAGAAAACTATGTGCATTACAAGTATTAGAAATGCCTGCTAACTGTATAAATCATTAAGTTGAGACATGTGGGTTGCAGATCTGGCAGTGGAGCTGGAACCCAACGGTGTGGATCAGGTGAGTATGATCAGGAGGTGATCCAGCTCCATATAATGTTGCAAATCAGATCGCGCTGCTAGACATACTTCTTATCCTTAAGCCAGACCACACAAAGGATTAATCTCCTCCACGTTCTTAAATGTCTCTCTTTTATGGACACAGAAACCTGTAGAACATTAGTATACAATTTGTAAATGGCGAAAGCTGAGGACGTACTTCACCATAGTGCAATTCTAACGTTCTACAGGTTTCTGTGTCGGTGAAAAAGACACATTTAAGAACATGAAGGAGGAGATTAATCCTTTTGTGATCTGGTTTAAGAATAAGTATCTCTAACAGCGTAATCTGATTTGCAACGATATACTATGAGTGTTATTTACCCATGCCACTTGAAGATCTGCAGCGGCTTGAGAACCTGAGTAATTATAACAGAGACTGAGTGAATTTTGATGGATCCAGCTCTATATGCAGCGGGTGCCCATTGGAGTTGTGGAAAGAGTTGCTGTGGGAGGGCTCATTTAGAAATTTGCTATGGGGCCCAGTCATTTGTAGTTACTCCCCGGATTGAGAGGTATACAGTAGCCTTCAGATTTCAGTTCAGAAGTCAGAGATGCATGTATATTCAGCCCGAATTGTGACCCATTTCTAAGTGCTGTAACCACTGATCCTGGTCTTTTTTAAAACTTAGATTGTAATACTGCTACACAGCCTGAGATTCAGCCATCATTAGCAAAGATGTATGACATATGTCCTTGACTATTGAAGTGCCACCCTCCAAAGACCTTTGAGATACGGCCTTGGCAGAGAAAGGATTAAATTCCATGCCTATACCTCTGATTGGATGTTGACCTCTAGCACTGAATGCCTTGTGTCTCTAGTCTCTGATTGGCTGACCAGCCTGGGTTTGACTGTCTAACAACCTTAAAGGGTTTGTCTCCTCTCACTGTTACTAAGGCGATATGAGACACAGTTTTGACCACCTCCCGGCTGGGAAATAGCAGAGCGCTCTGGCGCTCTGCTGTTCCAGTAGCTCCCATTGCGTGCATGACAGCTACTGAAACAGCATAGGACAGCAAGCTATACTGTTTCTGAGTTGGGGAAACAGTATAGCTTGCTGTGCTACGCTGTTTCAGTAGCTCTCATATAAGGCAATGAGAGCTACTGAAACAGCAAAGAGCCGGAGTGCTCTGCTGTTTCCCGACAGGGAGGTGGTCGGAACTGTGTCTCATCTCGCCCTTCTTTTTAGACCTGGCGTGAGCAGGAAAAGTCACAGATTGTGGAGCAAATAATCTTTGCACAGTATACACCAGAAAGTGGCATATATCTGTTTGCAAATGACTCCCTTAGTTTCCTTTTACGCATATGATCAGGCAGATTATCGGGAATGAAGCAGACACGCCTGATATCTATCAAATCATCAGTAGAGAAGAGAGCTGCATTTACATGGAGCAATCACCTCTGCTGTATGGGGACAAGCATTAATATAGCGATTGTTTGTCCCAATAGAAAATCATTACTCCTGTGCAGCAAATTGTTGTACTGGCAGAACAATTTGCTGCACAGAAACAATGATTTTCCAAGGCAGAACCAAATTATCATCAGATGAATGAGCATTTGTTAATTTATTGGATAATTGCCAACACCTTTAACACAAGCAGATTATCGGGAATGTACATTAATACAACAGCTCATCCCCAATAATTTGCCTGATAATCCGTCCGTATAAAAGGACCTTTAGTTTTATGGAAAATTGGTCAGACTTTGTTCAACCTGTTCTGTTTGGGTAACAAAGGAACACAAGGTAACCTCTAAGCAACTAAAGGCCTTTCTCATATTAGCTAATCAGGAGAACACTCAGCAACAATAGTGTACTGCAAGGAGAAAGCTGCGGCTCTCCAAAAGAAACATTGCTGCCCGTCTGCAGTTTACTAAAAATCACATGGACAAGCCAGAAAGCTATTGGAACCATGCTTTGTGGATGGATGAGACCAAAATAGAACTTTTTGGTTTAAATGAGAAGCATTAGCTTTGCAGAAATGAAAACACCACATTCCAACATAAAAATGTCATCCCATCTATAGAACACAGTGGTGGTACTATCATGGTTTGGACCTGTTCTGCTTTATCTGGGCCAGGACGGCTTGCCATCATTGATAGAACAATGAATTATGAAATATACCAGCAAATTCTAAAGGAAAATGTCAGGACATCTGTCCGTGAGCTGAATCTGAAGAGAATATAGGTCATGCAGGAAGACAACGACCCTAAGCCCAGAAGTCATTCTATCAGAATAGTGAAAGAAGAATACTGTTAACGTTTAGGAAAGGCCAAGTCAAAGTCCTAACCTTAGACCACGACTATATGGTCAAATTTCTGTATGCAGTTTTAAACACCAATATCAGCAACGTATTTTAAAAAGGAGAAGAAAGGTAACGGCCAGATATGATGTATCTTTTTTTTTTAAATTCACTCCTGGTTTTGGCTTTCAAAACTGCATGCAGAAACCTGACCATGTGGTCATACCATTAATTCAATAGAAATGTTGTAGAAGGACCTGACTGTTTTTTTTTTTTTCACTTAGGGCTCATGCACATGTAAAAGAATGCAAAACTGACAAGAATGGGACGTCTTCTATTTTTTTTTTTTGTGGGGCCACAAAACGGACATGCGGATTCAAACAGCACACTGTGTGCTGTCCACATCTTTTGCGGTCCCATTGAAATAGAAAGGGTCCACATCTGCCCTGCAAAGAATATGGATTGGATGTGGAACAAACATAAGGTTGTGTGCATGAGCCCTTAGTTAATAGACATTGTGCTCTAACAAGATAATGCCGCCCACACTGCCCACACTACACAACCTGCAGCTTTTCTGGCCAGCTTGATCACCAGATCTCTCCCCCACTGAGAATGTCTCGAACTGGATCTCCCATGGTAAAGCAGCCAACAACCACCTTGGCTGAACTATGGATCCAAGTTGAAAGAGCTTAGAAAAATAAACTGCAGGAGGATATCCCGCATCTGTGTGACCGATACCAGTGGCAGCCTGTATCACAGCACGATGAGATGCTCCATGTTATTATGACCATTTCTCAACATACACCCTGCTGCAGACCCCAAAATAAAGGGTGCACCACCTTAGCACCACTTTGACTAAAGTGGTGACCAAGCACCACTAGCAGTATATACTTTTTCAATCTCAATTGTGTTCTAGATGTTCTTTTTTCATTTTCCAGTAGTATATTTTTACATAAACAACTTTCTTTGGTTAAATGTAGCATCACTGAAACTTCGGGCCTTTTACGCCACTTATTGACTTCTCCATGTAAATTGACAAGCACTATGTACATTCATCCCCATATATACACTGTCAGTGGCATACACCGTCTCCTGGGAAATAATGCAGTGACACTGGAACAGCATACTGAGAAAGTTCCTGGCTAAATTAACAACGCAATTACATTACACGACACGCAGGAAGATGGATGAGAAAAACTTGGCCTGGATCCTCTTCTGTTTTCAAATTGCAATTTATTTGAGGGCTTTAATGGATGCCTTATTAAAACATCCAACCATTGGTGAGCCCAGGCGCGCTGTCACCGCCAGTGGTGATTGATGACATCCTGAGCTGCTTCTCTTGCACATTTGCTTGGGGGGTGGAAGAAGAGGCTGGTGGGGGGGATATGTAGAGGGGTATGATGAGGGGATAGATGGGCCCAGCTCTGCTTATTGCTATTGATCTCTGTGTTCTACACAGACATTTAATTGCAGTGTATGCGAGTGTGCAACCAGATAGAAGGGTGGCAATATCTAAGGTCATCACCTAAGCCATGGTACAGGTATGTCGAACAGAAGTTGCTCGAGTTAACCCGTGCAATGCCAGTATTGTTTGAGGAACAGAATAAAAGGAGGATAGTTTCTTTTGGAATCCACATGGTTAAGGAAGGAAAGAAAGGAGAACATAACATCATCTAAACAAAAAGTATTAAAGGGGGCGTCTAACTACTGCAAATGGAAATTATCCTGTAGAGAAAGTTGGCCACTGCTGCAGCACAGATACGAGGTGACCCACATGAGTGCATATGTGCGTTTCAGCCACCAGAGAGGCTGGTGCTTTTTCCTATAGTGTGCAAGCACGACCACCCATGCTGGATTACAGGGTGGTCGTAACCCCTTAAAACGAGCACTGTATAATGTGATGGAAAAATTAATCCAGCCGGCAAAGGAGGCAATATGGACAATCACAATACGTTAGTAAGTGCCTTGCATTAGCTTCCTCTACATGATAAATGGCATTTGCTGAAGTGCGACAACCCCTTTAATTCCTCACTTTGTATCCAGAAAGGTACTCATCCAATCCACCGTTGTTTTTGTCTCTCCAATAACGTATTTTTAGCCTACTGCATGCATACAAGACTCACTATTAAAATTTTATTTTTTTCTACCAAAGAGTCACTTCTCAACCAATATGCTGACTGCATTTTTTACCGACTCAGCACCATATACTCAAAGGATATGTACACCTTTTTTTATATGATTGCACTTAACTTATTTTTGGCTATAAAAATATTGAGCTGTTCAGTCACAAAGGGTTAACTGTTTTGCTAACTGTGCGACTGGTACTGTCACTTTCAAATTGTGGCATCTAATTACCCTTATTTCTAAACTACTGAGAGGTCAAACACTTATTTAAGCCACGTTCTCATCAGTAAGATAAGGATTGAGCTATAATGAGTGTTTATGATGTGAGAGAGCAGAGATAAGAAGTCTGTCTGTTCCTCAGATGACGGAAAAATCCACAGGCAGCTAGTAGAGGATCTCAGCTATGTACAGAAAAAGAGATTCCATATTGTTAAAAAAGACCAATTGAAAAAATGATTTGTAGCTCAAAATAATTTAATAATTAAAATTCATGTTAATTCTGGGCGTTGAAGTCAAGGAGGTGTTCCCATGGGCGTAGCTATAGGGGTGCAGAGGTAGCAGTCACTACTGGGCCCAGGATCCTGAGGGGCCCCAAAGACCCTTGTGCTGCATAAGAAGACACTGGTATTATAGTAAGTGCATGCTGGGAGGGCTCTGTTATAGATTTTGACTGGGGCCCAGAATCTTCAAGTTACACCTCTGGCTGGAGGGAAGGGGTTAGGTCAAGGAGGGGTGCAGTTTTGATTTTTGTCTCAGACAGCACGAAGGCAATGTGCTCCCCTGCACATAGGGGCCCAAGCTGAACTCTTGCACCAGGGCACCCATGAGCCTTTAGCTACGCCCCTGGGTGTTCCCATCAGTGATTGACAGCTCTCGCTGTATAGAAGGGAATATGGAGAAGGCGGTCAATCACTGATAGGACCGCCTCTGACATTAAAGGCCAGAATGAGCAGGTATTCTAAAATAAAAGTTACATTTTTAAAATTTAAACTCTTTTCCCATAAAACTATATATCAATCTGCTCAGCTCCTCCTGCTCTATGACTTGCTTCCTGCAGATTATTTACATTTTCATAGTGACAGGTTCCCTTAAACTGGAGTAGAGAATGTCATTAGTGATGAGCGGCATAGGCAATATTTGTATTTGCAATATTTCACAAATTTTTGGCCGAATATTCTCTATAAATTCGCAAATTCAAGAATTCGTGATCTCCAGTCATTATTTACTTGATTGCAAAAATCGGCAATGTAATATATTTGCAATAAAAATTAATGATTAAAATATTCGCGATCAACAATAAGGAGTAGGCAACTTTCCTATTAGTTGCTAGGGATGTTGCTAAGTGCCGATATTCGTGATACATTTTCAATAAATTCGCGATTAGAATATTCGCAATCAACATTATTCGCGAATACGAATATATAGCACTATATTCTAAATATTAGCGAATTCTCGAAGTGATATTCGCGATTAAAATTCTCGATTCGAATATTAAGGCTCAACACTACATGTCATGGCCAATAAGAAGCTATGAGAACATGGCAATGATGTAGATTTCTAACTACTGTATTTTTCGCACCATAAGACACACTTTCTTCCTCCAAAAGTAGGGGGAAAATGGCAGTGCGTCTTATGGGGCGAAAGCTGCCATTTTTACATCGCTAACACTGATACTTCGCCGGCTGCGATGCTGCACAACCCAGCCTGCAATGTATCGGCGGTAAGGGAGGAGGGACTGGAGGCCGGCAACTGCTGTTGGAATCGTGGCTGGGCCCGGTGCAGTCACTGTACTCCTACACCGGGTCCCGCCGCTCACAGCAGTCATCATATCTAAACTATAAACCTTAACCTCTTGGTAACTTAAAGTTAAAGTAGCGCTATCCCGTGTACTACTACTTACTGTCAAGCTCCCGTAGCAGGCAGAGCAGCCGGCAGCGTAACGTCACTCACGTCAAGTGCCTGCTCCTCCCACTTTATTAATGAAGCAGGCGCGTGACGTGAGTGACGTTACACTGCCAGCCACTGTGCCTGCTATGGGAGCTTGATAATAAGTAGTAGTAGACGGGATAGCACTACTTTAACTAAAGTTACCAAGAGGTTAAGGTTTATAGTTTAGATATGATGACTGCTGTGAGCGGGGGACCCGGTGTATAGAGGGACATTGTTATGGGGCGGATCTGTGGATGACACATATATAGCATAAGATGTGTCATCCACAGATCCCCCATAGCAGTGTCATCCACAGATCCCCCTCCCCATAACAGTGCCATCCACAGATCCCCCCATAACAGTGCCATCCACAGATCCCCCCATAACAGTGTCATTCACAGATCCCCCATAACAGTGCCATCCACAGATCCCCCCATAACAGTGCCATCCACAGATCCCCCCATAACAGTGTCATCCACAGATCACCCCCATAACAGTGTCATCCACAGATCCCCATAACAGTCATCCACAGATCCCCTCCATAAGTGTCATCCACAGATCCCCCATAATAGTGTCATCCACAGATCACCATTAGTTCAAAACACACCAAAACACACCTTTTGGTTCAAAAATTTTTTTCTTATTTTCCTCCTCAAAAACCTAGGTGTATCTTATGGGTAGGTTCGTCTTATAGGGCGAAAAATATGGTATACTATAACTATTCATATGTCTAAATTATTTGGCAGAACCAACCAAATAACACATCTGGTGGTATTGCCCAAAAATGCTGGGGGAGATTTATCGAACTGATGTGAAGTAGAACTGACTTAGTTGCACATAGCAACCAATCAGATTCCTCCTTTTATTTTCCAAAAGAACTGTGGAAAATGAAAGGTGGCTTCTGATTGGTTGCTATGGGCAACTAAAGCCAGTTTTACTTTACACCAGTTTGATAAATATACCCCACTATGCTTTTTATAAGAAAAGAAAATTATTAGACAGTTCTTAGGGGGGGAATTCCTGCCCGACTCCAATCAGACAATCAGAATAACTCCCTGGATCAACGACCCCTCTCTAGTAGCTGTAGCCTGTAATGTTATTACACTCCAGAAATATATCCAGGCCCCTCTTGAATTCCTTTATTGTACTCACCATCACCACCTCCTCAGGCAGAGAGTTCCATATTCTCACTGCTCTTACCGTGAAGAATCCTCTTCTATGTTTGTGTACAAACCTTCTTTCTCCAGACGCAGAGGATGTCCCCTCGTCACCCCTGATATATTTATACATAGTTATTAGATCTCCCCTCAGTCTTGTTTCTAAAGTAAATAACCCTAATTTTGATAATCTTTCAGGGTACTGTAGTTGCCCCATTCCAGTTATTACTTTAGTTGCCCTCCTCTGAACCCTCTCCAGTTCTGCTATGTCTGCCTTGTTCACAGGAGCCCAGAACTGTACACAGTACTCCATGTGTGGTCTGACCAGTGATTTGTAAAGTGGTAGGACCATAAGGCCCCTTTCACACGGGCGAGTTTTCCGCGCGGGTGCAATGCGTGATGTGAACGCATTGTACCCGCACTGAATCCTGACCCATTCATTTCAATGGGTCTTTGTACATGAGCGTTTTTTTTCACGCATCACTTGTGCGTTGCGTGAAAATCGCAGCATGTTCTATATTCTGCGTTTTTCACGCAGCCCTAGCCCCATAGAAGTGAATGGGGCTGCGTGAAAAACGCATTGCATCCGCAAGCAAGTGCAGGTGCGTTGCGTTTTTCACTGATGGTTGCTAGGAGATGTTGTTTGTAAACCTTCAGTTTTTTATCACGCGCGTGAAAAACGCATCAAAACGCATTGCACCCGCGCGGAAAAAACTGAACAACTGAATGCAATCGCAGGCAAAACTGAATGGCTTTGCCTGTGAAATCGCACAGTTTTCACTGAACGCATCTGCAACGCATCCGGACCTAATCCAGACATGATCATGTGAACCTAGCCTTAGAGTCATTTATTAAACAGGTGTAAAGTAGAACTAGTTTAGTTGCCTATAGCAACCAATCAGATTCAACTTTTCATTTTACCAGTGTTTACCAGTGTTTTACCATTGAGTATGTACTGGTGACTTGCATTATTCCTTCCCATATACATAACCCTACATTTGTCAGTGTTAAACCTTTATCTGCCACTTCTCTGTCCAAGCCTCCAATCTATCCAGATCCCTCTGTAGCAGTATATTTTCCTCCTCCATGGTAATTACTTTACACAGTTTAGTGTCATCTGCAAAAATTGATATTTTACTGTGCAAGCCTTCCCGCCTGCTTCGCTAACCTAAGAGAACTGCATGTCAGCTCTTAGCTTAGTGGAGCAGGCAGAAGCAGGAGCCTGCTCCGCAGGGTTGCCAACCGTTCAGAAATTTCTGGATAGTTCGTAACTTTTTCTCTGTGTCCACGAAAAAAAATAGATGTGTCCGTGATTTTTTTTTTAGGCTGGTGGTACCCGATTAGATAATTACCACCAAAATAATCATCATTTTACAAGAAATTCTGGAAATAAGTTCTTATCAGTATATTAAAGCTAGCGACAGGAAATTTTGATCATTCTTTATGGTTTAAATGTTGTCCATAAAAAAAAATGTTGGCTGTCCATCATGATTTTGGGATAAGTTGTCAAGAAAAAATGAAAAATTTTGGTTGGCAACACTGCTGCTCTGCTCATCTAATCCTGGCACAGTACATGGGTACAGAGTACCTATGTGCTATGCCAGGAGTTAGTAAACCTCCGGGAGGGGGGGGGGGCACGGGCAGGAGCAGCAATATGCCCTCCTGCCCCTACTCCCTAATTTCATAAACTTCACAGGCCATACTGAATTTTAAGCACACAGGGAATGGTACACTTTAGGTAGGGAAAAGTCTAATGAAAATACAATATTAATTAATAAAGTATATTAGAAAAACTTTTATAAGGACATTAGGGACATGTTATCATGTTATTAAAATTTTTGTTAAAGGTTTAGCTACTCTCAGCTTTAATGAGTTTTGAGTTGTCCTATGTTGATCCAGAAAGAGGAGGTATAAATTCTAATTGGAGTTGCCCTTTGGACATCCTTTTTTCTCTAGACTTGAAAAGTTGTTTTTGTATTTTATAGGTCTAGAGATATGTATTTGTTTGTTAGACACTTCTTTACATTGATTGACCAAAGTATTCTTACGCTTTGATCTTAAAGTGTTTTTAAATGTAGACGGTATAAGTTTTAATAGAATAGAACATCAATGTTTTTAATACAAGCAACAATGATTTTCCTGTTGCCGCATGTTCTCCTGCTTGCTATTCAGCAGCCATACATCTGATCTCTGGTTAGAGGATCACCTCGGTCAGCTTGGTTAATTTATGGAACAGTTTTTGGTTAGTTAACCTTCCTTTAAATTTTCATGCTTTGTGCTTTTTTGTCGCTGGGTATAGCGAAAAGATCTGTACATTTGCTTTCAAAATTCATGCCTTCCTTGTATACTTTTCTAGTCTATTTGTGTTGTGTCATGGTAACTTGGAATCTGTGGTCTTTCTACCTTTCTTTTCTGATGTTTTCCAACTCCAAAGAACACCACTTATCAGCAAAACATTGAGCACCATTGGCCCTTTCCTGTATATCCAAGCCCCACAGCTTTTCTACACACAGGGCTTTGCTTGGTACTGCAGCTAAGGCCCATTCACTTGCAATAACACACTACTCTGATCAGGGGCAGATTGGGAACTTAAAGTGGCCCTGGAAAAAAAATAAAAGTGGCCCCATGTTGTAGGTGGGTTCAAACAGACAGAAGCCAGGCCAAAACAAGTAGGTGGGGACAACCAAAGTAGGCAGGGCCTGGAATACTGTAGGGCAGAATACCGCCCCAGCAGAATCAAATACTACAGGACAACACAAAATACTGACGCCCTCACCACAGTATTGAACTGTATCACAGTAATGAGCACAGTAATACAGTTGAGTTCAGGAGGACACTTGCGGCCATTGAGCATCAGATCATTATGTACCTGGTCTGCATTCATTAAGAGGGCTTTAGTGGCCCCCTGGGCATCGGCCTACCGGGAAATTTCCCTGTAGGGTCTGTGGCCAATCTGCCACTGACTCCAAGTGGATACACGTTAAAGGGGCCCATGGCACTCTCTTTATTCAGCTGATCAGTGAGGGCTGACTCCAGGAACGTATGTCCTAAGGATCTGCCATCATTCTGTTTTCCTGCAATAAAATCCATGCTAAGTTAGAACATCCAAAAAATGCATTAACATATATTAGATGGTGCATCCGTAACTGCAGATATTAAATAGCAGTCTGGACCTTTAATAGAAAGGAGGACACAGGTTCATGTTAGTGATTAAGAAGCACGATCCTCAATGGTGCTTCTGATTGGATGGAAAGCTCCAGAATACATGCACATCAAAATTGACTTCCCTGATCACAAGGTCATGGCAAATTTAGTGTGTGAAGATGTATCCACTTTAATCACTTTGTTAGGTTATCATATCTTCTTACATTAGAGCGACTGAAGAAATATAATCTGTTAGTAACTTAAGTAAAATGTATGTTACATAGTAAAATAAAATCAATTTGCTTACTCGGATAGGAGCTCTATGTTCTAAATGCTTGTTTTCGGAAGTTCAGCCTTCTGACATCATCCCAGACAAGAATGTGATCACATGCAAAATGACAGCATCAATAGTAGAAGAAAGGCTGTATTGAGATTCTTGGCCTGTTTCATTCCCGCTACTGCTGCTCTTGGCTTCTTGCCATAGTAATCAATATCTTCAGCCTAAACACGTCCTATCTTATGTTCCCTCTAAGAAATGCAACCATGCACAAGACCCAGCACACATAGAATTGGAGAGCAGGCAGTGGCAGCTTGAATTTATATTACTTAGGTTTTTTCTGTATGTAGGCATATACTTTTAATGTGTCTGCAGGGGGATAATCAGCAATGATATCCACAGAGCACTTTATGTACAGGAGCAAAGCATACCATCACCAAATCATGCATCATCTTTATGAATCCACCCTAATAATATAATAAAAAAGAGAAGTATTGTTAACATACACAATACATGTGCGATTTCAGTTTTTTTCTAATTCTGGAAAAGCTTGATGACAACCAGTATGACTCCCATTACAGGTTACATACGGGTGGTTCCTCAGCTTTCTGATGGTAGTGTCCCATGTAGCGGTGTCTGCACTGCTGTAAAGCCAAAAGCAAGAGCTTCACATGGTCTGCAAATTAATTGTGTTCATGAGTGGCAATTGTTAGAGGCCGTGCAGTTTAGGGGCTCATGCACACAACTGTGTGCTGGGCTTGCCCATGCTGTGGACGGCAGTTTGCGGGCAGCGACCGTGTGCCCGCCGTCTGCGGATGTGGACCCGTTCACTTGAATCCGCATCCGACGGTCTGCACCGCAAAAAGTAGTGCATGCACTACTTCTTTGCGGTGCGGAGGCACGGACAGAAAACCCATGGAGGAGCTCTGTAGTGCTTCTGTTGGCTTCCGATTGGTACTGTACTGCACTGTATCTCCCGAATTGCGGACCATGTGGATACTGTTTGCGGCTGCAGTACGGACGCAGAAGGGCAATGGCCGTGTGCATGAACCCTGTGGCTGAGTTCACATGTTCTGCTTTGTTATGCAAATTTTGAAGCCATATCCAGGAATGGATTAAAACAGAGAAGAAGACATACGCCTATATTAGGAGTATTTCAGGCGCAGATTGCGCCGCAACAGCTAGTTGCGCCGCAATCTGCGACTTCTTCCCGCTCACGCTAGGTCTAAATAAGTGGACGGGGAATGGGACAGGCCTGCAGGCCTGTCTCATTTACCATTTTCTAAGCCTGTTTCAGCTAGGAAGCAGTCTTATATTTAGAAGCGGCGGAGGATCCGCTAGGCTTATGAAGAGGCCGGCGCCTCTACATAACTTCGGCGGATCCACTGCCAGCTTAGGGGTTTAAAACGCCTGTCTTAATAGATGTGCCCCATTTAGTCATTTCTATACACATGTTCTTCATTTATGATCCACTCCTGGTTTTGGCTTCAAAAACTGCACAAAAATACCTGTACATGGAAACCCAGCCTTAGGCTTCATTCACACGTCCGCAATTCTGTTCCACATTTTGTGGAACGGAATTGCGGACCCATTCATTTCTATGGGGACACACTATGTCCCGCCCGGATCCGGAATTGCGGATCCGCACTTCCATTCTGCAAAAAAATAGAACATGTCCTATTCTTGTCCGCAATTGCGGACAAGAAAAAGCATTTTCTATGAGAGTGCCGGCGATGTGCGGTCCGCAAAATGCAGAACCCACATGGCTGGTGACGGTGTTTTTGCCGATCCACAAAACACACGGATGTGTGACTGGACCCTTAGGCCTATTGCACACGACAGTATGGTTTTGCAGTCCACAAAAAAACCTGATGACATCCGTGTGCATTACGTTTTTTGCAGAACGGAACAGCTGGCCCCTAAGAGAACAGTACTATCCTTGTCGGTCATGCGGGGAAAAGTAGGACATGTTCTCTGTTTGAACGGAAACATGGAAACGGAATGTATTCGAAGTAACTTCCATTTTTTTTTGCGGACCAATTGAAATGAATGTTTCGGTATACGGAATGCAAAAAACAGCCCATACACTTTAAAAAATAAAAAAAACGTTTGTGTGAAAGAGGCCTTAGGAACACAGCAGAGCCGTTAACAGTGAACACTTTAGGTTTCCTACACTTATGAATTTGCACTGGCATTTTTTTCCCCAGTAAAAAAACTCCATAGCAGCTGCTCACAATTTTTCTATAACACAGGAAGTTTTTTTATGATGTTTTATTAGCACTCTTCTTTCAAAAGGACTATGTGGACCACAATTTTTTCTGCTGTTTTTCCATGTGATTTAAAAAAAACAAACAAACAATGGCACAAAAAACACCACCTAATTATCAAAGCACCAGTAGCAGAAAAAAAAAATCTGTGTGTGCCATGTTTCATATTTCCCATAGGCTTTCAGCTATCATCTGGATCTGGCATTTTACTGCAAAAAATGCACCAAAAATGCAGGCGCAAAAAGGATCACTAAAAATGCAAAGGTGTGCAAAAATACCAGAAAAACATGTGTGAACCCAACCTAGTTCATGTCAGACCAAGTGAACCTTGGATTTTCCGCTGCACTACTTCAGTATCTGCCACGTGTTTCGACTGCTATGCTGGTCACCACAGTAAGACACCTTATCCTGATGGTAATTCTACTTAATGTACCTGTTCTTGTATTGATAACTAGTCCGATTTGTCAATGGAAACAGTTTGCTAGGAAAAAGTGCAAAATAGACACCCCACCTTGTTTATGGGGGCTGCTGCAAATGTGGGCCTATATGCGCTCCCACAGTCCCAGCCACCAGAGAGGCTGTCTCTTTTTCCTATAGTGTGCAAGCACGACCATCGATGCTGGATTTCAGGGTGGTCATAACCCCTGGAAATGAGCAGTGTATAATGTGATGGAAAAATGAATCCAGCCAGCAAAGGAAGCAATATGGACCATCACAATACATTAGTAAGTGGCTTGTATTAACTTTCTCTACAGGACAATGCCACTTGCTGAAGTGAGACGGCGCCTTTAACTGTGCCTATTAAATAGTTGATTTAGACACACCATTATGCTATATAACAGACTGCAGAAGACTGTAATACTGCTTTATATACAAGACAATTCGATGGATGTTTGCATTATACATTCCTAGCCCCCACCTATGGCCTAGCGGCATAACAACTACGTAGAAGGCATAGTAGCTAAGGGGAATGCCAGTTACAAGGGGCACTGAACTTTGGATGGAAAATAGCAGACACCTGGAGAAGGGAAGGCAAGGGTGAAAGACTGACAGCGATGGAGAAGAGACTAAGAAAAAGCCATGTAAAAGGCCATGGGAAGAAGATGCCACAGAAGAAATGATTCAATGCATATTATCAATTATAATAATAGCCTAATTCCTGAATTTTACCCACAGGTGAACATTTACCCCTAGGTTTCACGGATGAACAAGTCTAAGAGGGCACTATTCTACTTTTTTCTATGGGACCCCATCATTTAAATGTTATGCCCCTGGTATCTCTGCATAATGTGTAGATGCAAATTCCACGTAGTGCGTGAAGAGCACAGGTAGGGTATAAAGCCTAGGAACTGCGGACCATACGTTTTAAATCCACAGCCCTCAAGATGTTAACACAGAACAAACCTCCAGCAGAAAAAGAATACATTATTTGACTTTTTTTTGGATTAGATTAAAATCCATTCACAGATGTGGTCAGTTGTGGCAGGTTAGATACATAGACATGACGCCCCATTTTAGGTTTGCTCAGCATTCCTGTAAAGTGCCCTCTTCCATATGTAGAATAGGGTGACCTCACGAAGAAAACAGAATCATACGCTAGTCCTAGGAAATATTCTACGACGGCTGTTTTAGGCAATATCCGAAAGCAGCAATATCATCCACTCTTGTTAAATGCTGTTTGTTACATTGTTTCCGCTATTTTCAGCTCTTTCTGAAGCAAAGGTGTTAAAATAATAAAAACAAACAAGATAGAAAACGTGAAAGGGGAAGGAAGGAGAAGAGATATAGCCAGAGGCAAAGAGCAATGTAAAATATGTATGAAAGCAGAGAGAGGTTGGGGAGGGATGAGAGATCCAGCTCTCAAACTGTTTGCTGAGCTGCAGGCTGGCTCCTTTAACCACTTAGTACAGAGGAATCATTAATATTGTATAGAACAGGCGGGAAGGCTGGAAAGGTAAATGAACGGCCCAAACCCAGGAGCTTGGGAGTGAAGAGCACATGTCAGCCAGTGTTTAGACGGATTTCAATGCCTGGAGGAAAGCCAGTGCAAGAAGCCCTCAAGACCTCTAGGCCTAGTGGCCAGGCAATACATTGTAGACTTTGGGCTTTGTCTGAAGCCAGTCCTAAGGAAACCTTGATTCCAAATTCCTAGGTGCCATCTGATCTCCTGAGAGTAAAAAAAAAGTATTCTATGTTCCTACAGTGTATCTGAGAGGAATCCACTGTACATTTAATGGTAAGTTGTTTATGTGCAGATTTTAGCACAGATTCCATGCGTTTTGCAGTTTGAATGCAGTGGATCTACTTGTGCCTTTAGTCCCATTCGTTTCAGGGACATGTTCTTTCTTCTATAAAACCCTGGAAATAAGCCGTGGCTACATGAACGTCAGCACACATTCCCATTAAAAACTGTTGGAGGCAGAATTAGCGCCAAAATCCGTGCACAAAGAACTCTATGTGAACTCAACCTTACAGTGAAGTTAAAGTGATATCACATAACTAGTGTTGATTCCCGAAGTTACCCGGGTCTACATCTATCCATATAGATATGTTGTAATACTTACCTAGAACTACTCATTGTTGTCTTTGGCCAAATTAGAGAAGTAAAGAAAACATCCACCGTTTTTTGAATCATTTATGTTTGCTTTTCTTTAAGGGCTCCCTTAGCATATTGTGTATGGGGAGCTCCCGACTCTCTCTCAATAGATGATATTGGAGTAAAGATGTATAGGGGAAAATGAAAATTTTTGACTGAAGTCTCTGACAGGGGCTTTCTCCTCTTCCCATACACATACATGTTCGGCCAAGCTGAATGTGTTTGTATATGGCAGAGCTGGCAGGAAGTCAGAAAAGATAGCTGATCATTCGACCAACAGCTACTGAATGTGCAGGGCAGCCCTAACACTTTGGTCATGCCTGCAAATTTAGAAAAATTCACTACTGCCCAGGTGCCTATTCACAAAGAAAACATCTTTGCACCTGTTTTTCGAATGCTTCTTTGCATAGTGCCTGTTGGATCTTACATCTTCCATTCATTTCATCTCCCTGCACGTGCTATCTAAAAGACACACTGTTTGATGCCCATAGCAATCGAACACAGCACAGCCTTCATTCTCCTACCTGCTCCTTACAATACTGTGGACCTGTGTTTACCAACCAGTGCCACTTCATCAGATGCAAAACTACAACCCCATTATGCCCTTACAGGCAGCCTGTCATGGACGTTCTCCCAGACAGGTGGCAGATGATCGGTGAGACTGGCAACACGTGGTTTGATCTGACTTGTTTTCCATTTGGATCAAATTACGTCTGTGTTGTTTCTGGTGCTTGCCATACCTTATTTCCCCAGGTGTGGCTATTAGGGTCATTTAACCTTCTCTATTTATAGTTGCTTTTGCCACAATGCCATGCGGTTTATAGCTTCTGTTTGGACCTTTGGATAGATTGTGGCTGGATTTCGGCTGAGTTCCTGGTGCTTCCATTGCTCCTTTGAAGTTAAGTCTTTCCTTTCCCTTTCGTATTTTGTTTGGGTTCTGTGTGTTGCATTTCCCTATTGTTTGTATTAGGCCTGAAGGAGACTCCTGTCCGTCCTTCCCTTTGGAGGAACAGGTAGTTTCGTCCCTGCCATTAGTACCAGGGTCCTATAGGGCTTTATAGGACTCTAGGTTTTTCTTGCGTATCGCACCTACCTTAGGGGTCTGTTCATACTGGTAGTCAGTCAGGATTTTGGTTAGGGTTTTCACTAGGAGGTGTCCATTTTTCTTCCCTAGTTCTCAGGCCTGATTTCCTGTTCCCCCCTTCCCTCCTATGCTTGATGTGGTGTTTCTCTCGCACAACGAAGCGTGACACAGCCTTCTGGGCACAATGGAAGTTGTAGTTTTGCAACAGGTGGAGACCCACAGGTTGACAAATACAGTATTGCAAGAAGTGCTGTAGTAAAATAAAAGCTGTGCTGTGATTGGTTTATATGGGTAACAAACACTGTGTCTTTCAGACAGCACATGCAGGGTGATGAGAGGTATTGTGAAATGCAGGGGAGAGGAGAGGCAGGGTGAGAAGCAGTGCCTCAGCAGTTACAGTTACATTAGTGTGTAAAATGCATGCTGCATAATTAGTTGCTATGGGCAACAAACAGTTTGTCTTTTTGACAGCACAGAGAGAATATCACTCTAAATCATGAAGGACTTTATTTTCTGAAACACACAGGGAGCAGCAGACTGAGAAGTGCTATAATTTAAAAAATTAAAGCTAAAGCTGTGCTGTGATTAGTTGCCTTGAGCAACAAACAATTTGTCGTGCAGAGAGATGAGAGGCAGACTGAAATTCAGTGTAGATGAGAGGCAGTGAGAAGCAGTTGGTGTATACATTTTAAAGGGATTCTGTCACCTCTGATAACACAAATTTAGCTTTTAAACCAGCCATGCTCCACAGATTACCTTGAATCAGCTTTGCTTTTCTGTAATGAAATCCGTCCAGTAGTTTTGCAGAAAAACGACTTTTATAAATATGCTAATTAATCGTGAAGTTGCCCAGAGGGGCGTTATCTTCTACTTTGGGTGCCTAGTAACGCCCCCCTGCAGTGCCCAAAACCGGCTCCTTACTTAATAAAAAACGCCTTCCTCAAGAATCCCTACGACGACGATGAAGCTCCTGCCCTCAGTCTCCTACTCATCGCACTGGCGCAGCCCTCAGTGGGTACTGCGTCTGCGCGAGACTTCGCTCGGCAGTCAGGGAGGGGGAGGAGAGGGATGAGGAGCTGTGGGCGGTTAGGGATTCTCGAGGAAGGCATTTTTTATTGAGTAAGGAGCCGGTTTTGGGCACTGCAGGGGGGCGTTACTAGGCACCCAAAGTAGAAGATAACGCCCCTCTGGGCACCTTCACAATTAATTAGCATATTTATAAAAGTCGTTTTTCTGCAAAACTACTGGACGGATTTCATTACAGAAAAGCAAAGCTGATTCAAGGTAATCTGTGGAGCATGGCTGGTTTAAAAGCTAAATTTGTGTTATCAGAGGTGACAGAATCCCTTTAAGGCACACTGCATCAAAAATACCTTACTTTATAAGGACCTTCCAGAAATCGGAGGACAGAAACCCCCCTCCCCCCCAAGTATTTTAAGTTGGATCATGAAGAGTATATGTACCAGGTTTGGTTGAGATCCATCGAGACATGGGAGCCTATGAAGAAAAAACTAATTTTGCCATGTATATGTATAGACACAAATCAAAAACCATGCATACAAAATCTCTATGAATCTGTGTCAGGTAAAATCTAAGAGAAATGGAAAGATGAGAGAAATTATCAGAACCGAATCCCTGGCATGGATACGTGCAAAGTAAAATAAAGAATGAGACCTGTGAGCTGGAGAAAGATAGCTCATTAAACACTGGATATATGTCGCTAATGATAAAGAACGGAAGGAGACTGAATAAGTATTTATTAAACCACTGTTTCAAATAGTTAGGCCTAGAGTCCACAGCAGCAGTCCTGGTGGACAGGCTCACGTTAAAGGGGTTTTCTGGGAATTAAATGTTGATGACTTATCCTCAAGATAGTCTGCCACAGCAATATTGATGACCTATCTGAACTACAGGATTACATCGCCGCCTATCAAATCCCTCCTGGCAGCTCCCAGATACCTCATCTCTCCAACAATTTCCATTGTGCTGGTTTCTCTATATGCCCAGAGTGCTGCTAAAGATATCATTTTTGCTTCATCTAAGGGTCCAAGTGTGCAGTGACATAGTACGTGGGTCCATAGAATAATTAGCTATGATTCCAGTGTATGTGATATTTCTTCACATTGCTCTCCTCCGTCTTCCAAGTGCTTGTAGAGAGAACCCAATCACAAGAAGGAGGCATGGGACACAGGCTGAAGCTGCATCACAGAAGGTACACAGATACTCTGGAGGGTGAGGTAGGGAACAACAGTTCTGTCCAGGATCTTATACTTTCTGCCCGTATTACAGTGCCACTCCACCACTTTGTCTCTGCAAAGCCAGAGGAATGATTGGAAATATAGGCATCATTAGGGTAACCACATCCGTGTGAAAGAAGAAGGACACAGCATGGTAGACAACCCATAACTAAAACAGGTATACGCAAGAAATACACAAAAACCTACATATTTTTTACTCTCAGGAAATGCTGCACTACATAGGCAAAAAAGTGCTAGAATGCGTCTTTAAAAGATACATGGATTTTGTTTTCATCAAGAACTTAATTTTATACAAAAACAGCGCGTTTCTGTACCGGAGAGGTTCCTTCATGAGGTCTTCAAATCATGAAAGCATCAGTCCAGTGCTGGAAGACGTTGTCAATGTATGATCTTGGTGGCCGCAGTGCCCATGTACTCCTTAGATTTTCTTTGCTCTAGCAGATTCTTGAGAGGTCCATCATACTGTCTATCAGCTAAGAAAGGAATAAAAGTAAGGTTTTCAAGGCAACAATCACCCACAAAAATGAGAACTGTTTTGCATATTTAATGAATAATAAAAATCTAATTTTGAACCCATAACTATATATATATATATATATATATATATATATATATATACACACACACACACACACACACACACACAGAATACCACAAAAATACCTTGGTATAAACCAGTCCAGATTTTTTGGTCTTTTTGGGTTACTGAGAAGGCGGTCTAGAGCCCTGAAACGCGTAAAACCTTAGCAAGTCTTTGCACATAGTGTGCCTGTCTTTACATTGGAAATACTTTTATCAATATATATTAGATCGATAACAGGAACATTGATCAATTTGGAACTGGTAACCCCCTAGCAATACTTACTTATGCATTGGAACTCCTTTGACCACTTCTGATAAGCCTGAAGCTTGCTCGCTATCCATCTTAACCACCGCAGACCAAAGATCGCACCCAGCCATTCCAACCAAATGGCACATATGTGTTTGATGAAAGCGCTCCGGACGCCACGGCGAATCCCGTTATATACCACTCAATTTGTTGAGTCCATTTAAGTGGATATTATACATTTAACTACTTATTTCCACAATTTGGACAAATAAACTGAAATTCAGAGCTATTGACTAGTGGGACTTACATTACAGCCTGGCATTATCTACTCTATACAGCCGGCATAACGTTTATGATTTATATATAGACTTTTGGAGAGCTTTCCACTCCAGCTACTCAAAAATTACTGAGTTTTAAAGAGCGGACACTATTTTGATAGACAGCTCTGTTTTGTACTTTTAATGAGTGTGTTGCTGCATGGCCCACAGCTGATGTTTTGATCATTTTCTGAGATTTCCATATGTATTGTTATAAAATCATAATTTGATTTTTAATATTCGTTAAATATGCAAAACATTTCTCATTATCGTGGGGAGTTTTTGACTCTATTCCCTTCCTAACCATTATTTTTTAGTCTAATACCACCGAACTTTGTAAGTGTGTTCAGCAATCACATACCCATCTATATATCAGTCTCTAGACTGAGTTCTATATATCCACCATTATTATTATTGTCATTTACCCATATATTGGATAGTGAGCTGTCTTTTTGTATTGATTATACTATCAGCTACAATGCTTTTGGAAATCACTTTTTCATACTTTGGCCTTGAGCTAAAATAAAAGTTTTTCCCTCATCAGTCTGCAGTCAATACTCCACAATGAGAAAGCGAAAACAACATTTTAAAAAAGCACAGTGTCCTCCATAATTCCTGAATAGAAGATGTTTGAAACGACGAAGGCTTCCTTTAGCTGGCCGCCCCACCAAACTGAGAAACTGAGGGGAAAATACCTTGGTAAGAGTTGACCAAGAACCCAATGGTCACTCTGGCTGTGCAGATGGCATAAACTTCCAGAAGGTCAATTATTACTGCAGCGACCAGAAGGAAGTCTCTCCTCAGTAAAAGTCAAATGGAGTTTGCAAAAAAGCACCTAAAGGACTGTTACCCTCAGTTCACAAATGCGCATTTTACAGCACGTACGAACGCGCTGTAAAACGCATAACCGATGCAAACCAATGCTTCTCTATGGGCCTGGTTCACATTTTCGCGTTTTACAGAGCGTTCGAACGCACTGAAAAACGCCCGACGCATAAACAAGTAGTTGAGCTTTTTTTGGGGCGTTTGTCGCGCGTTTTGGCCCATAGACTTCAATAGGAACGCGCAACGCTTGTATTTTGCACGTTTTTGACACTGAAAACTCGCGTTTATGAATTTGCAACTTGCTGGAAAGGCCAAACCCCAGGTGCTAGGCACAGTTTGGAGAGAAGCCAACACTGCAGTCAATCACACAAACGCGAATACGCGCGTCTCAGAAACGCTCAGGTCTGAACCCAGCGTTAGACTGTGAGAAACAAGGTTTTCTGGTTTGATTGAGCTTTGTCGGCTCCATGTCTGGAAGAAACCAGGCACTGCTCATCACCTGCCCAAAACTATCCCTACAATGGTGTTATATGCAGCAATAGGCACATTTCATGGGGTGATGTGGCACACTATATATTATACACAGCAACAGGCATAGTTCATGGGAAGGTATGGCACACTATATATTATATGCAACAACAGGCATAGTTCATGGGAAGGTATGGCACACTATATATTATACACAGCAACAGGCATAGTTCATGGGAAGGTATGGCACACTATATATTATACACAGCAACAGGCATAGTTCATGAGAAGGTATGGCACACTATATTATACACAGCAACAGGCATAGTTCATGGGAAGGTATGGCACACTATATATTATACACAGCAACAGGCATAGTTCATGGGGAGGTATGGCACACTATATATCAGGGGTGCACAACCTACGTCCCGGGGGCCACATGCGGCCCTCGATACCATTCTGTGCGGCCCCCAAACATCTGGTAAAAGACATGTAGGTCTATGTCTTATGGCTTCTTACATGTATCTTTCATGTATTCTCCTATTAGATGGGAGTCCTAGAAGTGTAACTAGACATTTAAAGTATATACTGTATGTTCAATATGCCAAAAATACAGTATTTCAGTTGGTAATACCCCTTTAAGTTTTATTTTCGGCCCTTGGAATTGGTTCAGGCTGACATTGTGGCCCCCGACCAGAAAAGGTTGTGCACCCCTGCTATATATTATACGCAACAACAGGCATAGTTCATGGGGAGGTATGGCACGCTATATATTATACACAGCAACAGGCATAGTTCATGGGAAGGTATGGCACACTATATATTATACACAGCAACAGGCATAGTTCATGGGAAGGTGTGGCACACTATATATTATACGCAACAACAGGCATAGTTCATGGGAAGGTGTGGCACACTATATATTATACGCAACAACAGGCATAGTTCATGGGGAGGTATGGCACACTATATATTATACACAGCAACAGGCATAGTTCATGGGAAGGTATGACACACTATATATTATACACAGCAACAGGCATAGTTTATGAAGAGATTTGGCACACTATATAATCTGCAACAACAGGCACAGTTTTGGGGGGGGGGGGGGTATGGCACATTATATAGTAAGCAGCAGGTAGCCAGGTACAGTTCATCGAGAGTATGCCACATTATATATTATATGCAGCAGGCACAGTTCATGGGAGAGTATGGCACATTATATATTATACACAGCAGGCACAGGTTGGGGGGGGTATGGCACATTATATAGTAAGCAGCAGGTAGCCAGGTACAGGTCATGGGAGAGTATGGCACATTATATATTATATGCAGCAGGCACAGTTCATGGGGGGGGGGGGGGGTAAGGCACACTATATATTATACACAGCAGGCACAGTTCAGAGGGGTTATGGCAGACAATATAATATGCAGCAGTAGGCACAGTTCATGGGACAGGTGAAGAGAACAAGGACAGGTAGTGGGAGGTTTTAGGAATGGGGGCCCAATTCCAGATTCTTGCTATGGAGCCCAATGATTTCTATGTACGCCCTTGCCTAAGACTACAGTATCTTAGAAATTTTTGAAAGAACTGCTATATGCAATTTCAAAAAACTGTTTGTTACTGTATGAAGTAGTATTCAGAGACATTTAAGTGAAATATTAAAACATATGATATTTAGATAAATGCATAAATCATTATGATGATAGATAGATAGATAGATAGATAGATAGATAGGCAACTTAAAGTTCCCTTGGAAAATAAAAACAAACCTAAACATGGCCCCATGTTAAGATAGATTGGTATATAGGTTTGTTCTAAAAAAAACTATGTTTCTTTTATATTCTCTTCTTAGCTGTGGTCTATAGAGATTAATATGACATTTCTCAGTCTGTGTTTCTGTGTTATTGTTACTGCCTCTGTCTTTTCTCTTTCTTGCTTATCAAGGGGAGAATGAAATGGGAAGGAGATTTCAGTTAATGATCTCCGATAAATTCAGCATTCTTTTGAGAAAAACATAACACTGTATTTTTTTTTGGTACCTAATATGCTATTGGCACCCCCCTCTGTGACCTGTCGGTCCAGCTTTGGAAGAAGACTATCCCCCCCAACGGGAGGGGCACGCAGCATCCGATGTGCTCCTCTGAGCATTAATAAAAGCCCTCCGTTAGCCTCATCTCATTACTCTACTACGAGTATTGACTTTGGCCTGCAGTCATGTATAGATGAAATGAAGATGGCTTGTCCTAAGTGATTACTCAGAATTACAAATCATTTCACAAGTAACTCTACACCACAGCAGGGCTGGCACCCTGCCCCTGCACCCCCATTAGCGTCCCCCCACTCAACAATACTGTATAATAATATATATAGCCAGGCACTCCATCGTGGATGTGATCAGAATCTTTGCACAATAGGTCTCATATTCACTGGAAGTAATACTAAGAAGAGTAGAGATTTAATGTCACTGTAAGCACTTTACATGCCGGAGGGGCCAACAGATATAAATGCAAGTGTTTGTATGTGACAAGTAGCACAAAAACTGAAAAATACTTGCTAAACTACAACCCCAATTCCAACGCTGTGTAAAATGTAAATAATTGTAAATAAGAACAGAATACAATGCAATTCTTATAAATTTCCCAATAGGTTATAGAACACATATCAAATGTTGAAACTTTTACCATTTCATGAAAAGAAAAACTGATTTAGAACTTAATGACAGCATCTCAAAAAAGTTGGCACAAGGCAGTGTCTAGCATTCCATAGTATCCCCTCTTTTAACACGTCTGGAAAGTGAGGAGACCAATTGTTGGAGTTTTAGGAGAGGAATGAAGTCCCATTCCTGCCAGATTTGTTGTTTCATGATGCAAAAATGTTTTCTATTAGTGAAAGGTCTGGACTCCAGGCAGGCCGGTTCAGTACCCGGACTTTTCTTCTGTGAAGCCATGCTGTTGGGATGGATGTAGTATATGGTTTAGCATTGTTTTACTGATATATGCAAGGCCTTCCCTGAAAGAGACGTTGTCTTGATGGAAGCACATGTTGTTCTAAAACCTCTATATACTGTTCAGCATTCAGGGTCTTTCCAGATGTGTAAGCTGCCCATGCCATAGGCCAGGGATGGCCAACCTGCAGCTCTCCAGCTGTTGCAAAACTACAACTCCCAGCATGCACAGACTGCTCACAACTATCAGCCTACAGCAGGGCATGGTGGGAGTTGTAGTTTTAAAGCACCGGCCATAGGCACTAATGTAACCACATACCATCAGAGATGCATTGCAGGATATTGAACTGTGCGCTGATAACAAGCTGCATGGTCCCTCTCCTCTTGAGTCTGCAGAACATGTCATTCGTACTTTCCAAAAAAAAGAGAATTTCACATTTTGGTTTATCTGACTACAGAACAGTTTTCCATTTTGCTTCAGTCAATTCCTGAGAAGATGGTGGTATGTCTGGATCATGTTGACATGTTCTATGCATGATATAGCTTAAACTTGCATTTGTGGATTGCACAATAAACTGTGTGTCATACTGGTAATTTTTACTTGTGCCCCTGTACTGTGAGCACCATTTTCATGGTTCATGTTGCCACTGCTCCATGTATCTGGGCATTGGTTACTTGTGGTGCGAATTGTGCCAATGTGATTATATCACACCTCAAGTTCTGTATTTTGAGGGTTAATCATTCCTTTCTATGTATGTATCTCTTTGATAAATCAGTATGGTAACTTTTGTCCGTATTCCTGTGCCGCTGTGTCTGAACTGAGTCTTAGGGTTCTGTGCCTGTTCTATCTTGCCAAGTTTTGCTCATGCATGTGCTATGTCGGAACTGTGGCAAATTTCCTGTAGCCCGTTCCTGAAGTCCATCGTTTGCCTTGGTTCCTAAAGTTTGCCCATCTACCAGTGCTCTGTTTTGTCTTGTTCCTGTATTATGTGTTTGCATGTGCCCTTTCTGGTTCCTAACCTTGACATTCCTGTGTCTTTGGTGCTTTGAACTAGTGTTCCTGATCCCAGTTGGTCAACTGGAGACCATCCCAGGAGGTTGCAGTCTGGTCACTAACTCGCAACGAAGTCCACATAACTGTAGAAGGGTTGAAGGGTGAATACCGGGGAGGCACCAGAACTACTCCCTTAGGGTTTGGCCTAATATCAAAATGGTTACTTGGCACAGTGGTTCCACAACCATTGTCTGTATTATCTGTTTGTTATCCTGGGCACATGCAGTAATTTCCAGTACAGAATCATGCCTGTTTTTAATGTAGTGCCACCTGAGGTCCCATAGATCACGAGCATCCAATATTGACTGTCAGCCTTGTCTCTTGTACACATGGATTTCTCCAGATTCTCTGAATCATTTGATGATATCATGTACTGTAGATGGTGGGATATTTAAAGTTCTTACAATTTTACATTGAGGAACATTTTTCTGAATTTGTTCCACAATTATTAGGTGCAGTGTTTTGCAGATTGGTGAACCTGTGCCCATCATTGCGTCTGAGTGACTCTGCCTTTCTAACTTCTCTTTTTATATCCAGTCATGTATCAGTAGCAAATTGCTCCTCCAGCTGTTTTTTTATTAGCACTGCTTACTTTTCCAGCCTTTTGTTGCCCCTGTCCCAACTTTTTTGAAACATGTTGCTGCCATCAAGTTCTAAAGGAGTTACATGGTATACGTCTCACTTTCAACATCTGATCTGTATACTACGTTCTACTGTGAAAAAAATATGGGTCTATGAAATTGACCAATCGTTGCACTCTTTATTTACATAGCTTCCCAACTTTTTGGGGGAATTGGGGTTGTACTAATAGTGTGCAGAATATTAATTTACTATCTGTGGATGTGTTTTTCTAAATGTATAGACATCTTGTTACAAATCATCAATACAATTGCCACAGCAAACAATCAGTAGACATAGTGAACCTTTTACATGGGATGAAGATCAAGCAATTAGCATTTGTATGAATGCTTATTCCCGATAATTGCTCCATGTAAAGGTGCTGCTGATCACCAGGTGATTAAGCAAACATTTTTTCATTAGGATATCTTTTATTGTGGCACATAAAATCATGGTTTGCAAGTAGGAGATCATCTTGAGTAAACACACTGTTGTGATTGCTCATCCCCATGCTGAGGGGATGATTGCTGCATGTAAATTCATCTCTCCTCTCAGCTCAATGATCATTGTTCCCAATAACTGCCTGTCAATTGGCTACGTAAAAGGGTCCTAAGAGTAAAGGATAATGCAGAAGTTAGTTCTGGCCATACAGGCATACAGTAAAGAGATGGATAGCTTTATTAAAGATGAATTATAGTATGGCACCTGCAGCCTTCCTCTTGTATGCTCTGATAGGACCCATGCATGCTCCTCCCAGCTCTTCAAGAGCCATTTGAGCACTGCCTAATTTGTCATCAGCCTATGACTGCATTCCCTGCGGTACATATGGCACTCTCCCCTATGGGATGGTGCCTGTGCAAAAGGTTTGTAGCTTGTCAAGTCCTGTAAAAGTGTGCTTATAGTGTTTTACAACCTTCCATACCTGACCTGTGCCTTTTAACCATATTGACCCTATGCTGCCTGTCCTGACCGCTGCATGGACACCATATAGTAGTCCCTGTGCCACCTGCCCTGATCTGCTGTATTGCCTGTTTACCTTATATTACAAACTCTGACTCTACTGACTTTGGCTCATTCACAGATCATGCCTTCAGGAACAGCTTGATGGTCCCTGCAGAATAGTCCAGATCTTCATTTGGAGGTGAAGGGCGAGTACCAAGGGAACATCTTGACAATACCCTCAAGCGTAGCTCCAAGTGAAATCTGTTCAGTGGCAAAGTGGGTTCACATTCAATGCATTACACAGGAAAATATATATATATATATATATATATATATATATACACACACACACACACACGTTTTCTGAGGGGGGACATTTATGAAGCATAGAAAGTGTCCAATGGCTTTGGAAAGAAAATTCTATAGGATGAGGGAAGCACAGGAGAAGTCACAAGGGTGTTCGTCTGGAGGAGATAAAAATAGACAAGAGTAGAAGGTAAAAAAAAACATGATTGTCAACCTTTCTCCTTATGAGGACCTGAAATGCTTCTGTTGACTATATTTGAAGGATGCATATTACATCAGGATTGGATATGCACATAAAACACAGAGCATTTGCACAGATGAACTTGCAGGTCATGATACCACTGTATATTGTGCTAAAATTGGCTTGAATTACAATTTAGGGAAAGAAAGGAAAATTCATACGAAAAAATGAAATTTATTGTTACCGTCCTCTGCCAAGATTTGAACTTGTCTTTGGCAAAAAATAGAAATTTTGTGAACATGACATATGATAAAATGTTGTGTATATTGTGGTAAGGTGCAGGGTGCCGTCGTGGATGGCAGGTATGTGTCACCGAGGTTCATAGCCTCGGTGAGGTAAGAGCCGTTTTTGTTGATGTCAGCAGCAGCTAGTGCTACTGACATAGTTTTAAATGGCATGGCTGCAAAGCCGATCCGGGCCGGCTCTTACCGGGAGCAGCTAAAGTGTAGGGTGGGTGGCTGCTCCCCACGACCCAGTCCGGGTTTTGGGCTGGGTTTATAAACTCAGCCAGCACCAGCAGCTGGGGCGGTGATTGTCCTGGAGCTGCTAACAGTTAATGGAAATGTTTTCCCGTGTGGGCCTGCCAAAAGAGGTTCTGACAGACCAAGGGACCCCTTTTATGTCCAAAGTTATGAGGGAACTGTGTAAATTGTTGCGTATAAAGCAGTTACGGACGTCCGTTTACCATCCGCAAACAGACGGTCTTGTCGAGAGGTTTAACCAAACTTTAAAAAATATGTTAAAAAGGGTGGTGTCTAGAGATGGGAAGGACTGGGACCTGCTTCTGCCCTATCTCATGTTCGCAGTGCGAGAGGTGCCCCAGGCCTCTACTGGGTTCTCGCCCTTCAAACTGCTTTATGGCAGACACCCTCGAGGCCTGTTGGATATTGCCAAGGAAGCGTGGGAACAGCAACCTGTCCCCCACAAAAGTGTCATTGAATATGTCACCCAGATGCAGGAACGGATGGAAAGGGTGTTGCCGCTGGTCCGGGAGCATATGGAGGCAGCGCAACAAGCCCAAAGTAGGGTGTATAATCGTCAGGCTCGGGTACGGGACTTCAATCCGGGAGATCGGGTTTTGGTTCTGGTACCCACCCTTGACAGCAAGTTCCTAGCTAGGTGGCAGGGCCCCTATGAGGTGATCGAGAAGGTAGGGAAGTAAATTACAAGGTACACCAGCCAGGGCGGCGCAAGCCGGAGCAGGTGTACCACGTGAATTTACTAAAGCCGTGGAAAGATAGGAACATGGCCGACGACAACAGCCCCCGGCCAGGGCTTCTAGGTGAGAAGGGTCCAGCCCCACAGTTCGAGGCCTGTGAAGCAGTAACCACGGTAAAAATTGCAGACAGCCTGTCTTCCAAACAAGTTCAGGAAGTCAGGGAGTTCATCAGTCGGAACACGGATGTGTTCTCGGACCTCCCTGGCCGCACGTCTCTCGTCCAACATGACATCGTCACTGAGCCTCAGGCCAAGATCCGGTTAAAACCATACCGGGTACCCGAGGCTCGGCGACGGGCCATCGCGGAGGAAGTGCAATTAATGTTGAACCTCGATGTTATTGAGGAGTCGAAAAGTGAGTGGGCCAGTCCCATAGTCCTGATACCCAAGCCGGATGGGACGTTGCGGTTCTGCAACGATTTTCGCAAATTAAATGAAGTGTCCAAGTCCGATGCGTATCCCATGCCCCGGGTAGACGAGCTTGTTGAGAATTTAGGGCAAGCCCGTTATTTTTCTGTGCTAGACCTCACTAAAGGATACTGGCAAGTACCCTTAACGGAGTCGGCCAAGGAAGAAACTGCTTTTGTTACCCGCAGGGCCTGTATCATTATAAGGTGTTACCCTTTGGCCTGCATGGCGCCCCGCCACCTTCCAAAGGTTAATGGATATTGTGCTGCGACCTCATCGTCGGTACGCCTCGGCCTACTTAGACGATGTAATCATCCACAGCACCGACTGGGAAAGCCATTTGCCCAAAGTGCAGGCGGTAGTGGATGCCCTGAGGAAAGCTGGTCTAACCGCCAATCCAAAGAAGTGTGCGATTGGGTTGGAAGAGACCAAATACCTGGGATATGTAATTGGGCGGGAGTCATCAAGCCGCAGGTAACTAAAGTGGAAGCCATACGTAACTGGCCCCGACCGGTCACTGCCAGGCAGGTAAAGTCCTTCCTGGGAATGGTAGGGTACTACATGCGGTTTGTGCCCCACTTTGCCACAATAGCAGCGCTGTTGACAGACCTGTTGAAGGGGCGAAAGTCTGGGAAGGTTAGCTGGAGTGAGAAGGCGGAGGAGGCTTTCTCCGCGTTGAAGTCGGCCCTCTGTGGGTCCCCGGTTTTGGTGACACCCGACTTCAACCGGGAGTTTGTCGTACAGACCGACGCCTCAGAGGTAGGCCTCGGTGCTGTGCTGTCTCAGGAGGTCAACGGGGAAGAACATCCCGTTGTCTTCCTGAGCCGTAAGCTCAGTCCCGCCGAGACCAGGTATAGCATAGTGGAGAGGGAGTGCCTGGCTATCAAGTGGGCACTCGAATCTCTCCGCTACTACCTGTTAGGGAGGAGGTTCCGTCTGGTGACCGACCATTCCCCTCTCAAGTGGATGAGCCAGGCCAAGGAGAGGAATGCTCGGGTCACCAGGTGGTTCCTATCCCTGCAGAACTTCAAGTTCTCAGTGGAACATAGGGCGGGCCGCTTGCAGGGGAATGCAGATGCCCTTTCCCGCGTCCACTGCCTCACATGTGTCCACCCCCTCAGGGTTGAACAAAGGGGGTGTGTGGTAGGTGCAGGGTGCCGTCGTGGATGGCAGGTATGTGTCACCGAGGTTCATAGCCTCGGTGAGGTAAGAGCCGTTTTTGTTGATGTCAGCAGCAGCTAGTGCTACTGACATAGTTTTAAATGGCATGGCTGCAAAGCCGATCCGGGCCGGCTCTTACCGGGAGCAGCTAAAGTGTAGGGTGGGTGGCTGCTCCCCACGACCCAGTCCGGGTTTTGGGCTGGGTTTATAAACTCAGCCAGCACCAGCAGCTGGGGCGGTGATTGTCCTGGAGCTGCTAACAGTTAATGGAAATGTTTTCCGTGTGGGCCTGCCAAAGAGGTTCTGACAGACCAAGGGACCCCTTTTATGTCCAAAGTTATGAGGAACTGTGTAAATTGTTGCGTATAAAGCAGTTACGGACGTCCGCTTACCATCCGCAAACAGACGGTCTTGTCGAGAGGTTTAACCAAACTTTAAAAAATATGTTAAAAAGGGTGGTGTCTAGAGATGGGAAGGACTGGGACCTGCTTCTGCCCTATCTCATGTTCGCAGTGCGAGAGGTGCCCCAGGCCTCTACTGGGTTCTCGCCTTCAAACTGCTTTATGGCAGACACCCTCGAGGCCTGTTGGATATTGCCAAGGAAGCGTGGGAACAGCAACCTGTCCCCACAAAAGTGTCATTGAATATGTCACCCAGATGCAGGAACGGATGGAAAGGGTGTTGCCGCTGGTCCGGGAGCATATGGAGGCAGCGCAACAAGCCCAAAGTAGGGTGTATAATCGTCAGGCTCGGGTACGGGACTTCAATCCGGGAGATCGGGTTTTGGTTCTGGTACCCACCCTTGACAGCAAGTTCCTAGCTAGGTGGCAGGGCCCCTATGAGGTGATCGAGAAGGTAGGGAAGTAAATTACAAGGTACACCAGCCAGGCGGCGCAAGCCGGAGCAGGTGTACCACGTGAATTTACTAAAGCCGTGGAAAGATAGGAACATGGCCGACGACAACAGCCCCGGCCAGGGCTTCTAGGTGAGAAGGGTCCAGCCCCACAGTTCGAGGCCTGTGAAGCAGTAACCACGGTAAAATTGCAGACAGCCTGTCTTCCAAACAAGTTCAGGAAGTCAGGGAGTTCATCAGTCGGAACACGGATGTGTTCTCGACCTCCCTGGCCGCACGTCTCTCGTCCAACATGACATCGTCACTGAGCCTCAGGCCAAGATCCGGTTAAAACCATACCGGGTACCCGAGGCTCGGCGACGGGCCATCGCGGAGGAAGTGCAATTAATGTTGAACCTCGATGTCATTGAGGAGTCGAAAAGTGAGTGGGCCAGTCCCATAGTCCTGATACCCAAGCCGGATGGGACGCTGCGGTTCTGCAACGATTTTCGCAAATTAAATGAAGTGTCCAAGTCCGATGCGTATCCCATGCCCCGGGTAGACGAGCTTGTTGAGAATTTAGGGCAAGCCCGTTATTTTTCTGTGCTAGACCTCACTAAAGGATACTGGCAAGTACCCTTAACGGAGTCGGCCAAGGAAAAACTGCTTTTGTTACCCGCAGGGCCTGTATCATTATAAGGTGTTACCCTTTGGCCTGCATGGCGCCCCGCCACCTTCCAAAGGTTAATGGATATTGTGCTGCGACCTCATCGTCGGTACGCCTCGGCCTACTTAGACGATGTAATCATCCACAGCACCGACTGGGAAAGCCATTTGCCCAAAGTGCAGGCGGTAGTGGATGCCCTGAGGAAAGCTGGTCTAACCGCCAATCCAAAGAAGTGTGCGATTGGGTTGGAAGAGACCAAATACCTGGGATATGTAATTGGGCGGGGAGTCATCAAGCCGCAGGTAACTAAAGTGGAAGCCATACGTAACTGGCCCCGACCGGTCACTGCCAGGCAGGTAAAGTCCTTCCTGGGAATGGTAGGGTACTACATGCGGTTTGTGCCCCACTTTGCCACAATAGCAGCGCCGTTGACAGACCTGTTGAAGGGGCGAAAGTCTGGGAAGGTTAGCTGGAGTGAGAAGGCGGAGGAGGCTTTCTCCGCGTTGAAGTCGGCCCTCTGTGGGTCCCCGGTTTTGGTGACACCCGACTTCAACCGGGAGTTTGTCGTACAGACCGACGCCTCAGAGGTAGGCCTCGGTGCTGTGCTGTCTCAGGAGGTCAACGGGAAGAACATCCCGTTGTCTTCCTGAGCCGTAAGCTCAGTCCCGCCGAGACCAGGTATAGCATAGTGGAGAGGGAGTGCCTGGCTATCAAGTGGGCACTCGAATCTCTCCGCTACTACCTGTTAGGGAGGAGGTTCCGTCTGGTGACCGACCATTTCCCTCTCAAGTGGATGAGCCAGGCCAAGGAGAGGAATGCTCGGGTCACCAGGTGGTTCCTATCCCTGCAGAACTTCAAGTTCTCAGTGGAACATAGGGCGGGCCGCTTGCAGGGAATGCAGATGCCCTTCCGCGTCCACTGCCTCACATGTGTCCACCCCTCAGGGTTGAACAAAGGGGGGTGTGGTAAGGTGCAGGGTGCCGTCGTGGATGGCAGGTATGTGTCACCGAGGTTCATAGCCTCGGTGAGGTAAGAGCCGTTTTTGTTGATGTCAGCAGCAGCTAGTGCTACTGACATAGTTTTAAATGGCATGGCTGCAAAGCCGATCCGGGCCGGCTCTTACCGGGAGCAGCTAAAGTGTAGGGTGGGTGGCTGCTCCCCACGACCCAGTCCGGGTTTTGGGCTGGGTTTATAAACTCAGCCAGCACCAGCAGCTGGGGTGGTGATTGTCCTGGAGCTGCTAACAGTTCTGTGGAGTTCTCTGACCTGGAGGAAAGAGCTCAGCAAGGTGGTGTTTTTCCCTGCAACCTGAAGGTGGAATCTCCTGCGGCTGGGCCGACTGCTAGGTGTGAACCCTCACCTAAACCTCCCAGGTGACTGAACGCTGTGTTGGCCTGTTTTGTTTGGCCACATTGTTTCTGCTGTGTGTGAATTATCACCAAGAGACTGTTTTCCATTTATGTTGTGCAAGTGTGAATAAAACACTGTTTATTGCACATTCTGGACTCCTTGTTTTGCCTCGGTACTGCACCCGCACCGCTATCTACCAGAGCGACTCCCCACAATATGAAATATGTACATGTTTATATGCCTACCCTTAGTACTGGCCAAAACCGCAGTGATTCCCCATTAAATTAAACCACAGTGTACCACAACGAGTGTTATGCTGGTGACTCATGGGGTTAGCATTCAGCGAGACTTCTCTGTAGTGCTACAAAGGTAAGCCTTCCATCCTGCTTTCTTTTCATCTGCTAAGGTGCTGATCGACCCACCTATTTATGCTGTTTTTTTTGTTCCATCCCTTTGCCTGAGCTTTAGGTATTTTAGTGTTTATTAGTCCTAGTGAAGGTGTGCTTTTTCTGTCTGTCTGCCTGCCCATGTACCAACTATGATCCCCTGCTGCCTGTTTTGATATTGCACTTGTTTTATGTATTCACTCGAACTCTGCCTGCTCTGACCTTGAATTTGTTTTAGGATATGCACAAACTCAGTCTTCCCTGTTCTCTGCCTGTTTCCTGACTACATGTATTGCCTGACCACTCAGTGCATCACACAAATGTCTCTGACTCCCATGGGTCAGCTCCACTAGGACTATTCCAAGAGGTGGTAGCCTGGTGGGTCCATGCAGCTAAAAACATCCCTGTATACTGTTTAGAGGGTGAAAACCAGGGGATCACTGGGATAATTCCCTTAGGACTATCCCAAAGTCAAAACAGTTAGGTTGTAGAGTGGATCTACTCACGGTTAGCAGAAGCCTCCCTGGGTTGGCAGCATAGTGATGGGGAAGACAGCACAAAATCTTTTGGGGCACTCTGTTGCAGGGGAACACCAGCCAAGATGGAGGTTGAGGTGCCCTTGATGGCGGCTGTATTTAGGGTGCTTGTGGCAGCTGGGTCCCTCGGTTTGTTTGTCTTGACGCCAGTACCATTTGTGGTGGCACAGCAATTTATAGTGGTAGTAAGGATGAAGAATGAAGTAGGCAATGATAGAATGCAACTCACAACTTTTACTGAGTCTTGGTTCTGTTGCAGCATGTACATCCAAATATAACACAGTCTTTAGGCATTTAGAGGATTTTTTGTAGATCCACTGCTAATAGGTTGTAATTAGGTCCTGACTCAGGCTGTGGTTCAGTAGTACTCTTACTGGTAGGTGACTTTGCTTCTGGTCCCTTTTAATCCAGTGCAATTTTGGTGAGGTTCTTCACCTTGACTCCAAAGGTTCTTGATGCCTGGATAATAGCCATTACCCTTTGGATTATTCTCTTTCCTTCTCTATCTTGCCCCTTCTAGGGCTAAACTTCTACTCTACAACACAACTTGTTCTCACGGACCACAGAATAGTCCTGAGCTGGGCTAGATATCCCAGAGTGGTGCTTTCCCCATCTAGTGGTGGGATGTATAAAGCACACTTAACCAGTCTAAGAACAAGGATGCAACAGGTAATGCAAAGGCAAAATGACATACAATACAATATGACAGTGATGCAGTAAATTTGCAGTTCCCACGTGTCCCGAGTGGGACGCTGCACCAGTTGGAGGGGAAATTTGAATGAGTTGATGAGTCAGATACTAACGTATTAAACGGGTTCTCCAGGAATTTGATATTGATGATCAATCCTCAGGGTACATCATCGACATGAGATAATTGGGGGTTTAACTCCCGGCACCCCTTCCGATCAGCTGCAGTGTGAGTAGCGAGTGCCACAGCCTCCTCACAGCTTACCAAGCACAGTGTCGTACATTGTATTATATCTGTGCTTGGTATTGCAACTCAGCCCCATTCACCTGAACGGGAATAAGCTACACCTAGGCCATGTGATGATGAACGTGACGCTACTGGCGTAGGAAGAGGCCTACGGGCTTGAGATCACCACAGCCTCTTCATACTGCCGATTGGAGGAGGTCCAACTCTCACCGCCCCTGCCGATCAGCAGTATGAAGAGGCTGCTGATTAGCGGGTGTGGTGAGAGTTAGATCTCGGCTATCTGATATTGATCCAAACCCCGTTAATAAGCTGGACTTTAATATGAAGTTCCAATTGTGTTGCAAAATTCTTCAACCTGCCCAGGAGGATGAGATCTACAATCGTCTTCATATAGTCCCATTCTTGCAATGCAACAC
This sequence comes from Bufotes viridis, assembly GCA_033119425.1. Taxonomy (NCBI): domain Eukaryota; kingdom Metazoa; phylum Chordata; class Amphibia; order Anura; family Bufonidae; genus Bufotes; species Bufotes viridis. The sequence continues at coordinate 37,820,500 of CM065599.1, forward strand.
TGGTTTAGCTGCCATAAAAGCCATTACTTTGTTTCCAGGAGATCAAATTCTTTAGAATCACTACCACTATTCTGTTCCTTCCATATCCTATGAATATATGTGCTATGACTATATGAAAATGTATAAAATAATAAATGTACCAGATATTCTTAATTTCCAGAGTATGCATTAAAACCAGTAAATTGTCCCATTAAATCTAAGCAGCAACCTGCACTCCCATGATAGCCATGAGAATAATTATGGAAGAGCAGGGGCTACTGATGGTAGTCAGATAGGGATAGATTGCTCTGATTTGCTTTATTGATCATATGAGTGGCATTATCCATCCCTGGAAGTGATAACCCTGATAAAAAGCCACTCATGGACTATGTGTCTGCACTTGGGACCCTGCCACAGGATGCAGGGAGAAGATAGCATCTTCCTGTGCCCAGAGAGGACTTGTAGGCTGAATGAAAATATTCATTGATAATTTATGGAGGAGGCAGATAAAGTGAGCATGCAGTGTGTGTTTTCCATCAGCTCTGATCACCTCTCATGTTTAATTAACTCTTTAACTAGTGAATAGGCTTTACTCACAGCTAGCTAATGTGTACGTGATGGTACCTTTCATGCAGTGTGGTCATTTAGCAGGTACAAATGATAACTGAAGATTTTTATATCTCTTGTCGTTGCAGTAAATGCTGTGATTTATAAAAAAAAATTGAATTAGTGTATTTTTTAATATATCTGATGGATGCAATATCATTCGAATGCTCAGACCACATGGGAACATGAACTGTATATTAGATATTTTTGTGTGACTGTTTACAGGTGTTCTGCATTATCCCAAAAAGTGTGGCTCTGTCCCTAGAGGTTCCAACATTTAAAGGGGCTGGCCATTGTATATTACTATGAAGCATATATTACTATGAGGGCATGATCTCTAAAACATAACTTTTAATATAAATAGATTAAAACACTTATCATGAAGACAACAGAAATGATAATAGGCCAAACAAATGACAGATCTGGGTCAGAAGTGGTGCAAACAAGGGGGCGGGGGGTTCTGTCCCTAAGGAAACCATCACTACCCCTGATAACAGAGAAATACACTGCTGGTGGATGTACCCTGCGGTGGAACCTACCTCTACTATCCCCCTAGTATACCCTATAGTGTTCCGGCGCATTTCCTCCCATTGGGGTAATCAGGGGGAAAAAGATGCAAAGTAGGGTGCAATATACTAGATATCAAAAATTAGAACCGATGAGGTTGCCGATTCAAAGTATCCCAAGTCTTGTGCGAATTATACAATACATAGGACAAACAAACAAGCCCTGCGAGATACAGCTTTGTAATGCACATGAGCTAGTGAGACCACCCATCTAGATATAAAAAGTAAGCCAGATACACAAATATATATATAATTCAGGTCCAATCTAGGACCACTCACATTTCTGGGTGGTAGCAGGGCACAGCAGCTATGGCTATGGCTATGCATGCAGCTAATAATAAGCATTTCTAAAAGGTTTTTCCAAGATCTTTTTACTGATGACCAATTCTGTGGATAGGTCATCAGCATCTGATCCGTGGGGGTCTGATACCCATCAGATGTTTGAAAAGGCACTGGCACTCGCAGTAGTGACACAGCCATTTTGTAGCTTTGCGTAGGCCAAGTGATGTCACATTCATCGGTCACATGGACTAGGCATAGCTTATCCCCATTAAAGTATATGGGGCTGAGCTGCAGTAGCAGGCACAGCCACTGTACAATAAACAGTGCTGTGCTTGGTGAGCTGAGAGAAGGCAGAGGCTCCTTCTCAAACAGCTGATCAGTGGAAGTCCCGGCTGTTGGACCCCCAACAATCACATGCAGATAATTATCCAGAGGATAGGTCATTAGTTAAAAAAATCTCCGAAAACCCCTTATGATGGCATTGATGTCTGCACTGGAAACATAACTAGAGATGAGCGGATTTTTCCAAAATTCGATTCGGCCGGTTCGCCGAATTCTCTCAAAAAATTTGGTTCCATCTGAACTCGTTTGCAGTGAATCGTGTTACAAAACGGCTATTTCCTGGGTGCAGAGAGCCTGTATAGTGGTGTAGAACACTGTGCCTTGCAGTGACACGCATAGGGAGTCTGCTGTGGTAGTGAAATAATACTGTGAGTCAGTGTGACATGCAGATGACAGGCGTCGCTCTTAGAATCACTGCACACTTCACTTATTTGGGCAGTCAAGGGGCCAAAACTGTCCAAATAACTCTATGAACTCAGCCTTACAGGTCGATGTTAGCGCCAAGAAAAAGCGCACTCCTTTTACACCGCTGTCAGCCGATTCCACATAGAGGTCTACAAAACCTGTTCTATTAAACGCTTATACAAGTAGAGCGCCCCCCCCCCCCGACAGAGTGGAAAGGGTGTCAGCAGTAAGTTTGTGTTGACGTCACAGATTATTTTGCCCTTCCTTTGATCTGTCAGAACAATAACCCCCAAAAAAACGGATCCTGTCTGTTGAGCATCCGCCGCCACTCGGTCAGTAATCCATCAGTATTGCTAATGCCAAAAAAAAGGAGTGGATCCAAAACAGAGATCACATGTGAATGGAATATTTGCATGTCTTCTGTGTTTTGTACCAACTACTGCTTTTGGCTACCAAATCACAAGCCAATTCTGATGGGACCATACAGGCCTTACAGCTGCTACACAGACAGGATCTGTTGTGAATCTAATTTTTCCTTCCTTCTGACAGATCAGAAGGAGGGTCAAATAAATGATGATGTCAGCCAGGCCGAAATGCACTAGTGGCCCAGTTATGAAGAGGGGAGGGTGGGAACAGCATGAGAAGTCCACAGAGTGGCCCTTTGACATAGTTGTGAGGTGGAAACAGCAGGAGGAGACCACAGAGCGACCCAATGACAGGGTCTGGAGGTAGCAGCAGCATCAGGAGGAGGCAAGAGCTGCAGAATGACAGTGTGGAGGTGGCAGCAGCATCAGGAGACCACAGAGTGACCCTGTGACAGAGTGGGGAGGAGGATGGCAATAACAGTACCTGCTGACGATGGTGGGTGTAAGAAGCAGCACTTGGGATCAGATGTGTGGCATCAGGTGGGTGGCAGCATCAGAATAGTAGCTGAGGCAGGTAGCCAGAAGAAACCAGTCTCTTTTGTCAAAGTGTTGGTGTGCACCATGGTTTATCTAGTCTGATGCATCAGGCATTGGTGGGTGGAAATCCTGGCTGATCCACTCTTGTTTCATCTTGACAAAGTTCAGTCTCTCCACATTTTGGGTGGACAGGTGAGTTCTTCTTGGGGTAACTATGGCCGCACTAAACACCTGCTCGGGCGGGACAGCTTTTCCAGGACAAACTCTGCCAGTCGCAGCCACAAATGCAGTTTGACTGCCCAGTAGTCCAGCTGATCTTCAATGACGGCTAGCAGGGTGCACTCCAAGTATGCCACCACCTGCTGGTTCAGGTTCTGCTCTATGTCTAGTTGCTGGTGAGTAGTTTCTTCATTATGCGGGTGAAGAAAGCTGCTCATCAGCGACTCTAGACTCAGGCTGCTGCTGATGGAGCTGGCACTGCTCCTGCCACCCCACCCCTCCCCAGCAGCCATGGCAGTGAAACGTGAGCACAGAGGGCCCCCCCGGTCAGATCTGCAAGAGGATGGACAATGGCGCAGATAGGCACCTGACAACTGACTACATAGGATTTCTCTATAGTAGTTAAGTTTGTCCTTCCCATTTTGGACCGATAGCGAGGGTCCAAAAAGGTGGAGAGACAGAAGTCATCACTCTGCCGAATGGTGACAATTCGTCTGTCACTATGCAAGCAAGTGAGCATGCATTGGGCCATTTGTGCAAGTGACTGAGGACTCCCTGCCTCCATCTCCACTGTATACTGCCACTGTGTGTCTGGGTCCTCTGCCTCCTCTTCCTCATTGCCCTGTAGCCCCTGTGGCTGCTCCTGCTCCTCCTTTCCTGTCACCTGTGTAGAAAAACCACCCATTTTGCTACACATTGCTTGTGCTCCAATGTCCTCCTCCTCCAGTTCAGCCCCCACAGGGCTCATGTGGCCATGAAGTCTAGGCGCCACGTCTCCAGTCCCCTGACTAGCCAGATTTAGCAGCATCTGTTCCAGGACATGAAGCAGTGGAATGACATCATTCATCCCGTAGTCCTGGCGACTGACAAATAACGTGGCCTACTCAAAGGGCCTGAGCAAACGGCAGGTGTCACGCATGAGCTGCAACTGGCTGACATCGAAGTTACACAGGGGAGTACTCCTGTCCTCCTGGATCATCAAGAAATTGTTTATGGCCTTTCTCTGTTCGTATAGCCGGTCCAACATATGGAGGGTGCAATTCCAACGGGTGGAAGCATCGCATATCAGCCTATGTTAGGGGGAAGCCGTTCTGCCGCTGCAGCTCCACGAGGGTGTGCTTTGCGGTGTATGAGTGCTAAAGTGCATGCAAAGTTTCCTGGCCATTTTTAGGATGTCTTGCAGATAGGTGGAGGAAGGGCGCATGGCTCAGTCCAACACCATGTTCTTCCCATAAGTCGGTCACCATGGTTCCGATTTTCAGTTGTCGCAGAGAAAGACAGGATTCGATTTCTTGATAAAGGACACGGAGCAGTTCCTCCCCTGTATGACTCAGTTCCCCCAGGCAAACGAAGTGTAGAACAGCGTGACAATGCCGTGCCCTGCACATGTGGTATGCTGGAGGGGCACTGTGAATTGACCCTGCAGTGGAGGCTGAGGACACGGTGTAGGATGAAGAGGCAGAGGTGGACATTGTCGCAGGTGCAGCGGCGTCAGAATGTGGAAGCCGTAGCTGCATCACCTAGCCAAGTTGCTGGTGTGGCTGTTCAGTAACCACATTCACCCAGTGGGCTGTAAAGGACATGTATTGTCGCTGACCGTAGTTACAGCTCCACACGTCGGCGCTGCCGTGCACTTTGGCAGACACCGACAGGCTAAAGGACTGGCCCACCTTCTGTTCTACATATGTGTGCAGGGCTGGTACTGCCTTTTTGGCAAAGAACTGACGTCTTGGGACACTCCACCTCGGCTCGGCACAAGCCATCAGTTCTCTGAAAGGTGCAGAGTCCACCACTTGAAAAGGGAGGGACTGTAGCACCAGCAACTTGGACAGGAGCACGTTCAGCTTCTGCAACATTGGATGAGTGCGCTACAAGAAAACTTAGACTAGAACATTCATAAACACAGGTGCATATCCATCAAGCAAACATGGTTAATAAAAAATGACTGCACACCATTATACATGCAAACAATAGAACTGAGAAATAGGGATTATAATAAATAAAAGTGGTATTATACCTACTATAAATGAGTAAATGGAAGCTCTTTGCGCACATTTTTGATCAAACGTGTCGGGCCCATCTACCAGACGTCAAGGTGGCTTCAGCAGATGGGTCCCTTAGACTAATATACCACCTCTCTTGTACTTACCTAAGCCTACAATTTTTAGGGCAGTGTAGGAACAAGCTACATTAATACTCTTCTCAGAAGTCCCAGGTAGATGGGCTTTGTTCAGTCTAAAAGAGGCCACTACCCTCAATATATACTATAAGAAAATTTAGACTAGAACATTCAGAATCACAGGTGCATATCCAACAAGCAAACATGGTAGATAAAAAAAATGGCTGCACACCATTAAACATGCAAACAATAGAACTAAGAAATGGGGATAATTTGAAATAAAAGTGGTATTATACCTACTATAAAATGAGTAAATGGAAGCTCTTTGCGCACATTTTTGATCAAACATGTGTCGGGCCCATCTACCATGTATCAGGGTGGCTTCCGCAGATGGGAGCTCTTTGCGTAATGTGCACAAATAGCTTTAATTTACTCATTTATAGTAGGTATAATACCACTTATTTAGAATGATCCCCATTTCTCAGTTCTATTGGTTGGATGAGTGCACGCATACTGTTGTCTCTTGGCAATCGCTTCGGTAATCGATTGCTGGCGGAATGATTGACGAGGAGTAGGAGGGCGAGGAGCAGGAGCATCAGGACCAGCAGATGATGGGAAGGACAGACAGCTCCCTTCGGCTGAGGTGGTGGAGCCTTGACTGCCTGAAATCGGCTGTGTGCCATTGGGTGATGCAGCGGTTGCTGCGGCAGGCCTGACCACCACATCGGAAACCACGGTTCTCCCAGGCCACTTTATATGATGCTGCATATGTTGACGCAGGGCCGTGGTGTCAACATTGGCACCCTGGCCACACTTCACCTTCTGCCCACAGATTCTACATATGGCCATGTTCACCTCCTCCGGCGGCTTAACAAAAAACTCACACACCGCTGAGTAGGTGATTTTACCCCCAACACTACACACTGACTGACTGCTACCGCGTCTGCCGCTGTGAACCCCTGCACCACTCATACCCGGGCAGGTAGGCACCTGCAAAGCGGATGGTCTACCCAGTGCATGTTTGGCTCCCGACCTCCCACTGCTGACTCCCGGCTACACTAGCGACTTGCTGGCTCCGCCGCTGCATCACAGGCAACCTGCCACCCTCTTCTCCTGATGATGATCAAGCCCCTTCGTCACCCGGCTCCCAAGTGCGATCAGCTACATTATCATCGAGTACTGTCTGCACGGCAATGATGTCCTCCTCAACCGTCTCCGGTTTAGGAGCCTGACCGCTCACAACACCAGCTCCCACGCCACTACCCACCCGCCTAGTGGAGGAAGCGGCAGGGATCTCCTCCACATCTTGGCTTGCCAGTAGCTGCTGACTATCTTCTAGTAGCTCATCCTCACTGTATAGTGGAGCTGAGCCCACAGTATATAATACTTCTCTGGCTGAGGGATCAGAAAATGACAGAGGCAGGTTGAGGACAGGTGAGGGCACAGGGCCTGCTCCGGGGCCATGCCAACTAACGGTTGTGTCTGACGAACCCACTGACTCTTGGCTGGTAGTGTCTGATGTCACTTGCGACGAAGTTGAAGATGTCTGTCTGACATACTGTAAGATCAAATAAAAAAATAGGACAATAAAACACCCCAAAAAAGTCTGTAATTTTCTCACTTCACCACACAATGGCTAATAAGCCCTTTTTTCCCCACTAATACACACAAAAAAGGGCTTTATAACATATAACTGCACCGCTGAACGGCAAATATATTTTTCTTTTGCCACTAATACACGCCACAAAAGGCTTTAGAACATATAACTTCACCTCTGAACAGCAAATATATTTTTATTTTGCCACTAATACAACACAAAAAGGGCTGTAAATTTCGCACTTCACCACACAACGGCTAAAAAGCCCTTTTTTCCCACTAATCCAAGCCAAAAAATGCTTTAGAACATATAACTGCACCGCACAAGGGCAAATAGGACATAGAAATATTTCCCTATTAATGGCTGTATCAAACAGCACTTGCACCCCAATAACAAGAACGGTTTGCTGGAATTACAGAGCTGTATAATGGCAATATGGGCCACCAGTCAGTGCAGCAAGGTGTAATAGGATTGTTCCTATTACCCAGGCTGTAACCTCCCCTACTGAACCCTGTTCAACATAAATGCTATTGAATGATTCCTCCCCATCCTTTCCCTACACCTTGAATAATCTTTCCCCGCACTTGTAAATAGTTTTTTTTTTGTTGCACAATGCAGTTTTTTCTGGCACTGTCCCTAGCGCCTGCTGACGTCTCTCCCTGCACTAAGTACACTGGAAAATGGCAGAATCCAAGATGGTTGAGGGCATTTATAGGGCTGTGACATCACAGGGCTAGTTGGCTGCATTATGGGTGATGCCACCTTCCCAGAGTTCCTCGCTCCATGTCCTCACACGTAAAGCAGCCATTTTAGGAAAAAATTGGATTTGTTAACATGAAGCGTGAGGAACTACGGATTCGGTGTGAATCGAATAATTGCTGAAATTCGGATAGAATTCCACTTCATGAGCTTCGATTCGCTCATCTCTCAACATAACCACTGATGGAGGGTTCTGTCCATCATGGCCTCCATTCACTCATATTGGCCGCCCCCATTATAAGTGAATGGTGGCCACTGATGGACAGAATCCTCCATCAATGACCATGTTCTGAGTGTAGCGCCATCATGCAAGTTAGGGGACCTGCGTGTGAATATTAATTATTTATGTTAAACCATCAGACATCACTGGCGATAGTTTAATAATGCTTATTAACAGCTGCATGTATGTCCTGTTACCAGCCCATGTGTAGATAGCGATATAAACTGGCTAGCCCCTGTCATTTCAATAGCCAATGTGTAATTCTTCCTTTCGCCTGTAGGGGTGCTACAGATGAATTGATGACTTGCTGGCAGGCTCCACCACAGATAACAGCTGACCTCTTAGAAAAACCTGCAATCGGCTTATTTTCTGGGGACTATCACAATAAAATAAAAAAAGACTCTTTTGTCAGGCATGTCGCACAGGGAAAGCAGGTTACTTCAACACTTTTAGAACAAGTTTTTGCTGCATTTTGACTGTTGTAACTCACCACGGTGTCCAGGTTGATGTTCTAGTGAAGAAAAGCAAAGCAGGTCAACTCTACGGTAAAACATAAAGGAGAACCCCGGCACTCGCAGACTGCTCTGTAAACCTCTTCTTTCATTCATGGTAAAACAAAGGATGCTTTCTGGCCTTTATCAATGGCTGTTTGTTATAGTCCGGGAAAAAGTATTGCCGCGGTCTTCAAATAATAATCATTTGAAGAAAATCCCATTAACACATTGTGGCAAATAAATCCAGTTTTTGGTAGGCCTGAAAAAAAAACAAGAAAGCCCATGTTATAGTTATACCGCTAATGTTTGGGGACACATACCACCCAACTTTTTGGAAGGTAAAGAGAGACACTTACATATCATTGTGTGAGATGGGTCATGGCTGCAGCCAGTGATTCACAGCATGTGCAGTCCCTGGGACAGCTTTCTTATTGTGCTGGAATACCCCTTTAAATATTAGCACAAAAATTATCTGATTACAGACAATTTAAAGGTTATGTACATCCTTGTAGGCAATTTTTTTTATTACTGCATTGTACTCATTTTGAGCTAAAATATTTTTTAAATTGATTTCTATTCAAATAAATATGGCGTCCTTTTTTCTGTACAGAGCTGAGATGCTCTAGTGAAACCCTTTAAGTTTTGTTTCTTTTCAGTCAGAGCAGGAGCAGACAGACTTCTTATCTCTGCTCCATGACCTCCTAAACACTCATTATAGCTCAGTTCTTACCTTACTGATAAGAATGTGGCTTAAATAAGTGTTTATGACTAGGGATGAGCGAATTGACTTCAGATGAAACATCTGAAGTCGATTCGCATAAAACTTTGTTCTAGTACTGTACGGAGCAGAAGCTCCGTACAGTATTAGAATGTATTGGCTCCAATGAGCCGAAGTTATTGCTTCGCGAAGTCTCACGAGACTTTGCAAAATAACTTAATAAATTAATTTGTACTGTAAAAAAACATTTCCCACACTCGGGTTCAGTTCCAAGTGGTACTTCGGAACCGAACCTGAGTTCGGGAAATGGTTATTAGAACGAAGTTTTATGTGAATCAACTTTGGATGTTTCATGAAGTCGATTCGCTCATCCCCATTTATGACCTCTCAGTAGTTTAGAGATAAGGTTTATTAGATGACAGGCACAAAATTAAAGGGAAAATACCAGTAACAGAGCTAAAAAACAAAAAAACAAAAAGAAAAACAGTTAATCCTTTGTGAGAACAGCTCAATATTTTTAATAAAGGCCGATTGAAAAAATTATTTTTAGCCAAAAAATAGTATCATGCAATCATAAAAGAAAATGCCTCTGAAGGTGTACAAAGCCTTTAAGGTCCAAATTGCACAAAATAAATTAAAATTTTGTAGGTAGATGTCTAATATAAAAAGGTAGACAAATATAGTTTCTGGAGCAGTTTAATAAATTTACTAATGCAGATTCATTTCCCAGGTCAAAAAGAGGCACCTTAAAAAGCAAAGAGGGACAGAGGGACTTGGATCAAAAAGGAAAAACATGTGGGAGACATGGGCACATTTATGAGTAAACTAGCAGAAGGACCCGACTTCGCACGGGTATATTTAATCTATTTTATTAAATGTTTGAGTGTGTCGTTAAAAGATAGACAGTTTCCACTATAACAGTGACCTCCACAGCATCCCGCCCCTTTAACAGTGACCTTGACAGCATCCCGCCCCCTTAACAGTGACCTCAACAGAAGCCCGCCTCCTTAACAGTGACCTCCACAGCGGCCGCCCCTTTATTACTGACCTCCACAGTACCCCATCTCCTTAACAGCGATTACAACACCACCCCATTGCCTTAACAGTGGCCTCTATAGCAATCTGCCCCTTAACACTGACCTTCATAGCGGACCGTCCCCTTAACTGTGACCTCCACAGCAGCCTGTGGCTAGAGGTCTGGTTTTAGGCCGGACAGTCCGGCTTTCAGACTCCCTGTCCTCTGTCCGGAACAGGACCTGGATGGACACAGGGATGTTCTTTTGAACAGCTCACTCTCAGACAGCAGCACTGTGCTGTCTGAGCGTGAGCTGCAGGGAGAAAGTCAACCTCACTCCCACCCCTGCAGCTGACAGAAGTCGATTTTTACCTTCGGTTTTCAATCTCCGTAGGCTGCGGAGTGGGGGGCGTGGCTTAGGGGGAACTGGGGGCGGGGTTTTAAGTCCATCTTTTGAGGGTGGCCTGAATGGCCACCCTAACTGCCCCTGAACTGTGACCTCCACAGCACTCCGCTCCCTTAACAGTGTCATCCACAGAGCCCTGGCCCTTTAAAACTGACCTACAGCAGTGAAAAAAAATGGTTGGGTAGTTATGGTAACCTGGTGTAAAACTGTGTGTAACTGGAGACTAAGGGCCTGCAAGCTTCTATTGGCGGATAAGTGTCATGTGCCCAGCCTTCTATTGGCTAATGCATTTTTTGGGAATATCTCATGCAGGGTTGTCCTTTTGAACAGCTCACTCTCAGACAACAGCACTGTGCTATGTGCGTGAGCTGCAGGGAGAAAGTCACCATTCCTCCACTCCTGCAGCTGACAGAAGTTGATTTTTACCTTCATTTTTTTCAATCCCTGTCGGCTGTGGAGTGGGAGGGGGCATGGCCTAACCGTATCAGGGGCGTGACTTAGCAGGACCTGGGGTGGGGTCTTTAAGTTAATCTTCTGAGCGGCCCTGAACTGTGACCTCCACAGCACTCCGCTCTCTTAACAGTGTCATCCACGGCGCCCTGCTCCTTTAAAGCTGACCTGCAGCAGTGAAGAAAAATGGCTGGGTTGTTATGGAAACCTGGTGTAAAACAGTGTGTATGTGGAGACTAAGGACCTGCGAGCTTCTATTGGCTGATAAGGGACATGTGACCGTGTCTATGGCAGTTGGGATATGAAGAGAAAGGCTTTTGCTGGCTTCTATTGGCTAATGTAGGTCATGTGATGTGTCATATTTGCAATTTTTTGGGAATCTCTGGAATGGTACGTGCTAGAGAGCCGAGACCCAGTCTAAAACCTTCCCGGACACCTAATGTACCCGTGTGCCAAATTTCATTATTTTAAATGCGACGGTGCGGATTCCTTTAGCGGACATACACACATACACTCAGCTTTATTTATTAGAATAGTAGTTCACAGTGCAAAGGATGCAGAATTTGGATTTTGCCTTATTTTATTAATTCCACACCATATCTATGCACATGACGCTTATGTATATGATATCTTAGAACTCCGGTGTATGCAGTATTTATTACACGTCTCATACAGATGAAGCTATTATTGTATGGCTTTATCCTTGGTATTCTACAGTCAGTAGGTCACTGTTCATTACATAGGAATTAGCATTGCCCGAGGCTGTCCCTTCTTAATACTGAGCAGTCAAAACACCAAGCTATGTGTGATGCGTACAGCAGCATGGAGTAGGGCGCCTCATCCTTAGATGACACACTCTTGTCATTCCACTATGGCGAGATCATGTTGGATACCGTCCCATACCCAGTTATGACATACATAGACTGTAGGGCTGGAGACAATTTATCATCTGCTCTCCAGCTGTTCAGAACATACTGGAGAAGTAGTGCTGAAAGCCCCTGCTGACCGTGAAAACACGTGAAATGTTCTCACTGCAGGTTCTGGAGAAGATGGACAGGATCCCGGCAATTTGGGTAATACAGGTTTGATAGTGATACATTATAATATGAAATATTTCATAAGAAGGAAAGAAATAATGTATAAATTTGTTAATTTCTGTACTGGTTTTGGTCTTCAGCCACCAGCCCAGGATGTCTAAGCAAAACTTTAAGTGACACTTTCTATACCGTACTGTGTTATGTACCAGATATTGCGGATGCCATCACTCTTTCTCTTATCGACCTTATGTCTCTCTCATATATGTGTCGTTTCTCCCCCATCTTTAGCCCCCTTATTATAAAATGCCCCCACTGCTTTAATTAAGCCCCTGCGGTTTGCAGAAATGTGTCTGTCTGGTGTCATTATTTTCCCGGGGGATCTTTATAATTACCCACATCCATCGCTGGATGCCTGCAAGCTGCTGCATCCTTATTACCAGCCCGCTAATCGTTGCATCCTCAGGAACAGCTGCTCTGCAAGTTCTATGCAGAAGAACGGGAGGGGGTCCCTGGAGCTGTCACATCTTCCCTCTTCTCATTTCAATGCTTTTCTTATTTTAATGGGCCAGAGTCCATGTCCTGTACTGGTCCACTGCGTGAGTGGTACTTGGCTACTGTACAACTTTACATTTAACTTTTTTTCCATCCTTTTTATAATTAGAAATGGGAGAAATCACTCGTCAGGTTGGAAATTTGTAAAGGCCAGAAGAATCAATGAAGAAGAGAAGACTGAAAGATTTGCTCATCTCATTGTAATATAATCGCCCACTAGAAATAGTAATATAACAAATTAAGTTCTGATGCCGGTCCATCAATATCAAGACTGTCCTGTAACTTTGAGATTTTGTTTATGAAAATGATTTTGGACATATTTCTATAATCCTAATCATTTAAATAAGCATATGTTAAGGTTGAGTTCACACCTGCCTTATCCATTGTCCTGCTCCGTTAGAGGAGTAGAGCAATGAAAATAATGGAAGTTCCGTATTCAGAAGACTGAAATCAACAGCGTTGAACATTGACTACTATGGGGTCCGTTCAGTTTCTTTTTTTTTTTTAATGAAATGAGAACAAACCCTTAATGGCAAATATGTCCACTGTAGCCTCTGCATAGTGAACATCCTCAAATGCAACTACTGAAACTATCATATTGACAGTCCACATATAAAAATCCATATGAACTTCTATGTGGCAAAATGAACATTTCGCCTCAGGCAGTGGCCGACTTGTCTCTGGGGGAAGTGGCAGCTTACGGCAGGGAATGGGAGCCCACTGTTCCACCTCATAGTCCTCAGAGCATTAGGCCTGAAGCCTATGAGGCACTAGAATAGCACAGGAGGTCACAATGACATCACTGATCTCCTGCGCCGGGTCTCGCATCATGACATGATCATTTGAGACCCAGAGCAGGAGGTCACGGTGATGTTATATATTGTGGCAACTCAGGCCACAGATTGGAAGAGGCTTGTGGCCTGCATAGCAGACAGTGGTGGTAAACAGGAGTAAGGGGAGTTTTTTTTTGTTGTTTTAACATCAGCACTACTGGGCTATACATGAGAGTTGGGGTAGGACTATATTGGCACTACAGTGGGACATTATATACTGGCACTATATAGGGGGACAGAGGAGCATTATATACTGGCACTAAGGGGAGCTTTATACATACTGACACTAAGGAGGGAGCATTATACATACTGGCACTACAGGGGGAGCATTATACTTACTGGCACTATAGGGAAGTATTATTTAGGGGGCACTACAGTGGGCATTATAACACAGGGCGCTCTACAGGGTAGTTATAACTGTAGGTGGGCATTACAACTACAGGAGGCACTGCAGGGGGTAATATAAAGACTGGGGGGGGGCCAATATGGTGGCATTATTACTACTGGGGTATTTGGGGTGCATTATTTTTACAATATGGAGGCCATTGCTACTAATGGAGGCAATAATGGGAAGTATTATTATTGGGGGCGCTATTACTAATGAGGGCACTATGGGAGCACTGTTACTTTGTGGGACACTTTGTGGGATCTATTTCTGCAGTCTAGTATTTGTGGGCATTGGGGAGCACACCAGGCACAATATGGAGGTTGCAGCAGGTTGACATTGTTGGGGCACCAGGAGGAGGAGGAGGATGATCAAAAAGTGAGGAACCATGGAGAAGATGATGAAAGAACATTTGCCAAGATGCCACTGAATGTAAGAGGTATGTGGAGCTGTATTCTCCGGTATGTTTGGTAGTATAAAATTTGATGTCCATCCAAAAAGGTCTTAAGCAGTAGGGCTGGGGGTGGCACCATTTAAATTTTTGCCTCAAGCATCAGATAACCTAGAATTGGCCTTGTGCAAGATGAAGCTGTGAAAAAATCCAAGCTATAAATGGTAAGAAAATGTCAATAACAGATATGTCAAATGGATTATGATGCATCATTACGGATCCGTCATACTGTATTATCGGCCCTGTAATAATAGAAGCTCTCTGTGCATATGCAAAATATATCCATACCTAGCATATGCCACAAGAATGTTTTTTAAGGCACAAGCCAGACTCGCACACTATCCCATACAGAGAAATATAGTAACGAAAGTAAACCATGAGGTACACATTTGTTATTTACGATCGCACCTGATTGGCAGTATATGCCACTATATGCCTATACATTGCTTCTTTATGCCAAAGGTATACATCAGAAACTCTTCTTCTGATACAATCCTCTAATGGAACATCCAAAGTAATGTAAACTGAGCATGATTTCTTCAATAAACCTCTATCTAATATAAACACTACCTATGTTCCCGATGAGCTGTTCTTCTCTTTCAGTAGATCGAAGGTAGATGGAAATAGGCACAAAATAATGTAAAGAAATAATGGGGAAATATCTATTTTAATCATACAGAAATCACAGACCATAAATCACATGTTGATGTGGATATAGTCCTGTGTAAATGGTATAAAATGCACAAATAGCAGCACACAGAATAATGAATACGAGATCACCTGTTCCATATCTGTAATCCACTTTGAGTTTCTCATAGCCTTACTTCCGTTTGATATTAGCTGGTAAAATCTCCCCCCGGCCAGTGACTGTTTCTCAATTCTAGAAAGTGCATTTTTGACAACAGTAATATAAATATCCATAATTCTCACACATGAGAGAGTGAGGTTTACAGCTTCTTTATGGAACTATATTTTATTTATAGGAGCTCTGAGCTCGGCTGCTGGTGCAGAGATCAATAGTGCTCATTCACACTGAGGATGTTTGAATAGTGGAAGGCAAGGGGGAATGGAGTAAGGAGGCAAAGGATGCACCTGTATTGATAGAGAAATAATATTTTGGGAAAATTAATTAAGAGAAATAAAATAAACATATTAAATGGTCATTATCAACTTCATGCAGATGTCCGTGGAACATGGTCCGTAAGATACCGGACTGGCATCCCGCTGAGTGCAGGAGCGCATGGAGTCATTGGTTGCTATGACGTCGTGCGCTTCGTGCCGCCGCTGCTGTACAGCAATACACCACGAGTGTAATACTGTACAGCAGCGGTGGAACAAAGCGCATGGCATCATAGCAACCGATGACGCCGTGCGCTTCTGCACTCAGCGGGATGCCAGTCCGGTATCTCACGGGCCGTGTGCCACGGACGTCTGCATGAGGCTTAACTCTCACTCCAACAAATGGCATTTATCACGTAGATAATCTGACATGTTTCATTCACTTTATGTGATAATAACTTTGGAATTTACTTATACTTATCCAAGCGATTCTGAGATTGTTTTCTCGTAAGTATATTGTATCAAAGAGGACCTTTAATAGGTTTTTGCAAACACTTTTTGTTTCAACAATAGCCCTCAGCTCCACCAACTTCTTCAAGACCAAGCCAGTTTTCACCATCAGGACCAAGCCACATTTTGAAAATCTGACATGTTTCACTTTATGGAATGCTTTTACTTATCCAAGCGATTCTGTTTTCTCGTGACACATTATATTTCATATTAGTGGTAAACTTGAGTCAATATGTTTTGCTAACTTTCTAAATGTGAATTTCTCTGCTTTTAAAACGGACAGTGATACCTCATAAAATAGTTATGTAATATTTCCCATATGTCTACTTTGTTTGCATCATTTTGTAAATATCATTTTATTTTTTAGGACATTAGAAGGCTTTGAATTTTAGAAGAAACCACCCATAAATTATGCCATTTCAGAACCTACTCACCTCAACTTACTCAAAACTGATTTTACAAACTTTGTTAACCCTTTAGGTGTTCTATAAGAATTAAATGAAAAAGGAGGTGATATTTTAAAGTTTCACTTTTTTGCAGATTTTCTATTATTATCAATTTTTCCTGTAACACAGAAAGGCTTAACAGACAAAACAAAATATGTATTACCCCGATTCTGCAGTTTACATAAACACCTCGTATGTGGTCGTAAACTGCTGTATGGGCATGCAGCAGGGTGCAGAAGGGAAAGAGCACCATATGGATTTTGGACAACAGGTTTCACTGGGATAATTTTAAGCTGCCATGTGACATTTAAAGACCTCATAATGCACCCCTACAGTAGAAACTCCCAAAAAGTGACTCGTTTTGGAAACTATGGGATAAGGTAACAGTTTTATTGGTACTATTTTGGGGTACATATAATTTTTGATTGCTCAATATTACGCTTTTTGTGAGGCAAGGTAACCACAAAATGGCTATGGTGTCACAGATTTTTTTTTTTTTTTACAGAGTTCACCTTAAAGGATAGAGTGTTGTTTTTTATACGGACATGACAATACCAAAATATGCGTCTTTTTTTTTGTTGTTTCAGTTTTACATAATAAAGCATTTTTGAAAAAAACTGTTTTTGTGTTTTCATTTTCTGAAAGCTACATTTCTTTTATTTTTCTGCCGATCATCTTGTATAGGGGGTTTGTTTTTGTAGCAAGAGCTGACTTTTATTGCTACCATTTTTGGGTACACATCATTTTTTTAACATTCAAAATTCCACTTTTTTGGGACAAGGTGACAAAAATGGCTATTTTGGCACAGTTTTTATCTACCCGTCTACCTGACTGGGTAGATCACAGGACATTTTTATATAGGCAGTCGTTAGACATGGTGAGAGAGAGAGAGTGATGCGTTGTCTAAGGGGTACTCTATCATTATGGAGAGCCCCTAGTATGCTGAGTACATGTATACAGTATTGTAGGCCAGGTGATGCCCCTGTTGGTTTATGGCAAACATATTTGAATTTGCTTTCCTAAATCTGATACCACCCAATGTTAGACATAATATCTTCCTCAGAAATCAAGAGGAGCTTTCCAAAACAACATTCGACTAAAAGTAAAACAAGAAAATTGCAACATACCACAAAGCTTACACTTCTCTCAATGAGGCATGCAAGCTAGCTCAGTTTCTAGAAGACAAAGAGAACCAGAATTTCTTAAGAGAAACTTGTCTTACTTGGTTGACTGTCCTTATGGGATACTCTTTGGGGTTCTCTTTATCATTAGGGAGACCAAAAAATATGCATGAGTATTATATGCTATGTGACACTACTCATGGTTTCTAGGAAGAGTATATGCAAATCACATATCTCACTTCTTCTGGTAAAATGGTAAAAAGTAAAAAAAGAACATAGCAGTAATATGAAACTGCATTATTTTCACCCTGTGGATTAGGCAAAGCTGTTTTCCAGCCTTTTAAACAAGCCTATGTAGCAAAGCTAGAAAAATAGCCAAGACAACCTCACATCTGCAACTAGCTCTTTCAGGACAAAACCTCTTTATCGAGGAAATCAGATGAGAACAGCTTTTCAAAGGGAAACTCTGGGTGGGTACTATTTCTATTATGGAGACCATTTGATATATGTTACGATAATTGTAGGCTAGACAAAGTTTCTCTTGATTTATGGGGAGTAAATATGCAAATTATCATGTCTAACATCTGCTGGCGAAGCAAACTTATGTGTCACATGTGTCACCATGGTAGCAGACAGCAAACTCTGTAGTCCACGGATCAGCAACTTTCAGTATGCCAGGTGCTGTGAAACTACAATCCCCAGAATGCAAACATGCTTGGCTGTTCTTCTAACTCCCACAGAAGTAAATGAAGCATTCTTGGAGTTGCAGTTTCTGAACATTAGGAGTGTCGGAGGTTGCTGGTCCCTGCTGTAGTCTGATCTTCCAGTCCTACTCTGGTTTCCCTCACTTATCTGTCCACTTCTTATTGCTAACCTACCGAATGTAGTCCGAGTTTTTTTCTAAGTTGCTTAAGATCATATACCTATGACGTATAGTAACTCCACCCATCAGGAGACTGAAGAGGGGTAATCTGAAGCTCTTAGGCCCCAAAGCATAATCCTGCCATTATGTGGCAGAGGGGCATTGGGCCTGGCATGCTCTAGGGGCCAGGTGTGCCTACAACCTCTGCACCACCTGTAGATATTTTCTTTATAGTATATTTATATATTGAATTTTCTAAATTGAAAGGTAATTTTAATATTATTGCTACTATTTTTTGCTGTCCTGCGTAGAATACAAAGCTCTGAATCAAACACTATCGTGTCATCATATTTTGGGGATTTTATAGAGAATCTTGGTTGAATTTATATATCTACAACCTTATCACACTAATGGTATATTGCAAATTTATATCTGTACTAACAGATCCCTTGTCACTGCTATGTATTCTCTTAAGAATGTTTTGAACAATAAGATAGTGTTTTTTATCCTTGTTCTTTTTCTTTTTTTTACTATCATACAACATTTCCTCCCTCCGAGTCCCCTGGCAGAGCCATGATAGGATTAACAACTCCATTACATACTGGTTAGATTTACATAGCTGCAATAAGCCTATTGATGTAGATACAATGGGACAAGCCAGAGGGAAATTGAGACTGACAACATTTCCATATTTGCTCCAGTATATATTGTGTCAGGATGTTTTATAGCTAAGTGCAGCACAGAAAAAAAAATATACACATATATATAAATATTATACCCGGAGCTAGAAAGCCGTTCCATCTCACAGTGTCTGATATATTGTGATCCCAGAACATGAGGCCTGGGCAGTACAGTTGTAAATTACTTTTGCAAATGAGGCCACCAACTAAAATGTTGCTGAAGGCAAGAATCATATATTGCGGGAATAATCAGCAAAAACAACAAGAACAAACATTGATGTCAATGCTCAAACAAGATGACTGGAAAAGAAAAAGTTGTTGTATACAATGACTGGACTGTAGACTCCTAGAAGATACATATTCTATATGCACTAATGCCCCCACTGCAAAAAGAAATAAAAACTTTGCTGTATATATTATAGATGATAGGAAGAGATGAAGTTTCTACCTACCATTGACTAAAGAACATTCCCCCATTGATTCCTATGGGACATAATTCTGTGATCAGAAGAACTGGAGACTCATAGTATTGACCAAGCAAGATGGCCAAGGTGGCCTCTTCGTTCTCAAATGAATGAGGTACACAAGTAGAAAAATTATATTTTTACCACCATTTCAGGGAAAAATCGATTCGCTACCAGCCTGCCACGAAGCATGAGGAAATTCGGCTTTGTGGAGAATTAAAATTTTCCTGAAGTTCACATAGAAGTCCACCTCGTGAACTTCAATTCGCTTAACCCTAAGAATAATAATTTAACAATTCTTATTTAACTCCTTCAGGACCCTGACATTTTTCACATTACGAACCAGCCCATTTTTTGCAAATCTTACATGTGTCTCTTTTTGTGGTGATAACTTTAAAACACTTACTTATCCAAGCCATTCTGAAACTGTTTTTTTGTCACATATTGTACTTCATGATAGTGGTAAATTTGAGTCAAAATATTTCATTTTTATTTTTAAGAAAATACAAAAATGTACCAAAAGTTTTGAAAAATTGTCGATTTTCAAAATTTCTATTTCTCTGATTTTGAAACAGATAGTGATACTTTACATTTCCCATATTTCTACTTCATGTTTTGATCAGTTTGTAAATTACATTTTCTTTTTTTGGGATGTTAGAAGGCTTAGAAGCAAATCTTAACATTTTTAAGAAAGTTTCCAAAACCCAATTTTAAAGGAAACTACACCCCTTAAGGTATTCAAAACTGATTTTACAAACTTTGTTAACCTTTTAGGTGTTCCACAAGAATTAAAGGAAAATGTAGATGAAATTTTAGAATTTCTCTTTTTTGGCAGATTTTCCATTTATATCAATTTTTTCCATTAACAAAGCAAAAGGGTTAACAGCCAAACAAAACTCAATATTTATTACCCTGATTCTGTAGTTTACAGAAACACCCCATTTGTGATCGTGAACTGCTGTACGGGCAAACGGCAGGGTGCAGAAGGAAATGAGTGCCATGTGGTTTTTGGAGGACAGATTTCACTGGGATAATTACAAGTTGCCATGTCACATTTGAAGACCCCCTTATGCACCCCTAGAGTAGAAACTCCAAAAAAGGGACCCCATTTTGGAAACTATGGGATAAGGTGACAGTTTTGTTAGTACTATTTTAGGGTACATATGATTTTTGGCTGCTCTATATTACACTTTGTGAGGTAAAGTTACAAAAAAAATAGCTCTTTTGGCACAGTTTTTAGGTTTTTGTTTTTTACAGTGTTCATCATGTGCTATTTTTATAGAGCAGGTTGTTACGGACACGACAATACCATATATGAAACCATTTTTTTGGTTGTTTTTTTCAGTTTTACATAATAAAGCATTTTTGAAAAAAAATGATATTTTTTAGTGTCTCCATATTCTGAAAGCCATAGTTTTTTTTATTTTTTGGGTGACTGTCTTATGTAGGGGCTCATTTTTTTCGGTAGGATACAACGGTTTGATTGGTACTATTTTAGGGTGCATATGACTTTTTGTGATGTAAGGTAACAAAAAATGGCTTTTGACACTTTTTTAGGTGTTCACCTGAGGGGTTAGTTTATGTGATATTTTTATACAGCAGGTTGTTACAGACACGGCAATACCCAATATGTATACTTTTTTATTTATTTAAGTTTTACACAATAAAAGCATTTTGAAACAAAAAAATATTTTATTGTCTCCATATTCCGAGAGTCATAGTTTTTGTTTTTTTCCCCGATTGTCTTAGGTAGGCTCCCATTTTTAGTGGGATGAGGTGATGGTTTGATTGGTACTATTTTGGGGGGGGGGGGCATACGCCTTTTTGATCACTTGGTGTTGCACTTTTTGTGATGTAAGGTGACAAAAAAAAGTTTGTTTTTGAACAGTTTTTATTTTATTTCTTCTACGGCGTTCAGGTGAAGGGGTGGAACATGTGATATTTTCATAGAGCCGGTCGTTACAGATGCGGCAATACCCAATATGTCTGATGTTTTTTCTGTTTTTTTTTTACAATTTTATGTTTTATTTTGGGAAATTTCATTATTTTTTTTACGTCCTTAAGTGACGTCCACCAGAGCCATACATGTACAGCGGGGGTCTTTAAGGGATTAAATAAATGAAAAGCTACTTTTGACTGTTCCATAGCCTAACTGTGGTGTGCAGATAGACTGAGCACTTATATCAGTTGTGAAATGAGGCCTACCACCTCATGACTGGGCTGTTATCAGGTTTTATTCACATTGTGTTTGGGCTATATATTTGGCTTATTCATCTGGAAATGCCCCAATGCACATGTCTCATTTGCCCAAAGCGTTCTATTGGCAGACATATAATTAAAGAGTGTCCTTTAGGCAAACATTTGACAGGTTTTCCTTTTCCTTAAAAAATCTTAGTCAACTAGCTTATTCAATACAACTGTAAACAACCCATAAACTGAGCTGTATTTTTTTCAATGGGGGAAAACGTATGAAACTATACAGTATGTGTGGGGCATGCAGTATATGTTCAGTGGTACTGTTCAACTGTGTACAGCAAAATGTAAAGCTCAAAACAAGATGTAATGGATTTCACTTTCAGTAACAGTACTCATAGTTAGGCTAGATTCACACGTCCGTGTGTGTTTTGCGGATCCACAAAACACGGACACTGGCAATGTGCATTCCGCATTTTGCGGACTGCACAAGGCCGGTACTCTCATAGAAAATGCCTTTTCTTGTCCGCAAATGTGGACAAGAGTAGGACATGTTCTATATTTTTCGGGAACGCGATTGCGGACTCGGAAGTGCGGATCCGCAATTGCGGACCCGGGCGGGACATCGTCTGTCCCCATAGGAATGAATGGGTCCGCAATTCCGTTCCGCAAAATGCAGAACAGAATTGCGGACGCGTGAATGGGGCCTTATAGAGAGAAGCGCTAAAAATGTTAAAGTATACAGCGGATTTTTCACTCCATAAGACGCACCTAGGTTTTCTAGGAGGAAAATAAGATTTTTTTTTTTTTTATCAGATCTCAGATCAGACCCTAATGCTAAATAAAGAAATAAAACACCAAGCCACAAAGCATATGAGATAATTTAATAATAAAAAATAAAATTAATTTTATTAGTATAAGGGTCCATTCGCATGTCCTGTGTTTTACGGTCTACAAATTGCAAAACACGGACACTGGCCATGGGCATTCTGCATTTTGCCTATGGACAAGAATAGGACATGCTCTATCTTTTTTGCGGGGCCGCAGAATGGAAGTGCAGATGCGGACATCACATGGTGTGCTGTCCGCATCTTTTGCGGACCCATTGAAATGAATGGGTCTGCACCTGTTCTGCAATTTTGCGGACATGTGAATGTACCCTAAATTACAAGGATAGAGGCCAAACACAGTTAAATAGTTAAAATGCAGTTAAAACCATCTCCTATTAGTGATGGTAGTCAGGGGGCAGAGATAACCTCACATAAGCATAAATAACATGATATATGGATAAACAACTGAAAAGAAGTAGCATTACTGTACATTGTGATTGGAAAATGCTATAATGAATATTATGTCCAAGTGGTAAATAAATAAAGCAAAGACCAACCAAAAGGATAAACCTGCTCAATACCGGACCACCACCACCACGCCCCAATGCTCGTCAGAGAGTGCCACGTGCGCTGAAGACAATGCACACCACACTGGCCATCTAATGTTAATGAGACCTCAGCTCACACCCCCAATCAGACCTCAGATCAGACCAGCAATGTTAATGAGACCTCAGCTCACACCCCCAATCAGACCTCAGACTGACCTCCAATGCTAATGAGATCTCAGCTCAGACCCCCAATCAGACCTCAGACTGACCTCCAATGCTAATGAGATCTCAGCTCAGACCCCCAATGTTAATGAGATCTCAGCTCAGACCCCCAATCAGACCTCAGATAAGAACCCCAATGTTATTTAGACCTCAGCTCAGATCCCCAAACTTCAGATCAGACAAAAAAAATAATAAATAAATAAATAAATAAAAACCTCTCTTGCTCTAGACGCTGTAGCTCCAGAGATCCAGCACTCTTCCTGCACGCTCTCATGGAGCGCACCTATGTTATCACATTGTGTGCATGTCATAGCACAGCATGTGTCGCAGAAGACCAGGGAACGGTGAGTGCCAGCACAAGGAACGCTGTATTCACCACTCCCCAGTGCTACTTTACTAATGAGTGCTTCCCTAATGGAAGCACTCATTAGTATTCACCCTATAAGACACACTGACATCCCCCGCCCCCCACATACACACACACACACACTTTTGAGGGGAAAAGTATGTCTTATAGGGTCTGCTGAGGCAGTATTTTATGCTGCATTATGGTATTGCTGCCCCTACCTACATCAGTTTTGTTTTTCTTGTTTCATTTATTAACCGTGCTTCATTTTTGTAAAAAGAATTCCCAGTCAACCTACAAATCTCCATGACAAGAAGAAGGGAATTCCAATCTCTATATAAGAGAAGCAGTGCTCTGACCTTTCATAAAGATATAGGAGGTGATATCTTGTTGGAAGCCTACAGTACCTTAGGCGGTGCATGGTGGTCCAAACAGTCAGTCTCTCCTCATCAGTGGGTGAACCTCACAAAGTGGACAATGGATTCTGATGAAGCAAAAATAAGTAAAGACTTGTAAAGTTTTATGATGATCCCCATTTCCCAGAGTTTTATACATCTGCTATATTTTTTTTAGAATTCGAAATTTCTAACGCCTTTGGAATAAATCCTAAGCTTCTTGTCTTGTGTTGTAAGCCATTTGACTGAGGGCGTAGATAAAAGCAGATATTTCTAAAACCCAATATAAAATAACCTTCCAGACTCCTAATGTATATCTGACTTCTCCACACTTCCAGCGCAGACTGAAAGGTCCATAGCACGCCAGTGATGCACGAATTACCGTAGGTATATTGGCAAGCTTATGCGGCATTTGTGAATACTAGCTGCTGTCCCAGGCTATGCTGAAGTTTATCTATCCTAATGGAATTACACTGAATCGCTGCATGAACTGTCACTGGGAATCCAATTTCATTTTAAGCAGGGTTTTGATGATGATGCATGACTCTGCCAGCACTGACACATCTGCTTAAGTCCTGGGTGATTTTCCCTGTACTGGACAGCAGCACAATAAGAAGATGAGGTATTCGAATTATTTCCCATCTGTGACGGAGCAGCAATCTCTGGATGACAGGATAATGTATGCAAACAAACTCAACAAATAAAAGAGAATAGAGGAAAGTGAGTTAGAAAATTGCATGAGGAGTTGGAAGCTAAGGATAGATTAAACCCAGCCAGAATATGAACACAATCCACTGCTCCCAGTTATTCAGTAAACAAGGTCTGCATACTTCCCCCCAAAAAAAGACTCAAAGTAAACGTGTCCCCAAATTTTTCTTTCTGACAGTCAAATACCTGGGGATCAAAATAGGCAGCTGTCCATCTTCATTGTACCATCTTAACTATCTGGTTTTAATATCTTGGATCCAATTGGATCTTTTAAAATGGACGGATTTGCCATCAAAAGGTCCTTGGTAGATGCCATTGAATTAAAATGTCCTGTTTCGCTCGATTACTTTACCACCTTCAGATAATGCCTATTTTACTGAAACATACAGATGTCCTGCGCTTGAATTCCAGCTTTTCCCACTTCGTATGGTCAGGGAGGAAGCCTAGAATAGCATTGTCAAAATTGATAATGACTAGGAGAGAGGGAAGAGTAAATTCTGCCAATGTAACGGACTATAATCTTCTTTGACTGTTTCGGCATTTCATTGATTGGATGAATGGAATCACTTTTTACCCCCCTTCTATATAGGTATTTGCACTGAAAGCACCATGATCTACACTACATGGACAGATGTATTGGGAAAGTATTTATGTTTCTTCAGTCCCGTTAACACCATTGTAAAAATCTAGCATTTACAAAAATTTGTGAAAGTGTTGTACTGTAATAAGATGTCATTGTCGCAACAAGTCCAGTTGTGAAATGTCTTCCTTCCTAGATATTCCACAGTCAACCATGAATGGTATCATTGCAAAGTGGAAGTGTTTGGGAACCACAGGAAAACAGCCAAAAAGTGGCAGATCATGTAAAGTTACAGAGTGGGGTCGATAAGATACATAGTGTATAAAAGTCACCAAGGCTCTGCTGACTTCATACATGTAGAGTTTCAAATCTACACTGCCATCTTAACCTTAGCACAACACCTTCTAGAGGCTCATCTGCATATATTTAAAACAGCAATGCGGGCACATATGAACATGGGACCAACACAGATGCCTTCAGCTGCCGAGTGCACATGTAACAGGTCAGCCAGTGTCATAGGTACAAGTCTGCTGACAGATGCCCTTTAATGATATGCACTTCCATGACTGAGCAGGTAAATGTAAGCTGTACATCACCAAGCTCAATGCCAAGCATTGGATGGAGTGGTGTAACGCATGCCACAACTAGACTCTGCTCTGGAGCAGTGGAAAGATGTTTTGTGGAGTGACGAATCCCTCTTCTAGTCTATCTGGCAGCTTGATGAAGGAGTCGGACTTTGTTGAATTTCGGGTGAACGTTACCTGTCTGACTGCATTGTGCCAACTGTAAAGTTTGGTGGAGGAGGGATAATGCTATGGGGTTGTTTTTCAGGGGTTAGCCTGGGCTGCTAAGTTCCAGTGAAGGGAAATCTCAAAGCTTCAGGATACCAAGACATTTTGGACAATTGTATTCTTCCAAATTTTTGAGAATAGTTTGGGCAAGGGCCTTTTCTGTTCCATCATGACTTTGCTCCAGTGCACAAAACAAGGTATAGTTGGGCGAGTTTGGTGTGAAGAACTTGACTGGCCTGCACATACCGCCCTGACCCTAAACTCCATCAAACACCTCTGGGATAAATTAGAACAGAGATCAAAACAGAGCATCTCTTCCAACATCAGAGTCAGACCTCAGAAATGTCCTTATGGATAAATCGGCAAACATTCCCATAGACACGTTCCAAAATCTTGTAGAAAGCCTTCCCAGAAGAGTAGACGCTGTTTTACCTGCAAAGAGGGGCCAAATCTATGTTAATGGCTAAGGATTTAGAATGGGATGTTGTAGGTATAATATATTGGTGTAAGATAAAAGAGATGGTACCGCGCTAGAAAGGGACAACAATCCACAGCAATCAAATTCCTTATCTCAAAGTGGTCCTAGAGGCGAAGTCCACATTCAGTCTCTGGTCTCAGAGTGATCATGGACACGACTTCTTATCCCGACATGGACCGCATGGGAGATCTCACGCACCGTGCAGAATGTACGGCGTCCCGATTCAGCCAACCACATCCGGTTCCGGGTAGGAGTGCTGGACCTTAGATCAGGGAAAAAAACAAAACCACTGGTGCGGTATCTTTGATAGAATATAAAAGCGCAAGTTTATTTTACTTACAAAATCCACAATGAAATGAACATATAAAAAAGGCCCGACCCGGGTTTCACCGTGAAGGCTTCATCAGGGGCTTACATCTGACCAAACTCGGTCCGTAGTTGGTGAAATACATGTCAGTAATTGGTGTGACCCGGAAGTATACACCCAGTGGGGTCAATATTGATCCCCAATGCATAACATTATCATAGGCAATTATTGCTATATAAGAATTTCATTAATAGATATATAAATATTTCATTAATACATACATTAATAAAAGCACATAAAACCAGCAAAATTCATAAATAATCAAATTAAAATCCTAACAGCTCACACAGAATCGGGGCCGCACCTAGAGGCTCCATTTAACTTTTACCGAGCCACTCAATAGAACACCAGATAGTACCTCGCCCTATGCCATACACACATTCTTTATATCCCACTCAATATTAAGGCCCCTCGGTTGCAGCGTGCCCATCTTAAAAATCCACTCCGCCTCTTTTTTGTTTATATAGGTGACGGGATTTCCCCCCCCTCCAATGTTTTGTAACTGTTTCAACCGCACAGAACTTCAAGCCCGCGGGATTTTTTTGGTGAGGTCGTTTAAAATGCGCAGAGACACTGTGTGTTTCCAATCCCTTTTTTATATTTCGGACATGTTCGGCCACTCTTACTTTTAACTTCCTCAAAGTCCTGCCTATATATTGGAGCCCTTTGGACCTCAAGGATTTTGAGGTCCAAAGTGAGGTCATCATCGGTCGTTTCTTGGAGAAGGGTTATACTGCTGACACACTATATAAGCAGAAGGAGGAGGTGCTTCTAAAAGATAAGGCTATTAAGACCATCCCCGATACAAATGATAGGAATTCGGAAAGGAAGGGGAATGCAGAGAAGTTCAGATTTGCTTTCTCCACCACTTCTCAACCTTCTGCCCCCAGATAAAACAGATTATTAGGAGTAATTGGAAAGTTCTAAAGGGTGATAACATAATAGGTGACATTATACCCGATAAGCCCCCTTTTGTCTTTAAGAAAGCACCTACGATCAGGAACCGTGTGGTCCATGGATGTTTGAAAGAGGTGACATCTACATCAAAAGTCAGAAGCGGGTTCACATGGTGCGGTTTCTGTATTGCGTGCAAGAATAGGGGAAGGGAGGATAGGAAGAAGAACAAGGTGGATATAGTTACTGCCACATCGAATAGAACAGTATTGAAGATCATAGGGAATTCTTCCTGTGAAACTGCAAGTGTCATCTATTTATTGGAGTGCCCTTGCGGGCTCCAATATATAGGCAGGACTTTGAGGAAGTTAAAAGTAAGAGTGGCCGAACATGTCCGAAATATAAAAAAGGGATTGGAAACACACAGTGTCTCTGCGCATTTTAAACGACATCACCAAAAAAATCCCGCGGGCTTGAAGTTCTGTGCGGTTGAAACAGTTACAAAACATTGGAGGGGGGGGAATCCCGTCACCTATATAAACAAATAAGAGGTGGAGTGGATTTTTAAGATGGGCACGCTGCAACCGAGGGGCCTTAATATTGAGTGGGATATAAAGAATGTGTGTATGGCATAGGGCGAGGTACTATCTGGTGTTCTATTGAGTGGCTCGGTAAAAGTTAAATGGAACCTCTAGGTGCGGCCCCGATTCTGTGTGAGCTGTTAGGATTTTAATTTGATTATTTATGAATTTTGCTGGTTTTATGTGCTTTTATTAATGTATGTATTAATGAAATATTTATATATCTATTAATGAAATTCTTATATAGCAATAATTGCCTATGATAATGTTATGCATTGGGGATCAATATTGACCCCACTGGGTGTATACTTCGGGTCACACCAATTACTGACATGTATTTCACCAACTACGGACCGAGTTTGGTCAGATGTAAGCCCCTGATGAAGCCTTCACGGTGAAACCCGGGTCGGGCCTTTTTATATGTTCATTTCATTGTGGATTTTGTAAGTAAAATAAACTTGCGCTTTTATATTCTATCAAAGATACCGCACCAGTGGTTTTGTTTTTTCCTGATCTAAGGTCCAGCACTCCTACCCGGAACCGGATGTGGTTGGCTGAATCGGGACGCCGTACATTCTGCACGGTGTGTGAGATCTCCCATGCGGTCCATGTCGGGATAAGAAGTCGTGTCCATGATCACTCTGAGACCAGAGACTGAATGTGGACTTCGCCTCTAGGACCACTTTGAGATAAGGAATTTGATTGCTGTGGATTGTTGTCCCTTTCTAGCGCGGTACCATCTCTTTTATCTTTCATTACATACGGAAGGGACAGAGCCCGTTCCTTTAGGTTACCGCCGCTCTCTTCGGTGTGTACGCGGACAAATATTGTTGTGATTCACAGCTGTTTCTCATAATATATTGGTGTCAATAATACTTGCTTTTCTTTATGTATAATTATCCATACGCACCCTTATAATTTTATTGCACTTTATAAATAATGGAGGCGATATCTGGTCTGTTGTCTACCAATTCAGATGATTTCACCATTATCATGCACAGTTCAGCGCTGCCTTACATACAGTATATGGGCCACACCAATATATAAAAAAAAGTATGATCAGTCAAAAAATACATCTTGGCCACTTCATTTTCAATCAAAAAATGTGGTGATAAGTAAGCAGGATGCGCTCATACCCATATGCAGTTGTGCATTTCTGTAGGGGAGCACATCCTGCACTTGTAGTCCGTTGCTAATGGCAATCACCAGCAAAAAATGCATACAATGGATGATGCCAGCAACGGACTACAAGTACCACAATGGACATCCTACATAAGATGAAATTTATGTGGATGTGGCAAGAATTCAGAACAAACACAGAACCAGAGATAGGTGCACGCTGCCGTCACACTAAACCCTCACACTGATGTTAAAAATTGAGAGTTAGTTCGACATATCCTACTAGGAGGACGTGTCTTAAGCCTCGGGCACCAGCGTCAAGGTCTCTCAAGTAGCCCGTGGGCCCTAACACTCACATACCTGCGCCATATGGGCGATATCAGGGGCCAGTGGGCAATTACAGGAGCATTAGGACGACTCACAAACATCTCCTCTGTTACCTCCAGCATGTGGCCATGCTTGCAATGGGAGGTGGGAGGTGTCTATGAGCCCTACCCAAGACTGACTGATATAGCCCAAGGCAAAGCAGGTGCACCCAAATGTGACCTGAAGATGAAAAACAGGCACATTTAAAATGGAGTTTATACACCTCCATACATACTATATATATATAAACCATCAAAAATGTGGTGATAAGTAAGCAGGATGCGCTCATACCCATATGCAGTTGTGCATTTCTGTAGGGAGCACATCCTGCACTTGTAGTCCGTTGCTAATGGCAATCACCAGCAAAAAATGCATACAATGGATGATGCCAGCAACGGACTACAAGTACCACAATGGACATCCTACATAAGATGAAATTTATGTGGATGTGGCAAGAATTCAGAACAAACACAGAACCAGAGATAGGTGCACACTGCCGTCACACTAAACCCTCACACTGATGTTAAAAATTGAGAGTTAGTTCGACATATCCTACTAGGAGGACGTGTCTTAAGCCTCGGGCACCAGCGTCAAGGTCTCTCAAGTAGCCTGTGGGCCCTAACACTCACATACCTGCGCCATATGGGCGATATCAGGGCCAGTGGGCAATTACAGGAGCATTAGGACGACTCACAAACATCTCCTCTGTTACCTCCAGCATGTGGCCATGCCTGCAATGGGAGGTGGGAGGTGTCTATGAGCCCTACCCAAGACTGACTGATATAGCCCAAGGCAAAGCAGGTGCACCCAAATGTGACCTGAAGATGAAAACAGGCACATTTAAAATGGAGTTTATACACCTCCATACATATATATATATATAAACCATCAAAAATGTGGTGATAAGTAAGCAGGATGCGCTCATACCCATATGCAGTTGTGCATTTCTGTAGGGAGCACATCCTGCACTTGTAGTCCGTTGCTAATGGCAATCACCAGCAAAAATGCATACAATGGATGATGCCAGCAACGGACTACAAGTACCACAATGGACATCCTACATAAGATGAAATTTATGTGGATGTGGCAAGAATTCAGAACAAACACAGAACCAGAGATAGGTGCACACTGCCATTAGCAACGGACTACAAGTGCAGGATGTGCTCCCCTACAGAAATGCACAACTGCATATGGGTATGAGCGCATCCTGCTTACTTATCACCACATTTTTTGATGGTTTATATATATATATATGTATGGAGGTGTATAAACTCCATTTTAAATGTGCCTGTTTTTCATCTTCAGGTCACATTTGGGTGCACCTGCTTTGCCTTGGGCTATATCAGTCAGTCTTGGGTAGGGCTCATAGACACCTCCCACCTCCCATTGCAAGCATGGCCACATGCTGGAGGTAACAGAGGAGATGTTTGTGAGTCGTCCTAATGCTCCTGTAATTGCCCACTGGCCACTGATATCGCCCATATGGCGCAGGTATGTGAGTGTTAGGGCCCACGGGCTGCTTGAGAGACCTTGACGCTGGTGCCCGAGGCTTAAGACACGTCCTCCTAGTAGGATATGTCGAACTAACTCTCAATTTTTAACATCAGTGTGAGGGTTTAGTGTGACGGCAGTGTGCACCTATCTCTGGTTCTGTGTTTGTTCCGCCACTTCATTTTCCCCATCATGCCAGAATTTTCATGAACCAGTGATATTATAAACTCTCATGTCTATGGCCTGGGGCTGCAAAATTACTGCAATCAAAAAAGTGTACAAATAAAATCATTTTCAGTATTTTAATTTTTCTGATCAAATTTCACAACTGGTTTATGCATGTTTTTTCATTAACCATATCCCCCCCACCCCCTCCATTAATACCGGACATTGCCACCATCAAGAACGGCTTATATATACACAATATTTTAAGTAGTCTATAAGCTCATCCAATTTGCACTGCATATTTATAGTTTCTATATTTTGACTAGTGTGTATTAGGCTCCTTTCACATTCGCGTTTGGTGCGGATCCGTCATGGATCTGCACAAACGCATCCGTTCAGATAATAAGACCGCATGCATCAGTTCAGAACGGATCCGTTTGTACTATCTGTAACATAGCCAAAACTGATCAGTTTTGAACACCATTGAAAGTCAATGGGGGACGGATCAGTTTTCTATTGTGCCATATTGTGTCAGTGAAAATGGGTCCGTCCCCATTGACTTACATTGTATGTCAGGATGGATCCGTTTGAATCAGGTTCGTCAGACAGACACCAAAATGCTGCAAGCGGAATGGAGGCGGTACAGAGCCAAACTAATGCATTCTGAGCGGATCCTCATCCATTCCGAATGCATTAAGGGCAAAACTGATTCAATTTGGACCGCTTGAGAGAGCCCTGAACAGATCTCACAAACGGAAACCAAAACGCCAGTGTAAAAGTAGCCTTAGTCATTTACTTTATGCTTAATGTTTATTAAGTGTTAATGTTTATGGCTACACCATAGGTCTGAGAGTAACGACATTTCAGTTCTCTAAGTCTTGCACATATTGCAGTATTGACAATAAAGTAGACCCTGACTTGACCTTGGAATTGCATTCATTTTGGACCTTTTTCCATCTCTTATTATTTTATGCAGTTTTTAGTAGGTGCGCTTCTAGTGGACATTTTCAGTCTATTTTAGGAATTATATATGTAGCCGAATTACCATTTTCTCCTTCTTGGTTTGAGGCATGGATAACAGATACTGTATGTACATTAAC
Organism: Bufotes viridis; assembly: GCA_033119425.1. Lineage (NCBI taxonomy): Eukaryota > Metazoa > Chordata > Amphibia > Anura > Bufonidae > Bufotes > Bufotes viridis. The sequence continues at coordinate 37,853,153 of CM065599.1, forward strand.
TCATACACCGAAAACGTAACTGACAAACCACTCATGCATAATAAGTATCAGTAGCGGCCTCATTTCATTTCCCGGACTTCATATGGAAAGCATGCACGATGACCATGCCATTATATGGAACTGTATAGCAACGCTGACAAAGCAGTCATGAAAAATTGTCAAGTATACAGTTGTATAAAAAAAGAACATTTAATATTTAAGATGTGTCTTTGGACAATCCCTTTTTGCTGGAAGAGTTGCCACAATGATAAACTGGCTATACAATGTCCCGCTGCAAAGAACTCTTTCCAGAACCCGCACAAGGGACATAAAGCATTACACACTGTACGCTGAAATACATGGTCTGTCTGTGAAGTGCATGGATGTGCTGGGTCAGCAGACAGTGAGACAGCCATAACTATACACCCTATTAGTACAAATGAGAAAAAAAAAAATTGCACCCTCTCTATTAGCAGTCCCCCCCCCCCCCCATTTTTTTAATAGCACAAAGGGCAACCAAAATAATATATATTTTTTTATAATCTATTATATTTTTAAAATCTTTGGGGCATTTTACATAATAATTTTAATTGAGAATTGAGGCTGACATTAGCCCTAGTTACAGGGGGAAAACAACCCTCAGATACAGGGGTGGATGAGCAATAGACCCTACTGGGAACATTTCCGGTGGGCCGTTACCCAAAGGGGGTGCTCGAGCCCTCCTCACAGCGGCCAGCCAGGTACATAATATCTGATGCTCTCAGCATTATTTAAATATAACATTAAGAGTAAATCCGACAAAATGAGTCACATATACAAAATGAATGTTTATTGCATATAATAATAAATATCACACAATGACATGATCAAATACATGATAAAAAGAAGCAGCAATGCAGGAGTTACTACAGTCCATCACACTCCACTGGACACACAAAGATACCAAGACTTAACAACATGAAAACCTGACTCCCTCCCAAATAACGAGTCAAATCCTGTATTGCACAATGCCCATAAATCCCCAAGGTACAAGCACCAGTAACTACATTAGCAGCTATACCTCAGGCACATATATGCCAAAATTAAATGAAGGGCACCAAAATATACCTACATAGGGTGAGCTTAACGGAATATCAAGCCAGGAGAGGTGTCTACCTCGACGCGCGTTTCGCCACCGCTTTTTCAAGGGGTAGACACCTCTCCTGGCTTGATATTCCGTCCAGCTCACCCTATGTAGGTATATTTTGGTGCCTTTCATTGAATCATTGCTTCTGAATCATTGTCATTTATCTGCTTTCAGTATTTCATATTTCTAAATAGCCTAAACAAATAAGCAGCCAAGTCTCCAAAATACTTGAGTCATGGGTGGTCACTTTAATCAATGTCACCATCTAGATGGCACCCCCCAGTTGTGGGTGATTGAAATAGTATGAGGTTCCCCTCTGCTCTGCCGGCTAAATAGTGTCAAAGGATAACCCACCAAATTTGCTACAACAGCCAGAGATTCATTGAAGCATACCTTTAATATGGGAGCTGACAGTGCAAACCGTTGACCTGCCACAGATAAGATCTATTGCTTGTTCTAGTCTATGATTAAAAGGCCAAGGGACCTGTAGAAAGAGCTTCAGACACATATCTGTTTATTTACACAGAGAGGAGGAAGGAGTCAGGAACAGTCTCCACCAAGTCCAGGTTGAATACATCTAACAGCTTTGGGACCATTACAGGAACACTCCCTCTTCTTAAGCCATTGCTTCTGTCACATGTCATCAACCCTTTCCTCAGTAAAAACTTCAACCCACGACTCAAATTACAATTGAGATTAAAACATTGTACATTTCTATAAATCTAGTAAAATGGTTGTCCGTTTTGGGTGAATAGAGTTCCTCGTTTGTAACCCCCATCTATAAGAGCTAGAAAAGAGGGACTACATAGCCTCTGACCTACTTCTTGTTCATGGATGAAGGGTGTGTTAGCTGAAAAAGCAACTCAATTCAACACAGTCAAAAAATTCAGAGCTAAGGATCCACATTTGTCATCTTTTCTATGTTTGTTTTGTAAGAACTTCAGGTCCACTCTCCTCTCCATGGCACAAAACTAAATATTGTGTATCAATGTGAGAAGGGTGGTGGGAGTGATCCCCTCAAGAATACAACAGACTTGTAACTAAGAGTTTCCTATATTCTTTGATCACTCCTATAAACCATAGGGTACAATATTTGTGCATTCTTGTGCTGTTTGGGCTAAAAGTAGAGTGGGTCTCATAATAATAATATTTATATAGCGCCACTATATTCCGCAGCACTTAAATTCATAGGGTTCATGTGCAAAACAAAACCGGCTAATATACAACTGAAACACTAGGAGCTAGGGCCCTGCTCGCAAGAGTTATTATCTTTGAGGAATTGGGGGTGACACATAAGGTAGTTAGTCGTTTGTGATAATTAGGATTTAAGCCATTACTGAATTGATAAGAGTGGTGCAGGATGATCTGCTTCGGGTTTGGCTCTGTTAGAGGATTGAGTTCAGGCCAGCGGAGTTAGTGGGGGAGAGGTTTACTCGGGGAATAGTCATTTTAGGTAGCTTGATAAGCCTGCCAGAAAAGAGGTGTTTTTAAGGCACATTTGAAGGTGTAGAAGTTGTGAATTGACCTAATATTCCAGGTCAGAGCATTCCAGAGAGTAGGTGCGGCTCGAGAAAAGTCTTGAAGACGTGAGTGAGAGGTATGAATTATGGAGGATATTAATCTTAGACAGAACGGAGAGCACGGGTAGGGTGGTAAGATGGAGATGAGGGAGGACATATATGGAGGTGCAGTACTGTGGAGAGCTTTGTAGGTGAGAAGTTTCAACTGTATTCTGTGGTGGATGGGCAACCAGTGAAGTGACTGGCACAGGCTAGTGGCATCAATAGAGCGGTTGGATAGATAGATGAGCCTGGCTGCAGCATTTAGGACAGACTAAAGGGGAGAGAATTTAGTGAGAGGAAGACCGATTAGTAATGCCTTCCAATAGTCAAGACGGAAATGAATCAAGGCAACAACAAGAGTTTTTGCCGTTTCCACCATAGGAAATGGGCCGATTCTGGCGATATTCTTGAGGTGCAGACAAGAGCATGCAAGTTATTGAATATAGGGAACAAAGGAAAAGATCTCAATCAAACGTGGCCCCAAGACAGTGGGCATGTTGCACAGGAGTTATGATAGTGCTGCAGACCAAAATTTAAATATCAAGTTTAGCTGGGTTAGTAGATGAGGGAAAGACAAGAAGTTCCGTTTTTTGAGAGGTTCAGTTTTAGATACAGAGAGGACATGATGTTAGAGACAGCTGCCAGACAATTACTGGTGTTTTGGAGTAAAGCAGGGGTGATGTCAGGGGATGAAGTGTATAGTTGGGTGTCGTCAGCATAGAGATGGTACCAAAAACCAAATCTACTGATAGTCTGTCCGATGGGGGCTGTGTAGAAGGAGAAGAGTAGAGGACCTAGTACCTGAGGAAGCCCTGAGGAACACCAACATCAAGAGGAAGAGGAGAAGAAGAGCCAGCAAATGAGACACTAAAGGAGCAGCTCGAGGGATAGGAATAACATAGTGCATAGTGCTTTGCTATTCTAGATATATTGGGCCAGATTTATTATTACAGATCTGCTACACTTGTGCAGAAGTGCGCACACAGCACACCATAAGGTTCCGTACATAAAAAAAAAGAAATCCTGGAATAACCTCCAATAATTGGGTGCTCACCTGACAAGGTTGTGCTAGCATAGACACAACTCTGGTAATAGTGGGATAATAGATTAGGAAGCATGATAATAGGTCAGGTGGGTGGGAGGATGGAGGAGAGGCTTACATAGAAAAGCTAAAACTTGACTAGATTTGGAGACGTTAACAGGTATTCCTATTGGCGAAGAGATCTGAATAAAACTATGGTGGCCAATAGATGATAGAAAGGATAGGCAATAGCTAGTATTTATACCAGCAACATATTATATATAGTGCCAAACTATAACACAACAGGTGAGGACCCACTGTTTCACTTGAATAAATTAGACTGAGGGCTACTCACAAGGACATTGTCCAAGTGGCCCTCTTGGTCTTCACCTTTTAAAACCTATACAGGGATCTGGACATCACTGTGGGAGAGCTACCGAGCCACTACCTCTCAGAACGCTCTATGTTCAAGTGATAGCTGGCCCACAGCGGTCAACAGACACTGGTGAGGAACACCAAGGGATCAGGTAAAACTGTAGTCAGGGGAAGCGGACTAGACATAGACCTGGGAAATTTCCCAGTGGGCCTATGCCTAGGGGGCTGCCTGAGCCCCTCTCATGGCCACTGGCCAGATACATAATGATCTGAGGCTCTCAACATTAATTAATGTAGAAGAATCAGGTTCTTATGCACCTGGCCGGCTGCAGGTGCCCTCTTAAATTCAACGGCATCGCTGTCAAGTGATACACTTTAATACGGCAGCAAGGGTGGCAGTATTTTGTGCTACACTGTGCTATTTGGTTCTATGGGATTGTATTTTGTGTGGCACTATGGAATTGCTGACCTGACCTACTTGTGATGTCCGAGCTGACTTGTGTTGCCCCGCCTTCTGTCAATTTGGACTCGCCTACAACATAGAGCCACTTTTATGTTTCCAACGCCACTTTAGGTTCCCAGTCCACCCCTGGGAGTCATAAACCATAGATTTAAAATGCGGCACCCACCTAGTACTGCTTGGCTGCACCAGATGGAAAACCACCTTAGAATGGAGAAATTGGCTATTTTTGAGAACCTTGGGCGCAATATGGTTCAAACTCTTTCCTATAGAAAAAAATTGCATGATTGCAAAGAGATTATCCACCATGTGCTTGTGCTGTATCAAGCATTTCTGGGTATCACTGGAGATTAATATCTGTCATGGCGGCACTCTGTGTCCATCTCTGCCCTGCTATTCGGGGAGGGCACGAATGCCACATCACTCACCAAGCTCTCAGTATTAATCCAAAGTCAAACTGGTTGGTTGGCACCATGTCCACATTCACTGCCTGTATCCATTATTCATCACATTGCATTTCACCAATATAATGCACTGTATGGCAGGTATAAGCCAAGGATTTGTTCTGTGTAGTGTTGCTGTGATATTATAGCACTGTGGAATTGACTTATATTTTGTATATTGATTTTTTTGTTGTCAAAGAAAAGCTTGAGAAAGAGAAAACAATGGTGTGCCATTACTTGTAATCACACAATTTTTACCACGTTCGTTCTAGACATAAGTCTAGTCTCCATATCCCAGAAGTCTATTCTGCGTGCGTCACCAACCAACTCTAGGGATGAAAGCTAATAGCTGCATGTCCCCACACCGCTTATAATATTTGGCATTTAGTTACAATATAGGACCTTGGAAGGAAAAGATTACATGGATGACCTTGTTTAATCATGTTACCATTAACCCATGCCTTCCACTTCATTCCACAGGAACTCCAGGGAGCAGGACTCCCTGCCCCCAGGGAAAACATGCTAGATTATTGAAAAAAATTGTGAAACACATTACCGGTCTTTACATTTCCCAAAAGAGACTTGGGATGGGAAGTTGTACCATAATGGCACCTTTTCATCAAGGGCTGATGACCTAATTATGAGAAAGATCTGCCTGTAACCTGATCAACTGTTTATTTTTTCTTCAGGGAACATAGTTCTCCACTGACCTTCACTAGGGGAACAGAACAGGAAATAGGACAGCCCCAGAACCCTTTAAAGACTAGCTCAAGATCATTAACCTACTATCTGCCATGCGTCTGCTGTCATTATGAAGGAGCTATGTTATCAATGTAGCAATGTGCTTATTGTGCTCCTATGTTATTTTTGTTCAATATTGGAGGTGTGACTGTTTATATGGCCTTTCTTTGTGTCTTTACATGTTTAGTGCATATAGGTTTGGTCATTAGTCACACTCTCCTGTTTGATTGCGCATGCTTGTTCATTTTTCTTTTTAAGAACAAAAACATTGTATGTAGGTGTGACTGGCTCAGGCATGAAATAACTGGCCAGACTCAATAGTTATATGTGTGCTTTGATGCCTATCTTTGCAGGGAAATTAGACAGACCATGTTTGCTTTTCACAATTAATCCACTTTTTCCTCTGGTGCCAATTGCCTTATAGGGATTGTTCAAGTTATTTTTTTGTTCTTTGTATGTTTCTAACTAAGCAAATGTAAGAGGTTTTCACTTCACTTACTTCATCTCCAGTGGCCCCATTCTCCTAGTTAGCTGAGGTCACATGACCTGTGATGTCAGCTTCCTTCCCTGCTCTGATGATGTTGCGTGCACAAGCCTGAGGGAGCAGGTCTGCCTCTGCGCATGGAACGTCACTGTGACGGCTGTACTGGTTGGAGTGACAAGCCATGCCCCCTGCACTGCCCAATCTGCTGTCTGAGCTGTCTGCCCTGTGTTCCCTTCCACTGGATTCTTCAGCAAAGTTTAACCCCTTCTACCATAAGCAGCACAGACTTCGGGCTGGAGGCTCTGCTTCAGGTACAAAGCAGGGTTTCCTCTTCTCCAGGCAGTGAGGAGATAAATGCTGTGCACAAGATCATCCCTCCCGCCTCACCCTGCAAACACAATGCTGACAAAGACCAGAGGAGTTCTCTCCTCTGTACTCTTCTTCTGGCTGTGAGGAAGTGTCTGCAGAGCATTGCACAGGAACAGGTAGGGAGAAGATCTTGTGTGTATCAGCAATGTCATTGTACTGTACAGCTGGGACTTGTAGTCCCACACATACAGCATGAATATCCCAGCAGTCAGACTGCAGACAGGGCAGCAATTTTATTCACTCCCATTGCAGAGCAGGAGGAGAGGAAAGGCAGTCTTTGTTGACACCCACAAATAGTCATGAGGAAACCCACAGATTTTTGTTACACGCCCCCACAGCTCTGCAACTGCATGTAAAAGAAAGGGCCAGGACAATGCACAGACCCGTTCATTTCTATGGGTCTGCAAAAATTGCGGAATGCCTTTCAGTGCGCTGTCCATTCCGTGTGTCCCTTCCTATTATTTTAGAACATGTCCTATACTTGGCCGCAAATTGCGGCCCGTGGCCCATAGAAAGTCAATGGGTCCGTAAAAAACGGATAGCACACGGAAATGCATCCGTATGTCATCCATTTTTTGAGGATCCCTGGACTGAAAATATTCTAGGAAACCCCATTAAATTTGTCAATTTTAACCCTTCCGTTTTTTTTGCAGACCGTGAAAAAGGGAAGACACACGGAAGCACCACATCCGTATTATATGGACTTACGGAATGGAAAGATAACTGAAGATATACAGAACACACGGATCTGTGATTTGCGGACCGCAAAACCAACACGGTCGTGTGAATGCTCCCTTACTGGGGATCAAACATAACATGTAGGGTACTTAAACACTTGCATATGAGAGCTCTGTCAGGCTGTTCTGGCAGGGAGCAGCCTGCCGAAGTCCTATGGATCCGGCATTGCCGGAAGTTGCCTGAAGGACCGCCGGCCTCATTAACTATAATGGATCCGTACGCAACCAGGCAAATATGCAGAGAAAAGTACTGCTGCGCACAGCAGTTTTGTATAGTTAATCGGGCTGGCAGGCGTTCAGGCAGCCTCCGGAGCCTGGGAATTGACCAATCTGCAATAAAAATTGAAGAGGGCCACTAGATACGTTTTTTGTTTGTTCCCTGGTTAATATGATTTTTTTTCTTGAACTGGGGTGGTCGCTTTAAGTGCGACAGGGACAACTTCACATGTCTGGTGTTGGATACGTTTTTTGCCTTCATTCAATGAAATGATATATTTATTGTACATGTATATTGGCAAGCTGTAATTGCTGCTATATCCATTTAAAGGGGCTATTCATATAAATAAACTTATACAGAAGGACAAAAGCCGACTCTGTAGTGTCACCAAATAGACAGCTAGGGGTTGTCCAGTGACGCCAAATAGCGCTCAGGTAGTTAACATGATCATTTGTGTGCTGAATCAGCATTATATACAGTAGTGCTGCACAATACATTCTGAAATCTCTCCTGTGTACAATAAAAACGTCATTCAGGTATTATATGAGGTTCTATCGATACGCAGCCGTGAATAAATGAATACATAATATAAACTAGGATAAATGGGGAATCTGTAGTCACACTAGATTGGATGTGTGTGTCTATGACCTGCACTTTTGCTAGCCATCTGGTGATTGGCTTACAGGCTTATACATTGCCAGTGGGAACAGAGAGACCCTTGCTCGCACCCTACCAGTATCCACCGCTGCCTCCTTAATAATTGCATGTTTTTCCTAAGGGCCCACTAAAGTCTTTTACTCTTTAATTGCAATTACACTCATTTACATAGCAGATGAAGCTAATTGCTGGTATTAGTTACCAAATGTAGGGCCGCATTGGGAGGGAGTAAAGTGCCTACAGGTAGGAACGTGATCACAGCTCTATTGAGGAGAGGTGGGGATACGACAGAGCCGTCTTCTAGAGCAGTGTTTCCCAACCAGTGTGCCTCCAGCTGTTGCAAAACTACAACTCCCAGCATTGTCCGGGCATGCTGGGAGTTGTAGTTTTGCAACAGCTGGAGGCACACTGGTTGGGAAACACTGTTCTAGAGAGAGGTGCACTGTAAACGACGAAGCATAGGATGAAGGCATGAAGAAAGCCAACGTGAACTGTGGACGAGCTTCCTCCTGCGTGTGAACCGAGTAAGTGGGGATGTGTTAAAGAAGCAATGGTTTCTCTTATAAAAAGCAAGGGAAATTTATAAAAAATTCGCTTGAGCTAAAATAGATGTCTGACAAACTGCAGGGCCACTGTTTTTGAAGATCCTAATTGTTTGCGAGCTGCTATATTTCCAGTGGAAATACTAATAACAGTCATAACACCAACCATAGCTTCTCCCTCTACCTTCATGGAATATAACCTTAAGGGCTCATGCACACGACCATTGCCTGTTTTGCTGTCTGCAAATTGCATATCTGCAAAACATGGATCCTGACAGTTTACGTTATGTATTTTGAGGAATGGAATGTCTGGGCCATACAACAGACACCTCTTTGGGCAAGAATAGGACATGTTCTATATTTTTACAGATGCTACAGAACAGACATTGAAGTGAATGGGTATGCATTAGGGATGGGCGAACCCGAACTGTATAGTTCGGGTTCGTACCAACTTTTGGGGTGTTCGGGACACGGACCCGGACATTTTTTAAAAAGTTCGGGTTCGGGTCCGTTGTTCGGCGATTTCTTCCCGCTTTCTGAAGGGCTGCACAGCAGCCAATCAGCTAGCGTTTTACTTCTTGCCCTAAGAAGCTATTACAGCCATGCCTACTAATGGCATGGCTGTGATTGGCCAAGTGCAGCATGTGACCCAGCCTCTATTTAAGCTGAAGTCATGTAGCGCCGCACGTCACACTGCTCTGATTAGTGTAGGGAGAGGACGCAGCTTCTGTGAGGGCGAGATTAGGCAGGGAAAAGTCAGCAAAAACACCTAATGAAGTGATCAATCTACAGCTGTGAATCATTCAACTTTTGCTAGTTAATTGCTCACTGGTTTTTAGGCTGCATAGAGCGTTTTTCTGTCACTTTGATCGGCGGCCATTTTGTGTCTTGTGGTGCACCAGCACAAGCTGCCGCCAAGTCCATCAATACTATTTTTTTTTTTGCTATATCCTACATCAGGGGCTTGGCTGTGCTTATTGTCAACCCTAGAAACTCAGGATAGAAATTTCTATATTTTATTAAGGGGTTAAATTCAATTGCCAAAATAGCAATCCCCTAAATCTGGTGTCCCAGCAGTTGCTGGCAAAGTTTAATAATGTCCGGCAAAGGATTTATTTTGTTCTGGAGTGAAATTTAATTGCCAAAATAGCAATACCCTGAATCTGGTGTTCCAGCTGTGACTGGACAATTCCCTAGTGTCCGTCAAAGGATATATTATTTTCTGGGGTTAAAGTCAGTAGCAAAAATAGAAATACAGTAAATCTGGTGTTCCAGCTGTTGCAGGCCTAGTTTAAATCTGTCCATAAAAGGGTATATTTTTTTCTGGGGTGAAATTCAATTGTCAAAATAGCAATACCATAAATCAGTGGTTCCAGCTGTGGCTGGCCAAGTTTAATAGTGTCTGTCACAGGATAGATTTTATTCTGGGGTGAAATTTAATTGCCAAAATAGCAATACCCTGAATCTGGTGTTCCAGCTGTGACTGGACAAGTTTCATAGTGTCCGGCAAAGGATATATTATTTTCTGGGGTGAAATACAGTTGCAAAAATAGAAATACAGTAAATCTGGTGTTCCAGCTGTGACTGGACAAGTTTCATAGTATCCGTCAAAGGATAGATTTTGTTCTGGGGTGAAATTCACTTGCCAATATAGCAATACCCTGAATCTGGTGTTCCAACTGTTGCAGGCCAAGTGTTAATCTGTCCGTAAAAGGGTATATTACATTCAGCGTGCATCTCCAAGTATATTTCTTTCCGTAAAAGGGTATATTACAAAAAGTGTTACATTACAATTGCTGAAAGCATAATCCTGTAAATTTGCACGGACTAATGTGCATCTCAGAGTATTTCTGTCCATAAAAGGGTATATTACACTCAAGGTGTATATACAAGTGCTGAGAGGGTCATCCTCAACAACTTCACACGCTACCGTGCATCTCCAAGTGTATTTCTGTCCGTTAAAGGGCATATTACACAAAGTGTTAAAATACAATTGCTGAAGGCATAATCCTACATACTTTTTCACACGCTACTGTGCATCTCCAAGTGTAAATCTGTCCATAAAAGGATACCTTTCATCCAGGGCCTAAATACTAGGCCTACAATTGATATTCCCCTAAATCAGTGGTTACTGCTGTGCCTGGATTAGTGTAATCCGGTACATAAAAAAATAGGCAGATAGTGTTAGGTGCCTGTAAAAAAGGCCCGAATTTGAAATCAATACATTGGGCCAAATATTTTTTTTTCTCATTGTGGTGCTTGGTGAATGGTAACAATGAGGAAAACATCTAGTAAGGGACGCGGACGCGGTCGTGGTGGTGTTAGTGTACCCTCTGATGCTGGGAGAGGACGTGGCCATTCTGCCACAGCCAGACGTCCTAGTGAACCAACTACCTCAGGTTCCAGTACCCGCCAGAATTTACAGTGATATTTGGTGGGGCCCAATGCCGATCTAAGGATGGTAAGGCCTGAGCAAGTACAGGTGCTAGTCAATTGGGTGGCCGACAGTGGATCCAGCACGTTCACAACATTATCTCCCACCCAGTCTTCTGCAGAAAGCGCACAGGTGGCGCCTGAAAACCAAGCCCATCAGTCTGTCACATCACCCACATGCATATGAGGGAAACTGTCAGAGCCTCAAGTTATGTAGCAGTTTCTTATGCTGTTTGAAGACTCTGCTGGCAGGGTTTCCCAAGGAAATCCACCTAGCCCTTCCCTAGTGGTGGAAAACATAGAATGCACTAATGTACAACCACATGTTTCCTGATGATGAGGACATGGGAATACCACCTCATCGGAGTCAGCACGTCTCTGATGATGATGAAACACAGGTGCCAACTGCTGCATCTTTCTGCAGTGTGTAGAACGAATAGGAGGTCAGGGAGGAAGACTGTGTGGAAGACGATGCAGGGGACAATGAGGTCCTAGACCCCACATGGAATGAAGGTCGTGCCGCTGACTTTCATAGTTCAGAGGAAGAGGCAGTGGTGAGACCGAGCCAACAGCGTAGCAAAAGAGGGAGCGGGGGAAAAAGCAGAACAGCCGCCGCCAAGAGAGTTTGCCTGCTACTGGCCACCGCCACCAGGGACCGAGCACCCCAAAGGCAGCTTCAAGGAGTTCCCTGGCATGGCACTTCTTTAAACAATGTGCTGACTACAAGACCAGAGTGGTTTGCACGCTGTGCCATCAGAGCCTGAAGCGAGGCATTAATGTTCTGAACCTTAGCACAACCTGCATGACCAGGCATCTACATGCAAAGCATGAACTGCAGTGGAGTAAACACCTTAAAAACAAGGAACTCACTCAGGCTCCCCCTGCTCCCTCTTCTGCTGCTGCCTCCGCCTCTTTCTCCGCCTCGGGAGGAATGTTGGCACCTGCCGCCCACCAAACAGAGGATGTGCCACCGACACCACCACCTCCCCTCAGCACTGAATGGTGCTCTGCTCCCCCCCTCAGCACCGAATGGAGCCCTGCCCCTCCTCTCAGCACTGAATGGAGCACCTGCTCCTCCCCTCAGCACTGAATGGAGCCCTGCTCCTCCCCTCAGCACTGAATGGAGCCCTGCTCCTCCCCTCAACACTGAATGGAGCCCTGCCCCTCCCCTCAGCACTGAATGGAGCCCTGCCCCTCCCCTCAGCACTGAATGGAGCCCTGCTCCTCCCCTCAGCACTGAATGGAGCCCTGCTCCTCCCCTCAGCACTGAATGGAGCCCTGCTCATCCTCTCCGCACTAAATGGAGCGCCTGCCCCTCCCCCAGCACTGAATGGAGCCCTGCTTCTCCCCTTAGCACTGAATTGACCCCTACTAATTGAATTCCTCAGCAGGTGCACAGCGTAACTTAGCTCAGATCACTTCACTGGTTAAAACCTCGCACAGGCATTACAGTAAGCTCAGTTGAGATGTGCGCCCACCCAGGAATTCAGGATGAAGTCGGGACCAAAGAGGAGGAGCAGGGGGTCTATTCAGTGCTGAGGAGAGGAGCAGGGCTCCATTCATTCGCAAGTGCCTGGACACCGTTAGTGATAGGACCGCCCCTTGAGCTCTTTTCAAGTAATTTGCATATGAATTAAAAGACAGGGACTCTGAATACAAAAAATGGCTAAAAAAGGTATATTTGGACTACTATACATGGCATTTGTGAGATTGGGGTGTCAGACTCCCTCCCACATACATTTGGATAGAGAACAGATGTACATATCCCAGTTGTTACTCTAGAAGTAGCTCAGATTCAGCAGGTTATGACCCAGGAACACAGAACAAATCAGGGAAACTGCAGAGGCAGCCTCATAAATAAACCATGTGCCTATTCCATACTGCGGAAGGAAAATTTTCCATAGGAGAACTGTTTAGAGAGTACAGCACATGTGGTCCCTCTTGAAGACTTTGGCTTGGTTACACGCTATGATTTTGATCTGATTATTACCAGTGATTGTATGATGATGAGCGTGTACACATGGTGATTTTTCAATGCGATAAGAATGAGTTCCGACATAAAAGTGGCCGCAGTTTAACATTTTTCAGGCCATTCACTTCTATGATGATCAAAAGTAAAATAACTGTTAATACACAGCAATCGGCACAATCTGGATCACACATGGAATGAATTTCATCTATGGTGGTAGCGTGTCACCGTACATGACCATGGCCCAAGTGTACCACTGTTAGATTTAGACAAGGAGAGGCCATATATTGGAGAGATTTAGTGATTTTCAACAAAATTCAGCAGTTCTTGTCAACTGAAAACAATCCTTAGATATAGTCCCCCTTTTTAACCCCTTCCTGCTGGAGCCATTTTCCAGTTTTTCTTTTGTTTGTTTTTTCCTCCTGCATTCCAAAAGCCATAACATTTTCATTTTTCCTGAAGCTGGTTATTTTGCAAGACAAGTTGTACTTTCTATTGGCACCAGTTGGCAGCAGTGTAAAGGGGTCGTCTCACCTCAGCAAGTGGCATTTATCGTGTAGAGAAAGTTACTACAAGGCACTTACTAATGTATTGTGATTGTCCATATTGTCTCCCTTGCTGGCTGGATTCATTTTTCCCCATCACATTATACACTGCTTGTGTCCAGGAATTATGACCATCCTGCAATCCAGGAGCGGTGGACACCTACAGAGCTGTGTAAGAGCTCTCTTTTTGTGGGAGAAGGTTTAGTTTTTATTGATACCATTTCAGGATATGTAGGACTGTGCGATCACTTTTTATTCAATGGTTTTGGGAGCGACCAAAAAATTGCGATTTGGGTACTTTTTTTCTATAGAAGTTGTCTCTTATCATGGACACCCCCGTTGTTGTCTCTTGTATAAGGCCAGTTTTACATGAACGCGTTTGGTCCGGGAAACACCCTCCATCTGATGACTGTAGTTTCTGGACCAAATAATAATGACTTAAGATGCTGTAAGTTCCTGCATGACTGTGGATCTACAAAACTGCACTCACATAATGCTGTGAATACAGTACAGTAGATTATTATGCCGCAGTAAGTTTGGGTCAGCGGAGCAGTGTTTGATGCAGCAAATGTAGCCATCACACACACTGTGCTTGTATGTTTTCTTTGTAAAATTGCAATCCACAAAAAAACACAATATATGTGACGTTTCTGTCCTAGAATATGGACCTTCTTCAGGCAAGGGGCTGTGTAGTTCCGGCATCAGAGCCCCCACCGCTTAGATATTGATGGCTCAACCTAAGCCTAGGCCATCAATATTAAAATCCCAGAAAACCCCTTTAAAATGTTTGTGATACAGAATTATAGTCACTGTACGGCAAGCTCTGTCCCGTCATAACAGAGACTGAGAAGACAGTTGAGAGGAAGAGGGGTGTCAGAGCTAGCCGAGATCCTGATGAAACAACTGCTTCTACACAGCTTTTGAACACCGCAGGAGCTTCTTGCCTTTCTGTAAATATGATTTCTCTCTCCTTATCTGTTCTGTGAGCTCTGGAGCTGAAATCAAACATAGCGGGAAGTAAGGGAAAGGATGCCATGGCAGTACAGTGCTGGTAGAAGGGAAAAGTCCCCTGCTTCTGAGTGAAATGCATCTAGCTGTGCAGCTGAAACAGGGAATTATGTGGTTGAAAAAAAAATTAGGGAAGCCCAAACATAACTGTTCCTGCTCAGTTATGATTGTACAAAGAAGCACAGCCATTATGCAAACCTTTTTTAAAAGTAAAGGACACTTTAAAGGGAACCTGTCATCGGCCTAATGCTCCCCATACTAACGGCAGCATAAAGAAGAGACAGGCGAGTTGGTTTCAGAGGTCTGTCATTTAAAAGTTAAAAGTAAGTGGTTGCCGAGAACCAACATCACAATCATTGCAGACTGGGCCTGGAAAAAAGAGTCACGGCCACCTGAGAAGAGTCATGGTTACTCATGAATTCCTGCTCTCCCTGCTGATGATTAATAGTCTTCTACCTAGTTTTCTCCCTTTCTCTAGGAGAGAACTGCCAATCATCAGCAGATGGGTGAGAGCAGGAGATTAGGAATAACCATGACTCTTCTCAAGTAGATTTGACTCTTTTCAAGGCCCAGGCTGCAATGATTATGATGATGGTTCTCAGCAGCCACTTAATTTTAGCTCACGAGTGACACACCGCTGAAATCAGCATTTCTGTCACTATTTTATGCTGCCCTTGGTGAGGTCAGCATAAAGTTGATGACAGGTTCCCTTTAAATTATATGACATGGCATTTTGACAGTTCATCTGTGATTCATGTCTAGCCTTGTTTCCTGACTACTGAATTTTGTAAATCCTATGTGGAAGATGAAGCTGTGTTATCATCTGCTTGTCTGGATGAGATACTATTCTGTTAAAAGTTTCAGATGTCAGACTGTTTGTCATCAGTTTTATCTGTACCCCCATGTTTGCTGTGACTACTAAGTGCTGCTCCATGTGAATCCCATCATAGTCCTCTTCCATATTTACACTTCATCTTCAATGCTTAAAGAGGTTGTCCTATTAAGACAACTTATCCCCAGTACACAACATAGGGGGTAAGTGTCTGATCGGCAGGTGTATCACCAATGGGGCCTCTGCCAATCAAGAGAAAAGGTGAACCCTAAATTCCACCTGCATCTCTGTCCCTGCCTACTTGCATGGCTGCCCTAAGTGGCAGGCGCCAACTGGTCGACGGTCTCTGCTTATTCATGTTCTGGAGCTTACCAGGGAAAAGCAGAGGTAAAACAAAAAAAAAAGAAAAGAAAGTGACAGGCAGACAAATACTGAGAAAACCAGAATCAAAGTATGCATAGTCAAACGTACTAGAACAAAACCAAGAGAGAACAATAAAGCCAAATCAGAAAATAGATTAATAAACAATACTAAGCCAATGTCATACAGGAGTGGTCAAGTTGAGGTCCAAATATGTCAAACAGAAGCGAGTCCAAGAACCATCCACAATCCAAAGCGCTGGTGAGGTATATAGAACCATTTACAGGCAATCTGCTGGTCACATGATGCACTGCCTGGTCATGTGACATGCCCGGTTTCAGGTGACCTATGACATCAGAACACCTGATGTGGGAGATCAGACTGTCTCCTTGCCAACCGGACGTCGGCAGGTAAGCGGAGAATCACGTCTGGCAGCGCTGGTGGTGACAACAAGGAGCACGCATCCCTGTTCTCATGATCGGCAGGGGCACCAGCATTTTGAGTCCCACCCCTCAGACACTGTGGATAGGTGATAAGAGGTCTTCATGGATTTAGTGGCTTTGTGCATAGGTTTCTCAGGTATATTGTGTTCCTTTTGCCTTTTGGAGATTTTCCACCTTCTAGTACTATTACTGTGTAATTTAGCAAGTCAGGTACCTGAATAAACAGCTTTTCTCAAGAATTGCTTTATACATTTCACCACATTCTGAACGTTCGTTACTCTTTGAGAACCTACGACATAAAGTCACAAGTTTTAATCCAAACCCACCTGTGATAGATTATGTTCCGGTAAATTCAGGACTATTGTCTGCTCTCACTCCAGCTAATACTATCTGCTGTATTCCAGTTTTAAAGCTCTTACTGTAACAGACATCAAGTATTGCCAGATGTTCCTTTCCTTTTAAACTGAGTACATCAGCTCCAATTCTATCCCAGGGTCCACATGTCATTTCTCTTTGTACTATTGGCTCCTTAGACAAATTTTGGAGCAAACGATTGACAAGTTGTACAAGTTACTATCATTTGCCCAATATACAAATTCATAGATGGCTGAAATGGGGATTCTTTGGCCCTTCTGTTGCATTTTTAAATACCACGATGGCCTTTATGTATGATGGCTGACATGTACATTGGTAGTGAGAATGAGTCAGCACAGTAGGCAGGAAACATACACTCAGGGAGACCTGACTGGAACACAACCCGCTTTAAAGGGAATCTGTCACCTGCATACTAGCAAAAAAAAATTTTCATGAATCCATGTTTGATAAATTACCTTATTTCCATATGTGTTCGTGTTTTTCTTTTGTGCCTTGTCAAAAAAAACGCTTATTCTGATATGCAAATGAAGCTGTAAGGAGTGCCGGTGATTGCATCCTGCGCTGATCATGTGGTACTAAGGGCAGCAACAGTTCCCAACAGCGCCACTGGGCATGCGCTAAGCCCAGTGACGCGTTCGCTGCTGCCCTCAGTATCCATATGATCGCGCAGGTGCAGGCATCGTCGCACACTGCGCCTGCGCGGGATTTCAGGATGCAGGTGAGAGCCGGAGCGGGGATATTTGCTGCACAGAGAGGAGCTGGGGGGGGGGGGGCGGAGTATTTAGCCTCGCCTCTAGGATGCGATTTTAGAGATTAGAGGCGTTCTTTTTAAAATTTAGGCGGGCACGGCACATCAGGGGGCGTTCCTGGGCACCTTGGTAAAGGAGGAACGCCCCTCTGGGCTCCTTACAGCTTCATTTGCATATCATAAAGAGCGGTTTTTAGAAGAAATGACAAGGCACAAAAGAAAAACACGAACACATATGGAAATACGGTAATTTATTAAACATGGATTCATGAAAAATTTTTTTGCTAGTATGCAGGTGACAGATTCCCTTTAACTGCCTACTTGCAGTGCAAGCTCTAAGTGGCAAGTCTGCAACTGGTCGACATCCCCTGTTATGCTAAGGGCAATACAGACAGACACAGAGACGCAACCACAGGGAGCAGGGTTGTACGGAAATAGGTCAAAACCAGGTGGATGGAGGGTAGTAAAAATAGCCAAGCCAAAGTCAGAACCAGGTGGGAATCACGGTACAAAAATCACATGGCAGTGGAACGTCAGAGGCAAGCAAAGGTAAATATACTAAACAATCCAAAACACTCACAGACAGAACTAGGAGCACAGCAAGTAAGTAAACCTATAACTGGCAAGGGTGAATTGCCAGCAAGCGTGTCCCAGGACCAGAACCTGATAGGTCCATGACTCTGTGGTACATTAGTCAGACACAGCACACAGCACCAGAACAGCTGAATAATCAAGAACTGCTAGTCTTCCTCCAGCATGTGCCCGCTGTGGAGAGAAGCAGAGCATTGCATCCTGTTTCTGGTGTTTCACTAGGGGGCGTGGGTTCGCATCTCCTGATGGGGCTCGGAGAGGTAAGTTAGTGGCAGGAAGGTAATACAATTTAAAGCGGTTTTGTCACTTCAGAAATTGGCATTTTTCATGTAGAGAAAGTTAATACCAGGCACTTACTAATGTATTGAGATTGTCCATATTGCTTACTTTGCTGGCTTGATTCATTTCATCCATCAGCGGTGGTCGTGCTTGCACACTATAGGAAAAAGCACTTTTTCCTATAGTGTGTAACCAGGATCACCAATGCCGGATTGCAGGGTGGTTGCAACTAGAGATGAGCGAATTTCCGCTTATGAAATTCGTTCACCCTTCATTTGTTGTTAATAGGTGAATTGCATTATGGATTCTGTTACCACGGACCATAACACAATTCTATGACGGAATGCCTTTAGAGGCATTCTGTTATTCATTCCGTCATAATAGAAGTCGATGGGCTCCAAAACAGATCCGTCCCGTTTCCATTATCCAGGGGAGGACTGCTAAGACCCTGCAGCTCTCTTATGTTCGAGACACTGGGCGATCAAGTGATCACCAGTTCCAGTGGAGGTAGCAGCACAGCCGTTCCCACTGTTCACTGCATAGGAAAGGAGAAGACAGCTGGGGACCCAACCTGCTCTTGCTAGATTGCAGGAATAGGAGCTTTAATCCCTAGCCCAGCACCAAGCACAATGCAGGTATGGCGCTTGGTCGTAGGGGGGTTAACCTTCTTCCATATTTACTCAGACACTGCTTTCCTGGCTGTTACGTTGCTGATGTGGATTTCCACACTTCTTTCCCCTTTTCACTTTTGCTTGCCTTGTTTTCTTCATTCTGTGTCCTAGATAGGTGGTAGAAGTCCTCCAGCTGTGAAGTCCACTGTATAGCCCCATTTCTGCCGTTTCAGTGACGGACGTTGTATATGTGGCTCCTCCAGATCCCAGTCTCTTTCTTGCCTTCTATAGCTACCTGCACAAGAGCGCCGGCTCCAAACCGAATTTTTGGGTGGATTTTCCAGCAAATTTCTCTGCATGTCGGTAACTCACGTAGAGCACTGAGCAGCTATGGACAGGAAAATATGTCGGCTGCTCAAAAGAGTTTACTGTGGAATGGAGAGCAGTCTGACCCACTGTACACATAGGCGCTGTACATGCACAGATCCTCCACTGGGCGGTGGGGCTTTTCTGGCTGCGGTCCTCATCACATTCTCTACCAACCCCCCCCCCCAAAACACTGCACATGTCGTGTAACATGTAACATGCCTGGCACTGTAATATATCACATGTTTAAATATGAGATGTAGAGCATGTACATATGTGAGGTGTAATGTATTTATGTATGTGTGACGTGTAAAGTAGTGATGTCGCGAACATAAAATTTTCCGTTCGCGAACTTCCGCAAATGTTCGCGAACGGGCGAACCGCCATAGACTTCAATAGACAGGTGAATGTTAAAACCCACAGGGACTCTTTCTGGCCACAATATTGATGGAAAAGTTGTTTCAAGGGGGCTAACACCTGGACTGTGGCATGCCGGAGGGGGATCTATGGCAAAACTCCCATGGAAAATTACATAGTTGACGCAGAGTTGGGTTTTAATCCATAAAAGGCATAAATCACCTAACAATCTTAAATTTTTTTGAACAACGTGGTTTAAAACATCTAGTGTGTGTATACGATCAGGTATGATGTTGTATCGATCAGGGTTACGGGGTTGTATCGATAAGGGTTACGCCCGCTTCACAGACATTGAGAGACCAAACTCCCCTTTTAATGCACCGCAAACAACCGCAAACTCCCCATTTGCACAAGGTTGGATACCAAGCTAGCCATGTCCCGGTGAGGTCATTGAAGGTTTCTTCCTCCACCCAGCCACGTACAACACCAAGGGTCCCTGAAAGGTGAATTGAATTGATTTTTCGGACGGGGAGATGGTTAAAAAAACGCTGACTCCCTCCCCTTTGTTTTTAACTGCGCCGTGCAATTTACTGTCACACCCGATATGAGTGGTAGTTTCTGTAGTACTATTTTCATCAGTTTAATCCCTCTAAGGTCCCCAATCTGGGGGCCATTTATTGAATTGATTTTTCGAACGGGAAGATGGTTAAAAAAACGCTGGCTCCCTCCACTCTGTTTTAATCCACGGTCACTGCGTCTGCGCCGTGCAATTTACTGTCACACCCGATATGAGTGGTAGTTTCTGTAGTACTATTCTCATCAGTTTAATCCCTGTTACATCCCATATCAGGGATTGCCTTTTGTGAAAAAAAATTTAGGCCGGGTACCTTCCACTGTGGTGTCCCAATAGCGACAAATTTTTTGAAGGCCTCAGACTCCACCAGCTGGTATGGTAAAAGCTGGCAGGCTAAGAGTTCCGTGAAGCCAGCTGTCACTCGCCGGGCAAGGGGGTGACTCTGTGACATTGGCTTCTTACGCTCAAACATGTCCTTGACAGACACCTAACTGTGGGCAGATGAGCAGGAACTGCTGAAGGTGAGAGGCGGAGTGGCGGGTGGTTAAGAGGGGGCAGGGAGGACAGCAGTGGTTGACCTGGCTGAAGATGCTGGACCAGGAGGAGGATGGTGGCTTTGAGTTTGTGTGCTGCTTGTACTCATGTGTTGATCCCATAGGCGTTTGTGATGTGAGATCATGTGCCTTCGCAAAGCAGTTGTACCGAGGTGGGTGTTGGACTTCCCACGACTCAGTTTCTTTTGACACAGGTTGCAAATGGCATTGCTGTTATCAGAGGCAGACACACAAAAAAAAAGCCACACTGCTGAGCTTTGCAATGACGGCATTCTGGTGGTGGCAACAGCATGCGTTGACTGGCGTGCTGTCTGGCTGACCCCGGGTGCCGATACATGCTGTCTGACTGTGCCACTAACTCTTTGCGACGACCTCTCCCTGCTTCCAACTCATCTCCTCATTCTCTCTGTCTCCCCTTCTGAACTTTCCCCCTCTTCTTCTCTTCAAGCAGGCACCCACGTGGCATCCGTGGACACATCGTCATCATCAACCGCTTCACTTGTATCTGACACCTCAGCAAAGGAAGCAGCAGCGGGTACAACATCATCATCACGCTGTATGTCCATGTGTGTAATCCTGCCTGACTGAGACATATCCCTGTAATCTACATCATCTGGCAATAATGGTTGCGCATCACTAATTGCATCCAACTGATGTGTAAATAACTCCTCTGACGGATCAAGTAAAGCGGCTGTGGTGCCTGTGGTGGTAGTGGTGGTGGTGGCGGCGGGTGGGTGCGTGGTAACTTGAGAGCAGGTGACCGAAGCTGAGCTGGAGGAGGATGGTGCGTCAAGGTTCTTAGCGGAAGCTGTAGAAGATTGGGTGTCCTGTCTAAGCCAGTCAACTATGTCCTCAGAATTTTTCGGGTTCAGGGTACGTGGCCTCTGAACACTGGGCATTATTCCAGGGACAGTGGAAATCACAGCACCATGACCACGACGGCCCCTGCGGGGTGGCCTGCCTCTGCCTGTCATTTTTTTTAGATAAGTGGTACTACGTGTGCTAGGTACTGTGCCACTTGGTATCAGTGGTGGGCACTGGCAGTGGGCACACTACAGTCTGTGGAAGTGGGCCTGACACACACTGGCAGCAGGCAAGCAACTGAATTTAGGCTACTGTCTAAAAATTAAATGCCTTATTTATCGGCAAGCTACTGTGCCACCTGGTATCAGTGGTTGGCACTGGCAGTGGGCACACTACAGTCAGTGGAAGTGGGCCTGACACACACTGGCAGCAGGCAAGCAACTGAAATTACACTAAAGTGTAAAAATGAAATGCCTTTTTTATGCAAAGTCCTTACCAGCTGGTATGAGTGGTGGGCACACTACAGTCAGTGGAAGTCAGCCTGACACACACTGGCAGGCAACTAACCTTAGATTAAAAGTGTAAAAGCCAGGATCGGCTCCCTGCTTCACTATCCCTCCCCCCTGCTGGCTCTCCACTTCTCTTGTCTGTGCGGGGCCGGCTGGCAGTCATCCTCGGCTCCGCCTCCTCCACAGACCAGAGCAGCCGATGTCCTGCTGCTGCTAGGAACAAGGTAAGTATGTGGTGTTTATTTTTTTTACTTTCTGTGAGGGGCACATAGCTGGGTATATTACTGGGAGCACATAGCTGGGTACGTTACTGGGAGCACATAGCTGGGTACTTTACTGGGAGCACATAGCTGGGTACGTTACTGGGAGCACATAGCTGGGTACGTTACTGGGAGCACATAGCTGGGTACGTTACTGGGAGCACATAGATGGGTACGTTACTGGGGGCATAGCTGGGCATATTACTGGGGGCATAGCTGGCCATATTACTGGGGGCATAGCTGGGCATAATTCTGTGAGGGGGCACAATGTGGGCATAAATACTGTTCGGTGGCATGAAGGGGGAATAATTACTTTGTGGGGGCATTAAGAGAACTGGTTGGGATTAGGTGCATAGTTATGTTTTGGGCTGAGTTAGAGGCATATCCTAGTGTGAAAAAAATTTGCTGCGACACGCTACACAATATTAATTTAGAAAGGTGGGAGGTACGTTTATATACACATTTACAGATGTATGTAGGTGAAGTGTAACATGTACAGTTGTGGCCAAAAGTTTTGAGAATGACATAAATATTGGAAATTGGAAAAGTTGCTGCTTAAGTTTTTATAATAGCAATTTGCATATACTCCAGAATGTTATGAAGAGTGATCAGATGAATTGCATAGTCCTTCTTTGCCATGAAAATTAACTTAATCCCAAGAAAAACTTTTAACTGCATTTCATTGCTGTCATTAAAGGACCTGCTGAGATCATTTCAGTAATCGTCTTGTTAACTCAGGTGAGAATGTTGACGAGCACAAGGCTGGAGATCATTATGTCAGGTTGATTGGGTTAAAATGGCAGACTTGACATGTTAAAAGGAGGGTGATGCTTGAAATCATTGTTCTTCCATTGTTAACCATGGTGACCTGCAAAGAAACGCGTGCAG
The DNA here is from genome assembly GCA_033119425.1 of Bufotes viridis. Lineage (NCBI taxonomy): Eukaryota > Metazoa > Chordata > Amphibia > Anura > Bufonidae > Bufotes > Bufotes viridis. The sequence continues at coordinate 37,876,372 of CM065599.1, forward strand.
CCATCATTGCGTTGCATAAAAATGGCTTCACAGGCAAGGATATTGTGGCTACCAAGATTGCACCTCAATCAACAATTTATAGGATCATCAAGAACTTCAAGGAAAGAGGTTCAATTCTTGTTAAGAAGGCTTCAGGGAGTCCAAGAAGTCCAGCAAGCGCCAGGATCGTCTCCTAAAGAGGATTCAGCTGCGGGATCGGAGTGCCACCAGTGCAGAGCTTGCTCAGGAAGAGCAGCAAGCAGGTGTGAGCGCATCTGCACGCACAGTCAGGCGAAGACTTTTGGAAGATGGCCTGGTGTCAAGAAGGGCAGCAAAGAAGCCACTTCTCTCCAAAAAAACATCAGGGACAGATTGATCTTCTGCAGAAAGTATGGTGAATGGACTGCTGAGGACTGGGGCAAAGTCATATTCTCCGATGAAGTCTCTTTCCGATTGTTTGGGGCATCTGGAACAAGGCTTGTCCGGAGAAGAAAAGGTGAGCGCTACCATCAGCCCTGTGTCATGCCAACAGTAAAGCATCCTGAGACCATTCATGTGTGGGGTTGCTTCTCATCCAAGGGAGTGGGCTCACTCACAATTTTGCCCCAAAACACAGCCATGAATAAAGAATGGAACCAAAACACCCTCCAACAGCAACTTCTTCCAACAATCCAACAACAGTTTGGTGAAGAACAATGCATTTTCCAGCACGATGGAGCACCGTGCCATAAGGCAAAAGTGATAACTAAGTGGCTCGGGCCCAAAACATTGACATTTTGGGTCCATGGCCTGGAAACTCACCAGATCTTAATCCCATTGAGAACTTGTGGTCAATACTCAAGAGGCGGGTGGACAAACAAAAACCCACTAATTCTGACAAACTCCAAGAAGTGATTATGAAAGAATGGGTTGCTATCAGTCAGGAATTGGCCCAGAAGTTGATTGAGAGCATGCCCAGTCAGAGGTCCTGAAAAAGAAGGGCCAACACTGCAAATACTGACTCTTTGCATAAATGTCATGTAATTGTCGATAAAAGCCTTTGAAACGTATGAAGTGCGTGTAATTATATTTCACTACATCACAGAAACAACTGAAACAAAGATCTAAAAGCAGTTTAGCAGCAAACTTTGTGAAAACTAATATTTGTGTCATTCTCAAAACTTTTGGCCACGACTGTATATGACTCCCCACATACAGCTCACATACCTCCTGACTTTTTGGTCGGTCAAAGAGGGACACTTAGGCTAGGGCTACACTGGTCGCTACCAGGATCACTGAGCAGTGATGATCCGATAGATGAAAAGGATCGCCACGATAAAAAATCCAGGTTCCTGAGTAGCCCTATGGCTCATTGTGGGAGTCTATTTTCCCTGTATATTTATACACTTTGTTTTCATTTACATAATAGGGCAAAAATTATCTGAATGTAGAAATTTCTAAAATCCAAATTGCATGAAATAACGCACAAGGTGGACTCTAATACCCAGGGAAGAATCGGACAAACACATTCCGGATGTAACAATGCAAATCTATCCCTCAGATGAAAAAAAGAGGGACATTTATGGAGCAAAGAAGGACAGAGGGACTTGGGGCAAAAAGAGCGACTGTCCCTCCAAAAGAGGCACACGTGGGAGGTCTGTACTGCAGTGCATGACTTTCTTCCTAGATTTGAACCTCCCGCTCGCCGTCCACACTTTCTCCACAGAGCGGTCACGTGGTACGCACACATCGGGTCATGTGATGGCGACGTCATTAAGGTCCTTCTCGTGCGGAGAGAGACTATCTAGAGCTAGGAGGCCACCACACGTGCAGGCATTTCCGAGAGCCGGGGAAGTGTGCGGCAGCCGCCGGTGTCCAGCATGAGGGTGGTGGCGCTCATTAGGTGACTCCTAAGAATAAACATAGCGGTCCTATTACCCTGCAGCTAGACACCTGCAATGAACTACAAGTCCCAGCATCACCTGGGACAGGACTGACAGCATGTGCATGTATAGCGCCGCCAGTGCTGGAGGGTGACTGAAGTATTTTTCTGCAGCTCTGAGGACCGCCAGCATTCACTTCCAGCTGCCTGTGCTCTGCATGTTTTGCTATGATGATGTTCTAGGACTTGTAGTTTATCACCACAGTGGGGGTCAGCTGGTACGTGGGTGACGTCATCAGGTGTTGCTGATGTCATTAGTTTACTGTAACTGCCTGAATATAAAGGCAAATTGCGCAGATAGCAATTTCTGAATATTGGGGAGATTTATCAAAACTGGTGTAAAGTAGAACTGGCTTACTCGCTCATAGCAACCAATCAGATTCCACCTTTCATTTTTCATAGCTCCTTTGGAAAATGAAAGGATCAATCTGATTGGTTACTAAGAGCGACTAAGTCAGTTCTACTTACACCAGTTTAGTCTTATCGGATATGCTCCCAGTTCTACCTTACACCAGTTTAGTCTTATCGGATATGCTCCCAGTTCAACCAATTTAGGCTACATTCACACAAACGTGAGGAACCATTGACTTCAATGGATCTGCAATCCACAAGATACTTAAATGATAGGACATGTCTTGGCTTTTGCGGAGCAGAGGCACAGACCTGGAAGCCTGCGGAAGGGCTCCTGTGTGTTTCCGTGGGCTTCTGATCTGTGCCTCCGCAAAAGACAAGACATGGCCTATCCTTTGCTTACCTTGCGGATTGCAGACCCATTGAAGTCAATGGTTCCTCACTCCGATGCGGTGTTCACACGGCCAGTGCCGATGTTTTGTGAACCCGCTGTTTGCCGTCCACAGCGGCAATACGCACATGTGAATGCGGCCGAATATGGATGACACACGGAACACGGATTCTTCACTGATGGATTTTTTCATGGATGTAAAACAGACACGGAAATGTGAACGAGGCCTTACGGCTCCACCGCTGGTTATTCTGCTGGAGATGATGGGATTAGCGAGCTGTATCTATAGGGAATACTTTGCATTTCTCTAATATAATCATGCAGATTGCCTACACTTCTGGGATTTGTAGTGCCACAGATTAGATGGGATGTTCAGTAGTCACACACGGTTGATATCACATGCCTTGTGGGGTTATTCGTTACAGTGTGTCAGTAGAAGGAGTCATTTCTTTCATCTTCATTTCAGTGGCGGGAAGGACAGCTGCTACAACATGATGCAGTGTGTCATGGCAGGTCATCAGATCGTGGCTCTTGCTAATCTGAAGCCTCCGCAGAGTTCAGGTAAGAAGTGGTCATTGATCTGTTATATACGGGCAAGTGCGGTACAGAAGACGCCTAGGAGAAATGTGTCTGGTGAGGACCACTGAGTGCGTCACCTGTGGTGGAAGTCATCCTATGTAGGCAGTAGTCATGGAAGGTAGGGCAGTAAGGGTATATTCACATGGATATGGATTCCATATTGTGGTCCGCCAAATACGGACACCTCTTGTGTGCAATCCGCATTTTTCTTAGGGCTTATACACACGAATGTTCGACCCCGTGCTGTGGACTGTGATCTGCAAGATTCAGGCCGCACTGCAAAAAAAAACCATGTTCTATTTTTTCGTGGTGCGGAGGCACAGAACAAAATCCCACGGAAGTGGTTTGTAGTGCTTCCGTGGGCTTCTGCGGCATGCTTTCGCTCTGCACCACTCCGTATCTTGCGGATTGTGGACCCACTCAAGTGATCTGTGATGAGGGGCGCACGCGGCTGGTGCCCATATATTGCGGACCCGCTGTTTGCGGGCCACAATATGGGCAAGATCCCCAAACATTGTCCTGTCCGGCAGACACGGATGCAAACTACATTTGTGTGCAGGAGGCCTTATATCAAGGCGGAATCACAGATAATTTCCGTTTTCTACGTACGAGTGGATCAGATAAGACCAAATTCAGACACTATATTTATAGCAGTGCATGAAGCCAGCCTAAGCCGAAATGAGGCATTCATTTCTCCGCCATCAGGGAATGTTCACACTGGATGGGTGCACTGCAGATTTATGGTCAGGTTTTACAACAAGGTGGATGGAAGTTTGGGAACTTTTATCAAAACACTATGAAAAAATCTGCAGCGTAAGGCTAGTTTCACACGAGCGGCAGGACGGATCAGACAGGCTGTTCACGTGACGGAACAGCCTGTCGGATCCGTCCTGCCGCTAGTGAACGTGTGCCCCCGGACTACCGCTCCGGCCCCATTGACTATAATGGGGGCAGGGTGGAGTTCCAGCGGAGGCACGGCGAGAGGCTGCCGGAAAAAATGTCGGACATGTTGTAGTTTTATTCAGGCTGCCTCTCGTCATGCGCTGCCGTGTTTCTGCCGGAACTCCACCCCGTCCCTAATATAGTCGATGGGGCCGGAGCGGTAGTCCAGGGGCACACGTTTACTAGCGAAAGGACGGATCCGACAGGCTGTTCTGTCGGGTGAACAGCCTGTCGGATCCGTCCTACCGCTAGTGTGAAAGTAGCCTAAATTGACTTTCCTTGTGGATTTTAAATTATTTATTTTATGCACTGATATAGCGCTACTATATTCCACAGCGCTTTACAGACATCAGCATCACTTGCTGTTTCCAGTGGAGCTCACAATCTAAGGTCCCCATCAGTATGTCTTTAGAGTGTGGGAGGAAACCCATACAGACACTGGGAGAACATACAAACTCCATGCAGATGTTGTCGGATTCGACCAAGTGCTAACCACAGCCACCGCGCTGCACCAGTGCTAACCACAGCCACCGCGCTGCACCAGTGCCAACCACTGAGCCACCGCTCTGCACCAGTGCCAACCACTGAGCTACCATGCATGTCAGGTTTTGTTCCAGAATTCCTAGCATAGAGTGAAATCCACAGCAAAATATGCAGCAGATCCGCAGCTTTTTCCATTATCAGTTTTATTGTAGTAGCTGATGTGATTCCCTTTCGCTACTAGTGTGAAGAAGCTTTTTATTAGTTTTATATAACGCCAGTGTGTTCAGCAGCATATAGCACAGACGGTTGCTCATGGGTGGATCTACCTGTCTGTCACATGTCTATTAATTTTCATTGGAGGTCAGCTATGTGGGAGGGCACAGAAGAAAGCCCACCTATGCAGATGTCTCATCTAGATTCATACTGGTGGTTCCAGTTTTTCTAGGGCAGTGTATTAGATCACTGGGAATCTTTTAATGGGGATTTCAGGGCAGTGTATTAGATGTTGAGATAAAAAAAAAACTACATGTCGTACATTTGCAGGCCCCAGTTCCATTCTGAACGTGTTAATTTTATTTGTGGTGTTTGAAAGCCACATTTAGTAAACTAGTACACTCCGCTCCATACAAATCAATGGAACTGCTCAGTTCAAATTATGCTAAAACAGTGCCACACCTTTCCTCAGATTGTGTGTGGTATTGCAGCTCCACTCAGTTCTATAGATTAGAGCTGCAATGAACAATTCGTTTAACGCTTGTTCCAAAGAGCAGCAACATGAAGTAGCGTTGGGATTTGAACCTAGAATGTGCTTCTATTTCCACAGCGGATGAACTGGACAGCTATATGTACCAGACGGTTGGCTACCAGGCACTGGACCTTTTTGCAGAAGCCATGGCCTTGCCTCTGTACCGTGTCACCCTCAGCGGCTCCAGCTTGAACACAGGAAGGGAGTATAAACCACAAGAAGGAGATGAGGTTGAAGATCTGTATGGACTGCTGAAATTAGTGAAGGCAAGTATTGCGTCCTGCAGCTTGTCTGTATGGCAGGCTAAAGAGGACAGTACGGTAAGGACAGTAATCCTTTTTCTTACTGATGATCTATCCTCTGGATAGATCATCAGCATCTGATCGGCGGGGGTCCGACACCGCTGATGATTAGATGTTTGAGATGGCAGGGGGGCTGGCAGTAGCGCCGCGGCCTACTTGCTGTTTCCCGCTGGCCCAGTGACATCACGACTAGTATTACTGGCCTGGTCGCGGCTAAGCCCTATTCAAGTGAACGGGACTTAGCCGCGACCAGGCCAGTGATACTAGTCGTGATGTCACTGGGCCTATGGGAATCAGGGAGAAGGCTGCAGCGCAACTGCCAGCCCCCATGCCTTCTCAAACCGCTAATCAGCCGTCCCGGGTGTCGGACCCCCGCCGATTAGATGCTGATGATCTATACAGAGGATAGATTATCAGTAAGAAAAAGCTACAGTACCCCTTTAAGGAAATATGTCACTCTAAAGACACAGAGGGAAGATATTCTAAGCCTGGGGTTACAGACGCTTGTCTTGGGGAAAAAAAAAAAACGTAATAAATTTGACTCATTTTACAGCAGTCCAGGAGCTGAAATCTACACCAGCTATGAACTGGTGTCAATTTGAACTATCCACCAGTTGTGATGTGAATGATAGTAAATCTGTTGGGCTGTTGGAGGCCATGCCTTCATGATAAGCCCCACCCACTTTTCAAAAGTGTTGAGACAAGTGAAAAGGCTTAAATATGGCATGTACCATAATCGGTATTCTATTCCACTGCAGTAACACAAAAGTCATGTCTCAAGGCCTATTTAACCACTTCAGCCCCCCTAGCTTAAACACCCTTAATGACCAGGCCACTTTTTACAATTCTGCACTACACTACTTTCACCGTTTATTGCTCCGTCATACAACTTACCACCCAAATGAATTTTACCTCCTTTTCTTCTCACTAATAGAGCTTTCATTTGGTGGTATTTCATTGCTGCTGACATTTTTACTTTTTTGCTATTAATCAAAAATTACCGAAATTTTTGCAAAAAATGACATTTTTCACTTTCTGTTGTAAAATTTTTCAAAAAAACTACATTTCTATATAAATTTTTCTCTAAATTTATTGTTCTACATGTCTTTGATAAAAAAATCCAATAAGTGTATATTTATTGGTTTGGGTAAAAGTTATAGCGTTTACAAACTATGGTGCAAAAAGTGAATTTCGGCATTTTGAAGCAGCTCTGACTTTCTGAGCGCCTGTCATGTTTCTTCAGGTGCTAGAATGTCAGGATAGTATAAATATCCCCTAAATTACACCATTTTAGAAAGAAGACACCCCAAAGTATTCGGAGGGGCTTGGTGAGTTCATGTATCATTTCATTTTTTTCACAAGTTAGCGGAAAATGACACTTTCTGAGAAAGAAAAAAAAAAAAAAAAGTTTCAATTTCTGATAACTTCTGGCAAAAAAAAAAATCTCAGACGGACTCACTATGCCCCTCAGTGAATACCTTGGGGTGTCTACTTTCCGAAATGGAGTCATTTGTGGGGTGTGTTTACTGTTCTGGCATTTTGGGCGGGGCTAAATTGTGAGCCGCCATGTAAAACCTAAAGGTACTCGTTGGAATTTGGGCCCCTATGCACCCAGGCTGCAAAGCGGCACTTATGTGGTATCGCCGTACTCAGGAGAAGTAGGGCAATGTGTTTTGGGGTGTATTTTTACATATACCCATGTTGGGTGAGAGAAATATCTCTGTAAATTGTCAACTTTGTATAAAATTTTTTAAAAGTTGTCGTTTACAGAGATATTTTTCACACAAAGTATGGGTATATATAAAATACACCCCAAAACACATTGCCCTACTTCTCCTGAGTACAGCGATACCACATGTGTGCCACTTTTGCAGCCTGGAATGCATAGGCCCTAAACCAAAGAGTACCTTTAGGATTTCACAGGGCATTTTTACGCATTTGGATTCCAGACTTCTTCTCACCCTTTAGGGGCCCCTAAAATGCCAGGACAGTATAAATACCCCACATGTGACCCCATTTTGGAAAGAAGACACCCCAAGGTATTCTGTGAGGGGTATGGTGAGTTCATGTATGATTTCATTTTTTGTCACAAGTTAGTGGAATATGAGACTTTGTGAAAAACAAAAAAAAAAAAAAAAAACAATTTCCGCTGACTTGTGCCAAAAAATAAAAATCTCTGATGGACTCACCATGCCCCTCACGGAATACCTTGGGGTGTCTTCTTCCGAAATGGAGTCACATGTGGGGTATGTTATACTCACCTGGCATTTTAGTGGCCCTAAAGTGTGAGAATCCAAATGCATAAAATGGCTCAGAAATCCTAAAGGTACTCATTGGTTTGGGCCCTTTGCGCATCTAGGCTGCAAAAGTGTCACTCATGTGGTATCGCCGTACTCAGGAGAAGTAGGGCAATGTGTTTTGGGGTGTATTTTTACATATACCCATGCTGCGTGTGAGAAATATCGCTGTAAATTGTCAACTTTGTATAAAATTTTATTCAAAGTTGTCGATATACAGAGATATTTCTCACACACAGCATGGGTATATGTAAAAATACACCCCAAAACACATCGCCCTACTTCTCCTGAGTACGGCGATACCACATGTGTGACACTTTTTGCAGCCTAAGATGCGCAAAGGGCCCTAAATCCAATGAGTACCTTTAGGATTTACAGGGCATTTTTACGCATTTGGATTCCAGACTTCTTCTCACGCTTTAGGGGCCCCTAAAATGCCAGGACAGTATAAATACCCCACATGTGACCCCATTTTGGAAAGAAGACACCCCAAGGTATTCTGTGAGGGTATGGTGAGTTCATGTAAAATTTTATTTTTGTCACAAGTTAGTGGAATATGAGACTTTGTAAAAACAAAAAAAAAAAACAAAAAAAAACAATTTCCGCTGACTTGTGCCAAAAAATAAAAATTCTGTGGACTCACCATGCCCCTCACGGAATACCTTGGGGTGTCTTCTTTCCAAAATGGGGTCACATGTGGGGTATTTATACTCACCTGGCATTTTAGTGGCCCCTAAAGTGTGAGAATCCAAATGCATAAAAATGGCCTGTGAAATCCTAAAGGTACTCATTGGTTTTAGGGCCCCTTTGCGCATCTTGGCTGCAAAAAAGTGTCACTCATGTGGTATCGCCGTACTCAGGAGAAGTAGGGCATTGTGTTTTGGGGTGTATTTTTACATATACCCATGCTGCGTGTGAGAAATATCGCTGTAAACGACAATTTTTTACATTTTTTTATTCAAAGTTGTCAATATACAGAGATATTTCTCTCACCCAGCATGGGTATATGTAAAATACACCCCAAAACACATCGCCCTACTTCTCCTGAGTACGGCGATACCACATGTGTGACACTTTTGCAGGCAAGATGCGCAAAGAGCCCAAATTCAATGAGTACCTTTTAGGAGGGCATTTTTACGCATTTTCTTCTCACGCTTTAGGGCCCCTAAAATGCCAGGGCAGTAGAAATACCCCACGTGTGACCCCATTTTTGAAAGAAGACACCCCAAGGTATTCCATGAGGGGCATGGCGAGTTCATAGAATATTTTTTTTTTTGGCACAAGTTAGTGGAAATTGATTTTTTATTGTTTTTTCTCACAAAGTCTCCCTTTCCGCTAACTTTTGACAAAAAGTTTAATTTTTCATGAACTCATTATGCCCCTCAGCGAATACCTTGGGGTCACATGTGGGGTTTTTGTACTGCCCTGGCATTTGAGGGTCTCCGCAGTCATTACACGTATGGCCAGCATTAGGAGTTTCTGCGATTCTCCTTATATTGAGCATACGGGGAATGAGATTTTTTTTTTCCGTTCAGCCTCTGCGCTGAAAAAAAAAAAAAATGAACGGCACAGATTTTTTCATTCGCATCGATCAATGTGACTGCGGTGCGGTGGGCTGGGCGCTAGCTACCTAACAAGTAGCTAACTAACTGGCGGTGATAAGGGACCCTTATGCCCCATTCACACGTCCGCAATTCTGTTTTGCGAGCGGAATTGCGGACCCATTCATTTCTATGGGGACAGACTTTGTCCCGCTCGGATCCGGAATTACGGATCCGCGCTTCGAGTCTGCACTTCCGTTCCGCAAAAATATAGAACATGTCCTATTCTTGTCCGCAATTGCGGACAAGAAAAAGCATTTTCTATATAGTTCTGGCAATGTGCGGATCTGCAAAATGCGGAAAGCACATTGCCGGTGTCCGTGTTTTGAGGATCCGCGGACCACGGATCCGCAAAACACATATGGACGTCTGAACGGAGCCTTACAAGGGGTGTGATCAATGACAGGGGGGTGATCAGGGGGTCTTGATGGGGTGATCAAGGGGTTCAGGGGTGGGGTTAGTGTAGTGTTTGGTGCAACTTTTACTGTGTTACCTGGTCCTCTGGTGGTCGATCCCAGAAAATGGGACCACCAGAGGACCAGGTAGCAGCTATATCAGACGCTGTTCATAAAACAGCGTCTGATATAGCTGTTTGATGCGATTTATATCGCATCTACAGCCTGCCAGCGATTGATCATCGCTGGCAGGCTGTAGTCCAACTCTCGAGACGCGCTTCACTGTGAGCACGCGCGCGCGTTCACAGGAACTCTCGCGTCTCGCGAGATGACGCCCCGGCGCGTCCAAACAGAAGATCCCGGCCGCCCGCAGGACACAATCCTGCGTACGGCGGTCGGGGACTGGTTAAGGGTCGAACATTGACTTATAGCAGGGATACCAAACCTGCGGCTCTCCAGCTATTGCAAAACTACAACTCCCAGCATGCCTGGACAGCTATCAGCCTACAGCAGCGCATGGTGGGAGTTGTAGTTTCACCACAGCTGGAGCATCCCGGACTTACAGGATAGCTGTCTTACATCTGGTGGCGTCAGAGGCAGGGCTTGTTAAGAGCTCATTTGCAGATCTTCACAAACCATTTAATAAATGTTCCTAAATGGGTCAAAAATGTCATACACTCAAAATCCAAACTAGAAGTGAGGAAAAACACCAAAGACACTTTTTCGTGCATATATTTTCCAATTTACAGCTTACATGATGGATGCCATGTTTTGGTGGAAAAAAAAGACCTAGAAGAATGGCACAAAAATGTGGAATCTTTAAATAAATTGCTTAGTATGAAACCCTCCTCAACATGGTGTTTTGGATTTATGTTTTCATTTTCCATGTTATCTATATTTTTCAAAAAAATTTAAGTTTTTACATTTTGAATTGTGGTTTAACAAAATAATATTAAAAAACTATTTTCATACCAGTGGTTACACGTGGTCTGCGGTTGTGAGGCCGGTTGGATGTACTGCCAAATTCTCTGAAACACTTTTAGAGATGGCTTATGGTAGAGAAATGAACATTCATTGCACGGGTAACAGCTCTGGTAGACATTCCTTCATTCGGCATGCCATTTTCAAGCTCCCTTAAACGATGCGACATCTGTGGAATTGTGCTGTGTGATCAAACTGCACATTTCAGAGTGGCCCTTTATTGTGGGCAGTCTAAGGCACACCTGTACAATATTCATGCTGTCTAATCAGCACCTTGATACGCCACACCTGTGAGGTGGGATGGATTATCTCAGCAAAGGAGAAGTGCTCACTAACACAGATTTGGACAGATTTGTCAACACTATTTGAGAGTAATGGGTCTTTTGTGTATGTAGAAAATGTTTCAGATCTTTGAGTTCAGTTCATGCAAAATGGAAGCAAAACTGAAAGTCTTGCGTTTATATTTTTGTTCAGTGTATGTTGCTTTTTATGGTGTTTTTACAGTGTGTTTTCTTTTTACGGTGTACGGTGTGCTGATCTACACTACAGAGAAAGTGGCATTAGAGGGGGTACATACTTTCTTGTTTGAAAAAAAACAAGCCGCAAAAAAAGTATGTTCTAAAAATCTATTCATAAAATAATTCTACACAAATGCCTAAAAATTCATCAAAGAGAAGAATGCATGCAAAACCAAATTTGTGTGTGAAGGAAACCTAGACTAAGAGAAGAAATTGTATAGCAGCCCCCACTTACAAATTAACAAGCCCATCTCTGACCTAAAAGTGGTGCTCGGAAGCTGTTCTGTCTTTCTTGCCTATTTCACACAGGATTGTGTCAGGATCTGTTCAGGATAAGGCCTCATGCACACGGCCGTTGTTCGGGTCCGCGTCCGAGCCGCATATTTCGCGGCCCGGCCACGGACCCATTCACTTCAATGGGGCCGCAAAACATGTGGACAGCACTCCGTGTGCTGTCCGCATCCGTTGCTCCGTTCCGTGCCCCCGCAAAAAAAATAGAGCATGTCCTATTCTTGTCCGTTTTGCGGACAAGAATAGGCATTTCTATAATGGGCCGCGTTCCATTCCGCAAATTGCGGAAAGGAACGCGGAGCAGCTTCCGTGTTTGCGGACCGCAAAACAGCAACGATCGTGTGCATGTAGCCTGACACTGATGGTTTTGCACACAAGTTGAATCAGTTTTCTGTGCCGTCGCGTTTACTGTTTGTTCTGTGTGGATGCAATCAGTTTTTGATGCATTATTCACAAAACTGAAGAATGGCAATTCTAGCAACCATTAATGAAAAGTGCATTGTATCCCAGTGCCTTCCGTTTTTTATGTATGCCGTATTCATTTCTGTGGGGCCAGGGCTGCATGAAAAATGTACAATATAGAACATGCCACGATATTTGTTACTGTATAAGATGCTCCTGATCATAAGATCCACATAAGGTTTTAGAGGAGGGAAATAAGAAAAAAAAACTTTTAATCAGACCCTCAATGTTAGGCCTCTTGCACACGACCGTATGGCTTTTTCAGTATTTTGCGGTTTCCGCAAAAACCGGATCCTCAAAAAATACGGATGACGTCCGTGTGCATTACGTTTTTTCCGTTCACCATAGAGTTCCATTTAAAACAAAAAAAAAGACGTACATTTTTTTACCATTTAAAAATAAAGTGTATGTTTTTTTACCGGACTGTGCAGGATACAAGAATGTGATGTGCTACGTTTTTGTATCCTTTTTTTGTAGCGTATAGGTCAAACGAAGGCATAAAACATGATGTGAAACCCTTATTCATACCACAGATCAGACCCCAATCTTCATCAAATCTCTTATCAGACCCCCAATCTTCGTTAAACCACAGATCAGACCCCAATCTTTATCAAATTTCTTATCAGACCCCCAATCTTCGTCAAACCTCAGATCAGACCCCCAATCTTCGTCAAACCTCAGATCAGACCCCTAATCTTCATCAAACCTCAGAGCAGACCCACAATCTTTGTCAAACCTCAGATCAGACCTTTAATCTTCATCAAACCTCAGATCAGGCCCCCAATCTTCATCAAACCTCAGATCGGACCCCCAATCTTCATCAAACCTCAGATCAGACCCCAATCTTCATCAAACCTCAGATCAGACCCCCAATCTTCATCAAACCTCAGATCAGACCCCAATCTTCATCAAACCTCAGATCAGACCCCCAATCTTCATCAAACCTCAGATCAGACCCCCAATCTTCATCAAATTTCAGATCAGACCCCTAATCTTCATCAAACCTCAGATCAGACCCCCAATCTTCATCAAACCTCAGATCAGACCCCCAATCTTCATAAAATTTCAGATCAGACCCCCAATCTTCATCAAACCTCAGATCAGACCCCCAATCTTCGTCAAACCTCAGATCAGACCCTCAATCTTCATCTGACCTACAAATCTTACCTCCAGTCTTCATCAGACCCCAAATCAGACCCGCAATCTTCATCTGACCTCATATCAGAAAAAAAAAAAAATGAAACAACTTACTTGTCCTGCTTTGGATAGCGGCGCCACTCTGCAGATCCAGCACATTCTCCCTGCAGTGCTGCACTGTGACCTGACATCACACAGCATCAAGTCATAGTTCGCGCTTACGTGCACTACACCCTGACGCTATACGCAGTGTGGACACAGTGGACATAGTCTTTTCTTACCACTCCCCGGTCCTACTGTATATAATGGAAGCCCTCATTAGTATTTGCTTTATAAGACGCGTTGCCATTCCCCCCCCCACCTTTGGGGGAAAAAAGTACATGTTATAGGCCGAAAGATGCGTACATTTTTCCCCCTCCCATTTGTTATATTTATTCATATGCTTATATATGGGTGCTGACTAGATGAAAATGCACTTTAACCCCTTAAGGACGAAGGGCGTACATGTACGCCCTTCGTCCGCACTTTAAAGATGGCGCCCGCTGACACCCGCAGCTCATGTCCGCGACCGGCAGCGATGCCGATCGCGGACATTTAACCCCTCAGATGCCGTGGTCAATCCTGACCTTACTACATAGTATTCCTATGGAGCCTATGACTGTAATAGGCTCCATAGGAAATATGCGATTTTCTCATATATTCCAATGCTATTGCATTGGAATATATGAGAATAGCAATCTGATGATTGCATCTTATAGTTCCCTATGGGAACTATAAGAAAGTGGTAAAAAAAAAAAAAAAAAAGTTTAAAAAATAAAAATTAAATAAAAAAAATATAAAAATTCAAATCACCCCCCTTTCCCCAAAATGAAAATAAAATAAATAAAAAAATAAAAAAATTACACATAATGGGTGTCGCAATGTGCGAAAACGCCCATACTATAATAATATTAAAAAATATTCACCATACGGTAAACATAAAAATGAATAAAAAGTGATCAAAACATCATACGCACCCCATAATGGTGTCAATTAAAAGTTCAGATTGCCCCGCAAAAAATGAGCCCCTACACTGCTCCGTACGCATAATTACAAAAAAGTTATAGGGGTCAAAACATGGCGACAAAAAAATAAAATAAAAAAATTCCCACTTTTAATTTTTTTTTCACTATCAAAACGCAAGAAAAACTATACATATTAGGTATTGCCGGATTTGTACTGACCTGAAGAATAAAATTAACCAGTCAGTTTTATCGCAAATCGAACGTTGTAATTTAAAAACCCGTAAAACTGTGGTGAAATTGCTTTTCTTTTGCAATTTCACCCCATTTGGAATTTTTTCCCGTTTCCCACTACATCACATGCAAAAATAAATGGTAGCGTTAAAAAGTACAACTTGTCCCGCAAAAAACAAGCCGTCATATGGCTATGTGAGCGGAAATATAAAAATGTTATGGCTTTTGGAAGGCAGGGAGCGCAAAACAAAAACGCAAAAATCCCAAAACCCCCGGTCCTTAAGGGGTTAAAGGTGTTCTCCAGGCTTTTAATATCAGATCGGCGGGGATCCGCAGGTTCCCTTTAATAGGCACCAACTGTAGCGTGGCTATAATGCTTCCATTTATGATACTATTTGCATATAATTTGTGTATTAGGTGGTAGTTTATTTTCTAAATATAAACCGTTGTAATTGGTGTTGCTCCGGCCCAGTAGTCCTCCGGGGCCCCATGGCTGTCTCCTGTCCTGCCTCTCCGTACACAGTGAGTCTTCTCTGCTTATTCCGCAGCACTGAGAACCGTGTCCAGGCCCTGTTGTCACAAGTCACATACTTGGAGTCCCTTCCTTTCTTTTGCTGCATCAGCATTGCACACATTAAGTGCCTGAACATCAGAGACTCCATTTCTCTCCCCAGGGTCAGAACCACTAACCCAAATGAGTGCTAATTAACAGTAATGACCACTAATCCCTTCCATAAAGGATGTGGTCCAATTTGGAAGCAGTTAGCTGCTCGTTCAGAGCAAGGAGCACATGCTCTATGTCCTCGTCTCTTCTGTAATTATACGGGCAGGGCCTGGGTGGACCACCTCCCCAATACCCCTATAAAAGATTCTGATATTGGATATCTGATATTCTGCCTGGTACAAGCTGATGATCGCAGCAAGCAGTTTTAGGAGGTCCAGTAGAAAGCATCTCTGTCATATATGACATGGTTGTGTTGTATAGAAAAGTAAGGCTCTCTCATGTCATACAGTGGCTTCTATCACCCTTAGGCCTCATTCAGACGGCCGCAGGATTTTGCGGATCCGCAAAAGACAGATACCTGCCGTGTGCATTCTGCAATTTGTGGAGCGGAGCCACGGATGCGGACATCACGCGGTGTGCTGTCTGCATTTTTTGCTGCCCCATTGAAATAAATTGCGGAACGGGTGCGGACCCGTTCATACGGCCGTCTGAACGGGCTTTTTGGGTAAATGCATACGTTCAGGATTTATGTGCGGAGAATCAGCAGGTCTTCGCAGGGAAATTCAAGCCGACAATCCGCATCAGTTGGTGCAGATTTGATGCGGCTTTTCCTCTCCTCATCGAGGTGAATGGAGAAAATCCGGTCAGGAAAATAAATTGACATGCTGTGGATTTTAAAATGCGCACCGCAGGTCAAAATCCGTACAGGAAAAATCTGCACCGTGAACATGAGAATTTCAAATTCTCATAGAATACAATGTACATGACCGACGGTGCGACGTTTCCGCATGCAAATCTGTGCGGAAAATCCACATGCAATGCTGATCGTGTTTTTTTAGGCTTACAATCCCATTGAAAAAAAAAAATATATATATATATTTTTTTTTACTGGATACCATTGTATAGAATAGCGTAGTCTGTATAATGACATGTACTGAACGGATAGATGGCCAGAAGGACGCACTTTTGGCCACTGCCTGGCTACTTTAACCCTATGGACATGTTTAACATGTACATCAGGAGCTTAACTATCATACACACGGAACATAGATAGAAACTGAGCATAAAAATGAAGATATTGGTAAATCAGTGCAGATAGTGCCCCTTTCCTCCGCCTGTGTCGTTCTCGGCTCATCATATACATTAAGCTGTGTGCCATCTTTGATAGAAATCCCAGAGTATAATATTCATAAGGCTATAAGAGACCGCCTATGTATTCCTTTCTGATGCCTGACCCCTTTTATCAGAGAGTAGAGTAGAAGTGGTTGCCCACCTTTACATCAGGTCACCACACCATTGTGAGAGTTTACCAGCCATAGGGCTCTCCGTAGATCCTGTATCAATCGTTATGCAGCAGCGCCCCCTGCTGATTTCTAGATACATCTGCACGTCTGCTTTAGCTGTGATTCTTACAAGACAGGAGACGTTGAGAATGTCTCACAGTGTGAAGCAGGCTCGGACTGGCCCACAGGGGTACATGGGAATCCCCCGGAGGGCCCCTGAGCAAGGTGGGCCTCTAGACTCCCACTTCCTGCACAAGTGGCACATGGCACAGTAGATTTACTGCACTACATACATATATTCAGTGTACAGCACCTCAACCAACCTATGTTCATATAAAAAACTTGTTAAATTATTTATTATAGTTGAATGTATCCATACGGTGGGCCCCCAAAATAAATTTTACTGGTGGGCCCTAGATACCCCAGTCCGACACTGGTGTGAAGTGACCCTCCCGTCCGAAAAGATGGAATCTTATAATCTGTGTAGGTTCAAACCTTGAAAATATTCCTGCCTCCCTCTTATGTGTGAAGAAATTCAGGGAAGTGTCAGAGATGAGGCCTGACCATTGGTGCAGAGCGAGACACTTCTGTCACGGCCTACGTGGCGGTCATTGTGTGACATGTAAACACCACGTTATCCGAGAAGCGACAGGCGTGTGCGACGTCAGATTGCTGTTCTCATGTGTGACATATTCCTCAGACATAAAGCTGAGACTGTCTCCATATTTGCCGCTATATCACGCTCTTTCTACGTCTTCATTTTCTTCTGCATCTCATCTAATGATTTCTCCCAGGCTTCTCCGGCCATGTTCTTAACCCCCCCCCCCCCATCTCACTTTGCCCTTTCATTTCTTTTCTGTCCTTTTCCCTCTCTCATTACATTCTCACTCGTTCCTTCCTCCTCCCTTTTTTCTCTCACACCCCCTCTTACTCTTTGGGATGAAATCACTAAATTCAAGTCTGGTTTAATTAAAATAGTGATGAATGCAGATTGCATGGAACACAGACAGTAAAATACCGCCACTCTGGCTGGGGACAGACTATAATTACAAGAACTGAGCAGCAGGCCGTGGACCGTCTTCTCTCTTGACACTTACAGGAAATGCTCAATTAGCGTACAGGCTTTCTTTAGGGAGAAGAAAGCAGATCCAGTCAAGCACTTAAAGGGGTTGACCGGCCACTTTTTAAAAAAGTACTTTGCAAATTATGAAAAAAGTATTACTCTTACTTACTGAACCTCCACCTTTCACCTTGTGATGCTGTCCAGGTCCCTTGCCGGTCTGTCCTTCCGGGTTCCGCTCATCATGGACATGGCCAATCACTGACGGCAGCTCTCACCCGCTGGTTGCAGCAGTCACGTGTCTATGTTGACAGGGACCCGGAGGTGTCAGAGGATCAGTAAGGATCTTACTTTATTATTTTACACCTTTCAAAGTTTTTTTTTAAAACTTATGTGATCAGGGTTGCCTTTTACCTACCCGACCATTGGTTGTTGGCTTAGTACAGGTGAAACTCAAACAATTAGAATATCGTGCAAAGTTCATTTATTTCAGTAATGCAACTTAAAAGGTGAAACTAATATATGAGATAGACTCATTACATGCAAAGCGAGATATTTCAAGCCTTTATTTGTTATAATTTGGATGATTATGGCTTACAGCTTATGAAACCCCAAAGTCACAATCTCAGGTACCGTTTGCTCAGGGGGGATGGATTAATTAGCTGACTAGAGTGTGACACTTTGAGCCTGGAATATTGAGCCTTTTCACAAAATTCTAATTTTAAGTCTCATTAATGCAATTCCTTTGAATTTTCATTACTGAAATAAAGGGACTTTTGCACGATATTCTAATTTTTCGAGGTTCACCTGTAGTATTTTCTGTCCAGTAAATAGTTGGGATGTCCAAAACTGATCTCATCCTTCAGGTTTTCGGTAGTTGTTTTCCCAGAATACGATTTTGATGCATGCACACATTGTACCTATGATAGTGGGCCATTAAGCAGATGAAAATACATGTAAGTAGTTACATAGCTGTTAAGGTTGGCAAAAGACAAAAGTCTATCAAGTCCAACCTGTAATTCTGCTATATTGATCCAATGAATGTATTTTTGGTTTTTTTTTTACACCTCCCACCCACCCAGTGATTCCTGTAAAGAAATCTATACCTACCTCCTCCCTACCGCTCTGTTCCAGCGCCCAAGCTGTCTTCACTGGACCTTACGATCCCCATGTGTCAGCTTCAGTACAGAGGAGGTCATATGCGCCTCTGCGGCCAATAATTGGGTTCCCAAGAAATATGTCACTGATGGGCAACTTGCTGCTTAGGGACGCACCATCGCGGACGCCAGTCATTGGCTGCAGTGGCACATGTGACACTGTCTGCGTGCAAGTTGACAGATGCAGACCAGAAGACCAGTGAAGACAGTCTGGGAGCTGTTGGGTGGGGGTGGATAAATAAAAATATGGACAACCCCTTTAAAGCGGCTGTCCAGTCCTGTGGTAATAAAAGTTTAGTGTTTTAGGTCACCACCATTTTCAAGATTTGTTCTATCAGTGAATAGGAACATCAGTGGTAGAAATGACTGGGCCCCACAGCAAATTTTGAATGCTCTTCCCAGCAATTCTCAAGATAGATCACCAGTATCTGATCAGTCTGAGACCCAGGCCCCCCGCTGATCAGCTGGTGCTCCTGTGACCACTTGCAGCCTTCTCTCTGTTTACCAAGCACAGCGCCGTACAGTGTATAGTGGCTGTACTTGGTATTGCAGCTCGGCCCCTTCACTTCAATGGGGCTGAGCTGGGCCTAGGACACGTAACTGATGAACGTTACATCACTTGGTGTATTGCGAGCACCGCAGCCTTCTCTGTGCTCACCAAGCAGAGCGTCGTACATTGTACAGTGACTGTGCTTGGTATTGCAGCTCAGCTCCAATCACTTCTGTGGGGCTGAGCTGCGCCTGGGTCATGTGACCGATGAACGTGACATCACTGGGCCTAGGAAAAGCTGAGAGAAGTGCCGCTGCCTTCTGGAACAGCTGATTGGTGGGGGTACCGGGTGTTCGACCTCCCACCAATCAGATACTGATGCAGTATTAAAATCTCAGAAAACCCCTTTAATATCTAACAGCTGAGGGACTGCTATATTAGTATCCAGTCTAGGAACAGTAGGGAAATCTCTGCAGTCCCTCCTGGTCCGTACAATGTCACATGCAGCGTTGGCCATCGCTTGTATACCTCACTGATGGATTTGTTTTCAGTTGCTGTGGAAATCATATTACATCCCCCATATACTGCACGCAGATTTCCACTGTAATCCCACAAGACCATGAAGCCCTCGCCAAGATATAGATTTAAGCACTCTGCATTTTTCAGGATAGTAGACCTTCTGATTTTTGACCTTCTAATAGAAAATGCTACAAATTGTTAAGGAAGTTGAAAGCTCCATTGTTTTGGTACAAAAACTCCTCTTTTCTATCACTTTCAGTGAATACTCCCTTAGTTATTCCTCCTACCTGTTTTCTAAAAATGCTTCAGACTGTATACATCTTATGGAACCCTTTAGTACTCTAGGAGGGTGCACGCCTAATATGTACAGCTAGCTCGTCTGTTCTTGAACAGGTAGATCATTATGATGCTGTCAGTTGGCTTTAATACAGATTGTTAAAGTCCATCTGTCAGCAGACTTATACCTATGACACCGGCTGACCTGTTACATGTGCGCTTGGCAGCTGACGGCATCGGTGTTGGTCCCATGGCCATATGTGCCCGCATTGTTGTAACTTATGTGTATTGTTAATTGCTGGGTGGAGCACTACTGTAAACTTCAGTAAACTTAAACGGCATCTGTCAGCAGTTTTGTACCTATGACACTGGCTGACCTGTTACATGTGCACTTGGCAGCTGAAGGCATCTGTGTTGGTCCCATGTTCGTATATGGCCGCATGGCTGAGAAAAATGATGTTTTAATATATGTAAATGAGCCTCGAGGAGTAACGGGGGCGTTACCATTACACCTAGAGGCTCTGCTCTCTCTGCTACTGCTGCGCCATTTGCACTTTGATTGACAGAGCTCAGGAGTGAAAACGTGATCACACCTATCCCGGTCAAAGTGCAGAAAGCTCGCCAGTTTTAGAGATAGCAGAGCTTCTAGGTGTAATGGTAACGCCCCGTTGCTCCTACAGGCTCATTTGCATGTATTAAAACTTCCTTTTTCTCAGCAATGCGGACACATATGAGCATGGGACCAACACAGACGCCTTTATCTGCCAAGTGCACATGTAACAGGTCAGCCATTGTCATAGGTACAAAACTGCTGATAGATGCCCTTTAAATGTTGCTATAATATGCCCATCTGAGACCTTTGGCCTGATTCACACAACAGTATTTTCCATCTTTGTGCTGTTCTGACTGCTCTTAGACAGCACACGGACCTTAATTAAAGCCTTGTCTGGTTTCAAGTGGAGACCGTACAACCAGGGCTGTGGAGTCGGAGTCGGAGTCGAGGAGTCGGAGTCGGAGGCAATTTTGGGTACCTGGAGTCGGAGTCGGCAAAAAATGGACCGACTCCGACTCCGACTCCTACTAGATTTAAATTGGAATAAAAAAAAATTGGAATAAAAAAAAAGCAAGTTTAAATGTCCCAATTCAGATAAAGTTATAATTAATTACTTCTCTACTGTAAGAATAAAGGCCAATGCATGCAGTGCGTCACTTTACCGCTAAACAAAGACGTTAAGTGCCGTGAAGAAGCATGCTTTTCATATGCTTTACTATGCAGTTAAAGGGACACTGACAGGCTGATTTACCGGCTAAAGATATATCTGCTGGTATTCATCAGAGGATTAGGAATACAACTAGACGACTGTTACACCCAGTTGAGGTTTACTTGTGTACCTTTGTGCCCAAGGGGCAGGCGCACATGTAGAGTACTGGCAGCACTAGACAGGACTAGGTAGCGAGGAGGAAGAGAGAAAGCTGGCACAGCCTCAGCATAGCCAGACGAGGCTGCTGCCAGCACTCTACACGTGCGCCTGCGCAGGAATTCAGCGTTCGGCTAGCCTGAAAAAAAAGGCCAGTGCAGTGAATAATAACGAGGGGAACAGCGCTGGGAAGCTGTACTTCAGGCGCGGCTGGGCACAAAGCCGCAGGAGATGCTGCCCCATTGGGCACAAAGATAGTGAATTTGCATACAGATTAAAATGTTTTTTAAACACAAGTATAGCTTAACTGGGGGTAACATTAGTATAGTTTTATTCCTAATTCTCTGATGAATACCAGTATATATATATCTTTAGCTGGAAAATCAGCCTGTCAGTGTCCCTTTAAGGAGCGGCAATACTTACACTTTCCATTGTCTTGTGGTCTGCTGTTACAGGGAACCCATGGTTATCCTAGCCTCTCACTGATAACTGACTAAGGACTGGAGACACTTGTATAAGTGAAGGGAATGGATAGTCAATAGTTCAAGACTGAAGCTGCAAACCATTTGAAAAACTGCTATCATTCAGCTAAGGCTATAAAACATGTAAACTCAGATTGTTAGCTTAAATTTTAAACATGACTATGGGATTCTACTAGGAAAATCATGTTTTAAAATAAATGCCCCTTCCCCTGCCCCTTCCTGGATCCTCCCACTGCTCTATCTTCAGCAGAAGATCAGCACACAAAGGAGAAGGCAGCAGCTTCTGCTCAACTACCTCTCTGTGCTAGAGGAGATTAGAAGAACTTGGTGGAACAGCTTCGTATTTGCATATTAAATACAGAGGAGTCGAGGAGTCGGAGTCGGAAGTTTCAAAATCTGAGGAGTCGGAGTCGGAAAATTTATCTACCGACTCCACAGCCCTGCGTACAACCCTCAGGATCTGCCTGCAATAAAAAAGTGGTAAGTACTCTCTGACAGATCACACAACGGCACTCCAGTTCTCCAGGCTGGCCTCTGTTTATCTGGCTACAGCAGTGACAACACGTCTTCAGGTGCACTACTGAGGCCAGTGATTGGCTGCAGCAGTCACGTGTTGTCAATGGGATGTCACCGCTGCAGCCAGGAAAACAGAACCCTTTCCAGGAGAACAGGAGCTGCAGCGTAAGATCTGTCAGGTAAGTACTTCTTTATTGCAGAGAGTTGTCCGGTTTCCTGCCTTAACTGGACATCCCCATTAACCCCTTCAGTACCGAGCAACTTTTCACCTTAAATCCCAGGCTGATTTTTGCAAATCTGACATGTCGTTTTATGTGGAACGCTTTTACTTATCCAAGCCATTCTGAGATTGTTTTCTCATGACACATTGTACTTCATGACAGTGGTAAATTCGAGTTGATATATTTCACCTTTATTTATAAAATAATCCCAAATTTACCAAAAATTTTAAACAAGTCACAATTTTCTAAACAGATAGTAATTCCTCATAAAATAGTTATCAATCAACATTCCCCATATGTCTGCTTTATGTGAGCATCATTTTGTAAA
Source organism: Bufotes viridis (assembly GCA_033119425.1). Classification (NCBI taxonomy): domain Eukaryota; kingdom Metazoa; phylum Chordata; class Amphibia; order Anura; family Bufonidae; genus Bufotes; species Bufotes viridis. The sequence continues at coordinate 37,899,456 of CM065599.1, forward strand.
TTTCATTTTACTTTTTTAGGACGTTAGAAGGCTTAGAAGTTTAGAAGTCATTTTTCAAATTTACAACAACATTTCCAAAACCATTTTTTTAAGCACCAATTCAGTTACAAAGTGATTTTGAGGGTCTTACGTAATGGAAAACACCCATAAATGACCCCATTTTAGAAACTACACCCCTCAAATATTCAAAGCGGTGTTACAAACTTTATTTCTTGAGGTGTTCCACAAGAATCAAAGGAAAATGTTAATCATTTTTTTCTTGCAACACACCAAGGGTTAGCAGCAAAATAAACCTCAATATCTATTACTCTGATTCTGCAGTTTACAGAAATACCCTATATGTGGTGGTAAACTACCCTATGGGCACATGGCAGTGGTCAGAAGGAAAGGAGCGCCATATGGATTTTGGAGGAAGATTTTGTTAGAGTGGTTTTTAGGCACCATTTTGTATTTGAAGAAACCCTGATGTACCCCTACAGTGGAAACCCTCAAAAAATGACCCCATTTTGGAAACTCCACTGCTTAAAGAATATATTAAAGGGGGTACTGATAGCTTTGACCCCCTAAGTGTTTTACAGAATTTGGAAACACTTGGCTGTGAAAATGAAAAGTTTCATTTCTTCCAAGAAAATGTTGCTTTAGCCACAAATGTTTCATTTTCACAAGGGATATAAGGAGAAAAAGCGCCCCATAATTTGTTACCCATTTTCTCCTGAATACGGCAACACCCCATATGTGGTGGGAAACTGCTGTGTGGGCAGATGGCAGGATTCAAAACGGAAGGAGCGCCATATGGCTTTTGCAGCATGGATTTTGATGAATTGGTTTACGGGTGCCATTGGTTTTTATTCTTTAACTGATTGCTTAATGTGGGGGCTCATTTTTTGCGGGATGAGGTGATTCTTCCATTGGTTTCATTTTGGTGTACATGACTTTTTGATCGCTTTGTATTACACTTTTTGTGAGGCAAGGTGAAAAAAATGGCTGTTTTGGCATAGTTTTTTTGTTTGTTTTTTACAGCATTCACCTGAGGGGGCATATAATGTGATATTTTTATAGAGCAGGTTGTTATGGACACGGCGATACATAATATGTGTATCATTTTTATTTTCGTTAAGGCTACTTTCACACTGGTGTTTTGGATTCCGTTTGTGAGATCCGTTTCAGGGCTCTCACAAACGGTCCAAAACGGATCAGTTCAGCCCCAATGCATTCTGAATGGAAAAGGATCCGCTCAGAATGCATCAGTTTGCCTCCGTTCAGTCTCCATTCCGTTCTGGAGGCGGACACCAAAACGCAGCTTGCAGCGTTTTGGTGTCCGTCTGACAATGCGGAGCCGAACGGATCCGTTTTTAATTACAATGTAAGTCAATGGGGACGGATCCGTTTTCAATGATACAATATGCTGCATTTGAAAACTGATCTGTTCCCCATTCACTTTCAATGTAATTCAAAACGGATCCGTTTTGACTTTGACAATTTTTTTTAAAGCTAATGCAAACGGATCCGTTCTGAACGGATACAAACGTTTGCATTATAGGTGCGGATCCGTCTGTGCAAATACCAGACGGATTAGCACCTGACGCCAGTGTGAAAGTACCCTTAGTTTTACACAGTGAAAGCCTTTTTGAACAGAGTAAAATCTTGTTTTTGTGTTGCCATTTTCTGAGAGCCCTATATTTTTTTTTATTGGGCGATTGTCTTAGGTAGGGACTAATTTTTTGTGGGATGAGATGACGGTTTGATTGGTACTATTTTGGGCTAAATACGCCTTTTTGATCACTTGGTATTACACTTTTTGTGAGGGAAGGTGACCAGAAAATGGCTCTTTTGGCACTGTTTTTATTTTTTACGGCATTCACCTGATGGTGGGGATCGTGTGATATTTTAATAGAGACGGTCAAAACGGACGCGGCGATACCTAATATGTCTACTTTTCTCTTTTTCCCTTTTTTTTACAATTTTTTGGGAAAAGGATGTTTTTTTTTCTTAAAATTTGTAATTGTTTTTTAAAATCTATTTTTATTACTTCTTTTTTCACTTTATTTTTTGTCCCACTCTGGATTTTTTGGGGTCTGATCCCCTTTACAATGCATTACAATACTTCTGTATTGTAATGCATTGGCTGTAAGTGTATTACCAGTGTAATACACTTACAGCTTTCTTGCCTGTGAGATCTAGGGGGCTGGATCTCACAGGCTGTCACGGATGGCAGCCACGATGCTTAAGGTAGGCATCAGGCTGCCTTCTCTGCCATCGGGTCCCCGTCACAGCAGCACCCGGCAGGATACCGCACGTGCCGCGTTCAGCGCTGACCGTGGCAGTGCAAGGGTTAATGTGCCGGCATATGCAGTAGGGACCCGGATGTCAATGACTGCCGGGTCCGGTCTGCTGATCGGGCGGGGGCAGCTCCTGTAGCTGTACGACACTGAGATTTGTGACCCGGTTTCCAGCGATGTACATGTACGGGGCTGGTGTCCTACAGGTTAATGTAAATGGTGGTGTTTGTGCTAATACCACTGTGCTGAGAAACGATCAGCCTGCCCCATTCTTGTCCACTTTCTCTCCAAGATTCATTATTTAAATGAATGGGTCTGAAAAAAAATTAGACCCATAAGAACGTCTAGATACCTCTGTGTAGAAATGCAACAGCTGCCTGAATGAGGCCTAAGCCATGTGTTTTCCAGCAGGAGAAGACTTCTGGCCTTGTAGTCCATGCAGGTCTTCCAGAGGCCTTTGCAGTAGCTTTGTTAAAAACTGTAAAAAAAAATCTCTTACAAAAACCCTGAGATTTGACCAGCAGCATAAAGGTTAATGTGTTTGTGTAACCCCTACCGGGGGTAAGAGGAGGCGCAGCCCCAGTGGAAGGTATGCAGCCGGCAGAGTCGCCGGTGAGGTCCCCAGCCGGTGAGTAACCTTTACACATGCTGTAACATCATCCGGATGTCTTGTTTTGTTTGCAGCTTCCAAATCTTAATAACCGTGCCCCCTCCTTCTCCTCTCCCGCCTCCCTCAGGCTGTTTGTGGTTCTGACTTGATGATTATTTCATTTATTTATTTTTTTATCTGATTAACTGACACATTGGGATCAAGTCAGACAGAGGCCCCCCTGAGGCTACGCAACGTTTTCATTTAAAGAAAAGTGGGGAGGTTTGTGATCCACGCCACGGCTAATGGCTGTGTTTATCAGACAGAGAGAAATTACCTTCTTCTCTGCAGGGGGGAAGGATTTTATCCTAAGGACCCGCAGTTTAAGGAAATTGATAATGGCTGCAAGGTAATTTAGTGGTAAAAGTTTTAGTTTTTTTTTTTATTTATCTTTTTTTTCTCATTAATATTACATTTCTGCCTATAATTACAGGTTGTGCTATTTGCTAATTAAACTGTAAAGTGTTGCAGCTAATTTCTCCCCTGGACAATTTCATGGTTGAGAGAGAGCGTGGAATTAGAGGGACACGTAATTGGGGAGTGGCGCCTCACTCTGATAATTGCATTGCTATGTTTCCCATTTAAATGTCTCATAAATTTTCACATTGTTATAGTATTGCCCAAGCAGCCGGTGACAGTTCAGCAGATATTGAGGGGTTGGCGTGATATTGCTGCTCATGTATGTTTATGTCACTGGTTACTAATTTGGTTTCTGGTGCGTATTTAGGCCCCATTCCTATAAGGCCTCATGCACATCTTTGGATCTGTTTTGTGGTCCCTATATTGCGGATGCAGTCTGTGTGCTGTCCACATTTTATTTGTCAACCCGTTGCTCTCAATGGGTCCATGGACCACATTTTGCGGACATAGTCCATCTTTGTAGGGAAGGGACACACAGATGCAGGTGCTTTCCACATCTGTATGTTCGTTCTGCCACAAAAGATAGAACATGTCCAATACTTGGCCGATAAATGTGCACCGCAAACCCATTGAACGCAATAAATGTGGATGTAACACAGACCATATCCGTATTTTGCTGATCTGCGATTTGTGGAACGCAAAATGGATACGGTCGTGTGCATGGGGCTTACACAGCATAGTTTTATTCCACAGTTTGTTAGTGGTCTCGAGGCCCAGATCTCATCCTAATGGGGCTGTCTGTGATAAGGCACCTATCGGCATGTTGAAGGTGGACCATAGATACGTGCAAGGACCGATTAAACGTCAAAATATTGTTTTTCGATTTTTCCTTTTTTATATATATATATATATATCTTTAATGATCCTTCTCGTTAACCCTTTAAGGATGCAGCCTAATTTGGTGTACTGTATAGACACAGCGATTTATATTTTTAAAATTTTGTTTTAATCTCTGCATTTAACTTTTTTTTTTCTGTCAAAATAGCTATAAGAGGGATTGTTTTTTGGAATATGAGTTGTATTTTTTAATGGCATAATTCTGGGGTACATCTATGTTATATAACGTAAAACCATTTGGAGTGAAAAAAACACAGCAATTTCAAGCATAGTTTTTTGTGTTTTGTTTTTAAGATTCAGCAGATCATTTCAATTGCACAATGTATATAGTTTTTTCTTTCTGTTTTCTTGTTTCATCTTGTGTGGCTGCAGTCAAAGATCCATAACATATTTTTCTGTTGACGGAGCTGTGGGGGCTTGTTTTTTGCAGGAAGAGCTGTGCTTTTTTTTATGTTAATATGTTTGCAAGTGAATTTTTTTTCCCAAAGACTTTTTTAAAAACTTTTTAAAATGTATTTTTTTATGTCTCACTAGAGCAGGGATGGCCAACCTGAGGCTCTCCAGCTGTTGCAGAACTACACCTCCCAGCATGCCTACACTGCCTACAGCTATCAGCCTACAGCAGGGCATGGTGGGAGTGTTACAGCAGGTTGGCCACCCCTGCACTAGGGGATTTGACCGTGCAATCTTCTCATGTCTTGTGAATTACTGTATATTATATCTGTTACTGTAAACACTGACATAATGCCTGTTTCACGCTGTCTTCGGTATCAGTGCATGGCAGGCCTAGGGACCACTGTTAGTCTTCTGGATGCCATAACAACTCCTTGGCATCCCCCCGATCACATCACAGGTTGGCTAATGGATGACAGAGGGAGTCCTCTCCCTCGTGGTAACCCCTCATATGCCGTAGTCAGTATTGAATGTGTGGCAGCCATAGCCATTACACTCAACTAGAGATGAGTGAACTTTAAAAAAAAGTCTGGTGTTCGGGTTGTGGTAAGTCGCGCATCCCGTTATGGATTCCACTATAGCGGCATATGGAATCCATAAGGGGCGGCTGCCACCAACCCGAACTGTTGAACAGCCGAAGGACCTGGGGTGACGTCACCGTCATGTGATCAGTGCAGGGGGCGTGGCTCAGCACGGGATCAAATCCAGCCCCCTGCACTGATCACATGACAGTGACGTCACCCCAGGTCCTTCGGCTGTTCAACAGTTCGGGTTGGTGGCAGCCGCCCCTTATGGATTCCATATGCCGCTATAGTGGAATCCATAACGGGATGCGCGACTTACCACAACCCGAACGCCGAACACCGGACTTTTTTTTAAAGTTCGCTTATCTCTACACTCAACTCTTTTTTAAATTAAGATTGGTTGTTCTTTAAAGTCATTAGAGTGGGAAGTGTGGAGCTTGATGGACAACTTCAAAAGTTAGAGATACTGGAAAGCTCCATTACGTTTGCAGCCACAATCCCCACATTCAAATAATTGAGAAACCACTTGAGGTTGAGTTTATGGGATCCACGCTTTTCCGAATCTCTCTACTTTGACTCACAGAGGGGGTCCTAAGAGAGGAAACCGGAAAGTGCTCATTGCTATAGTCTAAAATGGCGTACATTGGTTTACCACTGGTTCAGGAGTTGATGCCTGAACCTTCGGATGAGTAAAGGTAAAATGCATAGGTTTTTATGTAGACATTCTTCATCTGTAGATGTTACATGTAAAGAAACTTCTCCTGTAGCTCCTGTGCTCTTCCTTCATTGTTCTGGAACATCCTTTTAAATGTCCATTGGGTTTAGATATCACCTTATGGATCTTTCATATATATATATTTTTCAGGAGAAGGAGGCTGTGGATTCTGTTTCCGTTGGAGCTATCCTGTCTGACTACCAGCGTGTACGAGTGGAGAACGTGTAAGATTTTTCTGTTCATCATAGTATGTTTCATAAGACAAGCAGTAGCCTGCGTGTGTGTATACATATATATTAGTATATAGTATATATGCTTTCAGCTTACTATTGTCACTAGTGTCTTTCATTAACCAATGTAAAATTTTAAAGGCTAGGACCACCTTTGGCGATTTTTCTAGTGAAATGCATGCACGCATTGGCTAAAAACACATTGTCTTCTGAATCTTCTTACAGCAAGATGCAGAATGGCATTCACAGTCAAATCCATCAGAGAGCTTGTGTGATGGCTCAGGCTCTAGTCCCTCCTGCAGGGGGGATTGGGAACTTAAAGTGGCCTGGAAAAGTGGCCCCATGTTGTAGGCGAATCCAAATTGACAGAGGGCAACACAAGTAGGCTGGGTCTGCAATACCATAGAACAGCACAAATTACCTCCCCAGCAGAACCAAGTACCACACTGCAGCATAAAATACTGCCATACTGAGGATAGTGATACAGTTGAATTCAGAGGTCACCTGCGACTGCTGGCCAGATGGATAAGTACCTGATGATCCTAGCATTAATGCTGAGAGCATCAGATCGTTAAGTACCTGATCAGGAGCCTCGAGGAGGAAATTGGCTGCCCCTCATGGGGATAGGCCCACTGGGAAATTTCCCTGTAGGGTCTATGGCCAGTCTGCCCCCGCCTCTCTGCCTTCTCCTTAGTGATCCTCTCAGCTCAGTAATGAGCAAAATTAAGTTCATTAGCTTTGATTATAACTAAGCTTAGATGATTGATCAGGAAAAGGTCAGGATGTACTAGAGACCGAGCCATGAGACAACTTAGGCTAAGTTCACATCAGCTTTCGGCCTTTCCGTTCTCTTGTTCTGTTATAGGAGCAGGAGAACGGAAAGGACTGATTCGTCACATAACTGAGCCGAACGGAAGCCAAATAGAGTCTATGGACCCCATAGACTATAATGGGGTCCATTAGGTGTCCGCTCCGAAGATGATTTTGGAGCGGAGACAAAAGTCCTGCATGCACTATTTTTTTCCGCTCCAAAATCAACTTCAGAGCGGACACCTAACGGACCCCATTATAGTCTATGGGTTCTGTAGGCTCCATTTGGCTCCTGTTCTGCTCAGTTATGTGCCGAATCCGTTCTTTCCGTTCTCCTGCTCCTATAACGGAGCAGGAGAACGGAAAAGCTGAACTGTGAACTTAGCCTAACATGCGTAAAAGCTGCCAAAGTCAAATGGGGGAAAGTTTTGAATAAAACCCAATTACAAGAAGGGTTATTAGCCAAAAGTCTGTGCATTTCATTTATAAAATGCAGCCAAAGATGTCTATAGCCTTTAGAGGGGTTGTCCATGTGTTCCCAAGTGGCAGTCACTGCTAGGTCACGTGCCACTTGAGGACACGTCTTTGGTGTGGCCAGTCACTAGATGCACCAGCACACATGACCCCATGCATATAGGGACCCGAAATGCAGTGAGGACACCTCGGACACACAGAGCCGGAAACCTCCCTCCCCTGCAGGGAACTGGTAACTACAGTTCACACTGGGAATTAAAAATAAAATCATGGACAACCACTTTGCAAAGTGCAGTTTACTTTGTTTGTGCAGGTGTCAAAGACTTGGTCTTCAGCCACTTGCCTTCCTCTGGCGGCGAAAACAAGAGGATCTGTTGAATGAAATGATATCCAGCGGCTTGCATGCCATTCTCATCAAAGTAGCTGCATTTGGTAAGAGGGGCTTGCCTGTGAGGAGGACATTACAGTACATTGCATTATTCTCTGCGCTGAACTTATTGTAAATTAATGTAACATCAGGTTAGACATACAGGACATGGAATGTTATTTTGTCAGTACGTTGTTTTGTAGACTACAAATGGGTCCCAAGGCAAGAAATTAAATTGGGAAATGCTAGTGCTGATACTTGTCATCACAGCTGTCATCTGTAGACAGTATGGCTCCAGCTGGTTGCCTTTCCCTAATCTTTACAGAAGAGGATGGCGGTATTACACTCACACGATAACTTCACTTTTGATTTTTAGGGTTAGATCCTGATAAACACCTTGGGAAATCGTTAGAAGAGATGAGACCTCACCTGATGCAGGTCAGTTTTTTAAGTGTTAATTTTGGGAAGATGGATTTGATTTCAGTTTCATAAAGGGTGAGATTTAGCAAGACTGACGTTCCCATGCAACATTTTTAAATGTCCTGTCCGCTGGCGTAAGATACGGCTAATTTATTAACCGCGAATGTGCTTTTTTCCAGTGGTCACTAAGGTACTTAAGCTAGGTAGGTACCTTTTACTGCGGCCTGGTGTAAGTGATGCACGGGTCTCCAACAGCCTGGATTGGCAGAAGTGCTGATCCTGGTCGTTTAACCCCTTAGAAGCTGCTGTCACACAGCGAGGGGCTTCTTCTGTCAGGCATAGGCACCGCTGTGAACACGGGTTACCAATACTTTACATGGCAGCCAGGGGGCTAATGAAGACACCCAGGTCTGCCCTCAGTGTACGCCTGTCAGGCTGTGCCAGAGGCACATCATAATAGTGCTTTTCAGTATCATGTTGACAACATAGTACACTACATAGTACGGTGTAATATAGAAGAGATCAGAAAATTGTCAAAGTCCCTTCGTGGGAATACCAAGTGGTAAAAATAAAAGTGAAATGAAGATTTAGTTAAAAAAAAAAAAAAAAAGTAACAAATGACACCTTTTTCCATTTTAAAATGCTTTTCAATGAAAATAGTTGCAAAATAAATTGCTGTTAGTTATATTGGTGAAAATGACATGACAGACTCCCTTTAACATCAGAATGGTAGAGGTCCTACTTCCGGCACCCTCATCAGTCAGCTCCGGTATCAGAACTGCACATTCCTGGTTGCTGCAGCACTGCTCCCATTCTAGTGTCAGCGACCAAGTGAATGGGAGCAGCACTGCAGTAACCAGGTACGGCCAGCAGTGTAGTACCAGCGTGACAGCGCCTGAAAACAGCTGATTGGCAGGGGACCAGGCATAGTACCCCCCTGACTGACATTGCCGGTACGGCCACTACATGATGCACTGGGGAGTACCAGTGTCACAACTCCTGAAAATAGCTGATTGCTAGGCATAGTACCCCCCTGATTGACATTGATGACATTAATATAGATAACCTACCCTAAGGATATCCCCTCATTGGTAGTGATTTATATTGTGGCCTCATGCACACGACCGTAGGGGCCCATTGTAGAAATGCCTATTCTTTGCAAAACGGACAAGAATAGGACATGCTATATTTTTTGTGCGAGTCCACGGAACGGAGCAAAGGACGCGGACAGCACACGGAGTGCTGTCCGCATCTTTTGCGGCCCCATTGAAGTGAATGGGTCCGCGCCCGAGCCGCAAAATATGCGGCTTGGACGCGGACCCAAAATACGTTTGTGTGCATGAGGCCTGTCTCTGATTTATTAAAAATTGCATATACAGTCATATATGTCAGTACATTAAACAGCTTTTGACATATGTGGGCCGAAGCATAGTAGAAAGTTGTAAGTCTTCATTTGTAGAATGAGTAACCCTTATTTAAAGTGGAGCCAGAGAGAATACACATCCTCTGCCAGGGTGGGGAACCTAGCAGCCTTATATTTGGGCTAATTGGGGGTCTGCGTATTTCAGCCAAATCAATGCACCATAAATGTCCTCCATGGGAAAACTCATTTCACTTCTACTTTTCTGACACTGCCGTCTGACTGCTCACAGTCTGAAGTGGCTGTTCTATATAGTACACATAGAGCCCATTATGGTCCATGAGGGTCTGCTGAATCATCATCATATCATTCCTTTGGATTACTGTATTCGTAAAGGAAACAGTCATCTAGTCGTGATTTGCCTGCTGTCAGGTGAAAAGTATTGGCTGTCAGCAGGCAGAGCGGACCCCCGGACCCTAACCATTTATCTCCCCTGCAGCAGTATCACCGCTTACGAGCGCAGCGTAACATCAGACTATTATTTGGGGATTTCATGTTAAACGAGGAAACATAAAGCCCCAGAGTTTCCCAGCAGAGGCCGAGTATCTGAATCCAAGGATTGTCTGCATTTGTTTCAGCTGTCTGCTCGATATGGAGTCCATGTGTGTGGAGAAGGAGGAGAATATGAGACGCTTACTTTGGACTGTCCACTCTTCAAGAAGAAAATAGTTGTGTAAGTTTAGTGGCATCATACATTTCTGTGGTCCAAGTTGTGTAGATAACTTTGCAATTCCTCCTTCAATCAATGGTATTTCTGGGTATATACAGGGTGTGGCAAAAATATGGACACACCCTATTCACTGGTGTCATTTATAGAAAATTGATCTCCAAGGTATGAAAGTATTAATTTTGGCAGGGAGGCTGCATTATTTAGTGGTGGAAACCTTTTCTTCCGCCATTTTGAATTGAGCTCAGGTTTTTTCAGTGGAAAGTGGGTCATGTGATCTATAAATCATGGGTAGAATTTACTCAGAAACACATTGGAATTTTTTAGGTCAGTTTTGACCTATCTCTTCCTGTCAGAGGTCAGAGTTTCCTAAAGTGCTTTACGTCACGTATTCTATGTGTCCACCATTTTGTGGATGCACATAGTTAAGAGTAGAGATAAGCGAACTTCAAAAATTAGTTCGGCGTTCGGGTTGGGGTAATCGCCGCATCCCGTTATGGATTCCACTACCGCGGACTATCCCGGCATATGGAATCCATAAGGGGCGGCTTCCACGAACCCGAACTTTGGAAAAGCCGAAGGACCTGGGGTGACGTCACCATCATGTGATCAGTGCAGGGGGCGTGGCTCAGCACTGGATTGGAGTGAAAGTAAAAGCAGACTTTACCACGTTTATTCCTTACTCAATTTCTAACAATGATATCTCCTGTTTAGCTTGGGCTAATGCTGTCATTCTGGTCTTGTATGAAAGCCTGGAATGCCAGCTTTCAAACAAAACAATGTCTCTAGCTGCTACTAATCAGGAGATATGAGCAGCTAAAGCAGCCACACCCCTCTCCTTCTGCCCAAGTTAAGTAAAGTGCTTTTCCCAAAGCCCGAGCTGAACTCGAGCAAAACTGTTAGGTGGTTAAAGGGGTTGGCTGGTTTGGCTGGTTTCCTATATTGATGACCTACCCCCGTGGGGAGCGCTGTATTCTCTTCACTGTTTACCTGCTCGCTGTTGACATTGCAGCAGAGGGCAGGTGTAATTACAGCTCCGCCGTCCCTCTCCCTTCAATGAGAAGGAGCAGTTACAGTCTGTCTACTCCTTCCTATTGATGTGAAAAGGGACGGCAGAGCTGTAATTACAGGGATCACCGCTGCTATGTCGGCGACAAGCAGATAAACAGTGATGAGAAGGCAGCGCTTTCAGGAGCACTCCATTCTCTTCAGCTGATAGGTGGGGGTGCCAGAAGCTGTTCGGCCCCCGATCTGATATTGATGACCTATTCTGAGGATAGGTGATCAATGTAAAAAACTGGCCAACCCCTTTAACAATTACATTTTTTCCTCCAGTAAACTGAAGGGGTATGTTCACTACGCAGCATACTAAAATACATGCATTACCGCTGACTTCTAGATATCCTTTTAAAGGTTTTGATGCACTGGATAGGATGGGAAAAGGGCTAACTAACCAACTGATCAGTGGGGTTCTGACCATTGAGACCCCCTCCCTTAATCCTGAGAATGGGGGTCCCCTACCCGTGTCCTGAACCAACTTGCACCCTGCCACTCTGTTCATTCTCTATGGCAGTGTTCCTCACCTCCAGTCCTTAGGACCAACCTGACAGTCATGTTTTCAGGATTTCCTTAGTATTGAGCAGCTGATATATTTAGTGTCAGTGCATCAGGACTTACCACGGGTATTCATTCTGTGGGATACTCCCAAATCCTGACCAGCAAGTGGGCCCTGAGCACTGGAGTTTGGGAACCACCATAGGTAGCAGAGTACAGCATAGAGAATGCATAGATCAGCAGGGCCCATTCTCAACCTGCCGCTCCAGAAGAGACGAGGTTGCAGGGCCCGCATTCTCAGGATCGATTGAGGTTCTAGGAGTCTAAAGCCCACCAATCGGTTAGTTATCCCCTGTCTGCTATATAGGACATAACATTTAGTAACCTGAATACCCCTGTAATAATACACAAAAGCCTTTCTGACTGCGAGAGCCCATTCGAGCAGAATATGGCGGTCTTGCTCCCGGTCTGGCAGCCTATTTCTGCAGTATATCTGAGCTGCCCTTCCTACAACTTAGTTGAACGCTTTGATTTCTCTTGGTGCTGCCTTAATGGCACAGCAGTGTTCATGGACAATCGGCTTCCCGCATTCGGTGACAGGCGTTCTTGCTGAGAAGAAATCACCCAGAGCGACAGTTTTTCCGACTATTACAGCAAAGCGCGTTGACTCCGGCACTTACTGGCTGCAATTGTTTGCTTTACATTCAGAGCTTTCACTTTTTAACATTAAATTCCCTATAATCATATCTCCAAATCAATTCCTGACAGGGTCTATTCATGATATTCTCTCTCATAGGGGCTGCTTCTCTGGTCCTCAGAGTTAGGATGTGTTCTTGACATTAGGTACACTTTGCTGTTTTAACTGTTGTAAATGGATATAAAAATAACTGTAGCACTAAAGGGAACCTGTCATCACCTTTGTGCTGCCCATACTAACAGCAGAATAAAGGAGAGACAGGTGAGTTGATTTCAGCGGTCTGTCATTTATAAGTTAAAAGTAAGTGGTTGTCGAGAACCAACATCACAATCATTACAGACTGCGCCTGGAAAAAAGTCACGGCCACCTGAGAAGAGTCCTGGTTATTCATGGATTCCTGCTCTCCCGCCCACCTGCTGATGACTAACAGTCCTCTACCTAGTTTTCTCCCTTTCTCTCTAGGAGAGAACTGCCAATCATCAGCAGATGGGTGAGAGCAGGAGATTAGGAATAACCAGGACTCTTCTCAGGTAGATTTGACTCTTTTCAAGGCCTGGGCTGCAATGATTATGATGCTGGTTCTCAGCAGCCACTTACTTTTAGCTCATGAGTGACACACCGCTGAAATCAGTGGGTCAGCATATAGTTGATGACAGGTTACCCTTTAAAGCTGCTAAGAGGGCAGTACACGTACCCAGGACTTGTCAGTGAAAGTGACTGCGACTCAAGTCCTGCACAGAGGCCACTGTCATGTCCTTACTATTAATGTGCATTTGTAGACCATAGGAGGCACAACTGTGAAGGTCATGAGTCTTGGTGTATGACAGAACTGCAGCATTAGTTCATTAGAGATCCAGTGACTTACATTACTGTGAAAGGGAATATGTCGCCACATACATAGTAATCCAAGTGTCAGATGCGCTTTAGTCTCCTGATTCCAGCGCTTTTCCCCCCATCCTGATAGGTAAGTTCTGGAGAAATCGATATTTTTTTATAATGAGCTGTTTGGTGCAGCGAGGGTGCCGGTGCTTCGGGAATTGACGCACTCACAGTACAGCCCTAATGCTTGTCAGGGCCCGAAGTCGTCTGCCTTACGTAGCCCTTGGAAACATCAGGGCTGTACTGTGCCTGCGCCGATTTCCTAAGCGCTGGCACATGCACAAGAAAACAGGGTCAGGGCGATATTACATCCTCCCATTCCTGGCCCTGTTACTCAAAGTGGTGGGAAGAGGGTTGGAGGCAATAAGGAGAGGAGCTTTTGGTGCAACGGTGACACCCTTATTGCCCCAAACAGCTTACTTTTTAGGAATGTACATATCAGGATGGGGGAAAAAGCATTGGAATGAGGAGACCAGAGCACATCTGACCATTCAGGATAGAATGGGATAGATACATTTTATGTGTTTATTGTTGCAGGATTTTGTATTGTAAAGCTATTGTGTCTTATAAATAAAGCTTATTCATTGTTTAAAAGGGTTATCCAACATTAACGAGGACCACTCCTGACACGCCTGTTTTAATAGCTTCATGTATTCCCCATGTAATAACAATTCTGGAGCATCTATTCTTATGGCTCTATGTTATGCCGTTCCTTTATTATTTCTACTAGTTATAAATGAATTGCTAGCAGTCTGCAGTAAGGGCACAGAGGGGAGGTAACAAGTTGGGGGGTATACCTGCACAATCTCACTCTATCCAATCACTGCTGCCATTGTCAGACTGTGCAGGTACACACCCCCAACTGCTCACCACCCCTCTGTACCCTTACTGCAGACTGCTAGCAATTCATTCATAACTAGTAGAAATAATACAGGAGTGGTACAACATAGAGCCATAATAGATGCTCTGGAATTGTTATTACATGGGGAATGTATGTAGCTATTAAAACAGACATACAAAACACAAATATAACAGCACTCTGCAACTAGAGCTCTGCCCAAGATGGGAGCTGTAAGAGGACATTAGTGATATCGCATGCAAACAGTGGAGACATTGGTTTACATTTTGATCAAAAGGTAGTAAGCCCACTCACCCCGACACGGTTGTCTCCTAGAGTGGGTACTAACGCTAAATCTGACCTACTATAGGCCATGACAGCCACATAAAATCCTCCTAACGCTAAGTCCTACCTGTTATGGGCCACGACAGCCACATAAAATCCAGGGAGTGTGAGCCCAGCATGCACGCTGGGATAGACCTTACTTATTAACCCCTTCTGGTGCTGCAACAGCCTCCATTAGATCCAGGGATGCAGGTACCAACATGCATGCCGAGCCCACTGTGCACTCCTCCTGGAGCCAGATGTCTACTAGCAGGCAATGTGAGTACACATTCAGCTTTATACTCACTCTGATTAAAAACCAGCATCTAGGGCAGAAACACTAGTCAGGTGTGCACGACTGAGAAGGAGTCTCCACTGTTTGCATGCGATATCACTAATGTCCTCTTACAGCTCCCATCTTGGGCAGAGCTCTAGTTGCAGAGTGCTGTTATATTTGTGTTTTGTATGTATAATTGCCATAACCTACGTGCACCTGCATACAGGGAGTGCTGACTGAAACCCCCCCTTTTTGTTTTTACTTATTAAAACAGACATATCAGGAGCCATGAGAGGTCCTCTTCAATACAGACTTCCAAGAGTAGCTTACCCGCGGTAGAGATCACACTTTCCTCCAGGGCCAGCTCTTCCTCTACCTGCAGCGTTGAAAACAACATACATCGGGGGGAAGGGCTGGGGGGCACATAACCGCTGCAGCCAATCACAGGCTGCAGCGGTGACCTGCTCCCTTGCACCAGGACAACTAGTTATGTGACACAAGAGGAGCAGGTCACTGCTGAGGCCTGTGATTGGCTGCAATCGTCATGTGTCTCCCACATGGTGTTTTCAGCAGGGACCAGATAAGTGTGATCTCCGCTGTGGGTCGAGACCCTTTAGGAGGTCTTTATTAATCTTGGATAACCCCTGGTGTCAGCGCTGACTGTATCATAGTTGTCAGCTCTGCTTTTCTCCATCCATAATGATTAGGGATGATCCTCCTTTTTGTTTGGTGTCTGAGTGGATACCATATTGATGCTGGTATATCAGTAATTGCCAGGGTGGGGGGCAGCATAGCTGTTCTCACTGGTTCATTCAAGGTTATTCCGGGTTTATGATTGCCTTAAATTAATAAAACGAAGCAAAAGAAGCAGATTTTACTCATTTTTTAGTAGAAAGGATGACCCTTAAGGGTTTGGTTTCACACATGGATCTGGAGCTAATTATAGGCAGTTCTCCATATCTCTCCCTGCCGGTAATTATAGCTGCACTATTAACAGGCTCCCATCATAGCTGCAGGCGACAGCCCTGTGAGGTCACCCTGTGCCTGCAGACAGTCCGTGCTGGATATATGTGGTTTTGGGGCTGCATTATCCAAACACTTCTGGCAGGAACCTCATCTATACAGTGGAAGAACTTGTCAATGTGCTTGGTCTCTGCTTTTGCTCTTGTTTCATTTGTGTCTTAGATTCTCTTCTAATTGACCCGCATACAGTCTTAGTGTACTTTCACACTAGCGTTATTCTTTTCTGCTATTAACTTCCGTCCTTGGGTCTCAATACCGGAAAAAAACTCATCAGTTTATTCCTAATGCATTCTGAATGGAGAGTATTCCGTTCAGGATGCATCAGTTCAGTCCCTCTTCCGGAATTTGGGCCAAAAAAGCGTAACACTTGCTGGAATGCCGGATCCGGCATTAATTTCCATTGAAATGACCGCATTGAGGGATTGGGTCTTCTGGTCTGCGCATGCTCAGACCTTTAAAAATGTGAAAAAGATAAATACCGGATCTGTTTTTCCGGATGACAACGGAGAGACGGATCCGGTATTGTAATGCATTTGTGAGGTCTGTCTACAAATGGTATCCATTTGCATACAGATTGCCGGATCCGACAGGCAGTTCCGGCGACGGAACTGCCTGCCGGAATCCAGCAACGCACGTGTGAAAGTAGCCTTAGTGAACTTAAAAAATTGTAAATCAATGTAAAATTGTAGCGCAAATATTATCTGACTGTTACTTTACATTTCTGCATGTCCTAGTATGCGGCCGCTGTGTCCGCTTTTGTATGTGACCCCTATCTTTTTTCTACAGTGACTCCTCCGAGATGGTGATGCATTCTAATGACGCCTTTGCTCCTGTGGCTTATCTTCGCATGTCAGAGCTTCATTTAGAGGATAAGGTGAGTAAAGGCTGTATTACATTAAAAGATGATTTTTGATAAAGCTTAAAAATCGTGATTGCCTGATGAACAAGTGGCACTTTTGGGGCTGTAGTACACAGTCAGATCATCACTAACGAGTGTTCCTGCGAATGCTCGTTAGCGATGATCTGACCAAACATTGGCAGGTCTAACACTGGGTTCACACCTGAGCGTTTCTGAGACGCGCGTATTTGTCGCGCGTATTACAGCGCGTTTTTGCAAATAGGAAATGCGCGCCATACGCGCGTTCGTGACTCTGAAGACCAATTGAAAAAGGCATATCTACACTTTAACGCGTGTTAAACGCGCGTTCCCATTGAAGTCTATGGGTGCAAACACGCAACAAAACGCCCCAAAGAAGCTCAAGAACTTCTTTGAGCGTAGGGCGTTTTACAGCACGTTCAAACGGGCTGTAAAACGCTCAGGTGAGAACCATGCCCATAGGGAAACATGAGTTTTCTTCTGTTGAGCGTTTTACAGCGCGTTCGAACGCGATGTAAAATGCGCAAGTGTGAACTGAGGGTAATACAGCCATAACACGTGGTTAGCCTTTTATTGTTATCCTCCTATACAGCTCTTATTTCCGTGTTCCTGTTCTATAGAAATTTTTGTTACATCCCATATTAAAATGGTTCTCCAGGAATTAAGAAAATTAAAATACTTAAATATTACTTTATTATAAAAAAATTCCTAATACTTTTTATTAGTTATAATGGCTCCTTTTGTCTAGGAAACAATCATTAGGAGAAATTAAATGGCCACCGTCCTATTAATACACACAAAACCTGTCCTAATCACACAGGACAAGTTACTTCAGAACACTGAGGTAAAGAGCTGCCTCATCCTCCTCTCTGCTCTTCCTGTCAGGGATTATGATCCTGAATACAGCCTATAAGAACTTTAGCTGCATTTCTGTACGTATGGAGTTCATGAGGAGAAATGAAGTAAAGAGAGGATAGACAGGACAGACTGTAGTAATGGAGACTGGATACAAATGCTTCTGCACGTTAGCCACTTCCCTACCCTCCTCTCTGTACTTCATGTCTCCTCATGAACTCCATTCCCACAGAGATTCAGCTCAAGATCTTATTAAATTGTATTCAGGGCCATAATCCCTGACAAGCAGAGAGGAGGATGAGGCAGCTCTTTAGCTCAGTGTTGTGAAGTAACTTGTCCTGCTGTGTGATTAGGACAGGTTTTGTGTGTCCTAATAGAATTCCGAATGTTTGGGGCATCTGGAAAAAGGCTTGTCCGGAGAAGAAAAGGTGAGCGCCACCATCAGTCCTGTGTCATGCCAACAGTAAATCATCCTGAGACCATTCATGTGTGGGGTCGCTTCTCATCCAAGGGAGTGGGCTCACTCACAATTTTGCCCCAAAACACAGCCATGAATAAAGAATGGAACCAAAACACTCTCTAACAGCAACTTCTTCCAACAATCCAACAACAGTTTGGTGAAGAACAATGCATTTTCCAGGACGATGGAGCACTGTGCCATAATGCAAAAGGGATAACTAAGTGGCTCGGGGACCAAAACGTTGACATTTTGGGTCCATGGCCTGGAAACTCCCCAGATCTTAATCCCATTGAGAACTTGTGGTCAATCCTCAAGAGGCGGGTGGACAAACAAAAACCCACTAATTCTGACCAACTCCGAGAAGTGATTATGAAAGAATGGGTTGCTATCAGTCAGGAATTGGCCCAGAAGTTGATTGAGAGCATGCCCAGTCAGAGGTCCTGAAAAAGAAGGGCCAACACTGCAAATACTGACTCTTTGCATAAATGTCATGTAATTGTCGATAAAAGCCTTTGACACGTATGAAGTGCGTGTAATTATATTTCACTACATCACAGAAACAACTGAAACAAAGATCTAAAAGCAGTTTTGCAGCAAACTTTGTGAAAACTAATATTTGGGTAATTCTCAAAACTTTTGGCGACTGCATAATAAAGTAATTTTTAAGTATTTTCAGTAATTTTGTTTTATGAATTCCCGGAGAACCCTTTTAAACCTAACACTTTTGTCTATAAAACGGGCCATGTCTACAGTATGTGAATGTTGGGCATAAATGCCAAAGATGCTTGTGAACCCAGCGTCTTTGTCTATAGGTGTTGTGCCCCATGCTGTGGTACTGTATCTCACCATTTTACTTCCCTCTGCAGGTTGGATCTCCAGCATCTGTTTCAGCAGAGTCTTGTCCCTGTGATACTGTACATCTTCTGTCTGATGACGCAGCAATGCATAGAGAGGTGGAAAAGCAACCTATGAGTTTTATCCCCCAGGCACGGCCTTCTGGTAAAAATTCTGATCTATAGGAAACACGAATGCACACAGTAAAGGGCATCTGTCAGCGGATTTGTACCTATGACACTGGCTGACCTGTTACATGTGCGCTTGGCAGCTGAAGGCATCTGTGTTGGTCCCATGTTCATATGTGCCCGCACTGCTGAAAAAAATGTTTTAATATATGCAAATGAGCCTCTAAGAGCAACAGGGGGCGGTACCATTACACCTAGATGCTCTGCTCTCTCTGCAACTGCTGTGCCCATTGCACTTTGATTGACCTATCAAAGCGCAGAGGGCGTGTCAGCTGCAGAGAGAGCAGAGCTTCTAGGTGTAACGGCAATGCCCTTGTTGCTCTCAGAGGCTTATTTGCATATATTAAAACATTTTTTTCTGCAGTGCGGGCACATACGAACATGGGACCAACACAGATGCCTTCAGCTGCCAAGAGCACATGTAACAGGTCAGCTCGTGTCATAGGTACAAATCTGCTGACATATGGCCTTAATACTTTCCAGGGCATAAAAACAAAATGATTGAAGTGTCTGGACCTGCCTTGGGGCTTATTGAGACAAACAATTTTTTCTTCCGGGTTCTGTCCTGAGCATACAAAAGATAGCACTCCTACTGGTTACAGGCTGAACTGGATTGATTGATGTCTTTTTCAGCCTTATAAACTATGTTGCTATGATTAGTAGCCAGACAATCTGTGTGTAAACTGCTTGAAATCACGTTCTTGTTTACCAGCCAGAGCATAGATGAGTTTAACCCTTTCAAGCCCCGGCCATTTTTCATTTTGCGTTTTAGTTTTTCACTTCCTGCCTTCCCATAGTCCTAACTTTTTTAAATTTTTCTGTTCACATAGCCTTATGAGTAGAGTTGAGCGAACTTCTGTTTTAAGTTCGGCTTCCAAAGTTCGGGTTCGGGTTATCCAAGCATCCTGTTATGGATTCCGCTACCACGGACCATAACGGCATTTGGAATCCATAAGGGGATTCTTCAATGAACCCGAACCTTGGACAACACGGAGGACCTGGGGTGACGTCATGTGATCAGTGCAGGGGGCGTGGCTCAGTACTGGATTAGATAAGAGGTGGTAGCCTACGACCTCTTATCCAATCCAGTACTGAGCCACGCCCCCTGCACTGATCACATGACGGTGACGTCACCCCAGGTCCTTCACCCCGTGTTCCAAATGTCGTTATGGTCCGTGGTAGCGGAATCCATAACGGGATGCTTGGATAACTCGAACTTTGGAAGCCGAACTTAAAACAGAAGTTCGCTCAACTCTACTAATGAGGGCTTATTTTTGAGGGACAAGTTGTACTTTCTAATGGCGCCATACCATGTTGTGGGAAGCAGGAAAAAAAAATCAAAATGGGGTAGAATTGGGAAAAAACACAATTTTGATAAAGGTTTTTATTTATTTTTTACACTGTACACTATTCACTTAAAAAAATAAATAAATTGGGTAGTTGAAGTGACAAAAAATGTCAAATTGGCTGTTTTTTATTTTTTTTCCCATTACGCCATTTGCCGTAAGCCCTTAATATTGTTATGTTTTGATAGTATGGGCATTTTCGCATGTGGCAATGCCCATGATGTTTATTTTTTTCATTGGTTAAGTATTTTTATTTTAAGGAAAGGGGGTGATTTGAACTTTTTTTTTTTATTTTTTTTATATTTGTAAAAACTTATTTTCACTTTTTTTTTTAAGTCACCTTGGGTGACAATAACCGGCAATCATTAGATTGCCCATTGTGTTCATTAATGTCTATATAGACCTTTTTGAAGACTTCATTTGCACTATACCAGTACAATGCTGCCACCTAGTCGCCTGTACTGGTATATTCCTGAAATAGGCACCGAAGCCTGCTTGAGGCTTCGGGCTATTTCAGGGATGTAACAGGTTCCCCGATCTCAGCCGGGGAACGCTGTTACCGGAGCGGAAGCGTGCGACTTCCCCTTACGATGTGATCAGATGCCGTGATCACATTTGACCACGGCATCTGAAGGGTAAAATGTGCGCAACCAGCGCGTGAGTGGGCGCCATGTTTAAAGAACGACCCATCGACATACATGTACGTCATCGGGCGTGAAAGGGTTAAGGCATTCAGTCCACAATCAGGATTGCATGCAGATTCGCATGCGGAACACCCGTACCGTAGTTTATATGCATTGTATTCTATGAGATTTTGAAATTCTCATGTACATGATGCAGATTTTTTCAGTGCGGATTTTGAGGTACGGTGCAGATCTTAAAATCCACAGCATGTCAATTTATTTCATTTATCCTGACCGGATTTCATGTGGTTTTTCTCCATTCACTTCAATGGGGAGAGTAAAATCGCATGCGGAAAATCTGCAACAAATCCGCATGCAAGTCCAAACCAATTGATGTGGATTGTCCGCACAAATTGCCCTGCGAACAATTGCGGATTTCAGCACAGATTCTCCGCACATAAATCCTTACCCTTACATCGCTCATCTGAATGAGCCCTTAAAGTGGCCCTATACTTTGGGAAAATGATATGTGAAAAGTTTTCATTTTGGGGGTCCGTGTACTGATAGACCCCCCCCCCCCCCAACCACTAGAACGAGGAGAGAGAAGCGCTCGCTTAGGAGATGGTCTCAAGACGGACTAAATAGAAAGACTATGGGGGGAATTTATCATGACTTCACTCCAAAAACTTAATACTATAGCATATATCTGTAAGAAAACACATACTTATATAACCTGTTTTTAAGCATGCAAGCCTGACATATTGTTTTTGTTTGGATGCTAAACTTATTACAGTCAAAATCACACAAAATATTGTGTGAACGTGTGTGTGTTGTCACCTGGTTTTCTTCATACGCAGTGTGACGGTCCCTAGGGAAGACTGTAATTTATCTGACTACCATTGACCAGTAGTAGGCAGTATGGCTGCTTAGTCTTCATATAGTTAACTCTTGCACTGCACGTGGCAGATTGTGAAGTGTGTTACAGTAGTCTAACCCTTGCTAAATGTATCCTTGTTTGTAGATATAGTAGTTCAGTACTCGTCCCAGTCACTGAATGGATTCCGATGGATTAGTGAGATAGCTGCTAGGGGAAGTGATGCCCGTGAAGTCACTCGCACTGCGCTCTCCTCTTTGAAAGGTAAGTATATGGAGGAGTATAGATCTATTATTCGCTTACCTTGCTGCAACTTTATCCTATAAACTTCTTAGGCCTCATTCAGATTTGTGTAATTTGGGCACATTTTACCATCCACATCACAGGAGCAAATCCCGGCCGGAACCTGGGTCTAATGATCATCATAAGGAATACTGAAAGTTTGGACCATTAGACCCACAGTCGGGAAAGGACTTGTGGTTGTAATCCGGACATTAAAAAAACTCATATTGCTCCTTTACTATGGAAACTATTTAGTAATAGGTTAGTACAACAAAGGGAAGTCATAGTCTCCCTGACTGTGCAGTGATGTGGCCCCATCAACCAGGAATTATTAGAGGAGGTCCACTTTATGAGATGAGAATAACCCTAGGTATAAAGGCCATGGATGCTTTTTAAATGGAAAAAATGTTTACATATGTTAAAGGTCAAAGGCTGTATACACCTTCGGAAGCATTTTTTTTAAATGATTGCATGTTACTAATTCTTGGCTAAAAATCTTTTTTTCAATTGCCCTTTATAAAAAATATTGAGCTGTTCTGTCACAAAGAGTTACCATATTTTTCGCTTTATAAGACGCACCTGATGATAAGACACACCAGGGTTTAGAGAAGAAAAAAAATATTTGGAACCAAAAGGTGTGCTAAAATATGTGCAGTACATGGGTTTATTCCTATGGATGAAGGGGGTTGTGGTCACATTTAATATAAACACTTAGGCCAATTACAGTACAATCCCTGGACAGTGTTTATATTAAATGTGACTATAACCTCCCTCATCCGTAGGAATGCACCCACATACTGCAGTGCAAGGGATAGCACTGCTGCTGGGGGATCGGAAGGTCAGTAACACTCCATCCCTCCTTCTTCCTCTTATCCTACGGCAGCGGCGAGTGGCCGGGCGGGAGACTGACTAAGCCGATTGGTTGAAGCAGCCGAGCAGCAGTTCGCCCGCACTTACCAACATCAGCTCAACATGCAGGGTGGCACAGAAGAGAAGAGGGAGAATCGCTCCTCCTCTGCCTTGGAGCGTGATCCCGGCTGCAGAGGACAAGACATACAGGCTGGTAGCATTCAGCTTCAATGGCTGCCGCCTTCCCCACACTTCTCCTAGAGGGCGCTGCTTTACTTGCTGGTGGTGCGCTCCTGGTTATCAGCCAGCAATGTGCCGCCAGCCTGCCTGCCATCTTTTTCAACAGTGGGCCGGGCCTCTCCTCTTGATATGTGCCGAGCGGTGCCTGCGCCGCATGCATGCTGGGTCCTCACTCAGCCTGCCCGTACAGCAACCATGTTTCTGGGCAGGTTCGCTTTATAAGACTCACTAACTTTTTCTCCCCACTTTAGGGGGAAAAAAAGGACTTCTTATAAAGTGAAAAATATGGTAACTGTTTTTCTAGCTGTGTGACTGGTACTTTCACTTTGTGCCGGTCATCTAACAAACCTTATCTCTAAATTATAAAGAGGTCAGAGACACTTATTTAAGCCACATTCTTAACGGTACAATAGGAACTAAGCTATAATGAGTGTTTATAAGGTTAGAGAGCAGAGATAAGGAGCCCGTCTGCTCCTGGTCTGATGGAAAAGACGGAAAATCCAAAGGATGCTACTAGAGCATCTCAGCTCTGTACAGAAAAAAGAACTTCATATTTTTCATCATTTTTTTTAGCTCAAAATGAGTGCAAAGCAATAATGAAAAAAATGCCCCCAAAGATGTACATAGCCTTTAAATTACAAAAAAAAAAGTTGCCGGCTTCCAGTTTTCATTACTTTCATTTTCTGCCCACCTGATATGCAGTCTGCAATCTGCTGCTAGTTCCAGACTTTTCTTGTGTCTGTGTCCTTCCATGCTTAAAGGGGTTCTGCAGTTTGTTACCACTGATGATGTATCCTCAGGATAGATCATCAGCATGTGATTGGCCGGGGTCCGACACCCGGGACCCCCGCCGATCAGCTGTTTGAGAAGGCAGCGGCGCTGTAGGAGCGCCGCGGCCTTCTCACTGTTTACCTCTGCTAGCGCCCCGCCCAGTGACGTCACGACTTGTATCCAAGTGGCGTGGGCGAGGCTAAGCTCTGTTCACTGAACGGAGCTTAGCCCCGCCCACGCCACTTGATACAAGTCGTGACGTCACTGGGCGGGGCGCTAGCAGCAGTAAACAGTGAGAAGGCCGCGGCGCTCCTGCAGCGCCGCTGCCTTCTCAAACAGCTGATCGGCGGGGGTCCCGGGTGTCGGACCCCAGCCGATCACATGCTGATGATCTATCCTGAGGATAGATCATCAGTGGTAACAAACTGCAGTACCCCTTTAATGTGAAGTCTGTGTGATCAGGATGCTGTTGTCTTCACTTGCTCTCACAGCATCCTTCCTGCACTGATTACCCTTTCTACAGCTTGCAAGAAATCCTGTGCTGACAATCACTGATACTCTCTGCAGACACAAAATAATAGGAAATTTGAAATAAAGATGAATTGGAACGTTGCTAAATGTTGCATTTAGGAAGCAGATGAATAAAAATAGAAAACAATTCAGTTCAAAAGTGTCCATAGCTTTCAATATTATTAAAAGTGGCATTACCATTAACACTAGTCATCATGGCCTTAAACGGAATCTGTCAGCCAACATAAAAAGCCTCCCCCCAAAAACTAGAATTAGCAGTGTATAGTGTAAGTGACGCAGAGTCCGGCCATTTTTATCTTCCTACTCACTAACATTCGGATGTAAACCAGCAGTAACCAGTATTGGGGGGACAAACCAGCAGTAAGATGCATTGAGAGGACTCTGGTGCTCAAACGTATAAAGGAAGAGTCCTCTCAATGTGTTTTACTGCTGGTTTATGGGAGCTCGGTATCGGAACGCAAGTGAATATGAAGATAAAAATTACAGAATCGGACTCGGCACTATCTATACTGTACACTGCTTACTCCAGTTTTGGGGGTGCTTCGGAATTGACAGATTGCCCTTAAAGTACTTATCTCACTTGGACATACTGCCTATTAGGGTATATAGACATTTTATAAAGGGGTTTGCTCTTGGGACCCCAATATACAAGAACAAGAGATAACATCTGATCGTCGGGGTTAGCGAAGGGGTTGTCTTGGTGAGACACCCTCACAGTATACCTTATATATATATCTGTGACAGGCTGAATGTAAAATAGCTCGGGACTAGGAAAACAATCTGTACGAAGAGTAATTGTTATCTGATAATCCGGGCGTGTGCCTGTTGTAAGAGTCTTATAGACAATAAGAACATACTGCACTTTTCGGGGATTAATTGCTTCATTAATATGTAGCGTCTGTTGAGGTGAAGCATTAGTAACTCCTGACAGACATATGTTAACACGGTGGCGACTGTAGGGTTTTCATTGTGTCAGCCAGATGATGAGTCACACGATCTGTTCACCATGTAACACTCATTGTAATTGTTAGAATTCTTCTAAATTAAGAACTGCTTGTTTCACTTATTAATATAGAGCCCCTTTAATTACTCCTTTTAGTTTAGTTGTTTTTGTTTTTCTGATGTGTTAGGCTGCGTGTTCTGTCAGGAAAAATCTGATGGTTTTCCCCTGAGTTTTCCTTCAGTTTGCTTCAGTGTTTTCTGCAAATCTGTTAAAGGGCTTCTCTGGGAATTAAGAAAATGAAAATGCTTAAATATTACTTTATTATAAATACATTCCCAATGCATTTCATTAGTTATAATGGCTCGTTTTGTCTAGGGAGCAATCAGTGGAAATAAAATCGCCGCCGTCATGCAAAACCTGGCCTAATCACACAGTATGAAAAGTTACTTCACAACACTGAGCTAAGGAGCTGCCGCATCCTCCTCTCCTGCTTGTCAGGGATTATGATCCTGAATAGAGATGATAAGAGGAATGGAGGTCACGAGGAGACATGAAGTACCGAGAGGACAGGACAGGCTGTGGGCTGTGGTAATAGAGACTGCATACAAATGCTGATTAGCCACATCTTCACCCTCCTCTCTCATGTCTCCTCATGAACTCCATTCCTACAGAGATTCAGCTAAAGATCCTATCAGCTTTATTCAGGATCATAATCCCTGACAAGTAGGAGAGGAGGATGAGGGAGCTCTTTATCTGAGTGTTGTCAAGTAACTTGTCCTCCTGTGTGATTAGGACAGGTTTTGCATGCACTAATAGGACTGCGACCATTTTATTTCTCCCAATGATTGCTCCCCTGACAAAATGAGTCATTGTAAATAATGAAAGGTATTTGGGAATGTATTTATAATAAAGTTATATTTAACTGTTTTCTTAATTCTCGCAGAACCCCTGTAAATCTTGCATGTTTTCTGCAAGGATACAGTCAGTCTTTGATGGGCTTTTCACTGCGTGAAAAACATCATTCGACATCTTCTAGCAACTATTACTGAAAAACACTTTGTATCCGGATGTCTCAAGCTTTTCATGCAGACCCCTTAAAGGGCTTCTGTCATCACGTTTTGACATTATAAGCTGTCTGACATTAGCTATGTGCTAATGTCAGAGCAGCTTGATAATGTCTTTTTTACAAAAATCCGAGTTATATTCGGGCTAAAAAACGTACTTTTATAATATGTAAATTAGCCTCTAGGAGCAGGGGCATTGCCCTGCTCCTAAAGCTCCGTGCGGCAACCTGCTGACACGCCTCTTCTTACTTTGAGTGACAGTGCCGGGCAGCGATCCTCCGGCACTGTCTCCTTGTGAAATCCAGCGCCTGCACGGCCGCTCTGTATTGGCGCAGGCGCGGTGAGCAGAGGACAGCAGGCACCAGCGTCCTCTGCTCACCGCGCCTGCGCCGAACTACAGTGCCGGAGGATCGCTGCCCGGCACTGTCACTCAAAGTAAGAAGGGGCGTGCCAGCAGGTTGCCGCACGCGAGCTTCTAGGAGGGCAACGCCCTGCTCCTAGAGGCTGATCACATATTATAAAAGTGCGTTTTAGCCCGAATATGACTCGGATTTTTGTAAAGACATTATCAAGCTGCTCTGACATTAGCACATGCTATGTCAGACCGCTTATAATGTCAAAACGTGATGACAGAAGCCCTTTAACTTCTATGGAGCCAGGGCTGCCTGAAATACGCACAATATAGAACATGCTGCGATCTTTGCTGAACGCAAAGGTGATCCCTGATAAATGACGCTTATGTGCACAGACCTATGCAAATGAATGGGTCAGGATTCAGTCCATTTACAAAACGCATCGCATCCGGACGGAAATTTCACTTGAGTGAAAGAACCCTTATACTTACTTGTCAGGACCCATAATAAGCACATGTGGATATAGATAGTCAGATATGAATATTTTAAAATCAACTTAAGAGACAATGGGGGACACTTTTATGGCATAAAAACCATAGATCGCAAATGTTGTTGCACACCATTTGTGCGGTAATATTTGTGACTTTTCCCCACTCACTCCACTTTTCCATAGTGGCAAGAAAGTGGGGTGTGATGTGGGTGGGGAAGATGGCGGGCTTATTTATCATTTTCCATACCGGTTTTTGGCGTGGAAAATGTCTTAAATCTACGCCAACTAGAGGGCTAGAGTAGAGTTAGAGGACCTTTCACGGGACTTTTATAGTTTAATACAATACCTTTCCTTGTTGCTCACGCCCTGGTTGTTTTTTTAAAATACCGCACGTACGCCCCACTGTGCCCCCCTGCAGCTTTCCCGCTCAGTATGTTAATCCTGAGCATCAATACAGGGAGGAGGAGACGCTAGGGTTACTCAATGGGCGTCTCCTTCTCGCTGCCTGTGCTGCAGTCCAATCGCAGCGGAGAGAGTCACAGCCCGGGAGAAGGTAGGTTGTTGTGATGCTCTGTGCCGTGATTGGACCGCGGCAAAGCAAGGGAGAAGGAGACGCCCTTTGAGAAACTCTGTCGTCTTCTCCTCCCTGTACCGATGCTCAGTAGTAACAGTAGTAAATGTGGACTGAATGTGCCATTGATCTTTCTTACAGCGCAAGCGCAGGAGCTTAGTCTGCAGATGAGTGACGCCGTGTTGGTTCACCTGTATGTCCGAAACATGGATGACTTTGCTTCTATCAACACTGAATATGCAGCTCTCTTTCCTTCATCTCCTCCCGCTCGGTAACTTTTTGTAAAAGTTTTATCAGCCATATAAAACTTCAGCCACCAACACATTATGTTAGCTGTATCCACCATGTATGTAGCCTCGCAAGGGATGTATGACTTCTAGATAAATAGCTGATAGTCTTGATGAGTTACCACATTACCAAAGCTTTCGAGTGGTGTCTTGCTTTCATCAAAAATGGCCTAATGAAAAGTTAGAGAATATATTGGATATGTTGTGATAGCGGCTTCTCCCAATTTATCACTTAGGGGTGGTGCTCTTGTCTAATGTGGCTCACCCAGCCACTATGGGATTATTGATATTCAAATAACAAAAGTAGACAGGCACTCAATATCTGGGTTTACATAAAAGTTGGCTTTATTTGGTTAATTTTATTACATATATTTTGATATATTGGTATAAATATTTTTTTGAGATGTATGTACGTATTTATTAAAAGAATTTTTTATAAAAAGTTAGTTTTTATTATAAAGATTGTAAACATAGGTATTGTTTTTTAAAAATTTTTTGGAGTATTGAGTTTTATATTATTTATGGGTAAACGAAGAATAAGAAAAAGAAAATGAAAAAATGAAAAAAATGAAAAAAATATAATAAAATGAAAAAAATGAAAAAAATATAAAAATGAAAAAAATAGGGGTATGGAAAAAAGTGGTAATAGCTAATGATAAAATACGGTAGGTTTTAACTGAATAAGGATTGTAAAAAAGTTAGCTGTTTTTGCTGGTAAAAATTAGTTCCATTGTAATATGGTTATATGTCCATCTAGAATCCAGGGTATTTAGTTCGAAAAGAAGGTATACTAGGTGGGAGGAGAGGATGTAGTCTCAGTCCTCTTAAGTGTATGTTAGTCACTTTCCACGCTGTGGGTATGTTCCCGATATGTTTATCACTTTCCACGCTCTGGGTATATTATCGATGCTTGTACTCACTTTTTACAGGTGGTTCGGTTTGGTGTGTGTCTCTGCTGGTGGCGTCCCACACTGCAGTAGACGGTACTCACTCTGCTTGTTCGGATCTTGCTGTCCCGTAGTGAGCGGTGTTAGTTTCGCGCGCTGTTTCCTCAAGCTGGCGTCCCACGTGTCCGGATCACGTGACGCTGCGTATGTTTGAGCGGCTGGTAATGTCGCGATGTTCCGTCTCCCGGTCTGCTTGTCTTTCTCTTTCTCAGCGCAGAAGTTTCTCCTTGGTCATATGGGTATTGGTGGGTAGTCTCCTTGAAGTAGATGCCTTGTCACGCCCTGGTTGGCGTGACAAGGGCATCTGCTCACCGAGGCTGCCACGAAAACGAGCTGAAGGCTGTCGCTGTGCAGCCGCTCAAGCATGCGCGGCGTCCTGCTGCGTGGCAGCAGCGGCTGGCTGCTGAGCATCGTAGCTGATGTGCTGCTACGCAGTGTGATGTGCGCGTCCACCGAGCCGCCATTGATGCACAGGCGTGAAGAAACATCGAGTACAGCACGTGAGAGCTGAGACATTTCTCTGCACTGTGGTTACTAGAACATATAACCTGGAACATTTGTACCAGTAACAACTACACTCTACCTACATCTGGCATACCGCTCCATACTATTTTCATTTTGTCATTCCATTGTACTATTTTTCATTTCATTTTTCATTCTTCGTTTGCCCGCCAAATATATAACTCAATACTCAAAGCTGTAGCTATGTTTGCAATCTTTATAATTAACTTTAAAACTTTATAATAAATGCTATCGCCTCTCAAATATTTGCTACCAGATAAACTATATGTCAAAACTAGCTAAATATAGCTTATGACAAGCTAATATGATGCCTGTCTACTAATGAAAAGTTAGGCTATTTGTTTCAGCATACTTTCTATAGTAATTCTTAATGGTTTTCAAGATCTCTGCATGCTGCCATCCCAGAGGGATAGAAATCTGTCTTAATCATGTGATGGACGCAGAGGTGCGCGGTTCGATACAAAAGACGGCACTGACAACTGTACTGTACCCATAACCAGTCCTGCGGCTGAGTGTCCATGACATGAGCAGGACAGATTTGTATACTGGGATCAAACAGTGTTCATATTGATTGACAGGAAGCAGAGATCTTGAAAGTCATAAGGAATTGCCACAGAAAGATTACTGGAAAATAGTTTAACATTTTTATTATACCTAAAACTAGCATTTATCTGCCTGTCATTCCACTGGAAGGTGGCCGTATTTTCCATCCGTGTGTATTTTTTGAGCATAGCGCACTGACCCATTCATTTCTGTGCGGCCATGCATATATCAGTATTTTTTGTGGATCTGTATGGCAGTTCCGCAAATTGCAGAAGAGAATAGCCCTTTCTATTGATGGGAGTGAGAAGAATGCACAATGCACACGGAAGGTGTCTGTATTTCGCGGATCCGTTGTTTGTGGACGCATGAATCCTAAAGGCCCCTTTACACTGGCCGAGAGTTCATAGGAACGCTCATGAGCGATTATCTGGCGGTGTAAAGGTGCTCCCAATTACCCAATGAACAAGCGAAATGCTTGTTTGTCGGGTAATAAGGTAGTTTGTGCAGACATCTAAATCGTCATTCGCCGGCAGCAGATTGTGCCAACTAAGCTCTGCTGCCGGCAAACAATGAGTCAGTATGGGGACGAGCGAAGACATTAGCGATCGCTCTTCCTCGTACTGTGGGGAGCGGTCTCCTTCACTAACAAGCAAGCACCTGCTGGAAAAGAACGCTTCCTTCCCGACAATCGCCTGCTGAATGTTCCCATCTAAAGGGAGCTTTACATAGGCAGAGACATGATTGATGTCAAGAATGAAAATCAGACTTCATATACATGACAATCTCTCTCTAACAAAGCTAGATCCAGCCCTGTACCTCCCATGGATCCAGAGATCTCCCCATTCATTGCTCCAATTGCTCTGCTAGATTTATTTCAAGCTGGCACCTTAAGGGCGTGTCCTTTCTACTGCAGGTGTTGGCCGTTGAAGGATAGAGCTGAACATGTGCTTACATCTAGGCTAGCAGGATAGAGAAATTAGAAAAAGAGCAAACAGCAGGTGTCGCTATACAGAAAGATTTCAGTGAATAACTCGGTGGCGATACTACGTTTTTAATTGCATGCAGTATTCAGATCCAGGTGCTGGTTTGAAAAATGCAGATTCTCTTTCGTGGGACAACCCCTTTAAATAGTTAAAATCACATCACCAAATCCAATATGACTCAGAGTGCACAAGAAAACCTAGAAAAATCCCGGGGTGGTTGAATGTATTTAGTTACATGGCAGGTGACCCCAGTGTCACTCTACAGACAGCTCCCCAATTCTCAGCTTCCTGCGCATGCGATTAGCGGCAGAAGTTCCATACAATCGCTGATGACTGTTGCATCACAAGACATGATCTTTTTATCAGTTCTTCCCATAACACAATGATTTTTTTTCATGGATTTCCAGGGTTTGCGTGCAGTGCTGTCTACCCCAGGATACCCTCTTGAAGATGGATGCTCTCTTTTGGCAGCAGCCTGTTATTTGCAGTGAAGACTGCCCCCCGGAGAAGATAGCCATGCATGTACAGAGCATTTCCCATTGGGCCCCTGCTAACATTGGTCCCTACAGCCAAGCTGTGCGGGTGAGACATGCCTGGCATCATTAGAAGCTTAGTGTCACTTAACACCTTGATTAATCTTGTCCGTGAAGTGGTATTAATAATATTCACGTACTGACAGTAACTGACATGGAGGAGGAAGGGAGACCGAGCGGTCAGGCTGGCAGCAGAGGTAGTGCAATGTACTGTGACACATTTCTGTCCCCTTGGGGATTTCTTGCTAATCACGTGGCGCTGGGCGAAACTGTGACTCAGAATGCATCTTTTCAGATTATTTAAATCCTCCGTGATCATTATTATTATTGAAATCCCGAGGTTGGCCTGTGCATGTGAGAGGCTTTGGCTTTATCCAGGTCACTGGTTACGAGATCTTGTCACTCAGCTGACCAAAACGCGTCAACATTGTTATTGCTGCAGTGAATGCGGTAGAACTCTTCTATAGAGCAATGCATACCTACCTGTAAATGAATAGAAATATTCGTTACTGGGAAAAACGTGACCCAAATAACTGCAGCCGAAGAACGTGCAGGTCCCTGGCATGCACAGATCAGGAAGCCGAGTTAGGTGGCTTTCCTTGTGGTTGGTGAGTGAGATACGAGAACGCCAAGTGCTTTAAACAGGCAGGTTCACATGCTTATTGTATAGCACTCGTGGGAAGGATATTGCAGTGTCACAGCGCCACCTAGTGTTCCATTACTCTACTTGCATGTCATGTGCATTGCAAAAAAGGCTAGATAGATTGGAAGAAGGTCTGTAGGATGTGACAGCCTTGGGTAGAGACTGTCCCTTCAGCATCAGTCAGTCAGACGCTGTGCCCTTTAGCTGACGGTCCTGCAACTCCTTGGAATTAGGGGTATTAGAGTGAGGCGCTTAATGCGGGGTGATGGGGTTTGTCAGTATTTCCAGTGTCCTGGAAGGAGACCCCGGCGGGCAGGTCACAGGAGGCACCTTGGCAGAAATAATGTCCCCTTCTAAAACCCCCACCTCTTTGAAGGAAACATGAAGATGCTTGTAATATTCGAAACACCAGAAGCAATATACAAACCGTCCTTATTTTAACCCCGAAAATCTTGTGAAAGGCAATGCCAATCTCCTAAAATGTCACATGAAATATCATTATTTTTCGTTAACCCTTTGTTCTGTTTTGGGGACACCTTTGGTTAATATGTGATTCCATTGTTCATGTGGGTGACGGGTGTCCCCTTTCGGTTACAACGCGTGGCGTTTAGCATCAGCCTTGTGTGTTTTTTGGCGTCTTTTCAACTTGAATATTTGAGGCCATTATGACTGACGTGCTTGATTAATTCTTTCCCAGTCCTTAAGGTGTATACAATATATATACATGTATAATCAGGGTTGGGTATTTGCTTTTGATAAGAGCACGCCCAGTTGGACACCCAAGGAGGTAGGTTGCTCTATTGTTAGTAGACAAGGTAAGTACACGAATGGCACTGCATGTCTTCTAGTATAGCCCGGTGGGGCCTGTCTGTGGATTATGGCCTGAAGATGCATATGTACCTACTGCACATACTTGTACTCCATGACAGCTATGAGAAGTGCGCAGATTCCTCTGCGGGGGCATTAATTCATTACACATTGCTAATCACTTGCCTCCTGACTCATATCTGGTAAAAGGCACCCCTCTATGTTCCTGCTATTCCTCCCAGAGAAACTCTGTAAAGTAATGCTGGTCCTTTCTCCCGAGGATGGCACCCAGCAAACACTGCAGGCGAAGGAGGCACATCCCGGATTGCAAGGAAAGGTTGGGGTGGGGGGGTCTGATTTTATTTTTCTAAGCGACTGCTCCTGACCTTGATAGCATTCGCAAAGCGAAGCTCGGCAGAAAGAAAAAAAAGAGGGTAATCAGTGCGCCGTGGACAAAGCGAAGGTGACAGCGCTGCCTGCCCTGCACAGCACATCCAGTACGGGGGCATTCAGCATTCAGACAGGCAAACAGAGCAAGACTGAGCACCACCCAACAGCGCACACACAGCGAGTGTTACTTCCACCTGAGCAGCTGCCAATGTCCAAAAATGTGCACAGATTTTATTTTCTATATGGGACGGGTACCGTTCTCCTGAAAGAGCTGACAGAATCTCATATAACGTCCATACGTTTTTGTGACTATATGAATAGATTTACATATATGTAGATTACATACCCTGACAATGGCAGCACTGCAAGGATCAGCCAAAGATATTCAGCCCAGCTCAGTGCTGTAGATAGATGGACAGATGGACATAGAAAGATTGACGGACAGATTAGATAGATAGACAGAAAGATAGACTATAGATAGATACTGTATATAGATAGATAGATATATATGAGATAGATAGATATTAGATAGACAGAAAGATAGACTATAGATAGATACTGTATATAGATAGATAGATAGATAGATATGAGATAAGATAAATAGATAGACAGATAGATAGATAGATATTAGACAAATAGATAGATAGATAGACTATAGATAGATAGATATAGATAAGATAAATAGATATTAGATAGATAGATAGATAGATAGATAGACTATAGATATATACTGTATATAGATAGATATGATATAAGATATATAGATAGATATTAGATAGATGGACAGATAGATTATAGATATATATACTGTAGATAGATATGATATAAGATAGATAGATAGATAGATAGATAGATAGATAGATAATTCCATCAATAAATGAATCATGTATTGGTTTTTCCCATAGGCACACATGGTCAATGTTCGTGACTATATGTACAGAATTTGTATAGGAAGAAACCTGTTTGTAGGTGTCCAGTGTCTCGAGTAAGAATATATTTCGCATACCCTCAGACCGTGCGTCATACGCTGCCGCGCAGTCATTCCTGCATTCGAGCAGTGTTTCTAGACGTGACTTGGCCTCAGCTCCTGCATGTATGTGCTTTACCTCGGCGTGTGCTGCGGCATCGGAAGCTCCCTGCAGGGACTGCTTCTATTAGTCTAATTACTGGCAGGATTATCACACACTGTGAGACTAGAAGGTCCCTAATCCCGTTAGGGATCTGATGCGGCAGGTTACAGCTTTCATTGATTTGGGTCTGAGCCAAGGCTAGAGGTTAGATCCCCAGGGGGAGCCACTTACATGCTGCCCCCACCTCATCATAGATGTTTACACGGGTCATTTTCAGCTAGGATATCGGTATTAAGTGTTCCAGTATGGCGGCTTCTAATCTTCCCACTTTTACTGGTGAGCGTACTACCCACTAAGTGCATGGCACAGGGTCGATCTGTTGTAGGTATCGGCTCCTGTGCTGTTCTTCAGCTCTCGCCTATGACAGCGTTTTGTCCCCTGTCATCATCATCATCGTCCCCTGTCCAGAGCAGCAGATGACATGTGCCCTGCAGGGAGAGCAGTCTCGGTGTCACTCAGTATGCAGAGAGAGGCGCACTCTCTTCCTTGTAGTGGGAGATGCCGTCAAATAAAGGGAAAATACTGGCTGTCCTATTGAATATTGGGTGCCCCCTGACCTCTGGATAAGAGCAAGCTCTTCAGGCGCTGTGCTGCATTTATCAGGTGGATTCAGGTTATTGGGTATTGATGTGAAGAAGCATTAGTTACAGACAGCTGATCTACGTGGGGTCAAAAAGAGGAAGAAATTAGAGGATTTCTGTCCTGACAGGGGATGACTTTGTGGTACGTGCCATGGGTAATCCCTGCTGTGTTGGAAGGAACTACATTCATTGAAAACTTATGCAAATAGGGTTGTGCCTGTTTTTTCTGATATACAAGAAAGCCTTTAAGCCTTATTAATATTTAAGACTTTTTGTGCTAATGTTGTGTCGTTTGTATATAATGTTCAGTTCTTTATGGGAATACATGGAGGAGCATATGAAGCATAGCTGAAGAACTCGTACCCAGGTCATATCTCTAATGGTGGGGAGCCAGCAACAATCTGAGGCTCATGATATATAACATATAGTCCACTACGCTATACAGTATATACTATACCACTGTCCCAAGAAATATATACGCAATGAATACGGTAGTGACTGGATAAAATTGAGGTGGCTGGGTTCCATGTGTATTATCTCCCTGCATCAGGCTGTGCTAACAAATATTGCCATTGTTTCTTGTCTCTCTTTAGTAGGATTGGTCTCTTTCTCCCGGGTCAGACAGAACAAGTCGCTGTCACCTTTCGCCAAGACCTTCTGCAACAAATATACATTCAGACAGGGCAGGCCAGGAGACCCAGATGCCAGAAGATAGCTGTGGTTGCTATGTTGATCTGGTGTCTGATAGAGGTAGAATGGTAGAGGATAAAACTGTGCAATAATAACCAACGTGGTCGCTTCTCATTGGGGATCAACATTCCTGGATATAAGATAAGAGGTCGGTTTCTTAAAATGATGCCCCAAGATATCACACATGTCCTCTTGTAGTAAACATATTAATCTAGAGAAATGGATTCACGGAATTCATTAGACACTAGTGATGTCGGTGAGGCATTAATACAAGATCAGTTACTCCTGTCTCCACTTTGTCTAGATATAATAGGGAGTAATTAGTGTAGAGCTGCATCCTGTAGGCATGAAAACATGTAGCAATAGGACAGTGGCCAAATAACGTGTGGGCACCTGAAGATCATATATGTTTGCCGAACATCTCCTTTTAAAAACAAGAGCATTAATTGTCTTTTCTTCACCCTGCATGACACAAGTCTGATGTGTGTTTTAGCTCAGAAATTCTAATAAAACAAGCATTCATAGTCGGACACTGATATTGGCAAATAAGCTTGGATTTGATGCTTTGAGTTACGTTGGTTTGCTTGGGATCGTGTCAGGTTCTTCTATTATATTTGCACTTTGTTTTAAACACAGGAGAATAGTAATGCTGACTCAAGATTGGGTTTTCCATAAAATGTTGGGTACTGTGCTGTAGCAGTAAGAGTTCCCTGTTCTGGAACACAGGGGCTCGGCCCAAAATCCACAAAGTCCAATGCCATATCCATAAGGCTGCCAACTAGTAAGGCCTCAATTATCATTTCAGAGGATGCATTCCCACTGCTCCATCATGCAATGGCAGTGCATTTTAGGCCTCACGCACACATTTTCTGTCTTCAAAAAACAAGCCCCAAAAAAGAGCTTAAAAAATAGACAAGAATAGGACCCACGGTGAGAATCCCTGATTGGGCACACATATACATGAAAAATACATGCTTGGTCCCATTGACTTGTATGGGTCAGGGTGTGATCTGTCATAAAAACATACCACACTGTAGAAGAACATGTGTACATGAGTCCATGCACTACACGCCTGCACATGATGATCTCAGGCTTGCCTACAGATACCAGGTCACGAAAGCCTATTTATGAAGTTCCGCACCTAACAGACAATTAATGTTATCCCAGAGGTTGTTTGGAAAGGGCATGTTTTCAGTGGGGCCCACGAACAGTGTGGGATGCACAGGGATCCACACCGCAAAACGCATACGGTTATGTGAATGCCTCCTTGCAAGGAGAGCACCAACATTTTCTGGAAAGAAACTTGTCTGAATTGTTGGAAAGTTGTCATCTCGTGTCATTGTCGCAGAACTCTTTGGTACAATTTAGTCTTCTGCTAATGGCTGTCTCTGGAGAGAGCATCTGCCAACAATGCGTGCAGGGAATGCATGTATAGCGGTGTTAACTTCTTTTCCTGTTGCTGTATTATATACTGTAGACTTTAAGATCTGTGCTCCTATCTATAGATGAGAATCTTGAGACTCTTTTTCTGCTTATATTTCAGGTTGGCGGCGCAGTATTTTGTGCAGGACAGATTGCGCTAATTCCTTGCACCATGCAGCTTATCCCTGGAGGAATTACGGCAGAGAGCAGTCTCTCCCTGCGCCATGTTGACAGAGTCTTGGATGCGATCTGTCCTGGCACTTCCCGAAGTCATGTTATGGTTGCCCATTGCTACGTGACACAGAGCTCCTATATACGCTTCGCTAAGAAAGCATGGGAATCTTCTGCTGAAAATGAGGTGGTGAAAGTTCAGAAAGTTGCATTAGTTGACATTTTAGTAATATGTCAGTATGGATATGGATGTCTAGCTGTTAGTTATGTTTTTGTCTTGCCTTTAGGATGCCCAGCCTGCCCTCACAGTGACTGTAGTTCCCAGGCTACCACGTGGGGCTGTTGTAGAGTGGCATGTCATGGCTTCAGTGAGTGATCCCGATGGCAGAAGAAATATATCCGTGACTGAGAGAAGTTCAGGATCTCAGGTCACACTGAACGGCTTCATATCCAGCTGTGAGACGTGTGCCTCCCTCATACTATCCCTTTCACGGCCTGCACCTCAGACTGATTCCTTGGACTGGTGTAATGTTAGCCAACTTGTGAAGACTGTCCTCCACAAAGCCTTTAGTGAACTTCCAAAAAATTCCCCCCTCATACCAGTGTGCTGCAGAGCTTTCTATCGAACTGACAGTATGGACTCACAGACCCTCACAGCAGGTAAGTTACAGCTCTTGAGTCTTTCTTCTAGTTTTCTGTACCTGTCGGTCTCTACAAGCTCCTTATGGGAGTGTGATTTCCCGTCCTGGACTCTGCTCTTGTTACAGGACCTCATGGCATTATAATGATTTATCGCTCTGTGTCCCTGTCCTGACTGCATTATGTCAGTGCAGTTCATTAGAAATGATGTCGGGCAGGGACACACAAAATTATAAATCATTATAACGCCGTGAAGTCCCATTAGAAGAGCAGAGTCTGAAACTGACCTATGGATGATAGGAGTCTTTATGCAGTTAATCTGTTGCAGACTGAAAGACGTTACCCCATGAAAAGTGTCACCTATCCACGGGTTAGGTCCTAAATGTCGGATCTCTGGGGGTCCGACTGCTGGGAATCCTAAGAACAGAGATTCCCTGGGTCCCCTATCTGAATGGAGCAGTAGTGCGCGTCATTCCAAAGCTCCATTTACTTCTATGGGGCTGATATAGACAGTGCTCCATCAGTCCCATAGAAGTGAATGGAAAGCTGGAGCACCATGCACGTTACCGCTGCTGTGGATACATGATAAATAACTCTCATGGGATAACCCCTTTAAAAGAATGGAGCAGCTGGCATTTTCTATGAGTACAGTAGAAATAAGGCTGCCAGTCATATTATGGGGGCTTTCAGCACCGCTTTTAAAGGTTTCCCGGTCTAAAAAAAATTAGGAACTCATGCATAAAATAATTAGAATTGGACCGATGCGTGATACTCTGGGCGTTGTGGAGCTGATACTGTGACTACCTCCCGGCATCCAGGAGCATGCACTCAAGCATAAATTAATGTAGCAAGAGGAACTTATGCACCAGGCCAGCAGCCGCAGGTACCTGCTGAATTGAACAGTAATGTCATCCTCAGGATGATGATACAGTTTCATACTGTGGCGTGGGTGGCAGTATTTTGTGCTGCACTGTGGTATCTGGCTCTGCTGGGGCAGTATATTGTTCTGCACTGTGGTATCTGGCTCTGCTGGGGAAGTGTATTGTTCTGCACTGTGGTATTTGGTTCTGCTGGGGCTGTATATTGTTCTGCACTGTGGTATCTGGCTCTGCTGGGGAAGTGTATTGTTCTGCACTGTGGTATTTGGTTCTGCTGGGGCTGTATATTGTGCTGCCCTGTGGTACTTGGTTCTGCTGAGGCAGTATATTATGCTGCACTGTGGTATTTGGTCCTGCTGAGGCAGTATATTGTGCTGCACTGTGGTATTTGGTTCTGCTGGGGCAGTATTCTGTGCTGCACTGTGGTATTTGGGTCTGCTGGGGCAGTATATTGTGCTGCACTGTGGTCTTTGGTTCTGCTGAGGCAGTATATTGTGCTGCACTGTGGTATTTGCTTCTGCTGATTCAGTATAATATGCTGCACCCGCGATATTTGGGTCTGCTGACGCAGTATATTGTGCTGCACTGTGGTATTTGGTTCTGCTGGGGCAGTATTCTGTGCTGCACTGTGGTATTTGGTTCTGCCGGGGTAGTATATTGTGCTGCACTGTGGTATTTGGTTCTGCTGAGGCCGTATATTGTGCTGCACTGTGGTATTTGGTTCTGCTGAGGCAGTATATTGTGCTGCACTGTGGTATTTGGTTCTGCTGAGGCAGTATATTGTGCTGCATATTTCACTGTAGTGTTTGGTTCTGCTGGGGCAATATTTTGTTCTGCATTACAGTATGGCTAGCCCCATCTAATTCTGTTGTCCCACCTACGTGTGTTGCCTTGCCTTTTAGGTTTTTTCCAGGGCCGCTTTAAGTTCCCAGTTCGCCCCGGGGCCTATAATTATGTTATAGTTACTATATTTCTGGAGAAGGTTCGTTGATCCAGGGAGTTATTCTGATTGGAGTCGAGGAGGAATTTTTTTCCCCCTAAAATGAGAAAAATTGACTTTGACTTCATAAGGTTTTTTTTTCCCTTCCTCTGGACCAACTTTGCATGATAACAAGCTGAACTGGATGGATTTATGTCTTTTTTAGCCAGACTATGTTACTATGTTAATCATTGGTGGGTATTGATGGCCTGTGAGTCTGCAGCATATTCTGACAACAGATCCACTTTGTGATCACACAGCCCCTGCCTGCACAAGAGGAGGCCCTCATTGAAATATCTATGATTTCAATCACTCTACATCAGGATTCACCTATCAACCGGGATACTAGCTGTTGTCAAACTACAACTCCCAGCATGCTCCATTTACTTCTTTTGAAGTTCTGAGAATGGCCAAGCAAGAGTGCATGTTTGGAGTTGTAGTTTCACAACAGAAAGATGTTGAACCCTGGTCTACATTTTGAGGTGTAAATGTGATTTTGGTTCCTGATTGATTATTAAGAGGTGTGCAAGGACCTAATTTATTTAGGTGCTGATGTTGCGACCATATATCTTGGGTTGTCTGAAAGGCACTTATCAGCATATGTCCTGTTTCCACATTGTGATGTGCTGCCTATAAATGAGGATTTTAGGTGCTGCATTAAATGAGCGCTGTGCTCATCTGTTGGGGGATCAGCAACACAATCACAGGGGAAAATTATTGGGAGTGAGTATTTGTAGTAACATTCAGCCCAATGATCCTCAGTCGGTGTATAAAGGCCCTTAGTGGAAGCAGG
Organism: Bufotes viridis; assembly: GCA_033119425.1. NCBI lineage: Eukaryota > Metazoa > Chordata > Amphibia > Anura > Bufonidae > Bufotes > Bufotes viridis. Next base: position 37,940,402 of record CM065599.1, read on the forward strand.
ATATCAGAGGAACCTACAGGAACTGTGCTATCAATATTCGCTGGAGGGCACTGACTCTACTGCTTGACATCATTTTACTGTGTGGAGCCCACTTGGCTGATCTGGGTGTGGATGTTCTTCATGGTGCCAGTGCTCGGAGACTTCCCTGAAGACAGGAGAAAACCTGTAAGTGGGCGAGATCATTAGCAAAGCTTTCAGCAGTAGCTCATATCGTCTTCAGGAAGGCTGCTAATTAGTTGGTGCCTGCTGCTGCCAAGGTGCGTCCATTACCTGTTCTGACGAAATGCAAATGTATTTCTAGTGAAAACACATTTAGCCTAGCCCTCTAAAAAAGGTAACTCTGTGATAATTAATTACAGTATAAAAACACAGACTGCCACCCATGCTTCTCCACAGTCCTGAATAACAAGTTATTCTAGCTACACGGGAGAGTGGAACATTTTCAGGAATCTGGAACCCCCTTCGTGACTCCCCTTGCAAAACAATGAAGTCAGCGCTATTGAAGCTATATGGAAACAATGCAGTGCGCAACCTCTGGTGATAGCCCCCAAAAAAGAGTGTGAAAAATCCACAGCTAGTTGCTCATCTGATATTATGGTGCAAGCCACAGCAACTGTAGAGGCGTATGGGGTCAGCACAGGGTCCACGGATCCACTTCACTGAATGAGGCCAGCCTGCCTTCTAGACGTGTAAAGAGATGAACAGTAGGGTTGAGCGAACCCAACCTGTAAAGTTCGGGTTCGTAGCAAACTTTAGGGTTTTTGGTACCCGGACCCGAACCTGAA